>OX451741.1:1038868187-1040068187 GCA_948472305.1 Vicia faba | reverse complement strand
ACAATAATTAAATAAAAATGGAATAAATATGCAATATGCAAAAAAAATGTTTTTTATGTGTATGAACAAAAGGTATTTTTTTATGTGTCAAACAAACAAAAATAGAAAAAAAGTATTAATTTTTGGATTTTTTATGTATTTAGGGCAAAACCCTAATTTATTAAATAAAAGTATTAATTATTTAATATGTACAATATTTATTTATTATATACAAAAATAAAATAAAAATGAAGTATATTTGTAAAAAAGGTATTTTTAATATTAAATATTAATAAGAATAAAAATGTATATATTTTGTATTTTTTTCTAAATATGCTAATAAATATGTATGTATTTATATTATATGATAAATATATTAAACATGTATAAAAATAAAATATTTAATATTTAGAAGAAAAGTATATTTTCATAAAATATTTTCACAAGATAAAATAAAATAAAAATCAGAAAAATAAAATGTATTGGTATTAATTTTAGTATTTTTAAATAATAGTATATAAGTATTTATTTATGTACAAATATCAATTTAAACAAATAAAAGCCTAATAAATATAAAAATGGTGTAAAAATATTTTTTTATATTTTTAATATTGTGAGGAAAAATAAATAAGTCAGAACAAAAAAGAAAAGGTCAAAAAATCATGAAAATAAGCATATTGGGCCAAGGGGGTTTAAAAGTAACAAAAGGGTGCAAATAGGAAACTGAAACAAAGCCCAGCCCAAAAAGTCCTTCTTCAACCTCTGAACCTGTATGAACAACAATCAACACGCGTTTTCTATCTCCCAATTCCTGGACTTTCAAGCAAAACTCACAACATGAAAAATGTAGAGCATTAAGAGACGAATCCAGACATATAAAGAACTTGACTTAACTCTCTAAGATGAGAGAAAATTTCTTCTCCCCCAATTCCTGACCTAGTTTTTGTTCCATGTTCAGACATTAAATTCTCATAGCACACATAATATAAATGAAAACTAATTACATGGGCATGTTCAGGGCTATGAATATGACATATTTTCTTCACAAACCTAAAGCTAACAATGCTTGGATAGAGAGATATGAGTTCATGAACTTACCTGTTCAGTTGGAATCGTATCTGGTGATGGAGGTACTTTCAGTGCAAGGTGATGATTGGTACAGTTTCCTTGATGTCCAGGGATGCTATTCCAAGTTTTACTTTGCTTTGAAACTAGCTGAATCGAGTTATAGAACTCCACCTGCAAAACAGAAAAATGAAAATGGTGATGTTGAATGGGAGTGTTACAGGTCGTGTTTGAGGTTTGGAATAGCTTCAAGGGATGTTGTGGGATGTGTTTGAAGTGTTTTTAGCAAGAATGCACGAATGGAATGAGTTATGGAACTCAATCTGCAGCAGGTCCCCTGTTTTGGCAGTTTGAGGGTGATTCTGTGAATGGGGAGGTATTGGAGATGATAGGCCCGTGTCTCAGGTCAGGATGGATGTTTGGAATGTGTTTGACAAGTTTTCTTAAGCCTGTGTTAGCTGAGATGAGAGTTGTGTATGGTTATGCTATGTTTCTTCAACTTTAAGCAACAAATGTCCACTTGAGTTTTTAGACTGATAGAGGCCCCCCTAATGTGCTGCATACCTTGGCCTTTATCAGTGTAATTAGCTCATAAACTTGTGCCAAAGAGATTTGCCCTGTACTTGCTTGGATTACTAATTGACAAAAAGTTCACTTTTGCTAAAATGGACATTATGCTTTTTCTATTTTGGGACTAAACCTTTATGTAATGATTGAACACATAAAATATGGTCTTGGCACAATGAGTTTGAATTAAATTTATGAGTGAAAAAGGGATATAGGACCTGTAATCAAGTTGTGCAAGCTGATTTCAAAATGGCCTAGATGTATGAACATGTAACTTGGCCAAATCAAAAGTGAGTTTTTCCCAACTTGCCAAATTCGATTCTCCCTAACCATGAGGTTGTTTGATGAGTTCTTGGACATTTTGGAAAGCTTGGAATGTGTACTACAATCCATCTTTGAAATGAAAATTGAAATTCCAAGTGGAAGTATGTGAAAAATGGTCTTTAAGTTAGGCAAAAATCCTGCCTAAAATAGGTCAAATTTCTCTAAGTTAAGAATGGTTTGGTACCCTTGTTCCAAAAATTGTAACTTGAGCTACAAGCTTCTTTTGGGAAAACTTTTTGAATCAAAGTTGTAGATTTTGCAATAGGCTACAACTTTCATGTTTTGACTTTTGCTTGAATCCAAATGAATCTTGGTGAGAAAGTGGGACAAAGTTAGGAAAAAATTAGGGTTTTTCATAACTTAGAAAAATTCTAAGTTATGAAAAATCTTCATTTCAAACCCAAATTTGCAATTCTTGATTTCTTGATGAACAAGTTTCATGATTTGGCATGTTTTGATGAAAAATGAATCTTGACACTTGATTTTGACCAAAAAGTCAAAGTTTGACTTTTCAGTATACAGTCAAAATTGATCAATTGACTGGGAAATTCAACTGTCAATCTTGTGCATTTGGGATCTTTTGAACTTGTTGAGTATGTCAAGACAATTCCATGGGGTCCTTGAGTCCATATGTGAGCTTGATTTGCCATTGGCTAGGTCAAACAGTCAAAAATTGCCTTTGTGCAGTCAAAACCCTAAAAATGACCATTTTGCCCCTTTTGGTGATCTGATCAAATTTTGTGGAATTGTGATCCAAACTTGATCAAATGGTCCATGTGAGTTCATAATGTTGATGTGGGTCAAAAATCATGAGGTTTGACTGTCAATTGGCCACAGTTGACTTTTTCCCCAATACAGTTGATTTCTAGGTCAACTGTCCAATTGACTGGGCAAATTTTGGAATCAAGACTTGAAACTTGGTATGGATAAACTTGGGAGTCAAACATGAAGCATGAAAGTCATCTTAGGCATTTTAGGTCAAAACATTTTTGTTCAAACACAAACCCTAATTTGGGTCCACAGTGCAAGGAGAAGTCTTAAGCAGAGGAAACCCTAACTGGATCTTGAGCTCCAAGGGTTTTGTGATGAGAAAATGTTGAGGAAATGGGAGGGCAAATTTTGGGGTACAACAGTTGCCCCTGTTCAATCTTCTTGAACCTGAAGAGTTAGATTGGCAAGTTTTCCTTTCGTGACTCGAGGGTAAAAGGAGATTGGACACTAGAGTGCCCGGAAATTTGCACTCGCATGTTGGAGTATCAGCAATGTGATGTAGGGAATGGGCTTATAGATGCCATTAGGAGAGATGGTGGATAGGGAGATGGGCTTATAGATGCCATCTGGAGACGCGACAGAACCTTGTCAGGAATGGGCTTATAGATGCCATTTGGAAGTGTTGATCGCATAAGAGATTCCTTAGCGAGAATTTGTGTATTTTGAGAAAGACAGATGTTTTCCTGGCTTGTTACAGGTGTTGATCTTCAATCTTTTCATGCAGATATGCCCTGGCTAGATACAGGTGTCGAATCTACAATCGGTTGCTCACAGATATGCCCTGGATGGATACAGGAATCGAATTTGGAAATAGTCGTCAACAGATATGCCCTGGCTAGATACAGGAATCGAATCTGGAAATAGTCGTCAACAGATATTCCCTGGCTGGATACAGGAATCGAATCTGGAAATAGTCGTCAACAGATATGCCCTGGCTGGATACAGGAATCGAATCTAGAAATAGTCGTCAACAGATATGCCCTGGCTGGATACAGGAATCGAATCTGGAAATAGTCGTCAACAGATATGCTCTGGCTGGATACAGGAATCGAATCTGGAAATAGTCGTCAACAGATATGCCCTGGCTGGATACAGGAATCGAATCTTCAAACTCTTCAGATGTGCCCTGGCTAGATACAGGAATCGAATCTGGAAACTGATCACTCACAGATGTGCCCTGGCTAGATACAGGAATCAAATCTGGAATTGCGACAGTTGAAGGTAGTTGTCTTTTGGATTGTCTTTTTCCCTGAAAAGGCAAAACATTAGTTGTATACAATGTCATAATGTATGAAATGCATGACGATGTTCAAAACGAGATAGTGTTGTATGCACTTTATCATGTATGTAAGCAAGATGTATGAAATGTGAAATGTTTATGAATGTATTTTTGTTCAGGAAAATAAATCCTTGACGACCGGCCGGGGAATTAAATCCTGGGCTGATGTGGAAGAGTAGAGCTCTTTGCTTCCGTTGGGGATAATGGTTGCAAGAATACACCGGTAAGAAAAGATGACTCTGTTGAGGAATAAACTTGTTGGAGAGATTTCTCTGAGGGGAATTGCTCTGTAGGAAGAGATACTTCGCTGAAGTTTTGACGAGAGCTTTACTGAGGATTTCGATGATGGACTCCGTTGGGGATAATGATGATAAACTCCGCTGGGGACAACAAAGATAAACTCCTCTGGGGATTGTGAGAATTTCGCCGAGGACGATCTTCCGTGGTAATTAGCTGAGGATAACCCAGTTATAAGCCCTTGTGAGGAATAACTTTGAATAAAGCTCGGGAGAGACGTCCGTACTCTGCAGGGGATAAGCTTCCAGAATCTACTGGGGATAAGCTTCGAGACCTGTTGGGGATATGAATTCCACTTTCCTGGGGAAACCTTAAGACTGTACTGGAAAATGATTCCACTGGAGTGTCCGTATTCCGCCGGGGAACAATCTTAGATCAAGACTGCCGGGGATGCTTACTGATGAATGCCTCTACTCCGCTGGGGAATGTTTCTATCTTGTCTTACTCTGTGGGGAGTTTGAGATAACTTGGTCACATTCTTCAGTTAAATCTACCTTGGTACTTCGGCGGACAAAGCAACCAGACTGCATCAGACAACTTTACATTTCCCCTGTTTTTGATGTCACCTGTAATTAGTCTTTTATTTCATATGCAAGTATTTATGAATTAGCAATTTAATGTCAAATGCATATATCAAAAATGAACATTGGATGTTCTTCGCAAGACAAAACAGAAAAAAGGAAAAACAATTAGCAATTTGTTTGGAAAACTGAATCTGTATTGATTTTGAAATTTGCCTGTAAATAGGCGTTTTGGTACAAGAGGCCGACGTCCTAGTAAGAGAACGCCGCCGAATAACATAAAGTTTATACAATTTTGAAAAGGAAACAAAACAACTATGTGCATAATATTCCCACTGGGTCCCAACTCTGCTATCGCCTTTATGTCTTCAAGTGTCTCATCACTTTGCTGCTTAGTTGAAGATGAAGCTGATTGATCGATGTCGAAGTCTGAGCCAGATAGTTGATGCCGAATTCTGGATGCAAGGTGATCCAATAAGACATAGTGTTATGCTTTATCCCTAACTTTTGCCTGGACTGCCCTTTCGGGTTTTCGGTCCACCGGGATACCCATTTTTGCCCAAGCCTCCTTTTTAGGTTTTCGACTTGCCGGGTGTACAGATTTTTTTCATTTCATCCCTTATTTTTGCCCGAACCCTTTTGGTTCGCTGGGAAGCCCTTATTTTTTCCTAGGTATGTCAACCTAGTGGGTCTTTTATTCATGCGTAGTATCTTTTTACTATGTCTGCATTGGCGGGGTGAGGAAGGTCGTCACCATCCATGGTGGTTAGAATCATGGCTCCTCCTGAGAACACATGTTTAACCACAAATGGCCCTTCGTATGTAGGGGTCCATTTGCCCCGGGGATCACTTTGAGGAAGGATGATGCGTTTGATTACCAGGTCCCCAACTTGATACTCTTGTGGTCTGACTTTCTTGTTAAATGCCCTGATCATCCATTTTTGATACGTCTGACCATGACAGATAGCAGTGAGTCTCTTTTCGTCAATTAGGTTTAATTGATCAAGTCGAGTCTGGATCCAGTCATCTTCACTCAAGTCTGCATCCTTCATTATCCGGAGAGAGGGTATCTGGACTTCAATTGGTAAGACTGCCTCTATGCCATAGACCAAGGAAAAGGGTGTTGCCCCGGTTGACGTCCTTGTTGAGGTACGGTACCCATGTAGAGCAAACGGTAACATTTCGTGCCAATCTTTATAGGTCACTGTCATCTTCTGCACAATTTTCTTGATGTTCTTATTAGCTGATTCTACAGCCCCATTCATCTTCGGCCGGTAAGGAGAAGAGTTGTGGTGCTGTATCTTGAATTGCTCGCAGAGCTCAGTGATCATCTTGTTGTTAAGATTGGTACCATTGTCCATAATGATCCTTTCTGGGATGCCGTACCGACAGATCAGGTTATGCCGAATGAAACGTGCAACGACGCTCTTGGTTACGGTGGCGTAGGAAGCTGCTTCTACCCACTTCGTGAAGTAATCAATTGCTACTAGGATGAAGCGATGCCCATTGGATGCCGTTGGTCGGATCTCACCGATCATATCGATGCCCCACATTACAAAAGGCCAAGGTGCCGTCAGGACGTTCAGAGGAACCGGAGGGATATGCACCTTATCAGCATAGATCTGACATTTATGACAAGTTCGAGAATGTTGGTAACAGTCGGCTTCCATTGTGGACCAGAAATATCCTGCCCTAAGGATTTTCTTTGCCATGGTATGTCCACTGGAATGTGTTCCGAATGTACCTTCATGCAGCTCTGCCATGATCTTTTCTGCTTCAGCCTTATCCACACAACGCAGTAGAGTTGAATCATGATTTCGTTTGTAGAGAATGCCGTTGCTGAGGAAGAATTTCGCCGCGAACCTTCTCAGAAACTTCTTATCATTGACAGACGCACCTTCAGGGTATTCCTGAGCTTCCAAGTATCTCTTCACCTCATGATACCAGGGTTTTTCAGTCACCTCTTCGGCCTCAAGGTCGCAGCAGTATGCAGGTTCGTCCAACTTCCAGATAATGATCCGGGGAGCCTCATTGTCCCATTTGACTTTGAACATTGAAGACATCGTAGCTAGTGCGTCCTCTAACTGATTCTCCTCTCTTGGGAAGTGCTCAAAAGTTATCTCTTCAAAGTGGGGAAGCAAAGTCAACACATACTCCTTGTAAGGAATAAGATTTGGGTGTTTCGTATCCCACTCGCCTTTGATCTGATTGATCACGAGAGCGGAATCTCCGAAGACACTCAGAAACTTGATCCTTAAGTCGATTGCAGCTTGAAGACCCATGATACATGCCTCATATTCTGCCATGTTGTTGGTGCAGTTGAAACACAACCGGGCAGTGAGTGGAGTATGAGTTCCTTTGGGGGATATGATTACAACACCGATACTGTTACCCAAAGCGTTTGAGGCTCCGTCGAAATGCATAGACCATCGGGATCCTTCCTCAGGTCCTTCATCCGGTCCAGGTACTTCACAATCAGTTACTACCATGATATCTTCGTCCGGAAATTCAAAGTTCAATGATTGGTAATCGTCCACAGGTTGGTGTGCCAAATGATCTGCCAATACACTTCCTTTGATTGCTTTTTGAGTTGTGTACTGGATATCATATTCTGTCAAGATCATTTGCCATCTTGCTATTCTTCCAGACAGAGCAGGCTTTTAGAATATGTACTTGATGGGATCCATCTTTGAAATCAACAGAGTAGTGTGAGTCAACATATACTGTCTCAGCCGGCGAGCAGCCCATACCAGAGCGCAGCAAGTTTTCTCGAGCAGTGAGTACCGAGACTCACAGTCGGTAAACTTTTTGCTCAGGTAATAAATAGCGTGCTCTTTTCGGCCAGACTCGTCATGCTGCCCCAGCACACACCCCATTGAGTTGTCAAGTACTGTCAAGTATAGTATTAGAGGTCTCCCTTCCACTGGTGGCATAAGAATGGGTGGCTCTTGGAGATACTCTTTTATCTTTTCAAAAGCAGCCTGACATTCATCGTTCCAACGTACTACTTGATCTTTCTTCAGTAATTTGAAGATTGGCTCACAGGTAGCAGTTAGATGTGAGATGAATCGGGCAATGTAATTTAGTCGTCCCAGAAAGCCTCAGACTTCTTTCTCTGTCTTGGGAGTCGGCATCTCTTGTATGGCTTTTACCTTGGCAGGATCCACCTGAATACCTTTATCACTTACAATGAAACCTAGTAATTTTCCAGACCTCACCCCAAAGGTGCATTTGTTTGGGTTCAACCTCAGCTTGTACAACTTCAGTCGGTCAAATAGTTTCCGCAGATGGTCAAGGTGTTCCTCCTCAGTTTGGGATCTTGCAATCATATCATCGACGTAGACTTAAATCTCATGATGGATCATATCATGAAATAAAGCAACCATGGCACGTTGGTAGGTTGCCCCAGCATTTTTCAACCCAAATGGCATGACCTTGTAGCAGAAGGTGCCCCACTGAGTCACAAAGGTAGTCTTTTCAATATCTTCCGGAGCCATCTTGATCTGATTATACCCTGAAAAACCATCCATGAAGGAGAACACCTTGTGTTGAGCAGTATTGTCAACCAGAACGTCGATGTGAGGTAGGGGGAAGTCATCCTTGGGGCTTGCCCTGTTTAGATCCCTGTAATCGACACACATTCTGACCTTACCGTCCTTCTTCGGCACTGGCACTACGTTGGCAACCCACTGAGGGTAAGAAGTCACTTCTAGAAACCCGGCATCAAATTGCTTCATAACCTCAGCCTTGATCTTTTCGGACATCTCTGGACGCATGCGGCGGACCTTTTGCTTTACCGAAGGGCAGTCTTCCTTAGTAGGCAGGTGATGAACCACAATGTCGGCATCCAAACCAGGCATGTCTTCGTAAGACCAAGCAAAGATCTCCATGTAATCATGTAACATCTGGATCAATCGTTGCTTCACGATGAGCTCTAGATTGGCACTAATCTTAACTTCTTTTCTATCTGTCTCAGTACCCAGGTTCATTGTTTCCACCGGCTCTTCATGCGACTGAATGGCCCTCTCTTCCTGGAGTAGCAGTCTCGCGAGTTCACCAGGCACTTCGCAATCATCTTCACCTTCGTCTTCGGCCAAGTTGATAGGATTCTCGAAGTCATAACTGGTGGTAGCAGAGTCGTTACCAGTGAGATCCAGAGTGGATTGAAACCTGTATAAGTGAGTGTGTAAATATAGCTATTTTGCAATATATATAACACAGAAAGAAAAAAGAGCACAAGATTTGAGATGCAACAAACGTCCAATGTTTTGATTAATGATATATGGAAATTTCATACAAAAAGCCCTCACAAATGGAGCCACGGTGCCCCGGGTAGGACACCGAGCCAATAAAAGTTTCAACATATTGTTTGTTACAAATTGAACACAAAAGAGTTAATTACTGCGTGACAAATGTAATAGGTGTAAAATCCTTTGCCGTCCAGTTGCTTGGTCCGTTGCTGGTTGTTGGATAGATCCAACTGTCAAATTCGGCTTCCCCTACGTCCTCCTCGATAGCATTCACCCTTGGGTTGGTGATGAACACCGGAGCCTTTCTGATCCTTTCCTTCGAACAACCCTCTGAGCCTCTGCAGTGAAGCCCAGCCTAAACTTGTCGGTCTTTTGAGTGAAGTCAGGAAGTTGACCCCAGTTTGCGCACTTGCCTTTCTCGATTACATCCCGGGCATCCTTCAGGGAAGCCATCTTTATAGGAAAGTCTTCTTCAACCACTGTCTCAGCTGACGCCAATGTTGGAGGTACCTCCTCAAAATGTTGAAAGGGGGTTTCAATAAACTCCCCGTCCATCTCGATATACCGGAATGAATTCAAGTGACTTACCACGTATTCCTCCTCACCCTGCACAGTAACAATCTTCCCTTTGACAGGGGATTTGAGCTTTTGGTGTAGAGTGGATGTTACTGCCCCAGCCTTGTGAATCTAGGGTCGACCCAACAAGCAGGAATAAGATGGACGAATATCCATTACGTAGAACGTTGAGTCAAAGACTTGGGAACCCACACGGATAGGAATGTCTACCTCACCATGCACCATCCTCTTAGAACCGTCGAAGGCTCTAACAATGATGTTACTAGGTTTCAATTCCAGGCCCTCACAATCCAACCGATCTAAGGCCTTCTTGGGCAATACATTCAGGGAAGAACCGGTGTCCACCAACACGTGTGCGAGAGTAGTGCCCCTGCATTCTATGGAAACATGCAGGGCATCATTATGATTCTTCCCTTTGGCGGTAAGGTCAGCATCTGAGAACCCCAAACCATTGTCAGCTGTCAAATTAGCCACACAGTCAGTGAATTGATCTACAGAGGTCTCTTGCGGCACATGGGCCGTTTTCAGAAATGAAATCAGGGCCTTGGCGTGGGCCTCTGAGCACAGCAACAATGATAGCATAGAGATTTTGGAGGGGGTATGCCCCAGTTGTTCAACAACATTGAAGTCACTCTTTTTAATGATTTTAAGGATTTCCTCCATCTCTTGTTGGGAGGCTTCAACAGCAGTCTTTTTTGGTGCCTCCGTCTGGGAAGGCAAATCGGCAGCAACTTCTTTGCCCCGAGCATCAGAGGACTCGGCGGCAGTAGTAGACACAGGAACTTGATTTGGAACATGCACACTTGAGGGTGTGATGATAAGAGGTTTTCGGATAACCGGTGGTGCAATGTTAGGCGAGAAGAGCCTGCCACTGTGAGTAATCTTGGCGGGACCAGTGATGTTACTGATACTGGTACCGGTGTTGAACTCCTGCTTCACTCCAAGCACATACACGTCTGCCCCATAGTGCCATGGGACAGCCTTATCAGACTCATAGGGGAGGGGCCCTGGAACAGTAATGGTAATGGGTGCAACAGACATAATTTGGACTGGCTTCCTCGGGGGAGCCTTGGTAGGATTGTTGAAAATTGTGACGACAGATACTTCTTCAGCGGAAACAAATGGAACAGCAGTTTTCTTGAACAGAATTTCTTTGCTATCCATCAGGCTTTGGATGCCTGATTTCAACAGCGGACAACCGGTAGGGATAACAGCACACAGGAGGCAACCCTTGCTACAACCCGGAAATAAACCGGCTAGCAGTAGGTTCCTCTTAACAATCAATAGAGGGGTAGCAACATCATTCACCGAAACAACATACAAATCTTCCTCGATGGCATTTACTCTATGCTGGGGCAAAGGAGCAGTTACAACATTCGGCCTCTCAGGCGCCTCAAACTGAATTTCCTTCGCATCGATAAGGTCTTGCACCTTATTTCTCAAGGCCCAGCAATCATCAGTAGTATGCCCGGGGCTATCAGAATGATAAGCACAACGGGCATTTGGGTTATACTTAAGAGATGCAGTATTCACGACCTTCGGAGCCTCTTTGATGGTCACCAAGTTGGTTGATAACAGTTGCGGTAAGATTTGTGACAAGGTCATACTCAGCCGAGTATACTGCCTCTTGGGCCTTTCACCTCTTTGTTGATTGTATTGCTGAGGAGCAGCAACAGGCTTTGAAATGACCAAAGCAATGACGGCTTGACGGCTTTCTGGCTTGACTTGTCTTCTAGGACCATAGACGGCACTTGCTTCTTTCTTGAAAGGCCTCTTCTCAGTACTTGCGGAGGCAGCTTTTTGTATCTTTCCTGACCTGATGCTAACTTCTATCCTTTCACCCGTCAGAATCAAATCCGTAAACCCAGCGGAGGAATTACCAACCAAATGATTGAAGAATGGACCAGACAAGGTCCCTAGAAACATGTCAACCAGCTCACGATCAGTCAAAGGAGGCTGCACCCTACCAGCCAAATCTCTCCATTTTTGTGCATATTCTTTGAACCCTTCGCCCGTTCCTAGAGACATACCCTAAAGTTGGGTACGCGTAGGAGCGAGGTTAGAATTGTATTGATATTATCTATAGAATGCGGTAGCCAAATCTTCCCAATGTCGGATACTGGTTCCATGTAGCTGATAAAACCACTCAAGCTGCGACCCCGAAAGGCTATCTTGGAAGAAGTGGATCCAAAGATTTTTGTCTGCCGTGTAAGGTTGGATCTTCCTTACGTACGACCTTAGATGCAGCTTTGGACAGGAAGCCTCGTCGTATTTGGCAAAGGCAGGCGCCTTAAACTTGTGTGGGATTACCACCCCAGAAGATAACCCTAAATCTCCGAAATCCAGCCCCGACACATTCTGAATCTCCATGGTGCTCAAGCGGTCCTCTAATTTCTTGTATCTGTCAGTAGCAGGTGGGTATTGTTCGTCATTGTAATCTGTTTCGTGTTCAGAGACTGCAGGACTAGGAGCTCCTCCCCCTTGGGGACTGTCTTTCTCTGCGGAGGAAGTAGTTGGATCAGCCTCATTATGGAGTGTGTTCCCAAACCTGCGTCCAGTGTTGAATAACGCAGTTCTCTTCTTCTTCTTCTTCTTTAGGAGCAGAGCCTTCAACTCTTACTGACCTTGGGCCAGGCTCATGACCATTTCTTGAAACTGGGCACTTTGGGCCTGAAAGGCCTTGATTGCTTGCTCACTGGATGATTATGGATTCATGATGACTGTTCAAATAAACAGCGAAGAAGATTAAGCAACCTGTGGAAAAAGGGTCCATGTTATGCATATGGTGCAATGAGATGCGTATGTTTTATGTTTTCAAAGACAAACAAGATTCAACTTTGTAGACAAAAGGGAAACATACTTCATTAGATTCAAATTTTAAATTGTTCAACAACTTGCCCTTAGGCATTACAGGAATGAAAAATACTGAAAAGGAAATAAAAGCTGTAAAAGGAAATATTCAAAGCCCATCAGTGCTCCCATGGCCTCCTCTTTTCAGTATGAATATAGTCATTCAGGACCCGCTCCTCCTCCAATTGCTTAGTCAGCCTCTGGATCTTCCGTTCCTGTTCGTTGAACTTTTCCCGATAAAAATCCAGTTCTTCCTTTAGATGCGCCCAAGATCTCTTCAGTGTGTCAAAATCAGTGGGTATCTGAGGAGGGAGGACAGTTGGAGGAACCCCATCTTCATCAGGAGATTCAAGAATGATAGGTCTGACAGCTTTGTACGGCATACCTAACTTCTGAGCACGGATGCGGACCCATCTGCAATAGGGTTCCATTGGTAGAGAAGTCTTTGGTCCCAACTCATGTGGGTCAGCTTTGTGAATTCTGTCCCAAGCCTTAATGAATCCATGGCGTAGTTTGTCACTGTCTACCTGAAATTCAAAATGGAAGTGGGGAACCAACATTTCATGAGGCCCTACTCTTCTGGCTCTTCCAAACTGGCGGAGAGATAAACATGGATTATAAGAGATTCCTCCTTGGATACCAATCAATGGAACATTAGGGTATTCTCCGCAACGATCAATAACAGCTACCTCATCCAAACCTCTGAGAGTCCAAGTGATGTCATTATCAGTGAGAGACATTAACCTATGAGCCCAACCCTTTCCTTCTTCATTTTTCAGCACGAACTTAGGAAGGTGCGAAATAAACCACCTCACTAGCAAAGGAGCACAACACCATGGAGTTCCCCGTCTTCGGGCATAAAGTTGTTGCAGGATATCACCCAAAAGAGTGGGTACAGGATTCCGAGACATGAAGATCCTTATGGCATAGATACTGATAAAGGTGTCAGGATTGGGAAACAATACCAGACCATAGATTAAAAGAGCCAAAAATGTCTTTGTACGCCTTAAAGTCTAAGTCATTCTAGAAATCATTAGCTTTGCCAACCAGAAATTTGACCAAAAAGCCCTTAACTCCACTTCTAGTTTCCCAGTTAGCCAATATCTCTTCTTTGGTCAAGGGGAGGACTGCAGCAACCTCTTCAGGCCTAGGAGCCTTTTCCCAACCAGTGAATGGAGTTTTCTCCAAAACAGGGATACCAAGCAAATCAGAGAATTCTTCCAGGGTAGGGACCAGCTGGAAGTCTTGAAAGGTAAAGCAATGATACAGGGGGTCATAAAATTGGGTCAGGACACTTATCAGTTGTTGGTCCCACTTTGCAGTGATCAAGCCAAGGAGAGAACCATGCCTTTTGATGAAGGAAGTAGTGTTTGGAATCCTACCAACCAAATCTTTGAGCAAAGTAGGTGGTTGAACAAAGTTGAGCCGGATAGTATTCCTACGCACGGGCATCATGATGTCCTACAAAACAGAGCAAAGATGAAACTTTTTCGTCTTTGAAATGGGTTAGTCCTTATACAGGATGCATGCAATGGTATGATGGCATGATGCTATGATGAAGCACACCACAAGTATTCATACAGGCAAGCATGATAAGGCACACAAGTCACACAAGACAACCCTTAGGTTTCAGGCCAGCATGAAGTTTAGGTAATACCCTCTTTTAGTCTCGTTCGTTAAAACCTGTCCTATCAAAAGTAACCGGGTTCTAGAGGATCTCAAATCATTGACTACCCTCAATCGGTCATAACTCCAGCATCGCAATCTTTTCTTGCGGCCAGAACCATCGCGAGAGTTTAGCCTCAATGAGTGTAGCATACTGCTACTGTTCTATGGCCAAGTTTGGTCAATTTAGGGTTCTAAGGTCGGTTGGTGTTTAATGACTCCTTAGAAGACCCATATTCTCCTCGTTGCAACACAAGGGATATCGGTACAAACTAAGGTGCCACACCAACGTAGCCACTGCTTCACCCATGTCGGTCTACGCCGGACAGGTCCCTCACAGATTATGCTACCTAAAAGGGTATTCCCCAGATCAGGGTTAGGATCTATGAAACTCCGATGCAAAGCCCACAAATATAAAAGCAAACAAGGCAAACAATTGAAAACAAGGGTGATCTAAGCCCTAAGGTTACTCCACTTTAAAGACATGTCCCCAGCAGAGTCGCCAGTTCTGTGATACGGTGGGAGAACTGACTATGGTTTTGCGTTTGTTTTTGCAAATGTTTCGGTTGAGCAAGAGTCGCCACCGACTTTTTATTTTATCCTAAGGAAAGGTTAAAAAGCACAGCAAAAACCTTTGAGATGTTTTCTTGGGTTCGGGGAGTAGATTATAGAAAGGGAAGGTATTAGCACCCTTTCTATCCATGGTTATCCATGGGCTCTTAGTTACTTGCTTAGATCAACTTGCCTTAATTTTCAATTGTTTGAAATGGTGCTTTGTGTGTGTGGGTTTGAAAATGTTTTGAAAAGAGGCCAATGTGGTGGCAACCTTTGTAATGATCCATGTTGGGATGTATACATAGATGTACGTCTTTTGAAAAGGTTTTCATTTCTTTTTGAAAGTTTGTTTTGAAAGTGTTGTGAGGTGTGGTTTAAAGATAGGAAAGTGTTTTGTTTTGCAAGTTTGACTCAAGTAACTAAGAGGTTATCTACTCCTAAATTTCTCAAAGATTTCTCCTATGCTTTTAACCCTTTTAACAATTTTGTTCCACCATTGCATTTGGTGGACAATCTTGTGTTAGGATGTGAAAGGGACGGGCGCGGGTCATCGTTTAGACCATAATTGCAATGGTGCCAAGTATCTTTGGGCAATTTTTCCTTTAAGGGACTTGATCATTTTTAGGCAACTTTCGAAAGCGTCATCGAGGGAATATGATCATTTGGATTGTTTTGTTTTGCCCAAAGAGACCTAACATGCAATATGGCCCATTATTGAAGGCAACAAGTGGAATACCCTAGGGGTGCAAATGTGATTGGTGTTGTCCATTTTCATGCTTGTTTATCTTAAAATTAGGTCAAACTATTTTTGGTTGATTGATTTGCATACAAACCCTAATTCTAGCATGGTATAATTAGAAAGCATTAAAGTGCGAAAAATAAAGTTCCTAAGTTATTACAACACAATATATGGGAAGGGGGGTACAAATGTTCAAATGGGGGTATTTTGACAAGGAATTTAAACCTAGACTATTACATCAAATATTGAATTATACAAATTATTTAATATACAATAATTAAATAAAAATGGAATAAATATGCAATATGCAAAAAAATGTTTTTTATGTGTATGAACAAAAGGTATTTTTTTATGTGTCAAACAAACAAAAATAGAAAAAAAAAGTATTAATTTTTGGATTTTTTATGTATTTAGGGCAAAACCCTAATTTATTAAATAAAAGTATTAATTATTTAATATGTACAATATTTATTTATTATATACAAAAATAAAATAAAAATGAAGTATATTTGTAAAAAAGGTATTTTTAATATTAAATATTAATAAGAATAAAAATGTATATATTTTGTTTTTTTTCTTCTAAATATGCTAATAAATATGTATGTATTTATATTATATGATAAATATATTAAACATGTATAAAAATAAAATATTTAATATTTACAAGAAAAGTATATTTTCATAAAATATTTTCACAAGATAAAATAAAATAAAAATCAGAAAAATAAAATGTATTGGTATTAATTTTAGTATTTTTAAATAATAGTATATAAGTATTTATTTATGTACAAATATCAATTTAAACAAATAAAAGCCTAATAAATATAAAATGGTGTAAAAATATTTTTTTTATATTTTTAATATTGTGAGGAAAAATAAATAAGTCAGAACAAAAAAGAAAAGGTCAAAAAATCATGAAAATAAGCATAATGGGCCAAGGGGGTTTAAAAGTAACAAAAGGGTGCAAATAGGAAACTGAAACAAAGCCCAGCCCAAAAAGTCATTCTTCAACCTCTGAACCTGTATGAACAACAATCAACACGCGTTTTCTATCTCCCAATTCCTGGACTTTCAAGCAAAACTCACAACATGAAAAATGTAGAGCATTAAGAGACGAATCCAGACATATAAAGAACTTGACTTAACTCTTTAAGATGAGAGAGAATTTCTTCTCCCCCAATTTCTGACCTAGTTTTTGTTCCATGTTCAGACATTAAATTCTCATAGCACACATAATATAAATGAAAACTAATTACATGGGCATGTTCAGGGCTATGAATGTGACATATTTTCTTCACAAACCTAAAGCTAACAATGCCTGGATAGAGAGATATGAGTTCATGAACTTACCTGTTCAGTTGGAATCGTATCTGGTGATGGAGGTACTTTCAGTGCAAGGTGATGATTGGTACAGCTTCCTTGATGTCCAGGGATGCTATTCCAAGTTTTACTTTGCTTTGAAACTAGCTGAATCGAGTTATAGAACTCCACCTGCAAAACAGAAAAATGAAAATGGTGATGTTGAATGGGAGTGTTACAGGTCGTGTTTGAGTTTTGGAATAGCTTCAAGGGATGTTGTGGGATGTGTTTGAAGTGTTTTTAGCAAGAATGCACGAATGGAATGAGTTATGGAACTCAATCTGCAGCAGGTCCCCTGTTTTGGCAGTTTGGGGGTGATTCTGTGAATGGGGAGGTATTGGAGATGATAGGCTCGTGTCTCAGGCCAGGATGGATGTTTGGAATGTGTTTGACAAGTTTTCTTAAGCCTGTGTTAGCTGAGATGAGAGTTGTGTATGGTTATGCTATGTTTCTTCAACTTTAAGCAACAAATGTCCACTTGAGTTTTTAGACTGATAGAGGCCCCCCTAATGTGCTGCATACCTTGGCCTTGATTAGTGTAATTAGCTCATAAACTTGTGCCAAAGAGATTTTCCCTGTACTTGCTTGGATTGCTAATTGACATAAAGTTCACTTTTGCTAAAATGGACATTATGCTTTTTATATTTTGGGACTAAACCTTTATGTAATGCTTGAACACATAAAATATGGTCTTGGCACAATTAGTTTGCATTAAATTTATGAGTGCAAAAGGGATATAGGACCTGTAATCAAGTTGTGCAAGCTGATTTCAAAATGGCCTAGATGTATGAACATGTAACTTGGCCAAATCAAAAGTGAGTTTTTCCCAACTTGCCAAATTCGATTCTCCCTAACCATGAGGTTGTTTGATGAGTTCTTGGACATTTTGGAAAGCTTGTAATGTGTACTACAATCCAACTTTGAAATGAAAATTGAAATTCCAAGTGGAAGTATGTGAAAAGTGGTCTTGAAGTTAGGCAAAAATCCTGCCTAAAATAGGTCAAATTTCTCTAAGTTAAGAATGGTTTGGTACCCTTGTTCCAAAAATTGTAACTTGAGCTACAAGCTTATTTTTGGAAAACTTTGTGAATCAAAGTTGTAGATTTTGCAATAGGCTACAAATTTCATGTTTTAACTTTTGCTTGAATCCAAATGAATCTTGGTGAGAAAGTGGGACAAAGTTAGGAAAAAATTAGGGTTTTTCATAACTTAGAAAAATTCTAAGTTATGAAAAATCTTCATTTCAAACCCTAATTTGCAATTCTTGATTTCTTGATGAACAAGTTTCATGATTTGGCATGTTTTGATGAAAAATGAATCTTGACACTTGATTTTGACCAAAAAGTCAAAGTTTGACTTTTCAGTATACAGTCAAAATTGATCAATTGACTGGGAAATTCAACTGTCAATCTTGTGCATTTTGGATCTTTTGAACTTGTTGAGTATGTCGAGACAATTCCATGGGGTCCTTGAGTCCATATGTGATCTTGATTTGCCATTGGCTAGGTCAAACAGTCAAAAATTGCCTTTGTGCAGTCAAAACCCTAAAAATGACCATTTTGCCCCTTTTGGTGATCTGATCAAATTTTGTGGAATTGTGATCCAAACTTGATCAAATGGTCCATGTGAGTTCATAATGTTGATGTGGGTCAAAAATAATGAGGTTTGACTGTCAATTGGCCACAGTTGACTTTTTCCCCAATACAGCTGATTTCTAGGTCAACTGTCCAATTGACTGGGCAAAATTTGGAATCAAGACTTGAAACTTGGTATGGATAAACTTGGGAGTCCAATATGAAGCATGAAAGTCATCTTAGGCATTTTAGGTCAAAACATCTTTGTTCAAACACAAACCCTAATTTGGGTCCACAGTGCAAGGAGAAGTCTTGAGCAGAGGAAACCCTAACTGGATCTTGAGCTCCAAGGGTTTTGTGATGAGAAAATGTTGAGGAAATGGGAGGGAAAATTTTGGGGTACAACACCTGACATTAGGGAGCCTTATTTGCAGAAAATGGCTTGGTGTATGGCTCAAGAAATGAAACTTGACATAAAACATGCTTTATGTAAATGGAAGTGTGATCTTTATGCCCAAAATTGAATTGTTCATTGTATAATGCTCCCTTGATCAGAATAATGCCTCTAACCAATGTATTTACATTCAATTTTTGAGTGTAAATTAGTTTAGAGACCTGTAATCAAGTACAAAGCTAGCTTGGTCAGATTTTGCAAGTTGTATGAACATGTATTGGCCATGGTTACATAGTGAGTTTTTGCCAACTTCAAGCATTCTATTCTTCCTAACCACAAATGTGTTTGAGGAGTTCTTGGACAATTTGGAAAGCTTGCACCATGTAATATAATCCATCTTTGAAATGAAACTTGATACTCCAAGTGGAACTATGTGAAAAATGGCCAAGAAGATGGGTCAAAATCTTGCCTAACTAGGGCAAAAATTTCTCTAAGGTAAAAGTTTTAAGGACCCTTGTTCCAAAAATCATAACTTGAGATCCAAGCCTATTTTGAGAAAACTTTGTGACTCAAAGTTGTAGAATTTGTGGAGGACTACAACTTTCATGTTGTAAGTTTTGTTTGAATCCATTTGCATCTTGGTTAAAATATGGGGCAAAGTTAGGAAATATTAAGAAAATTTCATAACTTAGAAAAATTCTAAGTTATGAAAATTTTCAATTTCAAACCCTAATTTGCAATTTTGGGTTTCTTGATGAACAAGTTTCATGATTTTACATATCTTTATGGAAAATGACCCTTGGCACTTGATTTTGACCAAAAAGTCAAAGTTTGACTTTTCAGTGTACAGTCAAATTTTGATCAGTTAACTGAAAAATTCATCTGTCAATCCTATGCATTTGAGATCTTTTGAACTTGTTGAATGGGTAAAGATAATTTCATTGAGTCTTTGAGTCCATGGTTGAGCTTGGTGATACGGTGGGAGAACTGACTTGGGTTTTGCGTTTATTTTCGCAAATGTTTCAGTTTAGCAAGAGTCGCCACCGACTTTTTATTTTATCCTAAGGAAAGGTTAAAAAGCACAGCAAAAACCTTTGAAATGTTTTCTTGGGTTCGGGGAGTAGATTATAGAAAGGGAAGGTATTAGCACCCTTTCTATCCATGGTTATCCATGGGCTCTTAGTTACTTGCTTAGATCACTTGCCTTGCATTTTCAATTGTTTGAAATTGTGCTTTGTGTGTGGGTTTGAAAATGTTTTGAAAAAGATGCCTTGTCTAGGCAACCCTTGTAACAATTCTTTACTCGAATATTTTACAAAAGGTGTTTGTATTTTTGAAAAGATGTTTCAAGGTTTTGAAAGTTGTTTTGAAAGTTTGTGTTTGTGAAGTGTGTTTTGAAAAATAGGCAAGGATTTATTTTGCAAGTTTGATCAAGTAACTAAGAGTTGTCTATCCCTAAATTTACTCAAAGGTTTTTTCTCATGTTTTAACCCTTTTAACAGTATTGTTCCACCATTGCATTTGGTGGACAATCTTGTGTTAGGATGTTAACGGGACGGGCGCGGGTCATCGTTTAGACCATGATTGCAATGGTGCCAAGTGTCTTTGGCAATTTTTCCTTTAAGGGACTTGATCATTTTTAGGCAACTTTCGAAAGCGTCATCGAGGGACTATGATCATTTGATTGGTTTTGTTTTGCCAAAGAAACTCAACATGCAACATGGCCCATTATTGAAGGCAACAAGTGGAGTAACCCTAAGGGGTGCAAGTGTGATTGGTGTTATCCATTTTCATGCTTTTTGTCTTTTGTTTAGTCAAGCTATTTGTTGTTTGATTTTTGGATACAAACCCTAGGTCTATCATGGCATAATTAGAAAGCTTTTAAAATGCGGAAAATAAAATCCTAAATTATTACAACATAATTATGGGATGGGGGGTACAAATGTTCAAATGGGGGATATTTAGTAAGAAATTTAAATCTAAACTATTACATCCAAATTGAATATACAAGTTATTTAAATTATACAATAATTGAATAAATACAAATAAAAATGTAAAATGTATTATGCACAAAAATGTTTTTATGTGTATGTAAAAAGTATTTTTCATGTGACCTATAAAAAATAAAAAGTTAATTTTGGACATTTACACATTTTAGGGCAAAACCCTAATTTTCTAAATAAAAAGTATTTATTATTTATTATATACAATATTTATTAATTATACACAAAAATAAATAAAAGAGAAGTATATTTGTAAAAAAGTAATTTTTGAGGTCAAATATTAATAAAAGAAAAATGTATTATTTTTATATTTTTATCCTAAATATTCTAATAAATATATATAAGTATTTATACTATGTATTAAATATATTAAATATACACAAAAATAAAATATTAATTATTTACAAAAAAAGTATATTTTTTAGAAAATGTTTTCAGAAAATGCAAATAAAAATAATAACTAAAAGTATATATTTTCACATTATTTTTAAGGTTTTAAATAAAAGTATTATATTTATTTATATATACAAGTGTAAACAAAACAAATAAATTCAAAATAAATGCAAAAATGTATGAAAAAATATTTTTAATATTTTTTATATTTTGACAAAAAATAATAAGTCAGGAGAAAAAATAAAAAGTCAAAAATGATTAAAAAATCACACAATGGGCCAAGGGGGGTGTAAGTGAAAAATGAGGGTGCAAACAGAAAAATGAATCAGGCCCAGCCCAAAGGCAAGCTTCTTCAACCTCCAGCCATTTCTGTCTCAAAAACGCGCGTTTCCTTGCTTGATTCAAACATCCTGATTCTTTGATTTTTAGCAGAAACTTATAACATCAAAAATGTAAAGCATCAAATCACGAATTCATACATATCAAGAACTTGATCTAACTCTCAGAAATGAGAGAGAATTTCTCCTCCCCCAATTCCTGACCTAATTTTTTTCTAATGTTCAGGTTCCAAATTCTCTTAACACACACAATATAAATGAAAAGTGAGGATATAGGTAGCTTCAGGGCCATGAATAGGACATACTTTCTTCACAAACCTAAGCTTAGATATGCTTGGATAGAGAGATAGAAGTTCAAACTTTTACCTGTTCAGCTTGACTCGTGTACAACAATGGAGGTACTTTCAATGAAGTTTGAGGACTTGTACAGTTTGCTTGAGGTCCAAGGATGCTCTTTCAACCTCTAGCTTGCTTTGAAACTAACTGAATCGAGCTATGTAACTCAACCTGCACAGATGAAAAATGAAAATGGAAATCTTGGTTATGGATGTTACAGTTCCAGTTCAGTGCTTGGAATGGCTTCAATGGATGGTAGGGAGTGTGTATGAAGAGGTTTTAGCCAAGGCGCACGAGGGAAATGAACTGTGGAAGTCAATCTGCAACAGGGACTCTGTTTTGCAGAAAAAATATGCTTTGATGGATGAGGAGGTATTGAGGGTCAAGGGCTCGTGTTCTAGGTCAGTTGGGGAATATCAAATGTGTTCACAAAGTTTGCTTGAGTTGGTTCTTGCAGGAATGTGTGTTATGGTACAAAATGCAAGCTTTCTTCTTATCTAAGCAAACAAAATTCAAGTTGGATTATAGGCTCCTACAGGCCCCTCAAGCATGCTGCAAATTTGGTTCTTGATCAGTGGGATATGTCCATAATCTTGTACCCAAAAGATCTGGCCTGTACCTCTTTGATTTGTGTTTTGACATAAAGTGCACCTTTTCAAAAATGGCTAAAATGCTTTTTCCAAATATGGCTTAATCTTGCAAGTAATGGTTAAACACACAAAATAAGGCTTGAACACAAAGGATTGGCATTAAATTATTGAGTGTGGATGAGATAAAAGGCTTGTAATCTAGTTTGTGCAAGCTGAGTTTGAAAATGCATAGTGTATGAACATGCCTTTGGCCATGAACAAAGTGACTTTTGCCCATCTTTACAAATTTGAATCTCCCTAACCACAAGGGTGTTTGATGAATTCATGGACAATTTGGAAAGCTTGGAATGTGTACTACAATCCATCTTTGTAATGAAAGTTGAAATTCCAAGTGGAAGCATGTGAAAAGTGGCCATGAAGTTGGGCAAAAATCCTGACTAAAATAGGTCCAAAAATTTCTAAGTTAAAAATGTTTTGCACCCTTATTCCAAAAATCATAACTTGAGCTACAAGCTTCTTTTGAGGAAACTTTGTGAATCAAAGTTGTAGATTTTGCAATGGATAACTTTCATGTTTTGAGTTTTGTTTGAATCCAAATATATCTTGATGAAAAAATGGGACAAAGTTAGGAAAAAATAAGGAAATTTTATAACTTAGAAAATTTCTAAGTTATGAAATTTCTTCATTTTAAACCCTAATTTGCAATTTTGGGTTTCTTGATGAACACGTTTCATAATTTGACATGTTTTGATGAAAAATGAATCTTGGCACTTGATTTTGACCAAAAAGTCAAAGTTTGACTTTTTAGTATACAGTCAAATTTTGATCAGTTGACTGGAAAATTCATCTGTCAATCTTGTGCATTTGGGATCTTTTGAACTTGTTGAATGTGTCAAGACAATGCCATTGAATCCTTGAGTCCATATATGAGCTTGATTTGCCATTGGTTAGGTCAAACAGTCAAAAATTGCCTTTGTGTAGTCAAAACCCTAAAAATGACCATTTTGCCCTTTTGGTGATCTGATCAAATTTCTTGTGGAATTGTGATCCAAACTTGACCAAATGGTTCATATGAGTTCATAATGTTGATGTGGGTCAAAAATCATGAGGTTTGACTGTCAGTTGACCACAGTTGACTTTTTCCCCAATACAGCTGATTTCTAGGTCAACTGTCCAATTGACTGGGCAAAGATTGGAATCAAGGCTTAAAACTTGGTATGGATAAACTTGTGAGTCCAACATGAAGCATGAAAGTCATTTTGGGCATTTTAGGTCAAAACATCTTTTTGCAAATTCAAACCCTAATTTGGGTCAACAGTGCAAGGAGGAGTCTTGAGCAAAGCAAACCCTAACTTGATCTTGAGCTCCAAGGGTCTTGGGGTGAGGAAATGTTGAAGAAATGAGAGGGAAAATTTTGGGGTACAACAGTTGCCCCTGTTCAATCTTCTTGCACCTGAAGAGTTAGATCGGCAAGTTTGCCGTTCGCGACTTGAAAGTAAAAGGAGATTGGACACTAGAGTGCACAAAAAATCTGCACTCGATGATGTGATGGTAGAGGGAATGGGCTTACAGATGCCATTTGGTGATGGGCTTAAAGATGCCATCTGAAGGGTGACAGAATCTTGTCGGAGATGGGCTTAAAGATGCCATCTGGAACGTTTGTTGAACTGCAATGTGATAGGTCAGAAGAATGAGGATCAAAATGGTATCCGTGTCTGGAATGCATTTGAACTGCATCTAAGGACTGAGTTTGTATGAGCAGAAGAATGGCATCTGTGTCTGGGGCGTATCTGAGCTGTAACTGTGCTTGAAGAATGAATATCAGAATGACTGTCGTGTCTGGAGTGTATCTGTATTGTATCTGGGTAATAGAGGAACATCTGTTATGGAGCAACTGCGTGCTGGGGACAAATTCTGAATGAGTGACAGAATGGCAACTGTGTCTGGAGCGTATCTGAACTGTATCTGAAGTTGAAAGTTGTATGAGTAGCAGAATGACTTCCGTGTCTGGAGTGTATCTGAAACTGTAACTGGGATTGAGATCCGTATGAGTAATAGAATGACTTCTGTGTTTGAAGTGTATCTGAAACTGTAACTGGGATCTAAATAAATGACAGAATGACTTTCGTGGCGAATGCAATGGGGAGAATCAAACTGCTGTTGTAAGGGTCAGAATGGTATCCGTGTTTGGAATGCATTGAACCTTGAGGTGGATAAGTGAATCTGAATGAGAGATAGAATGGCTGCCGTGTCTGGAGCGTATCTAGTCTGTATCTGATTGCTGTAGTCTGAATGAGTAGTAAATTGACCGCCGTGTCTGGGGTGTATATGTACTGTATCTGACTTGAAATTCTGAATGAGTAATAGAATGACCGCCGTGTCTGGGGTGTATCGATATTGTATCTGAATAATTGTTAATGATATCCTTTTAATCTTATCCTGAAAAGGATGAAATGTTAGTTGAAACACAAAGTTATGTTGCATGATATGTATGATGCAATATATGTTATATCAATGTTTATGATATGAATGTAAATGAATGCGCATGTAAGCTGAAGAGCTGTCTTGCTGAGGATAGATGAATCCTGGATGGCAGGAGAAAAAAGAATCTTGACTGCTGCCGGGGAAAAGAATTCCTTGATTGCTGCAGGGGAAGAAAAGAATTTTGATTGCTGAGGATGAGACATCCTTGTTGACTACTGCTGGAGAATTAGGAGCTTGGGTTGTATACCAATCTTCTGGGGATTCTTGTCTTGAGGAGATCTTCACTGGAGAATATTTGAATATCCTGTGAGGAACTGAGAATGAGCCTTCACTCTGCCTGGGGAAATGCAAGATCTTCAATTGTTGAGGGATCTTAGGACCACTGCTTGGGAACTGGCATTCCTTGGTGACTTGCGGGGAATGAGAATTTCTGATGATCTCTACTGGGGAGTTCAGAATCTGGTAGACTCATGCTGGAGAGGTATGACTGAGAATCTTCAGTTTGGTGGGAAGTATCTCTGTGAGGAGAAGGTTCACTAGCCTGACTCGGATGGGGATTGATGGTTGGAAATTTAGTTCCGCTGGGGATTGGATTTTCAGATTTTTAAGGCTCCACTGGGGATAATGAAACTTAACTCTTAGGGGAATTGAGTTATGGGAGGCCCTCTGGCTGGGGAGATCAGTTTGGAGAAAGCTTTCTCTGCTGAGGATCCCGAAGTTTACCCTGTTTAGGGAATTAAGTTCTGACTGAGGAATTTGGATTTCAAATCTGCTTGGGATTTCCTCTGAAAGGGCATCGAGATATCTACCTGTACCTTCAGCCTATCAATAATAATCCTTCTTGATCTGTAAGGAAAATGATTATGTTCAAATGCATATGCCTATTTAACAAAACATTGGACGTTCCTCAAATAAAATATAAGTGCAAAAGAAAAGAGGAAAGGAAGACAAACGTAAATTTCTGTATTTGGAAAAGTATTTGTATTAACTTTCTATGAGTATATTTGTACAAAGGAGACAGTCATCCTAGTAAGAGGATGTTGTCGTAAAAATTGAAAATTTTATACAAAAGAAAGATGGCTATGTGAAACAATTCCATGGGATCCCCATTCTGCTATAGCCTTCACAACTCTGAATATTTGTCCCTTCAATGCTTTGTCCGCTGATGACTGGATTGATCAGAAGCTTGGAGCTGGTTGATGAAGAGATTGTCCTTAAAGTGATCCGACGAGACATAGTCATATGCTTTAATTCCCTAACTTTTTCCTGAATCGCCCTTTCGGGTTTTCGATCCACCGGGAAACCCCTTTTTGCCCAAGCCGCCCTTTCGGGTTTTCGACTTGCCGGGTGTACAAATTTTTTTGTTTTATCCCTAATTTTTGCCTGAACCGCCCTTTCGGGTTTTCGGTCCACCGGGATGCCCATTTTTGCCTAAGCCGCCCTTTCGGGTTTTCGACTTGTCGGGTTATTTTATGCATAGTATCTTTTGACTGTCTGCATTCGCAGGGTGCGGCAAATCGTCGCTGTCCATGGTGGTCAGAATCATTGCACCACCAGAAAATATGCTCTTGATCACAAATGGTCCTTCGTATGTAGGAGTCCATTTGCCCCTGGGATCACTTTGCGGCAGGATAATCCGCTTGATTACGAGATCTCTGACTTGATATACATGACGTCTGACTTTCTTGTTGAAAGCCTTGATCATCCGTTTTTGATACGTTTGACCATGGCAGACAGCAGCGAGTCGCTTCTCGTCGATCAAATTGAGTTGATCAAGTCGGGTCTGAATCCAATCATCTTCATTCAAACCTGCGTCCTTCATAATCCTTAGAGAAGGAATCTGAACTTCCATGGGCAGGACAGCTTCCATGCCATATACCAAAGAAAATGGGGTTGCCCCGGTTGAAGTACGTGTCGTCGTACGGTATCCATGCAGAGCAAACGGTAACATCTCATGCCAGTCCTTGTAAGTGATTGTCATTTTCTAAATGATCTTCTTAATGTTTTTGTTCGCAACTTCAACAGCACCGTTCATCTTCGGCCGATAGGGAGATGAATTTTGATGATAAATCTTGAACTGTTCGCACAATGCGGTGATCATAGTATTATTCAGATTTGTACCGTTGTCTGTGATGATCCTGTCCGGAACACCATACCGGCATATGAGGTTTTTCTTGATGAAGCGGGCAACCAAATTTTTAGTAACAGAGGCGAAGGAAGCTGCTTCGACCCATTTGGTGAAGTAGTCAATGGCAACCAGGATGAAGCGATGTCCGTTGGATGCCGTGGGCTTGATCTCTCCAATCATGTCAATGCCCCACATTGCAAATGGCCAAGGAGCTGTCAGATCGTTGAGAGGAACCGGAGGAATATGAATCTTGTCAGCGTAGACTTGACACTTGTGGCAAGTACGGGAATGTTGATGGCAGTCAGCTTCCATGGTAGACCAGTAATAGCCTGCCCTTAGGATCTTCTTAGCCATTGTATGCCCGCTCAAGTGAGTGCCAAATGTACCACTGTGCATCTCGGTCATGATTAACTCCGCTTCAGCTTTGTCTACACATCGGAGTAAAACACAATCATGGTTGCGCTTATAGAGGATGCCATTGCTCAGGAAGAACTTGGCAGCAAATTTCCTTAGGAACTTCTTGTCATTTACGGAAGCTCCTTCGGGATATTCTCTAGTCTGGAGATACCTTTTGATTTCGTGAAACCAGGGTTGTTCCACTAATTCTTCGATATTAATCTCATGACAATGTGCAGGTTCATCCCTTCGCTCGATAGTGATTTGGGGAGCCTCGTTATCCCAGTTGAGTTTAAACATGGAGGACATTGTTGCCAGAGCATCTGCTAGCTGATTCTCTTCTCGCGGGAAATGCTCGAAGGTAATTTGCTCGAAATGAGGCAACAATGTTAGGACATGTTCTTTGTATGGGATAAGATTAGGATGCTTGGTATCCCACTCTCCTTTGATTTGACTGATAACCAAAGCTGAGTCCCCAAATACGATCAAAGATTTGATCCCCAAGTCTATAACAGCCTTGAGACCAAAGATGCAAGCTTCATATTCAGCCATGTTGTTTGTGCAGCTGAAGCAAAGTCGGGCCGTGAAAGGTGTGTGACAACCTTCCGGGGAAATGAGTACCGCACCGATACCGTTTCCAAGTGCATTTGAAGCACCATCAAAGTACAGGGTCCATCCGGATCCCTTTTCAGGTCCGTCATACGGTCTGTTACCTTCAATGTTGTCCAAATTCATGATGTCCTCGTCTGGGAAGTCAAATCTCATGGATTGATAATCTTCGATAGCTTGATGAGCTAGATTGATGAGCTAGATGATCAGCTAGTACACTCCCTTTTATAGCTTTTTGAGTGGTGTACTGGATGTCATACTCAGTTAGGATCATTTGCCATCTAGCTATTCTTCCAGATAAAGCGGGCTTTTCGAAGATATACTTGATAGGATCCATTTTGGAAATCAACAAGGTGGTATGAGTCAGCATATACTGCCTTAGTCGGCGAGCAGCCCATACCAAAGCGCATCAAGTTTTCTCGAGCAGTGAGTAGCGAGTCTCACAGTTGGTAAACTTTTTGCTAAGGTAATAAATAGCATGCTCTTTTCGACCAGACTCGTCATGCTGGCCCAAAACACACCCCATTGAGTTATCCAAGATGGTCAGATACATGATCAATGGTCTTCCTTCGACGGGTGGCATCAGAATAGGAGGTTCTAGCAAATACTCCTTGATCTTATCAAAAGCAGCTTGGCAATCGTCGTTCCATTCGACTACCTGATCTTTCTTTAATAATTTGAAAATTGGCTCACAGGTAGAAGTCAGATGAGAGATGAATCTGGCAATATAGTTTAAGCGCCCCAAGAATCCTCTAACCTCCTTTTCATTACGGGGAGCAGGCATCTCTTGTATTGCTTTCACTTTTGCTGGATCGACCTCAATGCCTTTGTTGCTGAAAATAAACCCTAGAAGTTTACCAGACCTAACTCCAAAAGTACACTTACTTGGATTTAGCCTGAGTTTGTACTCTTTCAACCTAGCAAACAGCTTTTCCAGGTGTTAAAGGTGTTCCTCCTCTGTTTGTGACCGAGCTATCATGTCGTCTACGTAAACTTCGATCTCATGATGTATCATATCATGAAATAAAGCTACCATGGCGCGCTGATAAGTTGTCCCTGCGTTCTTCAGTTTGAACGACATCACCTTGTAACAGAAAGTACCCCATTGTGTAACAAATGTTGTTTTCTCCATGTCCTCGGGGGCCATTTTAATCTGGTTGTAGCCCGAGAATCCATCCATGAAGGAAAACACTTTGTGCTGAACTGTGTTGTCAATCAGAATGTCGATATGCGGTAGCGGAAAATCATCTTTAGGGCTCGCCCTATTCAAATCCCGGTAGTCCACACACATCCTGACCTTTCCGTCTTTTTTAGGTACTGGCACAATGTTAGCAACCCATTATGGATAGGATGTAACAGCCAGAAAACCAGCGTTGAATTGCTTCATTACTTCTGCTTTAATCTTCTCAGACATGTCGGGCCTCATTCGGCGGACTTTTTGCTTTATCGGTGGACAATCTTCTCTTGTAGGGAGATGGTGAACCACGATGTCTGTGTCTAAACCCGGCATGTCTTCATAAGACCAGGCGAAGATTTCAACATATTCATTTAACAGCTGTATCAGGCGCTCCTTGACACTTGGTTTCAGATTGGCACCCACTTGTACTTCCTTCCGGTCTTCCTCTGTTCCTAAGTTGACAGTTTCCAACAACTCTTCGTGAGGCAAGATGGCCCTCTCTTCTTGCTGTAGAAGTCTGGCTAATTCCCCTGGTACTTCACAACCTTCGTCATCTTCATACTCAGCCTGATTGACCAGATCTTCAGAGTTATTGAAGGACATAGCAGAATAGTCACCCATAGAATCCAGAGTGGATGGGTACCTGCATTTGTGAGTGTGGGTGTGTTTAAGGGATATCCATCCTTAACAAAAAATGCAAAAGGAAAGAAAATGAACACAGCAGTTTATCAATGAAAAACGTCCAATGAATCATTAAACATGGCATATGGATATGAAGATAATCAAAACCCTTACAGATGGACCTACATGCCCCGGGCAAGGCATGAGGTAAAAAAAGTAGTGTACGGATTGTTCAAAAGTAATTATTACAGACCACAGGAAATGTTTGACAGATAATTACTGATTAATAAAAGTAACGGGGACAAAGTCCTTTGCCTCCCAGTTGCGTAGTCCCCCTTCGATGGTTGGGTAGATCCAATCTTCAATGTTGGCCTCTTCTTCTTCACCTTCTAAAGCATTGATCCCATAAGGATAGATCTTGATGGGTGTTCTTTCAACCTTTGAGCGGCGCATAGCTTTCTGCCCCGCAGCAGTGAATCCTAAACCAAACTTGTCTGTTTTGTGCGGAATATCAGGCAACTGCCCCCATGTTGAGCTCTTCCCTTCCTTCATTGCAGCCTTCGCGTCTTTTAGAGATGCCATCCTGGCCATCTGCTTTGGTACCTCAGCTACCACTTTTGCTACTGCCACCTCAGGAGAGACTTCCTCGAAGTGCTGGAATGGTGTCTCAATGAATTCACCCTCTACCTCTACATACCGAAAGGAATTCAGGTGGCTGATCATATATTCCTCTTCAACGTGGACGGTTATGATCTTTCCTTTGACAGGGTACTTCAACATTTGATGTAAGGAGGAGGTAACCGCCCCAGCGTTATGTATCCATGGTCTCCCCAATAAGCAAGAGTATGATGGACGGATGTCCATCACATAGAAAGTTGAGGGGAACACCTATGTGCCTACTTTAATGGGAATGTCTACCTCCCCATGTACCATTCTCTTCGACCCGTCAAATGCTCTTACAATGATATTACTTGGCCTTAACTCCAAGCCTTCACAGTCTAAACGGTCGAGAGCCTTCTTGGGAAGCACGTTCAGAGAAGAACCAGTGTCGACCAGAACATGGGCCAAAGTAGTTCCTTGGCATTCTACTGACACATGTAATGCCTCGTTGTGTTTTCTTCCTTTTGAGGTTAGGTCAGCATCAGAGAAACCTAAACCGTTGTCTGCTGTAAGACTGGCTACACAATCTTGGAATTGGTCGGCAGAGGTTTCCTGGGGCACATAGGCTGTCTTCAGGAATTTTATCAATGCTTTGGCGTGCGCCTCTGAACAAAGCAGCAATGTTAACATGGAGATTTTCGAGGGGGTTTTCCCCAGTTTCTCTACCACATCATAATCACTCTTTTTAATTATCTTCAAGATCTCCTCCATCTCTTTCTTAGAGGTTTCCGGGATGACCAAAGGTTGAGCCCTCGTCCTGACGAGCTCATCTTGGATCCCTTTCCCCTTATCAGCAGAAGTAGGAGGGACAACAACAGGAATAACAACATCTTCAATCAACAGAGTTTTTGCGGAAAGTTTTATCGGTGCAGGAGTAACTTTGGCAGCAGATGAGGGTCCAAAGATTGCCTTTGGGGGGGGGGCAATCTCTGGAGAAAATATTCTCCCACTTCGGGTGATCTTGCTTGTGCCGGCAATGTTTCCAATGCTGGCATCTTCTTCATCAGAGCTTCCTTCGGTTACTTCAACTTGTTTAATACCATGGTAGTAGATTTCTCCACCGTAATTCCATGGTATTGATTTTTCAGAACTGTAGGGGACAGGCCCTGGCATAGTTATTTTCAGAGGAACAGACTTTGTAGCGGATGTAATCTTAACAGGCTTTTTGATGGCCTTGGAAAGATTGGCGTGAATGGTGATTATTGAAACATCTTCAGTAGGGGTTGGAATAGCAGGAACTTTTTCAAACAGAATTTGTTGACTGTCCATTAGGCCTTGGATGCCTTTCTTCAATAATGGACAGTCAATTGGTAGAGAGTAACAACAGTAGCAATCTTCTTTGCATCCCAGGAAAATCCCAGCCCTTAGCAGATTTAACTTGATGGTTAACAGCGGAGTTATTAGGTCATTGACATCAGAAACATACAAATCTTCCTCAATAGCATGGACATTTCGACCATGCTTTGGCATCGGAGCAGATATCACATTTGGCTTCTCTGGAGCATCGAACTCCACCTCTTTTGCATCTATCAAGTCTTGAATTTTATTTTTTAGCGCCCAACAATTGTTTGTGTCATGTCCGACGCTATCAGAATGGTAGGCGCATTTGGCATTGGCATTGTAAGCTGGTGAGGTTGTATTCACATTTTTCGGCGCTTCTTTGATATTTGTGAGATTCAGCTTTAACAAGTGCGGAAGAACTTGCGTGGGCGTCGTATTAATGCGGGTGAACTGCCGTGGTGGCCGTTCTCCCCACTGCTATTTAGGTCTGGACTAATTTCCGCGAGGCTGATCATTTGATGGATTTTGGATCATCATGGCCCCCACAGTCGGCCGACGCTCATTCTTCCCCGCTCTTCTCTGAGAGAACACAACAGTCGTTTCCTTCTTCGTTGGAAATGATTTCTTAACAGTTGTAGATGCAGAGGCATAATTCTGAATCTTCCCATTCTTGATACTGGCTTCTACCCGCTCGCCAGTCAGAATTAATTCAGTAAACCCCGCGGAAGAGCTACCGATCAGATGGTTAAAGAATGGACCAGACAGGGTCCCCAGGAACATATCAACAAGTTCTCTATCAGAAAGAGGTGGCTGCACTCTTCCGGCCAGATCGCGCCACTTCTGGGCGTATTCCTTAAATCCCTCACCTGAGGCCATTCCCATACTCTGTAGCTGAGTACGGGTTGGCGCCAAGTCAGAGTTATACTGATATTGGCGATAAAAAGCAGCTGCCAGATCCTCCCAACTATGTATCTCTGACCTTTCCAGCTTGTAAAACCAATCTAGCTGAGTGCCAGACAGGCTATCTTGAAAGAAGTGTACCCAAAGATTTCTGTCGGAAGTGTGAGGTTGGATTTTTCAGACATACAACCTTAGGTGCATTTTTGGGCAAGACAGCCCGTCATATCTTGCAAAAATTGGCACTTTAAACTTCGGGGGGATCACAATTCCAGCAATTAATCCCAAATCTTCGAAATCTAAACCGGGAACTCTCTGCAGCTCCATAGCTGCCAACCTGTCTTCCAAGTTTTTGTAATTATCGTCGGCGGGCGGGTATTGTTGCTCTGAGTAGTCTTCGTCTTCTTCAGCCTCTTCTTCTTCAGCTTCGGATTCGGAAGGTACCGCAGCCCCTTTTCCTTTACTGGTTTCTTCTTCGGATGCAGAGGGAAATTCAAGAACTCTTCTGGCTTCACCCTCAAACCTTCTTCCCAAGGTAGCCACCCCGACTCTTTTCTTCTTCTTTTTCACTTGCTCTTTGTTCCCAAGCAGGGCTTTTAGATCCTCCTGACCCTTTGCCAAGGTCATCAGGAGATGTTGAAACTGTGAGTTTTGAGACTGCAAGTCTTTGACCGTCTGTTCGAGATCCATCTTACTGAAATAAACAGCAGAAAGATAAGGAAACCTGGTGTGGAGACCTGCTTATGCGCATGATGAATGATATGCTTATTTATGAAATGCATTCAAGGATTTAGAAATTCAAAATTGTCGCAGACAAAAAGAACACACGTCATATTAATAAGAAGAAATTTTGTCAGTACATAAATGCCCCATGGGCCAAATATTACAAAAAAAACTTCTCAAGGTAAAAAGACGTTGCGCATCCTCTTTGGTGCGATGTAGGTGTTGAGGGTCTCTTCCTCATGGAGTCGGCGGGTAAGCTCCAAAACCTTCTTCTCACTTGCGTAGAAGCTGGCTTCAAAAGTATTCCGTTCCTCCTTGAGTTAGATCCAACTCTTCTGCATCTCCTCCCATGATGTTGGCATGTCAGGATATAGGATGGTGTAGGGAACCTCTCCTTCCTTAACAGGCTCTTTAATCACAGGGAGAACATGAGGGTAAGGCATCATTAGACTTTGGGCTCGGGTTCGTAGGCTTGTAGATCCAATGAATTCCAACACTCTTGTGCCTTCTCAAACAAGAATTTTGTCAAGAAGCCTTTGACACCGCTTCTAGTTTCCCAATTCCCCTTGATGTCAGATGGTTGCAAGTGTAGTGCTTGAGCAACATCTTCAGGCTTTGGTTCTTTTTCCGTACCGTTGTAGGGTAGTTGATTAAGAATAGGAATTCTCAGGAGTTGAGAAAATTCCTCCAAAGTGGGCACCAATTGGTAGTCGGGGAATGTGAAACAGTGGTGAAGGGGGTCAAAGAACTGGAACAACACCTTTACCATGTCCTCTTCAATGCTGGTGTTGACTAGGCTGAGCAGTCTACCATGTCTTTCACTGATGGGAGAACTTTCCGGAATTCTGGATGTGAGCTCCTTGAGTTGAGGAGGGATTCTCACAAGGTTAACTTGGATAGTTTTCCTGCGAAGAATTTCCATGACCTACAAGAACAAAGATGAAGATCTAAACCCTTGAAATGGTTAGTGTATGCATATGATGCTTTATGATGTTCATGATGTATGCACAAACATATGTACAAGCAATTCACACAAAACCCTAGTTTCAGGCTTGCGTGAGGTTTCATAGGTAAGTACCCTCTTGAGTGTAGTTGGCTTAAAAACCTGTCCTATAAATAGTAACTGGGTTCTAAGGAGCTCAATATCATTGGATTGTTTTCTATGTTCATTGTTTTGGTTTAGCCACTTAACTAGCGACCAAAATATTCCAAGAAAACAACCCTCAATGAGTGTAGTATCGAGTATCTACCAACTTCGGACTGCACCAAAGCCGGTCATCTCACTACCCCTAATAAAAGGCCAAGATGGTCAAGTAAGGTTCTAGGTCATTAGTGCTTAGTGACATCACTCAGCGGCCCCGTACTCTCCTTGATTGAACTCAAGGGTTACCGGTACTCACAAATATGTCGCACTAATATAGCTATTGCTTCAACTGTGTCGGTATACCCCGCACAGTTTCCACAACGTATTGCTATCTATGAATGTTTCCCCAAATCCGGGTGTAGGATTTCAAGCCCAAACAAGAGATCGAAGATGTAAAGCAATCAAAGCAAACAATTAGTCATGCAAAAGGGTGATCTAAGCCCTAAGGTTACTCCACTTTTAAATTTTCCCCAGCAGAGTCGCCAGTTCTGTGATACGGTGGGAGAACTGACTTGGGTTTTGCGTTTATTTTCGCAAATGTTTCGGTTTAGCAAGAGTCGCCACCGACTTTTTATTTTATCCTAAGGAAAGGTTAAAAAGCATATCAAAAACCTTTGAGATGTTTTCTTGGGTTCGGGGAGTAGATTATAGAAAGGGAAGGTATTAGCACCCTTTCTATCCATGGTTATCCATGGGCTCTTAGTTACTTGCTTAGATCACTTGCCTTGCATTTTCAATTGTTTGAAATGGTGCTTTGTGTGTGGGTTTGAAAATGTTTTGAAAAAGATGCCTTGTCTAGGCAACCCTTGTAACAATTCTTTACTCGAATGTTTTACAAAAGGTGTTTGTCTTTTTGAAAAGATGTTTCAAGGTTTTGAAAGTTGTTTTGAAAGTTTGTGTTTGTGAAGTGTGTTTTGAAAAATAGGCAAGGATTTGTTTTGCAAGTTTGATCAAGTAACTAAGAGTTGTCTACCCCTAAATTTACTCAAAGGTTTTTTCTCATGTTTTAACCCTTTTAACAGTATTGTTCCACCATTGCATTTGGTGGACAATCTTGTGTTAGGATGTTAACGGGACGGGCACGGGTCATCGTTTAGACCATGATTGCAATGGTGCCAAGTGTCTTTGGTAATTTTTCCTTTAAGGGACTTGATCATTTTTAGGCAACTTTCGAAAGTGTCATCGAGGGACTATGATCATTTGATTGGTTTTGTTTTGCCAAAGAAACTCAACATGCAACATGACCCATTATTGAAGGCAACAAGTGGAGTAACCCTAAGGGGTGCAAGTGTGATTGGTGTTATCCATTTTCATGCTTTTTGTATTTTGTTTAGTCAAGCTATTTGTTGTTTGATTTTTGCATACAAACCCTAAGTCTATCATGGCATAATTAGAAAGCTTTTAAAATGCGGAAAATAAAATCCTAAATTATTACAACATAATTATGGGATGGGGGGTACAAATGTTCAAATAATGGGGGATATTTAGCAAGAAATTTAAATCTAAACTATTACATCCAAATTGAATATACAAGTTATTTTAATTATACAATAATTGAATAAATACAAATAAAAATGTAAAATGTATTATGCACAAAAATGTTTTTATGTGTATGTAAAAAGTATTTTTCATGTGACCTATAAAAAATAAAAAGTTAATTTTGGACATTTACACATTTTAGGGCAAAACCCTAATTTTCTAAATAAAAAGTATTTATTATTTATTATATACAATATTTATTAATTATACACAAAAATAAATAAAAGAGAAGTATATTTGTAAAAAAGTAATTTTTGAGGTCAAATATTAATAAAAGAAAAATGTATTATTTTTATATTTTTATCCTAAATATTCTAATAAATATATATAAGTATTTATACTATGTATTAAATATATTAAATATACACAAAAATAAAATATTAATTATTTACAAAAAAAGTATATTTTTTAGAAAATGTTTTCAGAAAATACAAATAAAAATAATAACTAAAAGTATATATTTTCACATTATTTTTAAGGTTTTAAATAAAAGTATTATATTTATTTATATATACAAGTGTAAACAAAACAAATAAATTCAAAATAAATGCAAAAATGTATGAAAAAACATTTTTAATATTTTTTATGTTTTAACAAAAAATAATAAGTCAGGAGAAAAAATAAAAAGTCAAAAATGATTAAAAAATCACACAATGGGCCAAGGGGGGTGTAAGTGAAAAATGAGGGTGCAAACAGAAAAATGAATCAGGCCCAGCCCAAAGGCAAGCTTCTTCAACCTCCAACCATTTCTGTCTCAAAAACGCGTGTTTCCTTGCTTGATTCAAACATCCCGATTCTTTGATTTTTAGCAAAAACTTATAACATCAAAAATGTAAAGCATCAAATCACGAATTCATACATATCAAGAACTTGATCTAACTCTCAGAAATGAGAGAGAATTTCTCCTCCCCCAATTCCTGACCTAATTTTTTTCTAATGTTCAGGTTCCAAATTCTCTTAACACACACAATATAAATGAAAAGTGAGGATATAGGTAGCTTCAGGGCCATGAATAGGACATACTTTCTTCACAAACCTAAGCCTAGATATGCTTGGATAGAGAGATAGAAGTTCAAACTTTTACCTGTTCAGCTTGACTCGTGTACAACAATGGAGGTACTTTCAATGAAGTTTGAGGACTTGTACAGTTTGCTTGAGGTCCAAGGATGCTCTTCCAACCTCTAGCTTGCTTTGAAACTAACTGAATCGAGCTATGTAACTCAACCTGCACAGATGAAAAATGAAAATGGCAACCTTGGTTATGGATGTTACAATTCCAGTTCAGTGCTTGGAATAGCTTCAATGGATGGTAGGGAATGTGTATGAAGAGGTTTTAGCCAAGGCGCACGAGGGAAATGAACTGTGGAAGTCAATCTGCAACAGGGACTCTGTTTTGCAGAAAAAATGTGCTTTGATGGATGAGGAGGTATTGAGGGTCAAGGGCTCGTGTTCTAGGTCAGTTGGGCAATATCAAATGTGTTCACAAAGTTTGCTTGAGTTGGTTCTTGCAGGAATGTGTGTTATGGTACAAAATGCAAGCTTTCTTCTTATCTAAGCAAACAAAATGCAAGTTGGATTATAGGCTCCTACAGGCCCCTCAAGCATGCTGCAAATTTGGTTCTTGATCAGTGGGATATGTCCATAATCTTGTGCCCAAAATATCTGGCCTGTATCTCTTTGATTTGTGTTTTGACATAAAGTGCACCTTTTCAAAAATGGCTAAAATGATTTTTCCAAATATGGCTTAATCTTGCAAGTAATGGTTAAACACACAAAATAAGGCTTGAACACAAAGGATTGGCATTAAATTATTGAGTGTGGATGAGATAAAAGGCCTGTAATCTAGTTTGTGCAAGCTGAGTTTGAAAATGCATAGTGTGTGAACATGCCTTTGGCCATGAACAAAGTGACTTTTGCCCATCTTTACAAATTCGAATCTCCCTAACCACAAGGGTGTTTGATGAATTCTTGGACAATTTGGAAAGCTTGGAATGTGTAATACAATCCATATTTGTAATGCAAGTTGAAATTCCAAGTGGAAGCATGTGAAAAGTGGCCATGAAGTTGGGCAAAAATCCTGCCTAAAATAGGTCAAAAAATTTCTAAGTTAAAAATGTTTTGCACCCTTATTCCAAAAATCATAACTTGAGCTACAAGCTTCTTTTGAGGAAATTTTGTTAATCAAAGTTGTAGATTTTGCAATGGACTATAACTTTCATGTTTTGAGTTTTGTTTGAATCCAAATATATCTTGATGAAAAAATGGGACAAAGTTAGGAAGAAATAAGGAAATTTTATAACTTAGAAAATTTCTAAGTTATGAAATTTCTTCATTTTAAACCCTAATTTGCAATTTTGGGTTTCTTGATGAACAAGTTTCACAATTTGACATGTTTTGATGAAAAATGAATCTTGGCACTTGATTTTGACCAAAAAGTCAAAGTTTGACTTTTTAGTATACAGTCAAATTTTGATCAGTTGACTGGAAAATTCATCTGTCAATCTTATGCATTTGGAATCTTTTGAACTTGTTGAATGTGTCAAGACAATGCCATTGAATCCTTGAGTCCATATATGAGCTTGATTTGCCATTGGTTAGGTCAAACAGTCAAAAATTGCCTTTGTGCAGTCAAAACCCTAAAAATGACCATTTTGCCCTTTTGGTGATCTGATCAAATTTCTTGTGGAATTGTGATCCAAACTTGACCAAATGGTTCATATGAGTTCATAATGTTGATGTGGGTCAAAAATCATGAGGTTTGACTGTCAGTTGACTTTTTCCCCAATACAGTTGATTTCTAGGTCAACTGTCCAATTGACTGGGCAAAGATTGGAATCAAGGCTTGAAACTTGGTATGGATAAACTTGTGAGTTCAACATGAAGCATGAAATTCATTTTGGGCATTTTAGGTCAAAAAATCTTTGTGCAAATTCAAACCCTAATTTGGGTCAACAATGCAAGGAGGAGTCTTGAGCAGAGCAAACCCTAACTTGATCTTGAGCTCCAAGGGTCTTGGGATGAGGAAATGTTGAAGAAATGAGAGGGAAAATTTTGGGGTACAACAAGCTTAGTTTGCCATTGGCTAGGTCAAACAGTCAAAAATTGCCTTTCTACAGTCAAAACCCTAAAAATGACCATTTTGCCCTTTTGGTGATCTGGTCAAATTTCTTGTGGAATTGTGGTCCAAACTTGATCAAATGGTTCATATGAGTTCATAATGTTGATATGGGTCAAAATTTATGAGGTTTGACTGTAGATTGGTCACAATTGACTTTTTCCCCAATACAGTTGATTTCTAGGTCAACTGTCTAATTGACTGGGCAAAAATGTGATTCAAGACTTGAAACTTGGTATGGGCAAACTTATGAGTCCGACATGAAGTATGAAAGTCAATTTGGGCATTGTAGGCCAAAATATCCCTGTGCAAACTCAAACCCTAATTTGGGTCAACAGTGCAGGAGATGTCTTGAGCAGAGCAAACCCTAGCTTGGTCTTGGGTTCCAAGAGTCTTGTGATGAGAAATGTTGATAAAATGAGAGGGAAAATTTTGGGGTACAATAGGGGGTATACAAATTGAATGGGGATTGCAAAAATGTAAACCTAGTTAGTCTATTACAACCATATTGAATGGGTATCAATGTACAAGGAATTAAATGGATACAATGTACAAAAGTGAATAAATGTACAAAAATATAAAATGTGAAGTAAATGGATATTTGTTTGGATTTTTTAGAGAAAAGGATTTTGTCTTAACCTAATTAATTAAAGAAAATAATTAATAAAAAAGTAAACCCTAAATTTGTTTAAGAAAAGATTTTTAAACAAAACCCTAGATCTATTAGTTAAAATAAAAGAAAATAAGTTTATGAGAAAAGTGCTTTTTTGGTATTTTTGTCTTGAAAATATTTATAGTATTATAAAATATTTTTAGCCCTTTTTATACTAAAATAATATATTTTAATAGGTGTAAAGAGAAATTAAATACTAACCTAGTTTTAATTTAATTTGCAAGATTAGTCCATAAAAATAAATAATGTGTAGTTAAATAAAATATTTTTTTTGTGAGAAAAATAAAATAAACTAAGTTAAAATAAAAATATATTTTTTTGTGATTTTTTAATATTAGGAAAAATATTTAAGAGAATAAAAATGAAATGAACAAAAATAAAAAGAAAAATAAATAAACTTGGGCCAGGGGTGCAAACAATCTGCAGGGGGTTAGCTAGCAAAAATAAAAAAATACAAGTCAGCCCCAAAGAGGCCCAGCGCCTGCCAAAAAGACAAAAATCAGAAAAGTAAAAATGTGAAAAAATTAAAAGGTTCCCACTGGGGCTCGAACCCAGATCCCAAAGGTTACAGGCACACGCTTCTACCACTAGGGTAGCTATACATCCGTTAACGTAGGCAAATCAATAAATATGTAAGGCAAAATGCGCCCTCTTGACTTCATCTTCAACCTCCAGCCAGACCAACTGTAACTTGTTCATTTCTCATCAAAAATGAAAACTGTAAACATTAAACTTGTAGCAAATTTCCTCACGGTTTCAGAAATGTAAAGCATTAAAACTATAGATCATAGATAAGCATGAATTTTAATGGCCCTAATATGAACCCTAAAAATCTCAGAAATTTCAGTTTTAAAATTCTCTAAGCTCAAGCAAAATTAATGGAAACTATGGACATGGTTAGCTTGAGGGCAATAATATCTACATGTTTTGTTCACAAACAAACTATTGATGATGCCTGTATGAAGAGTTCAAAGTTGAGAAAACTTACCTCAAAACTGGAAATTGTGTTTTGAGTTTGAGATTGTTTCAAGTGATGGTGGTGATCAGGTTAGCTTCCTTGAGGTCCCAGGAAGCTAATGTAATGCTTAGCTTGAGCAATGGATGGCTGAAATGGTCTGGAGAAGTCAATGTGCAGAGCTCTTTTTTTGTAAATGGAGGATGGTGTTAAGGGTGTTACAGTTCTATAACAGGGTATGGGATCAACTCTATATGATGTTTAGAAACTTTAGAAACCAAAATGCCAAGAAATGCACGAGTAGATTATGAGTTTCAAGTTTTTGGTCAGTTTGTGTGAAAATGGAAGTGTGAAGTGTGATTCTGAGTTCTAGGTTCTTTCAAGGCTTGAGAATTCATGTGTTTGTGTCAAATGGTTTGTGTATGTATAAAAAAAGTGTTTGAGTGCATTGGCAAGTCAGAAGTACAAGTTCTTAGCTTTTGGCTAGGTTACTTGATTTTGAAGAAAAGAGGGAAACAAGTTTTAAGAAGAGGTACAAGCATGGGATGGGTGATTGTAAGTGTTTGAAACATTTCTCATGAGTTATAGGACCTATTTGATCATAAGAGAACAAGTGCAAGGCTCAAGAACAAGTTTTGTACAAAAAGTTACTTTATCAAAATGGCAATGTGACCTTTCTTCCAAAAATGGATAAAAAGCATGTCCATGCATTGAATGCTTGAAGTGAGGCCTCTAATAGCTGTGTAAACCATTAATTATGGAGTTCCTAACAAGTTTGAGGCCTGCAAAGTAGAGTTAATGCACCACAACTTGAATTTGAATTTTGTTCATCACTAAAATGACTTGTAATTAAAGTGATAAAACCCTAACTTCATCTCTTCGATTCTTTCTACTCAAGAATGATCTCAAGGAGTTATTGGATATTTTGGAAAGCTTGTAATGTGCTCTATAACCCATCTTTGAACTGCTTTTGAAGATTCCCCTTGGAACTATATGAAAAAGTGCCATGAAGTTGGGTCAAAATCCTGACCAAATTAGGGCAAAATTTCACTGAGTGTTTTGTTTCATGACCCTATGATCTTAAAATTATAACTTGAGATCCAAGAACTTTTGGAAGATGTTGTGTGAAGAAAATTTGTATATTTCATGGAGATCTACAACTTTCATGTTGGAAGTTTCTCTTGAATCATCTTGCATAATGGTGAAAAGTTTGCTCGTAGTTATGAAAAAATAAGAAATTTCCAACACTTAGAAAAATTTCTAAGTTTAGAAATTTTGACTTTTTAAAATGAAATCTTGACTTTTTGATTTCGTGATGAATAAGTTTCATATTTTGACATGTTTTGATGAATTGTGGTCTTTGGCATTTGACTTTGACTAAAAAGTCAAAGTTTGATTTTTCAGTATACAGTTGACTTTTGATCAGTTGACTGAAAAATTCATCTGTCAATCTGATCGGGACTTTATAAGTCTATTGGGATACTAACTGCAAGTATACAGTTTAGTCGTTCTAGTTTTAAATGATTATAGAACCCACAGAGACTGAGGATCAATCGCATACGATCTAATGCTACAATTTGTTTAACTAAGCGATGAATATTTGATTTTAGGGGGGAAATAGTTTAATTAAAAATAATAGTAATAGTTATACTGATATGTGATAGTCGGACTTCGGGAATTCGGTGAATCGCTTGGCATATAAAGTATTTAGGTAAAAACGAATTATTTAAAAACCCGAGACATACACTATCGTGTTCATGAAATAAGTCATGCTACTAAACCTAGTGGATGCACTTTAAATTTAATAACACTTTTTGAAAACAATTTGAGTTTAATTAATTTATTAAAACACTCTCATGTATTTAAAAATTAATGTTTCGTTACCACTATCTGGGTCGAACCACAACTCTTGCATGCAGGTTCTTGCCTTAATTAATTTCCCACTCTCGTGGCAAAATCGTGTTAATTATCCTCTCACTCTCGTGACAAGGGTAGTTAAATTAAACATAGAAATTGGAAACCAAAAATTATTTGTAAATGTTTTTAGCCAAGTTATCACTGAATTCTTTCGGTACTTAGGAGTCACATACCGGTACAATTAATTTAGCCGGACATAATATATTTAATAACTATGCAATTTAAAATATAATCCGTAAAAATAAATGACATAACACAAGAATAAATAAATATCAATTTCATAAAAAACCTGGAAATAATGTTGTTGTGGTAATCTTGGATGCTTACAAATTCCTTGCAATTCAATCGAAATCTATAACTGTGTTAATTCTTAGATGAAGAATTAACACTCTAAAAACTAATTCTGGAAATAAAAATTACAGTACGAATGAAAATGGTTCAAAAATAAATAATATAGTTTAATGTAGAAAAGCAACAATTTTGGTCTCTGGAAAAATTCTTCGACCCTCATCCATTGAACTACCACATATATATAGGAGAAAATATTGCAGTTGAGAAAATCTTGGAAAAGGCTTGAGTGGAGAAAAACCAGGATGCATGGTTACTGAGTGGAGGAAATATAGGAGAAGAATTCTGCCCTCACGTTGCCCACGTCTCCACTAATTCATAAAGTTCCTCTTTACGCGTGTGACGGTCGTCACAGGTGGGTGACGGTCGTAATGCGCTTAAATAGCGCATTACGCTCGTCAATGATGTGTGACGAGTGTTCTTTCTAGTGGGGAGGCGTGACGGTCGTCACAGCTACAAAATTTGCAGACTTTGTAGATTTGGTTCTTTCTCCTCTGTTTCTTGGTTAGCTTCCTTCATGTGGTCCTTTTTCACTGATTTAAGTTGACACATGTTGTACCTGTGAAAAGACACAAAAAATCAGAATAATCGAGAGTTAGACGACTCACTGTATTATAAAAATCGGTAAAAAGCATAGTAATTATATGATACGATTTCTCGTTATCACAATCCAATGGTCTTGCAATGTTTTGAACCATGTCATTAGGTCAAAATGATGCAATTGGACTCTTGAGATCACGCCTTAAACCAATTGACCACTTGCTAGGTCAAAAATCAGAAATTGCCCATTCCTAGACAAAACCCTAATTTTGACCATTTTGCCCTTTTGGAGATTTGATCAAATTTCTTGAGGAGTTATGGTCCAAACTTGATCAAATGATACATATGAGTCTAAAATGTTGATGTGGATAAAAAATTATGGAGTTTGACTATAAATTGGCCATAGTTGACTTTTTCCCCAATACAGTTGATTTTTAGGTCAACCAACTACTCAATTGACTGATCAAAAATGTGATCCAAGGCTTGAAACTTGACATGAGTGATCTTGGGGGTCCATAATGATCCATGAAAGTAATATGGGGTATTTGAAGTTCAAAAATACTTGTGCAAACTCAAACCCTAATTTTGGTCATCAATGCTTAAGGAGGTGTCTTGAGCTGATCAAACCCTAGTGCAGTCTTGAGCCCAAGGAGATCTTGTGAGTAAATTCTTGATAAGTGAGATGGCAAATTTTGGGGTACAACATTATACATTGTTCAATATGGTTTTAATAGTTAATTAGATTTAAATTCTTGCAATCCCCATTTGTAAAAATGTATACCCATCCCCCAAATAATGTAATAGCGTAGAATATTTACTTTCCGCAATTTATCGCTTTATACAAATGCTAGTAATTAGGGTTTGTATGAAAAGATAAAATCAATGCTTAGAAAACCTTAATACAAGACAAATCAAGCATGAAAAAGATATACTTGCACACTTTGCACTACTAGGGTTAACTCCACTTGTTGCCTTGAGAAATAAATGGTCATAATACGCATGTAAGACGTCTTAGCAAAAATAAACAAAAATACAAGATCATAGTCCCTCGATGACGCTACGAACGTTGCCTTACAAATGATATTAGTCCCTCAAATAAAATGCTAAGATATCTTACAACATTATTATTCATGACTATACGATGACCCTTGTCCATCCCTTTTACATCCAAAGATAAGGTTACTTACCAATCCATGGTAAAATAACAATGTCAAAGGAAAGAGGAAATAAACAAGAAAGACTTTTGAGTAGGTAGAATGTTCCTAGTTGCTTGCTCATTTTCAAATCAAAACACACTTGCTTATTTTCAAAACAAACACCAACACTTTCGAAAAACACTTTCAAAACATCTTTCAAACTTGAAACATTTTCAAAGGATCAACACTTTGTATACGTTTTTACGAACAATAACTATTACAAAGTTTGCCTAAACGATGGCGCCTTTTCAAAATACTTTCAAAAACCACGCAAAGCACATTTTCAAACAAAATAAAGTGATCTAGCAAGCAACTAAGAGCCCATAGATAACTATGGATGAAAAGGGTGCTAACACCTTCCCTTTTCATAATCTACCGAACTCAAGAAATAATCTCAAAGGTCTTTCCTATTCTTTTTAGCCTTTCCTTTTGGATAAAAAAAAAGTCGGTGGCGACTCTTTCTAACCGCAACATTTTGCAATAAAACGCAAAACACCCAAGTCAGTTCTCCCACCGTATCACAGCAGTGCATTTCATACATCATGAAATTGCATACAACTAACTTTTCATCTTTTCAGGAAAAGATCAATCAATAAATAGACACCACCAACTACTCAAATGACCCAACAGTCTTCTCAAAGGCTACATCTGACAAAGGGCTACTTAAGCAATTTCCTCAGAGGGTCATTCCAAAACAAGACCTCTGTTGGTTCAGTTTAAACCGCTCAAAGATTTATTCTGATTCTTTTCTGGTAGACACTTTTTCTGGTTCAGTTTAAGTCACCTAAATATTTATTATGATTCTTATCCAGTTAGAGAAAAATACAAGACATCTGCCGGTTCAGCTTAAATTTCCTAAAGATTTATTCTAATTCTTTTCTGGTGGACACTTTTTCTAGTTCAGATTTATTCTGATTCTTATCCAGTTAGAGACAAATACAAGACATCTGCTGGTTCAGCTTAAATCACCTAAAAATTTATTCTGATTCTTTTCCGGTGGAAACTTTTTCTGGTTCAAATTTATTCGGATTCTTATCCAGTTAGAGAAAAATATAAGACATCTTCTAGTTCAGTTTAAATCGCCCAAAGATTTATTCTGATTCTTTTCCGTTAGATACTTTTTCTGGTTCAGATTTATTCTGATTCTTATCCAATCAAAGACAAACATAAGCCATATGTTAGTTCAATTTAAATCGCCCAAAGATTTATTCTAGTTTTGTTCCAGTCAAAGACAAACATAAATATCTCCTGGTTCAGTTTAAATCGATTCAAGATTTATTCTGATGCTTCTTCCAGTTGAAGTCAAGCTTAGACTCTGTCTAAATTCTATCAACAATCATCTTTGGATGGAATCTATAAGCCCATCTCCGAAAACTCTCCATCATATTTCAAAATGGCATCTTTAAGCCCATTCCCAACATAATCAACAAACAGTTTTCACTCTGTGCAAAAGCGAGTGCAAATTTCTGGGCACTTAAGTGTTAAATCCTCTTGTACCTTCAAGTCACAAATGGAGAACATGCCAAACTAACTCTTCAGGTTTAAGAAGAATGAACAGGGGCATCTATTGTACCCCAAAAATTTTCCTCTCTATTCTCAATACATTTCTCACAAAAGATCTCAAATGCTTAAGAAGTTTCAAGAGTTTGATCAGACAAGTTCACCTCCTAATCACTGAGCCCATAAATTAGGGTTTTGGTTTTCTCAAGGACAATTGGACTTTTGATTCCTCAAGTGACTTTCATGGTTCATTATAGGTCTCCAAGATTTCTCATACCAAGTTTCAAGTCTTGCATCACAAATTTGCTCAGTTAGTTGCTCAGATGATTGAAAATCAACTATATTGGATAAAAAGTCAATTATGGTCAATATACAAGTCAAACTTCATAATTTTGGGCCAAAATCAACATTTTGAAGTCATATTCATCAATTAATCTAGTGTTGATCATAATTCATCAAGAAAATCATTCAAATCATTAAGAGGTCAAAATGGTCAAAATTAGGGTTTTGATTGAGATGAGCTGATCATTGACATTTTACCTACTACATGACCCAATGGCTTGAAGCATGATTTCTAGGATTCAAACACAACATGTTGACCTAACTTCATGGCTCAAATCATTTCTCAAGATCAATGGATTGATAGTTGAATTTTGGCTCAAATCATTTCTCAAAATCATTTCTCATTTCTCAAGATTCATCAAGATACTCAAAAATATCAAACTTGATCATCAAGAATCAAGAAATTAATGAAAGTCCACAAAAAGTCAAAATTTTCCATACTTGGAAAATTTCTAAGTATTTTTAACCTTGATAATTTCAATAATTGATGACAATTTTTCACCAAAATGCAAGATGATTCAAGGAAAACTTTCAACATGAAAGTTTTAGATCTTAATGACTTCTTCAACTTTGTGTTTGAGGATTGATGTCAAAAAATGCTTAGATTTGAAGATATAAGCCCATGAAGTCATGACATTTCTCATAAAACACTTAGTGAAAATTTTGGCAAGTTAGGCAAATTTTTTATCCCAACATCTTGACAATTTTTCACCTAGCTCCAATTTGATTTAGCCAAAGTAGTAAACATAAATGTTGTAGACAATGTTTCAAGCTTTCCAAAATGTCCAAGAACTTGAAAAGATCATGCTTGAGCTAGGAGAATCTAAGAGAAGAAGTTGGACATCCATTCTTGAATTTTAGGTCATTTTGATGATGAACACTTAATCAAATCTCAAGCCATGCTGCATAAATCTTGCTTTGCAGGCTTCTAACTTGAAAATACTCCATAATTAATTATTTATGCAACTGTTAGAGTTATGATCCAAGCATTTGAGCCATTGTCCAAGAGATTCATCGATTTTTGACACAAAGTAACATTGCCATTCTTGTAAAGTTGTTTTAATCACAAAGTCAACTTGTCTTGAGCCTCTAACTTGTTTGTTCTGAACACACTCAACATACAAGATCATATAAGCATGTTTAAAGACTCTAACTACTCTAGATTGCCTTGTACTATGCAATGGAACAATGTTTGTCGAGGTTGCTTCAAAAACAAGTCAAAAAACCATAACATGTGATCTTATGAATCTGATCACTTCAAGCCCTCAACCCTCTTACTTATAAATAGAGGCACTATTTTCCAAGCCAAACACGAATGCACAAGCCTTAAAACCCCCTCAAACACTCCAACACAGATAATTGCTCTCAAACTCCATTTTTGTGGCATTTGTGACCTTGAATCCCAAACTCACATTTCACTCGTGCGTTCTCACTCAAAAATCAATCACAAAGCTTCCATACATCATTTAGAACCTATCCAAGACCTTGTTACACAATTGTAACACCTCCATCATCATCCTCCATTTCTAAAAACAGTCATATGCACATTGACTTCTACAGGAAGATTCAACCATTATCAATCCAAAATAAGCTTTGCATTAGCTTCCTAGGAGTCCACTGAAGCTATTCAGGTTATCATAACACCTCCAAAAGTGCTCAAAATCAAAATACGATTTCCAGTTTTGATAAATGAGCAAGTTTGAAAATTCAAAAATCAGGTTTGAAGACTGGCACGAGGAAGAAGAAGATGAACATTCAGAACCAAGTTTATTTTAAATTTAATAGTTGTTGTATAAACTAATGGATGTATCACCACTCCAGTGGTTAAAGCACGCGCCTTTCACCTATGAGACCTGGGTTCGACCCCAGTGTCCCATTTTGTTATTTTTCATAACACCTTCAACGCGCCTGGTCCTCCCTTCTTGGGCCTCTTCTCTTTTTATTTTATTTTTACTATTTCATCACCCCCCTGATTACTCACAACAACAAGCTCATTTCCACTTTTTCTCATTTAATAAAAATCAGATTGGGCCCAATGTTTTTTCTTTTCAACCTCCTTTATACTTTTTAACCCCCTGGCCCAACTTTTTATTTCTCTTTTATAATTTTTATTTTTTATTTTTATTTTTTTATTCATTTAATCAAAAATATATTTTCTTAAATAATTAGACTAAAAAATTTCTAATTTCATTTTATTTTTACTTTATTTATTTTTATAAATAAAACACTAAAAATATTTTCTTAACTAATTAATCTCTTTTTTTAGAATTAAAAATAATTAGACTTAGGTTTTATTTAATTTTCTTTCTTTAATTAAATTAGACTTTAGGTTTTGTTAAATAATTAGTTAACTTATCTTGTAAATTAATTATTTTAATTACTATTTCACATTGCAATTTATGTAACGGTCAAAGCCTTATAATAGTAATTAGGGTTTATTTTACTTGTCATACCCATTTGTAAATTTGTACCCTCATTCCCAAGGCGTTGTAATAGCGTAGGACATTTAAATTCTGTAATTTATCGTTTTCCATATTATTGCTAGTAATTAGGATTTGTATGGCAAGAATAACATCAAACTTTAGACAACCCTAAATTCAAGATAGAATACATGAAAACAACACACTTTTCACACGTACACCTCTAGGGTAACCCACACTTGTTGCCTCGGATATAAACAATCATGTCCCTCAAATGTGGGATGTTTTAGCAAAGACCCTCTATTAAAAGATCGTGGTCCCTCGATGACCCTTCAAATGTTTCATACGGTAAATGATCTTAGTCCCTTACGACGATTGCTAAAACATCTTATCAGTTGCCTTCTATGACTATACGATGACACACACATGTCCCTCACATCCAATGATAAGGCTCTCTACCAATCAATGGTAAAGTAGTACTATCTAAATGAGGAGGAAAAGAACAAATACTTTTTTGAGTAGGTAGATTGCTCGTAATTTCTTGCTCATAAACTAAAACAATTTTCACACCCCACACTTTCAAACAAATATCTTTTCAAACACTCTCTTTCCTAACAAATGTTTTCAAAACAAACCCTTTGTATACATTCTCAACGATCCGAGAGTCATTACAAAGTTTTTCGAACTAATGCATTTTCAAAATATTTCCAAACAAACATTTCGTATGCATTCTCAATGATACAAGAATAATTACAAAATTACCATTTTCAAAATACCTTCAAACATTTTCAAACACACACAAACACAAAGCATTTTTAAGTGATCAAGCAATTAAGAGCCCATAGATAAATACAGATGAAAAGGGTGTTAACACCTTCCCTTTTCATCACCTACCCCCCGAACTCAAGAAAATTCTCAAAAGGTCTTACCTATTCTTTTCGCCCTTTCCTTTATTGGATAAAAGAAAAGTCGGTGGCGACTGTTGCTATCCGCAATAATTGCGGTAAAACGTAAAACACTAAGTCAGTTCTCCCACTATATCACACCAACCAACAAATTTCCCCCTAAAATGTCTTTTCGACTGAAAGAACAGAAACAAACATTTTAATATTTTTCTCTTAGTGCAAAGTGATGTCATTGTAATCATGACTTTATTCTCCAAACTTTATAGCAACAATCACATAACCAATTCTCTTCTTTCTAGCTTCAACTTCCTAGGACCATCGTGGCTTCCAACTTACCAACTTCCTCATCTCAGTTTCCATCTGTTTGACACGTGTCGGTCGTGTAGCCATAATTTTTCCCACTTTCTTCCCAAACATTTGGTTTCTTTGGTGGTATAAATATGCTTTTCAATCCTTCATTTTCTCTTTACGCTTTCTTTGCATCCTTAAGCTTACAAACTCAACAAACAAACCCACCCTCGTTTTTACTCAAAGCTTCCAATCCCCTTCTATGGCGTCTCCAAGCCAAGTTGTTGAACATATTAACGCTCCTCACGCGATTGAGCTAGTTTCCACCATGCCTAATTTCCTCACTATTGATGGACAAACCTTTGTGTGGCAACAAAACCCAGCACGCAACATTTCCTCTTTCCGTTCTAATATGTTGCTTCCATTTGTCTACAACAACACTGTGTACACTCCTATTGGACCCACCCCTGATTATATTAGGGCATTAAAAATTTTGAAAAAATGTTACCCTGTTCATAGAAGCACAATTCCTCTCATTGCCCAGAAGTGTCCTATAGATTTCTCCCACATCAATAGGACCTCAAAATTTTTCTCTCTGCTCCTACTATCAACCAGGACTATATTTCATGGTTAAATAAGGTGGAGAAAGTTAAAGGCGATGTCTGGAAATCCCAAGGCATTTTCTGTAACACCTCGTTTTTGATTAAATGTTATTTAAGTTATTTTTTTTTCCGAAATTATCAAATTAAATCTATTTTAAGAAATATATTTATTTGATATCAATTAAAATGTTAATTCGGTTATTTGAAATAAAAATATTCATAATGATAAAATACTATTTTGAGTAATATTATTTTGGTGTGTATTTGGCTTCGTTTGATTTATCGGTATAATTTAGTTTTTATGGAATAAATATTAATTAAATGTAATATGGTTTTAATAGAATTATATGATATAATTTGAATTAAATAGATTGGGCCAAATTAGAATTTTAGAAAGTTAGGGGGAGGAAAGTAAGTAGTAGTAAAATTTGTTTTATAAGATAGAAAGTAGGATAGTTGGTAAGAAGAGAAATAGAAAGAAGAAAGAAAAGAAGAGAGAAAGAGGAGAAGAGAAGAAAGGAAGCTAGGTTTGAAGTTGCAACATCATCATCATCTTGTTTCAAGAAAACCCACACCAAGGTAAGGGTTTGACTTCCACCAATTATTTAGTGTGTGATTTTATAGTTTTGATTTTGGAATAAATTAGGGGTTTAGGGTATTAGTTTCACTACTATGTTTTGATGGGAAAAAAATTGGTAGATTGATGAAATTGAGATATGAATTAAGACTCAATATAATTAGATATACCTATATTTAAATACCTTAGTATTTTATTTGCAAAAATTCCATTCTCGTTACTGTAGCATAGAAATGTTGTAGCACTTGGAGTTATATTATATGCTTGTACAATAGTGCAAGAAAGGAGGAATGTTTATTGGCATTTGAAGAAATAGCTTACTTATTCCTGTAGCAATGTTTGTGAAGTGGCATATGGTAACACATGTTATGCTTGTTGCGTATTGTAGCGATAAAAAGGAATTAGCATTAAGGCACTTGCTTTGGCATTGCATTAGCTCTTAGAATAAATATATTTTATGACATTGGTTTTACTTACTGTAGCGAATTTGGAGAATTAATAAGCAATGGCTTTTGGCACATGGTTTCTACTGTAGCGCAAGAATAGAAACAATACTTAATGGCATGTTTTGCTGGCTGTAGCGCAGGAAGGAAGTAATATTGAAAGGCTTTTGGCTTGCATTAAAGTAGAATCTAAAAAGCATTTATTTTACATTACATTAGCATAGAAATTAAAGTAGAAATTAATAACACATTGCCTTGTATCCTGTAGCGCTAATTGAAGAGTAATATATAAATGCATTTGTATTACTGTAGCAATAAATTGTGAGGTAACACCTAGAGTAATAGCTTGCAAAAACTAGCGAATTTAAGAAGTAATTACGTTCTGGTTTACGACTATAAATTATTTAATAATAATAATTTAATATCTTTAATAAATAATTTTGTAGGATTTATAAAGTAGAAATAATAGAATTTTTGGCCAATAATTAATTAATCCGATTTTAGCCCAAATAGTCCGAATTATTATGCGGTTTATGGTAGTAATTTTGGTTGATCTGTTGGGTGACATTTTTGTTGAAAAATGTGAATTTAGCAGGTGAAGTCGAATTAAGTTGAATGCTTCCGGTTTATGGAATTGTGTTTGATTTGAATAAATCATGGAAGTAACATTATTTAAACTTGTATGTTACTTGATTTGTGAATTATATTTGCAATGCATGTACAATTGTTGGTATTTCATTGTGTTGGAATACGTGGTATGTGTATGTTAAGGTCGTAAGTGGTCTTAATTGCATACGAGTTGTTGATTGTACATTGCATGGCATGGTTGGTCTTGAAATATAGACGGTGAAACAGTGGGTTCACAGTTTATAGACGTTGATCCTTGAATAGAAATATACGTAGTGGCTTTGACCTAAAAAAGGGAACATAGGCGATGAAACTTGAGTTCACAAAAAGATAGACGTTGATCCTATAATGGAAATAGACGTAGTGGCTTTGATCCTATGTGGAAATATAGGCGGTGGAACTTCGGGTCCACGAGTCGGTATCGCATTTGCATATATTGAGTTGTGTTGTGAGTCACATGCATAATTGGGTATATTGTGTATGTGTGTTGATGTGTAGTTATGTGCCAATATTGTTGTTGTTTGAATACTGGTTATGTGCCAATGATGTGAGTATTCGGATAATTGGTTTATATGGTTAATGTGTTGGAAATGACTTCCTTGAGTACGGATACTATATGTGATAAAATGAATATGATCATGATGTATTGCTTTATTTATTGCCATTGCTTTACCTTAATTGCATGTTATATGATTATTGGAATTCTTACCCTTCTGTTTGAAAATGCTTTTGATGGCATTGTTCAGGTACCGAGGACGGTAGCGCGAGGCGCTAGTTAACGGATGCATTGGATTGCAATCTGTTTTATTTAGATTAGAGTCGAGTCGATGCTCTGGTAGTAACACATGGGGGGGGGGGGAATTTATTTAGTGTCGAACTCGATTATTTTGTATTTGGATTATGATGTATATAATCCTTATTCGTGTATATGATGTTTTGTATATGTGAGACTTGATAACATATGCTTATGTGAATTATGATGGCTTGATGCCTTGAATTATGTTTTGATTCCTCCATAAATGGAGATGATGTGAAATTATGAAACTCCGTTGCGTTTGCACGAGAGAATGAAGTAAATATTTATTGTATGTTCGTTTTGTGTTGGAATGCTTATACTTTCAAACATACCCTGTCTGTTTTTCTTTAAAAACTTTGGAATGTGATGTGTGTTGTGGCATCCCTTCCGTGCAAATTTTATTTCTCTGATTTTAATCTTTACCTTTAATTGGGGTATTTAGAAGGGGTGTTACAATAGTGGTATCAGAGCATAGTCGGTCAGTTGTCAGGTCTTAATTTTTGTTAATCCCTTGTATTTGATTGTGTGGCTAACGCGATCAATACTTTGTGTTGTAGAGAGAGAGAAGATGGCTGGTAGAAGGAATGATGATGCTTTAGCTGAGGCATTGAGGTTGCTTGCGGGGTCAATAAATCAGATGTCGCAAACGACTCAAGCGCCACATGATGGTACTGAAGATGCTTTCCGTGCTCTTGGGAAGTTCCAAAAGAACAACCCGCCTACTTTCAAGGGAGAGCATGCTCCGGTGGAAGCTCAAGAATGGTTAAAAGAAATTGAGAAAATCTTTCGTGTGATGAATTGCACCGACGCTCAGAAAGTGCAATTCGGAACACACGTGCTAATTAAAGAGGCCGAAGATTGGTGGATCAACGCTAGTCAGAGGTATGAGGAGGAGCAGGTTGTGGTGACTTGGGAAATTTTCCGAGATGCATTCTTGGAGAATTATTTTCCGGAGGATGTTCGTGGTAAAAAGGAAGTTGAATTCCTGGAATTGAAACAAGGTAGTGGTTCGGTAGCTAACTATGCGGCTAAATTTCAAGATTTGATCAAATATTGTCCTCACTACAACACTGTTAATGCTGAGAGGTCGAAGTGCCTTAAGTTTGTTAATGGTTTGAGGCCGGACATAAAGAAGGCGATTGGGTATCAGCAGATTACAAGATTCTATGAGTTGGTTAATAAGAGTCGTATCTACGATGAAGACAGTCGGGATAGCACTGCTTATTACAAGAGCTTGAGTGAGAAAAGAGGTAAGGGACAGATGCATCCTAAGCCTTATGATGGAAGAGGAAAGAGACCAATAAGTAGTGGAAAGAGTCTGAGTGGGGGAGTGACTACTCCAATCAAATGTTTTAAATGTGGTAAAGAGGGACATCGTGCTATGGAATGTCGCCAGGGGATAGTTAAGTGTTTCAAGTGTGATAGGGTGGGTCACAAAGCGGTGGATTGTAGAGTTGGTGTGAGTGTAACTTGCTTTAATTGTGGTGAGCGAGGCCACATAAGTACCAAATGTCCAAAGCCAAAGAAAGAAGTTGGAAAAGTATTTGCTTTATCTGGAGCAGAGACTTCTGCTGAGGAACGTCTAATCAGAGGTACATGCTTTATCTCTAATGTGTCTTTGGTTGCTATTATTGATACGGGTGCGACGCATTCGTTTGTTGCTTTAGATTGTGCCAAGAGATTGGGCCTTGTCTTGTCTACTTTGGATCGAAGTATGGAGGTAGATACACCTGCGATGGGTTCAATTTCTACTTCAGTTGTTTGTTTGAAGTGTCCTTTGCGCATGTGCGGAAGAGATTTCGAAGTTGATCTCGTGTGTCTTCCTTTGCATCAGATAGATGTGATTCTGGGTATGGACTGGTTGAAAGCCAACCATGTCTATATCAACTGTTTTGCTAAGACTGTTCTTTTTCTCGAGTCCGAGAAAGATGGTGTGGTTTTCTTGTCTACACAGCAAGTTGAGAAGAGTGTGAAGAACGGAGATGGGTTGTTTATGCTTATGGCGAGTATGGTTTTGGAAGATGGTAGAGTAAGAAAGGATTATCCTGTGGTATGCGAATTTCCTGAAGTGTTTCCTGAAGAGATTACGGATTTACCTCCTGAGCGCGAGGTAGAGTTTTCCATCGACTTAATTCCTGGTACTAGTCCTGTTTCGATGGCTCCTTATAGGATGTCACCGTCGAAACTAGTGGAACTGAAGAGTCAGCTGGAAGAGTTGCTTGACAAAAGGTTTATTCGTCCTAGTGTGAGTCCGTGGGGTGCTCCAGTTTTACTTGTGAAGAAGAAAGAAGGAACAATGAGACTTTGTGTGGATTATAGGCAGCTAAACAAAGTGACCATTAAGAACAAGTATCCTTTGCCAAGGATTGATGATTTAATGGATCAGCTGGTGGGCGCGTGTGTGTTTAGCAAGATTGACTTTAGGTCAGGCTATCATCAGATTCGCGTGAAAGCGGGTGATATTCAGAAAACTACGTTCAGAACTCGTTATGGACACTATGAGTATTCGGTGATGCCTTTTGGTGTTACGAATGCACCTGGTGTGTTCATGGAGTATATGAACAGAATCTTTCATGAGTTTCTGGATAAGTTTATGGTGGTGTTCATCGATGACATTTTGATTTATTCCAAGAGTGAAGCAGAGCATGCCGAACACTTGAGAATTGTTTTGTCAATTCTGAAGGAAAATCATTTGTTTGCTAAACTTTCGAAGTGTGAATTCTGGTTAGAACAAGTGAGTTTCCTTGGTCACGTGATATCTCGTGGAGGTATTGCTGTGGATCCTTCGAAGATAGAAGCCGTGTCAGAATGGGAATCTCCAAAGTCAGTTTTTGAGATTCGGAGCTTTCTTGGTTTAGCGGGTTATTACCGTAAGTTCATTGAAGGCTTTTCCAAGCTAGCTTTACCGTTGACACAATTGACTAGGAAGAGTCAAGCGTTCGTGTGGACTCCGCAGTGTGAAGATAGTTTCCAAGAGTTGAAGAGAAGGTTGACAACTGCGCCAGTTTTGATTTTGCCTAAACCATCTGAACCGTTTACGGTCTATTGTGATGCTTCTTTAATGGGTTTAGGAGGTGTGTTAATGCAAAATGGGCAGGTTGTGGCGTATGCTTCGAGGCAACTCAAGGTGCATGAGAGGAATTATCCAACTCATGACTTGGAGTTGGCAGCGGTGGTTTTTGTGTTAAAGATTTGGAGGCATTATTTGTTTGGGTCGAGATTCGACGTCTTTAGCGATCATAAGAGTTTGAAATATCTGTTTGATCAAAAAGAGTTGAATATGCGGCAAAGAAGGTGGCTAGAGTTTCTTAAAGATTATGACTTCAGTTTGAATTACCATCCTGGTAAGGCAAACGTGGTTGCAGATGCTTTAAGCAGAAAGTCTTTACACATGTCTATGTTGATGGTTAAAGAATGGGAATTGTTGGAGCAATTTCGAGATTTGAGTTTGGTGTGTGAAGAGACTTATTTTGGCGTGAAGCTTGGTATGATGAAGCTTACTAGTGGTGTCTTGGAAGAGATTAGAGATGGGCAAAAGTCAGATTTGGTTTTGGTTGACAAGTTTACTTTGGTGAATCAAGGTCAAGGTGGAGAGTTCAGAATTGATGAGAATGGAATTTTGAGATGTCATGATAGAGTTTGCGTTCCCGATGTGGGGGATGTGAAAAAGAGGATTCTTGAGGAAGGTCATAGAAGTGGGTTAAGTATTCACCCTGGTGCTAAGAAGATGTATCAAGATTTAAAGAAGCTGTTTTGGTGGCCTTGTATGAAGAAAGAAATTGTTGAGTTTGTGTATGCTTGTTTGGTTTGCCAAAAGTCTAAGATTGAACATCAGAAGCCTTCGGGTTTGTTGCAACCGTTGTCTATTCCCGAGTGGAAGTGGGATAGTATCTCGATGGATTTTGTTTCTGGTTTGCCGAGGACTCCGAGTAACCATGAGGCTATTTGGGTCATAGTGGATAGATTGACTAAATCTGCACACTTTATTCCGATTAGGATGGATTACACTATGGAGAAGCTTGCTAAGTTGTATGTGGAACGGATTGTTTGTTTACATGGTATTCCTACATGTATTGTTTCAGATAGAGATCCGCGTTTCACTTCAAGATTTTGGGAAGGTTTACAAAGAGCCTTGGGTACTAGCTGAGATTGAGTTCCGCTTATCATCCTCAGACGGATGGTCAAACGGAGAGAACAATTCAGTCACTTGAGGATTTGTTGCGTGCTTGTGTTTTGGATCAAGGAGGTTCATGGGAGAGTCATTTGCCTTTGATTGAGTTTACTTATAATAATAGTTTTCATTCTAGCATTGGCATGGCTCCTTTTGAGGCATTGTATGGAAGACGGTGTAGGACACCTTTGTGTTGGTACGAGATGGGAGAAAGTGCTATAGTTGGTCCGGAATTGGTTCAAGAGGCTACAGATAAGATCAAACTGATAAGAGAGAAGATGAAAGTGTCTCAGAATCGCCAAAAGAGTTACTATGACAAGAGGAGGAAACCTCTTGAGTTCAAGAAGGATGAACATGTGTTTTTGAAGGTGAATCCAACTACGGGTGTTGGAAGGGCGCTTAAATCGCGGAAGTTAACACCTCGGTTTATTGGTCCTTATCAGATTTCAGAGCGGATTGGAAGTATGGCTTATCGGATTGCATTGCCTCCATCACTTTCAAATTTTCATGATGTGTTTCACATTTCGCAATTACGAAAGTATATCGCGGATCCGTCTCATGTTATTCAAGCGGATGATTTGGAAGTAAGAGACAATTTGACGGTTGAGGTTTTACCGGTGAGGATTGAAGATAGAAAGGTGAAACAACTAAGAGAAAGAGAGATGGCTTTGGTTAAAGTTGCATGGGGTGGTTCGGCGAATGGTAATGTGACGTGGGAGCTTGAAAGTCGGATGCGGGATTCCTATCCCGAATTGTTCGTTTAGAGGTAATTTTCGAGACCGAAAATCTTCTAAGTGGGGGAGAGTTGTAACACCCCGTTTTTGATTAAATGTTATTTAAGTTATTTTTTTTCCGAAATTATCAAATTAAATCTATTTTAAGAAATATATTTATTTGATATCAATTAAAATGTTAATTCGGTTATTTCAAATAAAAATATTCATAATGATAAAATACTATTTTGAGTAATATTATTTTGGTGTGTATTTGGCTTCGTTTGATTTATCGGTATAATTTAGTTTTTATGGAATAAATATTAATTAAATGTAATATGGTTTTAATAGAATTATATGATATAATTTGAATTAAATATATTGGGCCAAATTAGAATTTTAGAAAGTTAGGGGGAGGAAAGTAAGTAGTAGTAAAATTTGTTTTATAAGATAGAAAGTAGGATAGTTGGTAAGAAGAGAAATAGAAAGAAGAAAGAAAAGAAGAGAGAAAGAGGAGAAGACAAGAAAGGAAGCTAGGTTTGAAGTTGCAACATCATCATCATCTTGTTTCAAGAAAACCCACACCAAGGTAAGGGTTTGACTTCCACCAATTATTTAGTGTGTGATTTTATAGTTTTGATTTTGGAATAAATTAGGGGTTTAGGGTATTAGTTTCACTACTATGTTTTGATGGAAAAAAAAATTGGTAGATTGATGAAATTGAGAGATGAATTAAGACTCAATATAATTAGATATAACTATATTTAAATACCTTAGTATTTTATTTGCAAAAATTCCATTCTCGTTACTGTAGCATAGAAATGTTGTAGCACTTGGAGTTATATTATATGCTTGTACAATAGTGCAAGAAAGGAGGAATGTTTATTGGCATTTGAAGAAATAGCTTACTTATTCCTGTAGCAATGTTTATGAAGTGGCATATGGTAACACATGTTATGCTTGTTGCGTACTGTAGCGATAAAAAGGAATTAGCATTAAGGCACTTGCTTTGGCATTGCATTAGCTCTTAGAATAAATATATTTTATGACATTGGTTTTACTTACTGTAGCGAATTTGGAGAATTAATAAGCAATGGCTTTTGGCACATGGTTTCTACTGTAGCGCAAGAATAGAAACAATACTTAATGGCATGTTTTGCTGGCTGTAGCGCAGGAAGGAAGGAAGTAATATTGAAAGGCTTTTGGCTTGCATTAAAGTAGAATCTAAAAAGCATTTATTTTACATTACATTAGCATAGAAATTAATAACACATTGCCTTGTATCCTGTAGCGCTAATTGAAGAGTAATATATAAATGCATTTGTATTACTGTAGCAATAAATTGTGAGGTAACACCTAGAGTAATAGCTTGCAAAAACTAGCGAATTTAAGAAGTAATTACGTTCTGGTTTACGACTATAAATTATTTAATAATAATTATTTAATATCTTTAATAAATAATTTTGTAGGATTTATAAAGTAGAAATAATAGAATTTTTGGCCAATAATTAATTAATCCGATTTTAGCCCAAATAGTCCGAATTATTATGCGGTTTATGTAGTAATTTTGGTTGATCTGTTGGGTGACATTTTTGTTGAAAAATGTGAATTTAGCAGGTGAAGTCGAATTAAGTTGAATGCTTCCGGTTTATGGAATTGTGTTTGATTTGAATAAATCATGGAAGTAACATTATTTAAACTTGTATGTTACTTGATTTGTGAATTATATTTGCAATGCATGTACAATTGTTGGTATTTCATTGTGTTGGAATACGTGGTATGTGTATGTTAAGGTCGTAAGTGGTCTTAATTGCATACGAGTTGTTGATTGTACATTGCATGGCATGGTTGGTCTTGAAATAGAGACGGTGAAACAGTGGGTTCACAGTTTATAGACGTTGATCCTTGAATGGAAATAGACGTAGTGGCTTTGACCTGAAAAAGGGAACATAGGCGGTGAAACTTGAGTTCACAAAAAGATAGACGTTGATCCTATGATGGAAATAGACGTAGTGGCTTTGATCCTATGTGGAAATATAGGCGGTGGAACTTCGGGTCCACGAGTCGGTACCGCATTCGCATATGTTGAGTCGTGTTGTGAGTCACATGCATAATTGGGTATATTGTGTATGTGTGTTGATGTGTAGTTATGTGCCAATATTGTTGTTGTTTGAATAATGGTTATGTGCCAATGATGTGAGTATTCGGATAATTGGTTTATATGGTTAATGTGTTGGAAATGACTTCCTTGAGTACGGATACTATATGTGATAAAATGAATATGATCATGATGTATTGCTTTATTTATTGCCATTGCTTTACCTTAATTGCATGTTATATGATTATTGGAATTCTTACCCTTCTGTTTGAAAATGCTTTTGATGGCATTGTTCAGGTACCGAGGACGATAGCGCGGGGCGCTAGTTAACGGATGCATTGGATTGCAATCTGTTTTATTTCAATTAGAGTCGAGTCGATGCTCTGGTAGTAACACATGGGGGGGGGAATTTATTTAGTATCGAACTCGATTATTTTGTATTTGGATTATGATGTATATAATCCTTATTCGTGTATATGATGTTTTGTATATGTGAGACTTGATAACATATGCTTATGTGAATTATGATGGCTTGATGCCTTGAATTATGTTTTGATTCCTCCATAAATGGAGATGATGTGAAATTATGAAACTCCGTTGCGTTTGCACGAGAGAATGAAGTAAATATTTATTGTATGTTCGTTTTGTGTTGGAATGCTTATACTTTCAAACATACCCTGTCTGTTTTTCTTTAAAAACTTTGGAATGTGATGTGTGTTGTGGCATCCCTTCCGTGCAAATTTTATTTCTCTGATTTTAATCTTTACCTTTAATTGGGGTATTTAGAAGAGGTGTTACATTTTCGACGTGATTTAACTTTCTAGGATTGTCCCTAGTTACTGCAACTATATGATGATTTCTACCCTCTACTTCTGAGAGAGTTCCACAAACACCTTCTGTTTCGCGACAAGTATGCTAACTCCCACGTTGTTTGAAGTTGCGACTATCACTATCCTTCACCCTATAGGTGAAACTTTCATCCTTACTGCAACTGATGGAGACATTATTTCTTTTGATAAGCACGTCCCTGGTTTCACCAAGTACATGGAGCATTTTCACGCTAAGGATATCTACGCGGTGTCTAATGAAGAGCACATCGCCTTTCTAGACTTGTGGATCTCTAAATATATTTTCTGTAGCAGATCTCTGAAATTGGCCAAATGTTTCATTGCATTGGCGTATCACCTCCACATGGGTCGAAACACTTGCTTGAACGAACTCATCCTGGGGTCGCTTTATAAATTTCTCAGTATGGGGTCGACCAGATGACCTCTCTTACACCAACTGCCAGCTATCTTCTTGTTGGGCCATTTTGGCTGCTGTAATTGTAGCTAAATTCCTTCTTTATAGATCAGCTTAAATTGAAGCTTTCAGAAGCACATGATGCATTTTTTTCTAGTCGTGCCATTGAAGGTCCTCATCTTGCTGCAATGACGTCGTCCAACAACCACATGACTCGCGAATAGGCGTTTAAAACGTACTTGAAGGTTTTCTTCAGGTGTACCTCTTTTCACCCCAGCATGGCGCCATTTGCTTCAAGACCATGTGGTCCTGAATGGTTTACTCGCCCATTTCCCCCTGCTGAGCCAATGCAGGTTCCTGAATCCAAAGCCATATGGCAAGATTTTCTGACTCATAGGCTTATATCGTCTAGGGTGGTTGCTGATGTGGAAACACTTTTGTGGTACCAACACAATCTGGTGGCTAGGCAATTTGTTTTGTGCCAACCTTTGCCTCGTAGCTTTTATAAGCCATCATACGCGATACGCCTTTCGTCCTAAAGCTACAGCGAAACAGAGTGCACTCAACGCCTCCAACACTTTGCTGCTGACGCTCCTAATCTGAACTTTGTCGCCTTCGAACCCCTCTTCTATACAACAAAGGAGTTTTTTTATTGGTGAATTGTGAGGTTCGTGCAAAAAAATGGGAACCTCAAATCTTTCAAGCATCAATTGGCCAATGCTTTCGAGGCTATGAATCAGCAATTTAAGAAATGTATGACTTAATATTGTGACTGTCGATCACTTTGTTTGTTTTCTCGCTTCTCCATGCTTTAACCTTTAAACTTTGTCTTGTTCTTTTGTTTTATTCAGCAGTTGAGCACAAGAAGTGTGCTAGGGCGTTGTTAGTAGTGCAATTATTTTTTCTTCTGCTGAAGAAGCTTCTGTAACTTCCTCTCAAGTAATCTATAAATTTTTATGTTCTCTTAATTTATTGCATCCCCTTATCTAACATGTTGATTATGTCGACCCATTTGCAGGCTGCTGAAGCCCATGTTGTTGTCCATTCTGAACCCTCTCAAAGAGGCGAAAACACTTTTTCCATGAAGAGAAGCAAGTGGACAACACGCCTTCTCTTGTTATCCCCTCGAAATTCAAAAATTCTCGGTCAACTTAATCTGAAGACATTTCAAAACAAACTATTTATGCCATTGTGCCTGCTCAAGAGGTAGAAAAAGTACAAGTCGTGCAACCAGTTTCGAATCACCCAGAGAGGATCAATTCTAGCCATGAAGGGGACTCTCAGGTATCTTTATTTTCCCAAACTCATTTCCTCTTCAAGCTTTCTTGCTCCTTTTTAGCTTTGTCCTTAATTGTCTTCGTTTGTTTCAACGACCAGCCGCTAAATCCAAATAGCACCCCGCCAAATTTATTTTAAGGACTTCAAAGGGGAAAAAGAAAATGCATGTGATTCTGTCAGATAGTGAATCTACTGATAGTGATCTCAATTCTCCCGTCCATCAGGGAGACCCTGAATATTCTCCCATTAGTGAGGGAGTGGAAGACAACGCCCATAAAGACAGCTTAGAAGGGGATGCTGGAGATGATGAAATGGAGGGTGTAACACATTGGGAGAACTGACTTAGGTGTTTTGTGTTTGATCGCATTTGTTGAGGATGGTAAGAGTCGCCACTGACTTTTCTTTTATCCAATAAGGAAAGGTTGAAAAGAACAGGAAAGACCTTTCGAGATTATTTCTTGAGTTCGAGGGGTAGGTTATGAAAAGGGAAGGTGTTAGCACGCTTTTTATCCGTAGTTATCTACGGGCTCTTAGTTGCTTGCTAGATCACTTGCTTTTGTTTGAAAATGTGCTTGTGGTGTGGGTTTTGAATGTATTTTGAAAAGTGTTCTTCGTAATGGCTCTCGTTTCTAAAAGAACACGTACAAAGTGTTGTTTTGAATAATAGTTCAAAGAGGTATTTATGGAATGTGTTTTTGAAAGAGATTTTGAAAAAGTGTCTTTGTAATGGTTCTCGTTTCTATAAGAATGCGTACAAAGTGTCTTAGCTTTTAAAAACATTTCAAATGAAAGTGTTGGTGTATAAAATGTTTTTGTTATGAGCAAGCGAGCAACTAAGAGCATCCTACCTATTCAAAAGGTCTAATGTTCTTTTCCTCCTCCTTTAGATGTTGCTATCTTATCATTGGTTTGGTAATAAGCCCCATCGTTGCATGTGAAGGGACAGGCGTGGGACATTTGTATAGTCATAGAAGGCAACCTATGGGACATTTTAGCAGTGTCATTTAGGGACTAGATCATTTACTGAAGGCAACATTAAGGGTCATCGAGGGACTACGATCTTTTTATCGAGGGTCTTTGCTAAAACTCCCATATTCGAGGGACATGACTATTTTTCCGAGGCAACAAGTGAGATTACCCTAAGGGTGCATGTGTGAATGGTGTGTTTGATTTGCATGCATTTAGTCTTTAATTAGGGGTTGTCTACTTGTTGTTTTTATCTTGCCATACATACCCTATTTTACTAGCAATCATACAAAAATAATAAAATGTAGAAAGATAAAATCCTACACTATTACAACCATATTGAATAAAGTGAAAATATAAAGGCAAAAATAAAATAAAGGCAAGAAAAATGGGTCTTTCGATTTAAGCAGAAACACCCTTCGATTATGCATTTTTTAGATTTCTTTGATTTGGGGTCTGGAGTCAGTGGAGTCATACCCTTCGATTTTCCTTTCTGTCTCCTTCGACTAGGGGATGGAATCAGTGTAGACGTGCCTTTTGTCTGGGCCTGGAAGTCAGCATGGTTCTGCCCTTCGCTCGAGACTTAGAGACAACAAGGTTCTGGCCTTTGTGTGAGGCCTGGAGTCAGCAAGGTTCATACTTTGCCACAAGCTCCTTGTTGACTCCTTCGACTGTAAGCATGTTGGTCCCTCAGATTGTGATTCGAAAGGCTTGTGCAGCTAGCCAATCGAAGGGTATCATAAACTTGTCTTAAATTCTTAAAATGCAACATCTAAACATAACTATAGTCCAGGGGTTAGCATAAAAACCAATGGATCTCAAAGTCCAAAACCTAACTAATTAAAGTTGAGTTTTCAACATATTTGCAGTCAGAATGAAAGCTAAAACATGGTCTAGTTCCCTATATGAAATATCTACATTTTTCTTTAATAGCATGTGCACATGATATTAAAATAGAATAGATTCAAGCTTGAAGGGAACTTACCTCTTGAAGTTCTTAAATCGAAGGGAACTGCAAGCGCCTTCTTTGGTGGAGAATGAGGGTTCGTTAGGATCTTCCTGAGGCTAATCCAGTTACCACTTTATGAAAGCAGTCACTGAATTGAAAGAGTCCGTGTGAGTGGATCAAAGATTCTTTTATAACAAGTAATGGAATAACTCAAAGGCCTATTGTATGGTAGTTGGGGAAGTGGGTCGAAGGGTAGTTTGATGGTCACTTGGAGGGTGAATCAAAGGTTCTCACTTAGTGTACAAAAGGAAGTTGAGTTTTTCAGAAGTGTTTGAAAAAAAATGTTGGGAAGTGTTTAGGAATTTTTGAGAATTTTCACAAGTGTTTTCTTGCAATCCTTCAGGCGCCCCTAACATGTATGGTTGAGTCTCCTATTTATAGATGGCCTGGGCTGTTGTTTTAGGAGGGAAACCAAAAGGTTCAAACAAAAAAGGTATGCTGTATTTGTAGCTTTCGAGGGACAATGGTTTTATGCCATTTTGGTGCAAGGAATAAGGCAGCATTGCAGGACTGCTGTGTAGCAGTATTAGATTTTTATGGCCAGTGTATGAGGCCTGAACCTGGAAGCGCATGGGACTTGGTCAACAAATACCTTTGGCATCTCAACCTTTTGTCTTGATCCCCTGGTCTTGTCTTTCGACCAAACTCTTCAACAACCATTTATTTTTCAAATCGAAGTGTCATTCGAATGGCTCATGTGGATATCCTTTGAAGGGGGCCAAATAAGTGTCTTTCGACCAGGCCCTTCATGGGTTCCTTCGAATGGTCTAAATACATGCTCTTGGGATGAGTCAGTAAAACATGTCATTCAATTAGGACATCCAAACATGCCTGGAAAGCCCTTCGAGTGCACCACCATGGTACTTCTTTCGCATGAGACAATGGCATAGTGCAAAATTTGTGTGTTGAAGTAGGCCATTTCCAAGGGAGATACTGCCCACTCAAATTTGCCTACAAAGGGGCCATATGGCCAAACGAAAGAGTGTACGCAGGAGGTTCCTGCCTTGTGACCTTATGCAAACATGCTCAAACAAAAGTTTGTAAAAAAGGATCCACATGTCCAAACGAAAGGCATGACTAAGAGCTTGTGCTGAAGGATTCACACACCCCAAACAAAGGATGCATGCAGGGGATGAAAGGCTCAATCGAAGCTTGCAATACTGGGAAAGTCATTTCCCCAAACGAAGGAGGCCTGCAGGGGGAAAGATGTGTAATCGAAAGAGGGAAGAAGATAGGATTTGGCCTCCTGAATCGAATGACTTCATCAGAAGGCTTTTTGCCTTGTGAATTGAAGCTATTTGATGAGAAGTGTTGCCCTGTCGAAGCTTGTAACCAGTTGCTTCAAAGGGTGACTTTGGCCTTGTGCATGTTAACATGGTAGGAAATTTTGTCTTGTAAGTCTTGGCTAACACGCAGGAAAGATGCTATGTGGCAAAACGAAAAATTTGCACAAACATTCAAACGAAGTCAAGTGCCTAACGAGGCAGGAAATGAACTTTCCCAAATGAGTCCAGTGCCCCAATCGAAGCATGAAATAAACTTTCCCCAATCAGTCCAGCGCTCAAACGAAAGATGTAACCAAAGCTAAAGTGTCCAATCTAAGGATACAAAATCAAAAAGAACTTACTTTTCCTTTAATTTTGTCAAAAGAGTATTTTCATCTATTTTGTCCTTTTTTAGAAATTTCTTCTTTAATCTTGATGCTGAAAAAATCCAAATATATTCGTGTAAGCTTGAATTTTTGGGAGCCCTTGTGAGAAATGTCTTGAGGAACGAGAGGGAAAATTTTGGGGTACAACAGCTGCCCTTGTTCAATCTTCCTAAACCTGAAGAGTTAGATTGGCAAATCTGCCATTCGTGACTTGAAGGTGGAAGATGATTGAACACTAGAGTGCCCAAAAATTTACACTTGTTGATATTGTGGTTGAGGTGTAAGGAATAGGCTTAAAGATGCCATTTGGAGAAATGATGGAGAGTTGGAGGAGATGGGCTTATAGATTCCATCCAAAGGTGATTGTTGACAGAAATTAGACTAAGCCTAAGCTTGAATTTAACTGAGAAAAGAATTAGAATAAACCTTTGGTTGATTTAAAACTAAACCTAGCAGAAGTCTTGAATAATCTTTAACTGGAAAGAATTAGGATAAATCTTTGGAGTGATTTATCTGAACCAGGGAAAGCGTCTACTGGGAAAGCATCAAGATAAACCATTGAGAGATTTAAACTGAACCAGAGAAAATGTCTACGGGAAAGAATCAGGATAAACCGTTGAGAGATTTAAATTGAACCAGCAGAGGTCTGGAAAAGAATCAGAATAAATTTTTGGAGCAATTTATCTAAACCAGAGAAGATATCTACGGGAAATAATCAGGATAAACCATTGAGAGATTTAAACTGAACCAGCAGAGGTCTTGAATGCGCTTTAACTAGAAAGAATCAGAATAAATCTTGGAGCGATTTATCTGAACCAGAGAAAATGTTTACAGGAAAGAATCAGGATAAACCATTGAGAGATTTAAACTGAACCAACAGAGGTCTTGAATATTCTTTAACTGGAAAGAATCAGAATAAATCTTGGAGTGATTTATCCGAACCAAAGAAGATGTCTACGGGAAAGAATCAGGATAAATCGTTGAGAGATTTAAACTAAACTAGCAGAGGTCTGGAAAAGAATCAAAATAAATTTTTGGAGCAATTTATCTGAACCAGAAAAGATGTCTACGGGAAAGAATCGGGATAAACCATTGAGAGATTTAAACTGAACCAACAGAGGTCTTGAATGTGCTTTAACTGGAAAGAATCAGAATAAATCTTGGAGCGATTTATCTGAACTAGAGAAAATGCCTACGAGAAAGAATCAGGATAAACCGTTGAGAGATTTAAACTGAACCAGCAGAGGTCGAAGGAAGTATTTTTCATGTAGATAGTTACCTTGTCCTGTTTCGGGAATTGACCTACCATTGATTTGTTCACAGATAATTGCCTTGTCTTGTTGAAAATTTGATGATAATTTTTATTGATTGATCTTTCCTGAAAAGGTAAAGAGTTAGTTGTATGTAATTCCATGATGTATGAAATGCATGTTGTAATGATGTTTCTCAAAATAAATGAGATTGCGATATATGCATTTGTATTGTTCATGTTTATGATGTATGAATGCAATGTATGCATATATTAGTTGTTCTGCTGCAGGGCTGTTTAGATTGGGGAAAATAAATCCCTGACTGTTGTTGGGAATGTGGAGTGTAAGCCTTCATATTTTGTTGAAATTGAAGTATTGATAGATGGGTTTTCGTCATTAGAGAAGTAAACTCTGTTGGGGGAGGGAAACGTCGTGCATTGCTTGTGGACTTGGTGAAATCCTACTGGGGAATTCCTGAGCAGCTGGGCGGCTTTCATTGGGGAATCTTTGGAGCAGTAACTAGAATTTTTGCTCTGTCGGGGATATGAAAGCAACAAATACCATTAGGCTACATACTGGAGATACGACAGTGATCCTGTAGAAGGATATCCTTGTTTCTGCTCCATTAGAGAAAGTACTTGCAGGGATTTTATGGAATGGCCTATAGATATTATCCTTTTTCTTAAAGCCATTAGTAATTTTATTTCTGTTCGGTTTTCCTTTTTTATGCGTTCATTTGTAAACAGTAATTACGTTCAAATGCATATGTTCAAAAATAATCGCTGGACGTTTTTACAAACAAAACAGGAAAGTAAAAGAAAAACAAATAGTTTTGTACTTTTAAAGGAATATCTTTGTTTTAACTTGAATTAGTATTTTTGTACAAAGAGACGAACATCCTAGTAAGAGAACATCGTCGTAAAAATGAAAACTTATACAAAGAAAAGACAGTTATGTGAAATAATCCCATGGGGTTCCCACTATGCTATAGCCTTCATGTCTCTGAGCGTATCATCCACTTGCTGCTTTGTCTGAAACTGATTGGATTGATTAGAACCGTTTGAGTTTGACGATTGATGCTGAATATTGGTTGTAAGGTGATCCAACGGGACATAGTCATATGCTTTAAATCTCTAACTTTTTCCTGGACCGCCCTTTCGGGTTTTCAGTCCATCGGGATACCCTTTTTTGCCCAAGCCGCCATTTCAGGTTTTTAGCTTGCTGGGTGTACAGATTTTTTTATATTTATCCCTAATTTTTTCCTAGGTCAGTCGACCTAATGGGTCTTTTTCATGCGTAGTATCTTTTAACTATGTCCGCGTTTACAGGGTGCGGAAGGTCGTTTCCGTCCATAGTGGTTAAGATCATTGCCCCACCAGAAAATATATTTTTAATCACAAATGGTCCTTTGTATGTAGGAGTCTATTTTCCCCTAGGATCACCTTGTGGTAGTATGATACGCTTGATTACCAAGTCACCAACCTTATATACCTGACGTCTGACCTTCTTGTGAAAAGCTTTAATCATACGTTTTTGGTACATCTGGCCATGGCAGACAGCCGTAAGCCTCTTCTCATCAATAAAGTTCAACTGGTCAAGTCGAGTTTGAATCCATTCATCTTCATTCAACCCTACATCCCTCATGATTCTCAGAGAAGGTATTTTTACTTCAATTGGTAGGACATGTTCCATGCCGTATACCAAAGAGAAAGGAGTTGCCCCTGTTGATGTGTGCACTGTGGTACGGTAACCGTGGAGAGAAAATGGTAACATCTCATGCCAGTCCTTATAGATCACTGTCATCTTTTATATGGTTTTCTTGATGTTTTTATTTGCGGCTCCCATAACACCATTCATCTTTGGTCGGTAAGGAGAAGAGTTATGATGTTGAATCTTGAATTGCGCGTATAGTCCAGTGATCATAGTATTGTTAAGATTGGTACCATTATCCGTAATGATTCTCTCCAGAATTCCATATCGACAGATAAGATTCTATTTGATGAATCGGGCCACAATGTTCTTGGTAACAGGAGCAAAGGAAGCTGCCTCGACCCACTTCGTGAAGTAATCAATGGCAGCCAAGGTGAAGTGGTGTCCATTAGAAGATGTAAGTTTGATCTCTCCAATCATGTCAATGCCCCACATTTCGAATGGCCAAGGAGAAGTCAGGATGTTTATAGGAACCAGAGTCACATGTACCTTGTCAGCATAGATATGACACTTGTGACAGGTTCATGAATGCTGATGACAATATGCTTCCATGGTGGACCAGTAGTATCCTGCCCATAGGATCTTTTTAGCCATCGTGTGTCCACTAGAATGGGTTCCAAAGGTGCCTTCATATAAATCAGCCATGATCTTGTCTGCATCACTCTTGTCTATGCACCAAAGCAAAGTGGAGTCGTGGTTGCGCTTATAGAGAACTCTGTTACTGAGGAAGAACTTAGTAGAAAATCTTCTCATGAATTTCTTATTGTTGACTGAAGCTCCCTCCGTATATTCTTAGGCCTCGAGATATCTCTTAATTTCATGGAACCAAGGCTTGTCCACTACTTCTTCAGTATCAATCTCGCGAGAGTAAGCTGGGTTGTCCATCCTCTCAATGGTGATCTGAGGAGCCTCATTATCCCATCTGATTTTGAACATGGATGACATAGCGGCTAGCGCGTATGCTAGTTGATTTTCCTCTCGTGGAAAATGTTCAAAGGTAATTTCTCCAAAATGCGGGATCAATGTCTACACATGTTCTTTATAGGGGATGAGATTAGGATGCTTCGTGTCTAAATCTCCTTTGATCTGAATGATGACTAAGGTTGAATCTCCAAATACACTTACAGACTTGATTCCCAAATCTAAGGCAGCTTTGAGACCCATAATGCACGCTTCATATTCTGCCATATTATTGGTACAATTGAAACACATCCTAGCGGTGAATGGGGTATGACAACCTTCAGGGGATATGATTACAGCGTCAATGTCGTTACCGAGTGCGTTGGAAGCTCCGTCAAAAACCACGGTCCATCGGGATCCTTGTTCAGGCCTGCCATACGGTCTGAGTTCTTCACAATTGTTTACCAACATGATGTCTTCGTCTGGGAATTCGAAATTCATGGATTGATAGTCATCCACAGCCTGATGAGACAGGTGATCGGCTAGCATACTTCCCTTTATTTCTTTTTGGGTAGTGTACTGAATGTCGTATTTAGTCAGGACCATCTGCCATCTTACTATTCTTCCTGAGAGGGTTGGCTTCTCGAATATATATTTAATTGGATCCATCTTGGATATCAATAAGGTAGTGTGAGTCAGCATATATTGTCTTAGCCGGCGAGCAGCCCATGCCAGAGCGCAACAAGTTTTCTCGAGCAGTGAATAGCTGGTTTTACAGTCGGTAAAATTTTTGCTCAGGTAGTATATTGCATGTGTTTTTCTGCCAAACTCGTCATGCTGCCCCAACACACACCCCATTGAATTTTCCAAGATTATTAGGTACATGATCAGAGGTCTTCCCTCAACTGGCGACATCAAAATGGGATGCTCTTGAAGGTACTCTTTAATCCTATCAAAGGAAGCCTGGTAGTCGTCGTTCCATTCCACCACTTGATCTTTCTTCAGTAATTTGAAGATTGGTTCACAAGTAGCGGTTAGGTGGGAAATGAACCTGGCGATGTAGTTTAGGCATCCTAAGAATCCCCTAACTTCATTATCAGTGCGAGGAGCATGAATTTCTTGTATTGCTTTTACCTTTACAGGGTCCACTTTGATACCTTTGCCGCTGACAATGAAGCCTAAGAGCTTGTCGGACCTCACTCCGAAAGTGCGTTTATTCGGGTTCAACCTTAGTTTGTATTTCTTCAGTCTTTCAAACAGTTTCTACAGATGGTCGAGGTGTTCCTCTTCAGTTTGAGATCTGGCTATCATGTCATCCACGTAGACCTCTATCTCGTGATGGATCATGTCGTGAAACAAAGCTACCATGGCAAGCTGATAGGTTGCCCCGACGTTCTTCAACCCAAATGGCATAACTTTGTAACAGAACGTGCCCTACTGTGTGATGAAGGGCGTTTTGTCCATGTCCTCGGGTGCCATTTTGATCTGGTTGTATCCAGAGAAACCATACATGAAGGAAAATACTTTATGTTGTGCGGTGTTGTCAACCAGAATATCGATGTGGGGAAGCCGGAAGTCATCCTTGGGGCTTCCCATATTCAAGTCTCTGTAATCCACACACATACGTACCTTACCGTCCTTTTTAGGCACTGGAACAACATTGGAGACCCATTGTGGACAGGAGGTGACAACTAAGAATTCGGTGTTGAACTACTTCATGACTTCAGTCTTGATTTTCTTTGTCATTTCTGGCCGCATGCGAGGACCTTCTGTTTTACCGGAGGGCAGTTTTCTTTTGTTGGAAGACGATGGAACACAATGTCAGTGTCGAGTCCTGACATGTCTTTGTACGACCAGGGAAAGACCTCAACATAGTCATGTAGTAACTGCGTTAAGAGCTTCTTGACACTAGGCTTCAGGTTGGTACCTACCTTGACTTCTTTCTTGTCCCCTTCAGTACTTAAGTTAACTGTTTTAACCAGATCTTCATGGGGTTATATGGTCCTTTCTTCCTGTTGTAATAACCTGGCTAGTTCCCCTGGTACATCACAATCTTCCCCACCTTCTTCTTCAGCTTGGTAGATCGGATTTTCGAAGTCACAATAGGCCATAGCAGAATCGTTACTCATGGGATCCAGAGTGGATGTGGATCTTCATTCCGATATGTGAGTGTGTGTAAGAGCATAACTATCTTTGATAAAATAAAAGGTAGAAAAAGAAAAACAAAGAGCGTAAAATTTACATGAAAAAAGGTCCATGATTTATTGATGACATATGAATATGAAGTAACAACCCTCACAAATGGACCATTGTGCCTCGGGTAAGACACAAGGTTTTAAAGTCTAAATTGTTTAAATATTACAAGTCTGGAAAAATTTAAAAGACAATTACTCTTGAATAAAATTAATAGGGATAAATTCTTTGGCCTCCCAATTGTTGAGCCCTCCGTTGATGGTTGGAAAAATCCACCCATCCATGTCACACCTGCCATCACTGTCTTCCAATGCATTAACTCGCTGATACATAAAGGTGGTCCCCCAATGCGAGTTCGTCGAACAGCTCTTTGGGCCTCCGAAGTAAAACCCAAACCAAATTTGTTGGATTTGTGGGGAATATCCAGAAGATGAACCCAAATGGTACATCCACCTTCCTCAACTACTGCTCTAGCATCCTTTAGAGAGGCCATTTTCAATGAAGGTCTGGTAACCTTCAGAGTCTTGGTAGTAGTCTTGGTTGCTGCAATCCTTTGTGGGACTTCCTCAAAATTCTGACATGGGGTCTCAATGAACTCACCGTCCATTTCAACGTACCTGAAAGAGTTCATGTGGCTAACCATGTACTCCTTCTCCCCATGGACTGTGATGATCATTCCCTTGATTGGGTACTTCAACATATGATGTAGGGTAGAATTGATGGCACCAGCGCCATGGATCCAGGGTCGGCCTAATAGACAGGAATATGAAGGGAGGATATCAATCACATAGAAATTTGAATCAAAAGTCTGAGTTCTAACTTTTATAGGGATGTCTACTTCTTCGTGCACTGTTCTTTTAGAACCATCAAAGGCCCTTACCACAATATTTCTAGGCTTTAATGTGAGTCCTTCACAATCTAACCGGCCAAGATCATTCTTGGGCAAGACATTCAGCGACGAACCCGTATCCACCAAAACATGGGCTAACGTAGTACCCCTGCTCTCAATAGAAACATGCAAGGCATTATTGTGTTTCCTTCCTTTGGGAGTTAAATCAGCGTCAGAAAAACCTAGTCCATTATCAGTAGTTAGACTGGCTACACAATTCTCAAATTGATCAGTGGAAGTCTCTTGGGGCACGCGGGCGGTCTTCGGAAATTTTACTAAGGCCTTGGCATGGGCCTCAGAGCATAAAAGCAAAGCCAACATTGATATTTTTGAGGGGGTCTTCCATAACTACTTTATGACGTTGTAGTCACTTTTCTTGATTATCTTTAGTATCTCTTCCATCTCCTTGCTAGAAGCTTCAAGAACGACCTCTGGATGTGCCTTCTTCTAGACAGGCTCAAACAATACCTCTTTTCCCCTTGTCTCGGTAGCAAGGATAATAGTAGGATTATCAACGGGAGTATCACTGGGAATGCTAGTAGGAACAGTAGCAGGAATAATTATAGGAGTAGAAATGGTCTTTGGAGAAATCTCGGGAGAGAAAACCCTTCCACTTATTGTTATTTTACTGGTTCCAACGATATTGTTGACGTCAGAATCAATGTCTTTAGCAATTTTGTCTTTAATAGCCAATAGATCTTGCTTGATGCCATGGTAATAGACGTTAGCCCCATAGTTCCAGGGAATAACTTTGTTTGAAGAATATGGTATTGGCCCTGGCATGGTGATGATTAGGGCAGCAGACTTTGGAACATATTTAATCCTGACGGGTCTTTTGGTGGAGACCCTGGGAGGATTGTCGGAAATGGTGATTATTGAGACATCTTCACAGGAATTTCTGGTAAAAGGAACTTTCTCGAACATGATTTCTTTATTAACCATCAGGCGCTGGATGCCCATCTTCAGTAGAAAACAACCATTTGGTAAAGATATACATATGTAACAACTTTCATCACAACCCGGAAACATGCCGACTTGCAATAGATTTTGTTTAACAGTCAAAAAGGGAGTAGTTAAATCATCCACGAAGAAAAAAAATGGTCATCATCAACAACGTTGACACCTTGACCATGTTTTGGCATTGGTGCCATTATTACATTAGGTGTTTCTGGGGGGTCAAACTCAATCTCTTTCGCCTCAATAAGGTCTTGTACTTTATTCTTTAAGGCCCAACAATCGTTTGTATCATGCCTCAGACTTTCAGAGTGATAGGCACATCGAGCATTCAGGTTGTAGCAAGGAGAAGAAGTATAGGGGTTCTTGGGAGCTTCCTTTAGAGTCACTAGGTTGGAATTTAAAAGATGTGGCAAAACTTAGGACAAGGTCATGTTGATCCAGGTGAATCGTCTCATGGGCGTCTCTGGCCTGTGTTGATAGTTTTTCTGTTGATTTGATACAGGATTGGAAATCATAATAGCCCCTACCGTCGAGAGACGTTCAGTTTTGTTTTGATTCCTGTGGTCATAAGCAACATTGACCTCTTTCTTTCCGGTAAAGGGTTTCTTCATCGTGCTCGAGGATACATCTCTTTGAATTTTTCCTCTCTTAATACCTGCTTCAACCCGCTCACCAGTCATGATTAATTTAGTAAATCCAGCCGAAGAGCTTCCGATCAGATGGTTGAAGAATGGACCGGACAACGTGCCTAAGAACATATCCATTAATTCTCTTTCAGATAAAGGGGGTTGGACTCTTCCCGCGAGGTCCCTCCATTTTTTAGCATAAATTTTGAAACCTTCACCAGAACCCATAGACGTGCCTTGTAATTGTGTTCGAGTTGGAGCTAAGTCAGCATTATACTGGTATTACTTGTAAAAGGCGGCAGCCAAATCTTCCCAATTGCGAATATTGGTTCCTTCCAACTGATAGAACCAATCCAACTACGTCCCTGACAAGCTTTCTTGGAAGAAATGTACCCATAGGTTCCTATCAGCAGTATGGGGTTGAATTTTCCTGACGTATGACCTTAAATGCAGCTTTGGACAAGAGACACCGTCATATTTAGCAAAAGTGGGGACCTTGAATTTCTGTGGGATGACAACCCCTGATACAAGTCATAGCTCTTCAAAATCCAACCCGGGTACCCTCTGGATCTCCATAGCATTGAGGTGATCCTCCAACTGCTTGTATTTATCGTCATATGGGGGATAGTGTACTTCAGAGTAGTCCACCTCTTCCTCTTCTTCAGACTCTAGGTGGTCATTTCCTTCCTTGTTATTCCCTTCTTGATTATCTCATTTACCTGACAAGGTTGCAAAATCTAGAGTTTTCCTGGCTGGTCCTTTGAACCTTCTTCCCAGATTCAAAACACCGACTATTTTTTTGCCTTCTTCTTATTTTCTTTGATCATAAGAGCTTTCAAGTCCTCTTGTCCTTTAGCCAGAGCCAATAACATTTGTTGGAATTGAGAGTTATGTACTTGAAGATCTTTTACTGTCTATTCCATATCCATCTCACTAAAATAAATAGTAGAAAGATAAGGAGACTTGTTTGTGAAAACTTGTTTATGTTATGATGAATGAAAGTGCATATGCAAATGATTTCAAGGAAACTAGGAGATTTAAATTTTCTTAGACAAAAGAAACACACATTGTATTAATAAATCAAAGTTGATTACATCAGGCCTCTTGGGGCTTACAATGGAAGTAATAAAATACAGAAATAAAACTCCTAAGACAAAAAGGTCAAACGCATCCTCTTCGGCGCAATATAGGCATTCAAACTTTTCTCTTCATGAAGCTGCTTCGCGAGATCCAGAACCTTCTTCTCACTAGTGTAGAATTGATTATCAAAGGTGTCTCGTTCTTCCTTAAGCTGGATCTAAGACTTTTGCAACTCTTCCAAGCTTGTTGGCATATCAGGATGAAAAATGATGTGAGGTTCGTCTTCTTGATCAACAGACTCTGAGATTACTCGCAGGATAGCAGCGTATGGCCTCATAAGACTTTGAGCACGAGCTCCTACCTATCTGAGGTAAGGCTCCAAAGGGATGGAGTTTTTACGTCCCAAATCACTGCTATCGATCTTCTTTACCATGCCCCAAGCGCGAATGAACCTCTGGTGATAACCTTGCAGATCATTTGAATAGTTAAACATAATACCTTGGTGATAACCGGGCATAGCCGAACTGACGTAGGGACAAAGAAGGGTTATAAGTGATTCCTCCTCTAATGCCAAGGAGTGGTACATTAGGGAACTCTCTGTAGCGATCAATAAAAGAGATGTCTTCTTGAGAGCGAGGGCACCAATAGATATCAGAGTGAGAAAGGGACATTATCCTTTGATTCCACCTTAAGCTTGATTCATTCTTAATTTCTGACCGAGGGAGGTGAGAAATAAACCACCAATAGAGAAAAGGTATGCAACACATAAGAGTCCCTTGTTTCTTCATGGTACGAGTGTGGAGTGAATGCAGCACGTCTCCGAGCAATGTAGGCACTGGATTGCGAGCAAGGAAGATATTGATGGCACTGACATCTATAAACTGGTCTGAATTGGGGAACAGAACCAGTCCATAGATTAAGAGAGCTAGGACATCTTCAAAGGCATGGTAACTCATGGCATCTAAGAATATTTGAGCCTTCTTGTTTAGAAAACTTGCAAGGAGGCCCTTAACTCCACTTCTTCTTTCCCAATTGGATTCAATGTCAGATGGTTTCAAGTGCAAGGCTATGGCAACACTTTCAACAACTGGATCTTGTTCTAAACCGGTGAAAGGTACTTGCTCCAATATAGGTGACCCAAGTATTTTGGAGAATTCTTCCAGCGTAGGAACTAACTGATAATCTGGAAAAGTGAAGCAATGGTGTTTAGGGACGAAGAACTAGAAAAGAACACTCATCAGACCTTCGTCAAACCCGGTAGTAACCAAACTGAGTAAGTGACCATATCTCTTGTTAAAAGATGATCTCTCGGGAACTCTCAGGAACAATTCTTTGAGCTTGGGAGAGACCTCTACAAAATTGATTCGAATGGTCTTTCTGCGAGTTGAATCCATACCCTATAAAACAAAAAGGAAAGATAAATCTCCAGCCCCTTGAAATGGTTAGTGTGTATGTCATGATGTTTATGATGTTATGGTTATGCTTTGAAATCACAGATATATCAAGAAAGTCACACAAAAGACCCTAGTTTTAATGGCTTGCATGAGTTTTTAAAGATATGTACCCTCTTGAAGTTTAGTTGGCTCAATCTTTCCTATTAAAAGTAACGGGGTTCTAAGGAGTCTCATATCACTGACCTTTCTTTTAGGCATTGTTCTAGCTCAAGCACCGAAGTATTGCGGCCCGAATATCCCAAAAGTCCAATCTCAATGAGTTTAGTATCGAGTATCAACCAAACTTTGGTCGGAACCAAAGCCGGCTATCACACTACTTCCTAATGGCTTAGGATGAGTCAAGTAAAGGTTCTAAAGGTTAGTTAGCGCTTAATGACACTATAAGGAAGCCTAATGTTATCATTGACTGACTCAAGGAACATTAGTACAAGCCAAAGTATCACGCTAACATAGCTATCACTTTGTCCATATCGGTCTATGCCGTACAACTTCCATGATTTATTTCTACTTACCTAAAAGGTACCCCAGATCTGAGTATAGGATCTTTAACAAAAACCCAAACAAGGACCCAAAATGTAAAGCAAACAAGTCAAACAAGGAAAGCAAGTAAAAGTGATCTAGCCCTAAGGTAACCCCACTTTTAAGTAATTTGTCCCCAGCAGAGTCGCCAGTTCTGTAACACGGTGGGAGAACTGACTTAGGTATTTTGTGTTTGATCACATTTGTTGCGGATAGCAAGAGTCGCCACCAAATTTTCTTTTATACAATAAGGAAAGGTTGAAAAGAACAGAAAAGACCTTTCGAGATTATTTCTTGAGTTCGGGGGGTAGGTTATAAAAAGGGAAGGTGTTAGCACCCTTTTCATCCGTAGTTATCTACGGGCTCTTAGTTGCTTGCTAGATCACTTGCTTTTGTTTGAAAATGTGCTTGTGGTGTGAGTTTTAAATGTATTTTGAAAAGTCTTATTTGTAATGGCTCTCGTTTCTATAAGAACGTGTACAAAGTGTTGTTTTGAAAAATAGTTCAAAGAGGTATTTGTGGAATGTGTTTTTGAAAGTGATTTTGAAAAGGTGTCTTTGTAATGGTTCTCATTTCTATAAGAACGCGTACAAAGTGTTTTAACTTTTAAAAATATTTCAAATGAAATTGTTGGTGTATAAAATGTTTTTGTTGTGAGCAAGCGAGCAACTAAGACCATCCTACCTACTCAAAAGGTCTAATGTTCTTTTCCGCCTCCTTTAGATATTGTTATATTACTATTGGTTTGGTAAGAAGCCCCATCGTTGGATGCGAAGGGACGGGCCTGGGACATTTGTATAGTCATAGAAGGTAACCTATGAGACGTTTTAGCAATGTCGTTTAGGGACTAGATCATTTACCGAAGGCAACATTAAAGATCATTGAGGGACTACGATCTTTTTATCGAGGGTCTTTTCTAAAACGCCCATATTCGAGGGACGTGACTATTTTTCCGAGGCAACAATTAAGATTTCCCTAAGGGTGCATGTGTGAATGGTGTGTTTGATTTGCATGCATTTAGTCTTTGATTAAGGGTTATCTACTTGTTGTTTTTATCTTGCCATACATACCCTATTTTACTAGAAAACATACAAAAGTAATAAAATGCATAAAGATAAAATCCTACACTATTACAACCATATTGAATAGCGTGAAAATATAAAGGCAAAAATAAAATAAAGGCAAGAAAAATGGGTCTTTCGATTTAAGCAGGAACACCCTTTGATTATGCATTTTTTGGGTTCCTTCGATTTGGGGTCTAGAGTCAGTGTAGCCATACCCTTCGATTTGCCTTTTTGTCTCCTTCGACTGGGGGCTGGAATCAATGTAGGTGTGCCTTTCGTCTGGACCTGGAAGTCAGCATGGTTATGTCCTTCGCTTGAGACTTGGAGACAGCAAGGTCCAGGCCTTCGTGTGAGGCCTGGAGTAAGCAAGGTTCATGCTTTGCCACAGGCTCCTTACTGACTCCTTCGACTGTAAGCATGTTGGGCCCTCAGGTTATGATTCGAAAGGCTTGTGCAGCTAGCCAATCGAAGGGTATAATAAACCTGACTTAAATTCTTAAAATGCAACATATAAACGTAACTACAGTCTAGGGGTTAGCACAAAAACCAATGGGTCTCAAAGTCCAAAACCTAATTGTGATATAGTGGGAGAACTGACTTGGGTGTTTTGCTTTTTATCGCAAATGTTGCGGTTAGCAAGAGTTGCCACCGACTTTTCTTTTATCCAAAAGGAAAGGCTGAAAAGAACAGGAAATACCTTTTGGATTATTTCTTGAGTTCGGGGGGTAGATTATGAAAAGGGAAGGTGTTAACACCCTTTTCATCCATAGTTATCCATGGGCTCTTAGTTTCTTGCTAGATCACTTGCTTTTGTTTGAAAAATGTGCTTTGTGTGGTTTTTGAAAGTATTTTGAAAAGGCGCCTTCGTTTAGGAAAACTTTGTAATAGTTCTCGTTCGTCAGAACGTATACAAAGTGTTAGGCTTTTGAAAATATTTCATGTTTGGAAAATGTTTTGAAAGTGTTTTTGAAAGTGTTTAGTGTTTGTTTTGAAAATTAGAAAGGATGTTTGATTTGAAAAATGTGCAAGCAACTAGGAACAATCTACCTACTCAAAAGTCCTTGTTCATTTATTCCATTCCTTTGATATTGCTATCTTACCATTGATTTGGCAATTAGCCTTATCTTTGGATGTAAAGGGACGGACGTGGGTCATCGTATAGCCATGATAACAATGTTGTGAGATATCTTAGCATTTCTCTTTGAGGGACTAAGATCATTTTGAAAGGAAACATTTGATAGCGTCATCGAGGGACTATGATCTTGTATTTTTTATTGCTTTTTTTCTAAGATGTCCCACATGCATAATGTTGTACCCCAAAATTTGCCCTCCCATATTCTTCAGAAATTGCCAAGTCAAGCTTCAAAATTTCCCCAAGGGTTGCACAGTGCAAGGGCTTCCTAAACAGTCAGAATTAGGGTTTTGGTTCTGATCAAGAAAATGAAGTTTCCAAGGGTCCAATCAAGTCCCACATGCCTATAAATATGGTCAAGCATCCTCATACCAAGTTTCAAGACTTTCAGTACAAAATTGCACAGTCAAAACCCTAATTGCACTACAGTCAACTGTAGGGGCAAAATGGTCATTTGGCAGTCAAAAGTTCAAATTTTTGGTCAACATCTCATTCTGAAGCCACAAACATCATTTGATCAATGCTTGATCATGATTCTCAAAGCTTGGCTCAAAAATCATCAAGATGCAAAAGTTTCCTTATTTGGACAGTTGAAAAAGTCAACTGTAAATTGACCAGGGCATAACTTTCACATGGATTATCAGAAAAATTCCATCCAAAGCTCATTTTGAAGAGAAAGACATTTCCTACAACTCCTCTTCACACTTCAAGTCCAAGAAATGCTCTCACAAAAAGTTATCAATTTCAACATTATAGGTCATTTTCAAAAGTCAACAAAAAGGGACTTTAAGTCAAAGGCCATAACTTGAGATTGGTAAATCAAAATGACATGGGACCAAAGGCATTGGTTAGCGGACTCAAAGACCTTTCCAAAATGTCAAAGAACATGAGCAAAGCTTAAAAATTGAGCAACTTATGCCTTGTGGAAGTTGGGAAATTTTTGGATATTTTGAAAAGTCAACATTGATTCAAATGACCTAAAATTGCTAATGGGCCTATTTTTCTTCCACAATTCATTATCCAAGGCATGTGCACGACCATTTGGCCCAAAGGGAAGTTTTTCTTCATTTTTATTTATTTATTTGGATTTTTATTATTAATAATTCATTTAAATTAAAATAAATACATGAAAAATACTAAACCTAGGTTTTAAATCTTTTTATGCATAATATATACTCAAGATTTCGTGCCTGACCAAATATAGAAAGAATCAATTGAATTGGTCATGATTTGGTAGAAGTTTGCATGAAAAAAGATTTGAAAATCATGGTTTAAAAATCAAATATCATATTCATCAATTCATGGATTTTGGATCAGTTTTCTTTGACCTAATCATTCATACACATATAAGGATGCAAACCCTCATGCCTTTGACCCCTCAGCTGCGCAAGAACCTGAAGAAAGAACTTGAAATTTTGGCTTGAAAACTCAAAACTGAAAATACACTTGTAGGTCGTTTCAAGCCACAATACTGATTCCACTTCATCCCTGGGACATCAAGCAACGTACCTGGATCAAGAACACCGTCCCTAACCCTTTGAATCATTGTACAGAAGTCAAACTTTTTTCACTTTTTTTCATAATCGTATTTTACAATTTAAGCACATTCATTGCATTTTGTTCATGAATTCTTATTAATTAACTGATTCTGAAGCTAACCCAATTGCTTAATTGTGTTTTTGTCACCTCTATGCGAATCTACCATTGTCGTATTTTAGGGTTTATGAAGCTTTGAATTGGGGGGTTTTTGAATACAGCAAAATTGGAACATCACAATGCCATAAACGCGACCAGCATGCTTGGACGAAAAGATTAGATGCCTCGCGCCTAATGTATATGGCTCCAGGGCCTATTCGTTATTTTTCAGAAAGGTGCCTAAGGGAACGACGTGAAACCGTTGCCAATCTCTTTCATGTTTCAGAAAAAAAAACACAACCACGAGGAAGATGGTTATGTGGCAGGCGATAGTTGGCTCGTTTAAAAATTCGCGCTAAAATCCACTAACGTTTTTGTTTTATTTGATATTAATTGATTGTTGTATTATAAACAAAGTGAGCGCTTGGATCAACTGGCAGGCACAAGCATTGGTAACCCCTGGGACCTGGGTTCGAGTCCCAGGTCCCCACCCCCTTTCATGTTATTTTCCACTTAATGTTTCCATGCAGTTTCAACCTTAAGGAGCACCGTACGTCCATAAAATCTAGCCATCCACGTGCCCACTGGAACGATCAGAAGGCCAAGAATTGAATAACATGGTGAACCCTGGTCAACGCTTATGCACGCTAGTGGGGAAAGTCCACAAGGCCTGAAGTATTGGGCTCAAATTGCTAAAGATTCACCTCACAACTGGGGACAACACCCCCCCTGAGGTTTGCAATATTTTTCTTTTTTCATTCTTTTTTTATTTTCAATTATTATTCATTTTATTAATTCTTGTAATTTAATTATTTTTCATAAAAAACACAAAAACACCAAAAAAATCAGAAAAGAGAAAAATTAATAAATATTCTTATTTTAGCATTTTTGTGAATAAATTACATTAATTGATTTTAGTTATTAAATTAGGTTTAATTGTAATATTTTCCTTAATTAATTTAAAATTGGTAGAACTAGGGTTTAGTTAATTTTTTATCCTTTTTCTTTTCTTTCATAATAATTAAATATTTCCTATTATTTATTTTTATAATTAAATTGCATGTAAAATACTTAGGTTAAATATTAGGTTAAAATTTAATCTTTTCTTAAAAAAACTAAAAACAACTAGAATTAGGGTTAGCATCTTATTTTAATTAATTCTTTTTTTCATTAAAAATCATAAAATACAAAAATACCAAAAACAAATTTCTTTTCCTTTTAATTTTATTAATTTAATAATCGTTTAATTTAATTTAGTTAAAAAGGGTCCAACGCCCTCGTTTCAACTTTAAATCCAATTCACATATTTATTTTTTATTCTTTATAATATTTATGTATCTCTCCCAAGGCCATGTAACATCTTTTATTTGTCGCACTTTTAATTCTTTATTTTTCTGTCAAATCGGGTTCTGAAAATTTTGGCGATGTGGACCCGCGCCTTTTGTAATAGTTTAGAGCTTTTTACTTCTCGCAACTTTTTAACTGTTAATCAAGGCATGCAAGAATGAATGGACAAAATAAAAACAAGCGCATAGATCACCTTTAAAACATGACAAGATAAAATATCCGAATCTGACACACAAATCACACACCACCCCTAGGGTACGCCTCACTGTTGCCTTGCCTCGAAAGGTGATCGTCGAGTAGAGGATGTCTTAGTAAGTCCTCATGATCCGGGAACCTAGCATGAGGATAGCTTCTAAGGTGTCTTCCCATTGCTCTGGTGATCACCATGTCCCGAACCTTCGAATTGACCCGACCACCTCCAACGGTGGTGCTACATACCTCTCAATAGTGGGATGTCACTACTTTAAAGGATATTTACACAGACGAATTCCTTAGGGTAGGTAGACGACTCTAGATACTTGCTCTAAATTCAAAACAAATTCAAAAATACTTTTCACACCGACACCTTTTCAAAAAGCTTTCGAAAGCAATTTTTCAAACACTCTTGAGGACCGATACAAGAGTCGAACTGGAATTTTCAAAGAAACTTTTTTAAAAACCCACAGTTGAAAAGCAAACAAAACAATTTTGAAAACACAAATGAGCAAGTATCTAAGAGCCCATGGATAACCATGGATAGAAAGGGTGCTAACACCTTCCCTTTCTATAACCTACCTCCCGAACCGAGAGCAATCTCTTTAAGGAATTTTTCTGTGCTTTTGTCCTTTCCATTTGGAGAAAATAAAAGACGGTGGCGACTCTTGCTTCCGCGACATTTCGCGAACCAGCGTTAAACAGTCAGTTCCAGATCCACCGATCACACATAACATGACCATTTTTGTAAGGCAACAAAGTGGAATTACCCTAAGGGTGTAAGTGTGCAAGTGTGTTTGATTTACATGCATTGTTCATCTTGAATTAGGGTTTGCTACTTGTTGATTTTAGTCTTTCCATACAAATCCTAATTACTAGCATTTATATAAAGTGGTAAATTGCGGAAAGTAAAAATAATAAGCTATTACATCATTAGGGGAGGGGGTATACAAATTTACAAATGGGGATTTGCAAGAAAATTAAACCTAATTATCTATTACAACCATATTGAATATTGTACAAAATTGAAAAGCATATAATGTAAGAATGTAAATGGAAAAAGAGTAATTTTTGTTTGGTTTTCATGAAAGGGATTTTAGTCTTCACCTAATTAAGAAAATGATTAATTAAAAATTAAACAAAAATAAACTTAAACTAATTAAGAAAGAAATTAGGTTAAAAATGGTTTTTTAGGGTTTTTTATGAAACAAAAGGTTTTAAGTTAATAAAATAAAATGAAAATTAATTAATTAAAAGAAACCTAAGTTCTAAATTGATTTTAAATGAAAAGAAAATAATATAATAATTAAACCTAAGTCTAAATATTAATTATTTAAGAAAATAAATTAATTTGTTAAGAAAATGTTTTTAGTCTTTTTTTGTTTTGTAAAGAAAAATAAAAATGTATAAGTATAAATAATAAATAAAAACATTTTTTTTGTTTTTTAATAATAAAAAAAAATAATAGTAATAAAAATAATAAAATAAAACTGAAATAAAATATATATAAAAAAAGAAATAAATGTTAATGAAATAAATAAAAAATTGGGTCAGGGGTGAAAAAATAGGCAGGAGGTTAGAAGTCAGCAAAAAGACCAAGGCCCACTGTGGGAAGCTCAGGCGCCTGTGTTTGTCAAAAAAATAATGAAAATGTAAAAAAGAGCAAAAGAGTACCACTGGGGCTCGAACTCAGGTCCCAAAGGTTAACAGGCGCGCGCTTTACCACTGGGGTGGCTATACATCAGTTAACTTAACTGAAATAATAAATATATAATACAAAACATGTTCCAGAAATGAACTTCATCTTCAACCTCCAGCCATGGATCCTGTAACTTCACCATTTCTCAACAAAAATGAAAGATGCAAACATGAAAGTTGCTCCATTTTTCCATACGAATCCAACCATATAAATATCTTAAGCTATAAATCAAAGATGAATGAGAATTTCTAAAAGTACCAAATTCTAACCTAAATATTTTAGAAAATTCAATCCTAAAATTCTCCTAGCTCAATCAATATAAATGAAATCTATGGACATGTACAACTTCAGGGCAATGATGTCTACATTTTATCTTCACAAATGCAAGCCTAATAATGCTTAAATGAGAAGATAGAAGTTCAAAAAATATACCTCAAAACTGGAAATTGTGAAATGAGTTTGAGCTTGATTTAAGGTGTTTCAATGATTAGGTTAGCTTCCTTGAGTCTCTAGGAAGCTAATGCAATGCTTAGCTTGAGTTGAGAGTGACTGAAATGACCTGGAGAAGTCAAGTTGCAGACTCTGTTTTTTGGTTATGGAGGTAATGGTAAATGGTGTTACAGTTCTAGAATAGGGATGGGGATGAGTTGTATTTGATATGTAGGAGCTTCTGGAAGTGAAAGGCCAAGAAATGCACGAGGGAAATGGAAGTTTGATATGCAAAGTCAGAACTTTCACAACAATGGTGTTTTGAGGCAATTTCTGGCTAGAGGGAGTTTGGGAGATTTTCAGGGTGTTAATGCTCGTATGTTAGCTCACGAATAGGGCCTCTATTTATAAGCAACAAGTTTGGAAGCTTGTTGTTGATCAGAATTCAAAAACAAATGTTTAAACTCAAACATATGATTTTTGAGAAATCCAAGTTTCAAAGTCTTGTGTACTTGCTAAGGTAGAGTGGTTATGCTTTAAACACACTTGATTCTGACTCTGTAGATGGAGTATGATCAGAGAGAACAAGTTAGAGGCCCAAGAATTGACTTTGTGCATAAAGCTTGCTTTTCAAGAATGACATTCTTTACTTTCTTCCCAAAATGGAAATGTGAATTGGATAAAGCTTAAACCACTTGGATTATAGCTCAAAAGTTTGTGTAATCCATTAATTATGGATATATACATAAGTTATAAGGCCTGCAAAGTAAGATTATGCAGCCTAACATTGAAATTGCAGTATGTGTTCATCAAGAATTGACTTGTAATTCAAGAATGAAACCCTAACTTCTTGCCTTCGATTCTCCTTGCTCAAGTATGATCTCAATGAGTTATTAGACATTTTGGAAAGCTTGTAACATACTCTACAACCTCTATGTTGGACATGTTTTAATATTTGTCTTGGAACTATGTTAAAAATTGTCATGAAGTTAGGTCAAAATCCTGCCTAAACTAGGGCAAAATTTCACTAAGTTTTCAAGTTCATGAACATGTATTCTCAAAATCATAACTTGAAATCCATGCATTTCTAGGAAAAGTTGTGTTTTACAATGTTTTATATCTCATTGAGATCTACAACTTTCATTTTGGAAGTTTCCTTTGAATCATCTTGCATCATGATGGAAATTTGGCTCAAAGTTGTGAAAAAATATGAATTTTCCAACACTTAGAAAAATTTCTAAGTTTAGAAATTTTGACTTCTGAAAATGAAATCTTGATTTTTGATTTCTTGATGAACAAGTTTCACATTTTGACATGTTTTGATGAATTGTGATCTTTGATACTTGATTTTGACCAAAAAGTCAAAGTTTGACTTTTCAGTTGTATAATTGACTTTTCATCAGTTGACTGAAATTCAACTGTCAACCAATTGAACTTGAGGAATTTTTTGAGCCATGCCATTAGGTCAAATGATGAATTTTAAACCTTGTGATCATAACTTAAACCAATCAATCATTTGCTTGGTCAAAAATCAGAAATTGCATTTCCTCAATCAAAACCCTAATTTTGACCATTTTCCCCTTTTGATGATCTGATCAAATTTCTTGAGGAATTGTGATCCAAACTTGATCAAATGACATATATTAGTTCATAATGTTGAAATGGATAAAAAATTATGAAGTTTGACTGTAAATTGACCATAGTTGACTTTTCCCCAACACAGTTAATTTTAGGTCAACTGATCAATTAACTGAGCAAAAATGTGATCCAAGACTTGAAACTTTACATGAGCAATTTTGAGAGTTCAAAATGATACATGAAAGTAATATGTGGCATTAAAAGTCTATTTGTCCTTGTGAAAACTCAAACCCTAATTTTCAGTCATTAGTGCTTGAGGAGGTGTCTTGAGTTGATTAACCCTTGTGCAGTCTTGAACCAAAGGAGATCTTATGAGAGATTACATGAGAAATGAGAGAGAAAATTTTGGGGTACAACACCTGCCCGTGTTCAATCTTCTTCAACCTGAAGAGTTAGATTTGCGGATCCGCCATTCTTGACTTAAAGGTGGAAGATGATTGAACACTAAAGTGCCTAGAAATTTGCACTCGAAGATGTATTGGGAATGGGATTATAGATGCCATTTGGACGATTGATGTTAAACACTAGAGGAAATATCAGCACAAATCTTTGGTCGATTCATACTAAAACTCGATATTTCACATGTGGAAAAAAAAGGTTAGTTAAATACAGATGTATGCATGATGTTCAACAGATGTGGTACTATGCTAAATGCATTTTGTATGTATATGCCAGGATGTATGAATGTGGGATGCATATTTGTCCGGGAAAATAAATCCCTGACTGCTGCTGAGGAATTTTGGGAAGCTGAGTCCCGGATCACTATTGGGGATGAAGAGTATCCATATCTTCAAATTTGTTGAAAGGATGCTTCCGCTGGGGAATATCTCTTGAATGTCAACTGTTATCTGGTCAGATCCAGGCTTCTCAACTTGCTGAGGATAAGGAAGTCAGCTGCTATCTGGTCGGACCCAGGATTCATGGTAACTTACTGGGGAAGAATAAATTAATTGTTATCTGATCGGATTCTCAGGCTTTGCAGAAAATTTCTTGAAATTGAATTGTTATTTGGTCGGCTCCAGGCTTCACAATAACTTACTGGGGATAAGGAAGTTAACTGTTATCTGATCAGATTACAGGCTTTGCAGTGACTTGCTAAAAAGGATGAAGTTGAATTGATATTTGGTCAGGTCCAGGCTTCACAGTAACTTGAAGTGGTAACTACTATCTGGTCGGGTCCAGGCTTCATGGTTTTGGAAAAATTATACTATTATCTATTCGGGTCCAGGCTTTATAGTGTCTTGTTGGCATTGTAGCTAGTTGTTATCTGGTCGGGCTCCATGCTTCACAATAGCTTGCTTGAATAGACAAAGTTGAACTGATATCTGGTCGGATCCAAGTTTTACAGTAACTTGCTTGGAGCTTAGTTGTTATCTGGTCGGATTCCAGGTTTCACAACAAACTTCTGAGGAGGATTGCTATCTGGTGGGGTCCAGGCTTCACAATAACTTACTTGAAATGATGAAATTGAAAACTGATATCTGGTCAAATCCAGGCTTCACAGTAACTTGTTGGGGTAGAGGCAAACTCTACTGGGGAAAAGAAGTTAAACCCTGGTCTGGTTGAGTCCAGGTTCTTCTACATCTTTGAAGAGTTAAATTATTATCTAGTCGGGTCCAGGTTTCATAGTATTTAAAAGTTGTACTATTATCTGGTCGGGTCCAGGTTTCATAGTATTTGAAAGTTGTACTATTATCTGGTCGGGTCCAGGTTTGATAGTATTTGAAAGTTGTACTATTATCTGGTCGGGTCCAGGCTTCATAGTATCTTTTAGAGATAGTAAAGGTTTTGTTGACAACTTTACTGTGGATTAGGGGTTAAGGCCCTATGATTTGCAATAGTCTGAAAGGAAAACTCAAGCTGGAGAGTGTAGACTCAATTGGGGAGGACATACTCAACTTGGGGAGGATACACTCAGCTGGGGAGGATATACTCAGCTGGGGATAACAGGCTCAACTGGGGAAGATAGACTATGTCGGGGGAATACAGACTCAGCTGGGGAGGACAGATTAAGCTGGGGGATTTTGTGGTTCCTTGATTGTTGTATGTTGAGGAAATAAACCCTGTTAATGAATACTCGATGACTTGCTGACGAGGTGAGTTCTTTTGAGGAAGATATCCACAAGGCTTCTACTTGTAGGACCAACTTAGCTGGGGAGAGAGTTGTCAAGAGATTAAGACTCTGGCTGGAGATCTTCCTGTGCAAAGAGACTTTGTGGGTAGCTTTGTTGAGGATTGGTTTATTGTAACTGTCTTGTAGGGGATAATGTTAATGAAAATAAACTTTGTGGGGGTGTTCCATATACATTATTGCTGCTTAGTCAGGACACATGTGCCAAATAGTTTTAATCATGTTCATATGGATATTTTCGTTAAATTTTAGTCATTGGACAAATTTGCATTCAAAGCAAAGACAGAAAGTTTGCACTTCAAAGTATATTTGTATTGATATTTTTCCCATGAGTAGGCGTTTTTTGTACAAAGAGACAGAGATCCTAGTAAGAGGAAATCGTCCAAAGGAAAAAAAAATATTGAAAACAAAATAAATAGCCATGTGGAAATGATCTCATTGCACTCCAACTCTACTATTGCCCCAATGTCTTTGAATGCCCCTTGCCGTTGAAAGAAGTTGATTGGATTGATCTTGGACCGTTTGAACTTGGACCATCGTGATAAAGTTGACTGTGGTGATTCCACGAGACATAGTCATACACTTTCAATCCTTAACTTTTTCCTGGACCTCCCTTTTAGGTTTTCAGCCCACCAGGATACCCATTTTTGCCCAAGTCGCCCTTTCGGGTTTTCAACTTGCCGGGTGTATGATCTTTTGCATATACCCCTAATTTTTGCCCATACCTTTTGGTTTGCCGGGATGCCCTTATTTTGTCTAGGTGTGTCAACCTAGAGGGTCGCTTATGCGTAGTATTTTTTAACTATGTTTGCGTTTGTAGGATGTGGGAAGTCTTCACCATCCATGGTAGTCAGCATCATGGCATGGCCAGAGAACACTCTCTTGACAACAAATGGCCCTTCGTAGGTGGGAGTCCATTTGTCCCTGGGGTCACCTTGTGGCAGAATGATGCACTTTATCACCAAGTCACCGACTTGATATAATCGAGGCTTGATCTTTTTATTGAAAGCCTTGATCATCCATTTTTGGCACGTCTGACCATGACAAACAACAGCCAATCATTTTTCATCGATTAAGCTCAACTGATCCAACCTTGTCTGGATCCACTCATCTTTGCCTAGGCCTGCTTCATTCATAATCCTTAGTGAGGGAATCTGAACTTATACTGGGAAAACAACTTCCATACCATAGACCAAAGAAAAGGGAGTTGCCCCAGTTGATGTTCTAGCTGAAGTACGGTAGCCGTGAAGAGCAAACAGTAACATCTCATGCCAGTCCTTATAGGTTACTACCATCTTCTGCATAATCTTCTTAATGTTTTTATTGGACGCTTCGACTGCACCATTCATTTTAGGTCTATATGGAGAAGAATTGTGATGCTTGATCTTGAACTGAGTGCAAAGTTCGGTAATCATAGAATTGTTGAGGTTAGTCCCATTGTCAGTGATGATCCTTTCGGGGATACCATAGCGGTAGATGAGGTTATGTTTGATGAATCCGGCTACCACATTTTTTTTTACTAAAGCAAATGAAGTGAATTTGACCCATTTGGTGAAATAGTCAATAGAGACAAGAATAAAGCGATGTCCATTGGAAGTAGTGGGCTTGATCTCTCCAATCATGTCAATGCCCCACATTGCAAATGGCCACGGAGCTGTCATGACGTCCAGAGGGATAGGATGCACATGGACTTTGTCAGCATAGATTTGGCATTTGTGGCAAGTCCTAGAGTGTTGATGGCAATCAGTCTCCATTGTTGACCAATAGTAACCAGCTCTCAAGATCTTCTCGGCCATCGTATGTCCGCTTGAGTGAGTGCCAAAGAGACCATCGTGCATGTCTTCCATGATTTCCTCTGTCTCCTTCGTGTCCACAGATCGGAGTAGAGTAGAGTCATGGTTGCGCTTGTATAATATTCCACTACTTAGGAAGAATTTGGATGAAAATCTTCGTAAGAACTTTCTGTCATTGACGGATTCTCCCTCAGGGTACTCTTGTGCTTCGAGATATCTCATCACCTCATGGTACCATGGATTTTCTGTGTCAGTGTCAAGCTCACAACAGTGTGCAGGTTCGTCAAATCTTTCAATTGTAATCGTACGGGCTTCGTTGTCCCATATGACCTTGAACATTTAAGACATTGTTACCAAGGCGTCAGCCAACTGATTCTCTTCCCTAAGGAAGTGCTCAAAGGTGATTTCTTTAAAGTAGGGAATCAGGGATAGCACAAGTTCCTTGTAAGGGATGATATTAGGGTGTTTAGTGTCCCAATCTCCTTTTACTTGGCTGATCACTATAGCGGAATCCCCAAACACATTCAAATGTTTGATCCTCAAATCGATGGCAGCCCTCAGACCCAAAATGCACGCTTCGTATTCGGCAATGTTGTTCGTGCAATCGAAGCATAATCTGGCAGTGAAAGGAGTGTGGAAACCTTCAGGAGAGATGATCACTGCACCAATTCCATTACCCAAGGCGTTGGAAGCCCCGTCAAAGACCATAGTCCATTGGGATCCTTGTTCAGGTCCGTCATACAATCCAGGTTTCACATAGTCGGTCACCAGCATGATGTTCTCATCAGGGAAGTCAAAGTTCATGGACTGATAATCATCAACAACTTGATGGGCCAAATGATCTGCTAGTACACTTCCTTTGATGGCCTTTTGCATCGTGTATTGAATGTCGTACTCATTCAAGATCATTTGTCATTTGGCTATCCGTCCGGAAAGGGCAGGTTTCTCAAAGATGTACTTGATTGGGTCCATTTTAGAAATCAACAGAGTGGTATGGGTCACCATATACTATCTTAGCCGGCGAGCAGCCCATGCCAGAGCCCAACAAGTTTTCTCGAGCAGTGAATATCTAGTTTCACAGTCGGTAAACTTTTTGCTCAGGTAATAACTAGCATGCTCTTTTCGGCCAGACTCGTCATGTTGTCCCAAAACACACCCCATAAAGTTCTCTAGTATTGTCAAGTACATGATCAAGGGTCTTCCTTCAACTGGAAGCATGAGAATGGGAGGTTCTTATAGATATTATTTTATTTTATTGAAGGAAGCTTGGCATTCATCATTCCATCTGACTACTTGATCTTTCTTCAAGAGTTTGAAGATTGACTCACAAGTAGTAGTTAAGTGAGATATGAAGCGGGCGATGTAATTGAGACGACCCAAGAATCCTCTAACTTCCTTTTCAGAGTGAGGGACTTACATTTCTTGGATGGCCTTTACCTTGTCAGGATCAACTTCAATGCCTTTATTGTTGACAACAAAACCTAGAAGCTTTCCAGATCGTACTCCAAATGTGCACATGTTAGGGTTCAACCTTAACTTGTACTTTTTTCAGCCTCTCGAATAGTTTGTACAGGTGATCGAGGTGTTCCTCTTCAGTTTGTGATCCGGAAATCATATCATGCACATATACCTCTATTTCATGATGAATCATGTCATGAAACAAAGATATCATAGCCCTTTGATATGTTCCCCCTGCACTCCTTAGTCCGAACGGCATGACCTTATAGCAAAAGGTGCCCCATTGCGTAACGAAAGTTGCCTTCTCCATGTCTTCGGGAGCCATCCTTATCTGATTATAGTCGGAGAAACCATCCATGAAAGAGAAGACTTTATGCTGAGCAGTATTATCGACCAAGACATCAATGTGAGGTAGAGGGAAGTCATCCTTGGGGCTTGCCCTATTCAGATTCCTATAGTCTACGCACATGCAAACTTTTCCATCTTTCTTTGGCACTGGAATTACACTTGCAACCCATTGGGGATAAGATGTCACAGCTATGAACCCTGCATCAAATTGTTTCATCACTTCAGCTTTTATCTTTTCAGACATATCAGGCCTCATGCAACGAACTTTATGTTTGACAGGAGGACAATCTTCTTTTGTCGACAGACGATAAACTGCGATGTCGGTATCCAACCCTGGCATATCTTCATAAGACCAAGTAAATACTTCCACATACTCATGCAACATCTGAACCAACCTACTCTTAATAGTGCTTTCCAAGTTAGCGTCGATCTTGATTTCCTTCTTGTCTGCCTCAGTACCCAGATTGATGACTTCAATTGACTCTTCGTGCGGCTGAATAGCTTTTTCCTCTTGTAATAGAAGTCTGGTTAGTTCTCTCGGTATTTCACAATCTCCCTCTCCTTCGTCTTCGGCTTGGTTAATTGGACATTCAATTTCATATTTGACAATAGTAGAGTCATTAGCAATAAGATCCAGAGTGGATGAGGACCTGCAAGAGTGTGTGTGTGTGTGTGTGTGCATGTAAGATACATGGATATTTTAAAAAATGTATTTGAAATAAAGACAATGAACACAAAGATTTGAATGCAAAAGAGTCTAATGATTTGTATTGAATGATCATATGATTAGATGAACATAAATAAAACCCTTGACAAATGGACTAAAGTGTCCTGGGCCAGGCACATGGCTTAAAAGTCATTGTTAAATATTACAAACAAAATGTTCTTGAATTCAATAAAAGGCAATAAACAAGTATATTACTCCTTGATGAAGGAGATGGGCACAAAGTCCTTTGCATGCCAATTCTTCAGCTCCGTTGTAGTTGGATACACCCAATCCTCAAACACAATTTCTTCATCAGAATCACCTACAGCGTTGACTTTGTTGACACCCTTGTCATGTTTCAGCATACGCATGGTGATTACATTCGGAGTTGAAGGAGGATCAAATTCAATAGTCTTGTTATCGATCAAATCTTGAATCTTATTCTTCAAGGCCCAACATTGGTCAGTCTCATGCCCGGGGCTGCTTGAGTGGTAAGCACATTTAGCGTTCGGATTATACTTTGGTGAAGAGGTATATGGATTGGCAGGAGGATCGCGCAACATCACTAAATTAGCCTTTAGAAAGTGTTGTAAGGCTTGGGACAATGAGATTCCTATCCTCGTAAGTTGTCTTCTCAGAGTTTTAAAACATTGATGATTAGCAGATGGTCTTGGAGCAAGAGTTAGATTGGAGATTCGGACAACATTAACAGATGGATGATCATTCTTCTTAGTATGGGCCCTTGCCCCGTACACAACATTGATTTCCTTCTTTACAACAAAAGGTTACTTGACAGGATTGGAAGTGGAGGCAAATTCCATGGAGATCTTCTCACTTTTAATGTCGCTTTCAACTCTTTCACCGGTTAAGATTAGCTTGGTGAAACCAGAAGAAGAGCAACCGACCAATAGATTAAAGAAAGGACCAGATAAAGTGCCCATAAACATGTCAATGTGCTCTCTATCAGTCAAAGGCGGTTGAACCCTACTGGCAAGGTCACTCCACTTTTGTGCATATTCTTTAAATCCTTCATTCTTCCCCATGGTCATATCTTGCAACTGAACTCTCGTTGGCGCCAAGTCAGTGTTATACTGGTACTGATGGTAGAATGCGGTAGCTAAATCTTCCTAGGTATTGATACGGGAACCATCTAACTGATAAAACCATTCTAGTTGCGTTCCGGCCAAGCTCTCTTGAAAAAAGTGAACCCAAAGTTTCTTATCAGCAGTGTGCGGCTGTATCTTGCGCACATAAGATTTCAGGTGAAGTTTTGGGCAAGAAACTCCATCATACTTTGAAAAGGCTGGTATTTTGAATTTGTGGGGAATAACAACCCCAGATATCAAACCCAAATCATCAAAATCTAAACCGGGGACGACTTGGATCTCGACGACCTTCAATCTGTCTTCTAACTGCTTATACTTAACATCGGCGGGTGGATACTGTTCATCGAAATAATCATCATCAGACGCTTGGTCATTAACACAGTCAGCCTGGGTACTCTTAACCTCACCAATCTGATTCTTGTCTTCTTTAGATGAGTCTTCCAATATCGAGATCTGACGAACCGACTCTTTGAACCTTCTACCCATGTTGAGCAGAGCTTTCTTCTTGGGCTTCTTCTTAACTGCCAGCAATGCCATCATATCTTGTTGCCCCTTGGCTAGGGCCAGTAGAGTCTCTTGGAATTGAGAGTTTTGTGCCTAAATATCTTTCACAGTTTTCTCTAGATCCATCTTGCTGAAATAAACAACAGAAAGATAAGGAAACCTGTTGTGTAAAAACATGTCGGGTTATGATGCATGGAAGATGTATATGCAAATGATTTCAAGGATTTGTGAGATTTAAATTTGGATAGAAAAAAGAAATGAACAAACGTCAAATTTCATTAATTAGCTCAAAAAGATTACATCATGCCTCTTGTGCTTATAAAAAGACTGAACGCATCCTCTTCGGCGCGAGATATGCATTCACATTTTTCTCTTCTTGTAGCTGCTTTGGAAGCTCCAAGACTCTCTTCTCACTAGCATAGAATTGAGCTTCGAAAGTATCTCGTTCTTCCTTTAGCTGAATCCAATCTTTTTGCAAGTCTTCGAGAGATGTAGGCATGTTAGGATGGAGGACAGTGTATGGGACATCCCCTTCAACCACAGGTTCCATGATAACCGGTAAGATGGAGGGATAAGGTATCACAAGTTTCTGAGCACGAGCTCGTACCCACCTAAGGTAAGGCTCAAGGGTAATGGAATTATTGTGTCATAGAGTCTTACTATCCATTTTTCTTACCATCCTCCAAGATCGGATAAACCTCTGGCAGTAGCTTTGATCGTCGTTCTCGTAGTCGAATACCACTCCTTGGATGAGCATCTCATGTGGACTATCCCTTCGAGCATAACCAAACTACCATAAGGATAAGCAAGGATTGTAAGTGATACCTTCTATAATTCCAAGCAAAGGGACATTAGGGAACTCCCTATAACAGTCAATGATAGTAACATTCTCCAAGGATCGAGAACACCAATGAACATTTGAATGTCTGAGCGTCATCAGCCTATGGGACCACCTCAAACCATGATCGTTCTTCAACGCAGATCGGGGAAGATGCCAAATAAACCATCTTTCCAAGAGAGGAGTGCAACACATGAGGATACCCCTCTTCCTCATAGTGTGAGAGTGAAAATAATGTAGGATATCTCCCAACAAAGTAGGCACTAGATTGCGATACATGAAGATTTTGACAGTGTTTACATCTATGAGTTGGTCAGGATTTGGAAACAAAACCATCCCATAGATGAGAAGGGCTACAATTTCTTCAAAAGCTTGTAAGTCCAAGGAGTTCCAACAATCTTGAGTTTTCTCAAACAAGAACTTGGCTAAGAAACCTTTGACACCACTCCTTATTTCCCAATTAGCCTTGATATCAGATTGTTACAAGTGTAGTGCTTGGGCAATCTCTTCAGGTTTTGGATCTCTTTCCGTACCGTTGAAAGGTAGTTGATTGAGAATGGGAATCCTCAAGAGTTTTGATAATTCTTCTAGAGTAGGCACAAGTTGATAATCGATAAAAGTGAAGCAATGATGTAAAGGATCAAAGAATTGGAAAAGCACCTTCATCATACCTTCATCAGTGTTTGAGGTAACCATGTTTAGGAGGCGACCATGTCTTTCGGTGAATGAAGAGTTCTCAGGGACCCTTGGTGCTAACTCTTTGAGTTGAGGAGGAATTCTTACGAGATTGACTTGGATAGTATTCTTGCGGATAGAAGCCATGTCCTACAAAACAAAATAAAGATAAATCCCAAAAATCCTTGAAATGGTTAGTGAGAATGAGTATGATGTTATGATGTTTATGATGTTATGTACAAGTAAGTATATACAAACAAGGAAAACAAGTACTTAGGTTTAGGCTTGCATGGAGTCTCATAGGTAAGTACCCTCTTGAAGCTTAGTTGGCTCAAATCTGTCCTAGAAATAATAACCGGGTTCTAAGGGATCTCAATATCATTGATCTGTCTTCTCGGGCATTGTTTTAGCACAAGCCTCTTTCAAGTAAAGGTTCTAAAGTCAGTTAGTGCTTCATGACATCACTCAGTGGCCCCGTATTCTCCTTGACTATTCAAGGGCTACCGGTACCCACAAATATGTCACACTAACGTAGCTATTGCTTAGACTATGTCGGTATATCCCGCACAATTTCCACAACGTATTGCTACTTACCTATAAGGTATCCCAAATCTGGGTAGAGGATTTAAACAAGCCCAAACAAGGAACCAAAATGTAAATCAAACAAATCAAACAAATCAAACAATGAAAGCAAGTAAAGGTGATCTAGCCCTAAGGTAACCCCACTTTTAAGTTTTTCCCCAGCAGAGTCGCCAGTTCTGTGATACGGTGGGAGAACTGACTTGGGTGTTTTTTTTTTATCGCAAATGTTGTGGTTAGCAAGAGTCGCCACCGAATTTTCTTTTATCCAAAAGGAAAGGCTGAAAAGAACAGGAAAGGCCTTTTAGATTATTTCTTGAGTTCGGGGGGGGTAGATTATGAAAAGGGAAGGTGTTAGCACCCTTTTCATCCATAATTATCTATTGGCTCTCAATTGCTTGCTAGATCACTGGCTTTTGTTTGAAAAATGTGCTTTGTGTGGTTTTTGAAAGTATTTTGAAAAGACGCTTTCGTTTAGGCAAACTTTGTAATAGTTCTCGTTCATAAGAACGTATGCAAAGTGTTAGGCTTTTGAAAATATTTCATGTTTGGAAAATGTTTTGAAAGTGTTTTTGAAAGTGTTTGGTGTTTGTTTTGAAAATTAGCAAGGATGTTTGATTTGAAAAATGAGCAAGCAACTAGGAACAATCTACCTACTCAAAAGTCTTTGTTCATTTCTTCCTTTCCTTTGATGTTTCTATTTTACCATTGATTTGGTAAGTAGCCTTATATTTGGATGTAAAGGGACGAGTGTGGGTCATCGTATAGCCATGATAACAATGTTGTGAGATATATTAGCATTTCTCTTTGAGGGACTAAGATCATTTTGAAAGGCAACATTTGATAGCTTCATCGAGGGACTATGATCTTGAAATTTTGATTGATTTTTTGCTAAGATATACCACACGCATAACATGGCCATTTTTGTAAGGCAACAAAGTGGAATTACCCTAAGGGTGTAAGTGTGTAAGTGTGTTTGACTTACATACATTGTTCATCTTGAATTAGGGTTTGCTACTTGTTGATTTTAGTCTTGCCATACAAACCCTAATTACTAGCATTTATATAAAGCGGTAAATTGCGGAAAGTAAAAATACTAAGCTATTACATCATTAGGGGCGGGGGGATACAAATTTACATATGGGGATTTGCAAGAAAATTAAACCTAATTATCTATTACAACCATATTGAATATTGTACAAAATTGAAAAGAAAATAATGCAAGAATGTAAATGGAAAAAGAGTAATTTTTGTTTGGTTTTCATGAAAGGGGTTTTAGTCTTGACCTAATTAAGAAAATGATTAATTAAAAATTAAACAAAAATAAACTTAAACAAATTAAGAAAGAAATCAGGTTAAAAATGATTTTTTAGGATTTTTTATGAAACAAAAGGTTTTAAGTTAATAAAATAAAATTAAAATTAATTAATTAAAAGAAACCTAAGTTATAATTTGATTTTAAATAAAAATAAAATAAAATAATAATTAAACTTAAGTCTAAATATTAATTATTTAAGAAAATAAATTAATTTGTTAAGAAAATGTTTTTAGTCTTTTTTTGTTATATAAAGAAAAATAAAAATGTATAAGTGTAAATAATAAATAAAAATATTTTTATATTTTTTAATAATAATAATAAAAATAATAAAATAAAACTGAAATAAAATAAAAATAAAAAAAAAGAAATAAATGAAAATGAAATAAATAAAAAGTTGGGCCAGGGGTGCAAAAGTAAGCAGGGGGTTTGAAGCCAGCAAAAAGACCAAAGCCCACTTTGGGAGGCCCAGGCGCCTGTGTTTGTAAAAAAAAGGAATGAAAATGTAACAAAGAGCAAAAGGGTACCACTGGTGCTCGAACCCAGGTTCTAAAGTTTAACAGGCGCGCGCTTTCCCATGGGGTGGCTATACATCTGTTAACTTAACTGAAATAATAAATACATAATACAAAACAAGTTCCACAAATGAACTTCATCTTCAACCTCCAGCCATGGATCCTGTAACTTCACCATTTCTCAACAAAAATGAAAGATGCAAACATGAAAGTTGCTCCATTTTTCCATACGAATCCAACCATATAAATATCATAAGCTATAAATCAAAGATGAACAAGAATTTCTAAAAGTACCAAATTCTGACCTAAAAATTTCAGAAAATTCAATCCTAAAATTCTTCTACCTCAATCAATATAAATGAAATCTATGAACATGTACAACTTCAGGGCAATGATGTCTACATTTTATCTTCACAAATGCAAGCCTAACAATGCCTAAATGAGAAGATAGAAGTTCAAAAAATATACCTCAAAACTGGAAATCGTGAAATGAGTTTGAGCTTGATTTAAGGTGTTTCAATGATCAAGTTAGCTTCCTTGAGTCTCTAGGAAGCTAATGCAATGCTTAGCTTAAGTTGAGAGTGGCTGAAATGACCTGGAGAAGTCAAGTTGTAGACTCTGTTTTTTGGTTATGAAGGTTATGGTAAATGGTGTTACAGTTTTGGAATAAGGATGGGGATGAGTTGTATTTGATATGTAGGAGCTTTTGGAAGTGAAAGGCCAAGAAATGCACGAGGGAAATGGAAGTTTGATATGTAAAGTCAGAACTTGCACAACAATAGTGTTTTGAGGAAATTTATGGATAGAGGGAGTTTGGTAGAGTTTTAGGGTGTTAATGCTCGTGTGTTAGCTCACAAATAGAGCCTCTATTTATAAGCAACAAGTTTGGAAGCTTGTTATTGATCAAAATTCAAAAACAAATGTTTAAACTAAAACATGTGATTTTTGAGAAATCCAAGTTTCAAAGTCTTGTATACTTGCTAAGGTAGAGTGGTTATGCTTTAAACACACTTGCTTCTGACTTTGTAGATGAAGTGTGATCAGAGCGAACAAGTTAGAGGCTCAAGAATTGACTTTGTGCATAAAGCTTGCTTTTCAAGAATGGCATTCTTCACTTTCTTCCCAAAATGGCAATGTGAATTGGATAAAGCTTAAACCACTTGAATTATAGCTCAAACGTTTGTGTAATCCATTAATTATGGATAGATACACAAGTTAGAAGGCCTGCAAAGTAAGATTATGCAGCCTAACATTGAAATTGCAGTATGTGTTCATCAAGAAATGACTTGTAATTCAAGAATGAAACCCTAACTTCTTGCCTTCGATTCTCCTTGCTCAAGTATGATCTCAATGAGTTATTAGACATTTTGGAAAGCTTGTAACATACTCTACAACCTCTATGTTGGACATTTTTTAAGATTCGTCTTGGAACTATGTTAAAAATTGTCATGAAGTTAGGTCAAAATCCTGCCTAAACTAGGGCAAAATTTCACTAAGTTTTCAAGTTCATGAACATGTATTCTCAAAATCATAACTTGAAATCCATGCATTTCTAGGAAAAGTTGTGTTTTACAATGTTTTATATCTCATTAAGATCTACAACTTTCATTTTGGAAGTTTCCTTTGAATCATCTTGCATCATGATGGAAATTTGGCTCAAAGTTGTGAAAAAATATGAATTTTCCAACACTTAGAAAAATTTCTAAGTTTAGAAATTTTGACTTCTGAAAATGAAATCTTGATTTTTGATTTCTTGATGAACAAGTTTCACATTTTGACATGTTTTGATGAATTGTGATCTTTGATACTTGATTTTGACCAAAAAGTCAAAGTTTGACTTTTCAGTTGTACAATTGACTTTTCATCAGTTGACTGAAATTCAACTGTCAACCAATTGAACTTGAGGAATTTTTTGAGCCATGCCATTAGGTCAAATGATGAATTTTAAACCTTGTGATCATAAATTAAACCAATCAATCATTTGCTTGGTCAAAAATCAGAAATTGCACTTCCTCAGTCAAAACCCTAATTTTGACCATTTTCCCCTTTTCATGATCTGATCAAATTTCTTGAGGAATTATGATCCAAACTTGATAAAATGACATAAAAGAGTTAATAATGTTGATATGGATAAAAAATTATGAAATTTGACTGTAAATTGACCACAATTGACTTTTCCCCAATATAGTTGATTTTATGTCAACTGATCAATTGACTGAGCAAAAATGTGATCCAAGACTTGAAACTTGACATGAGAAATATTGAGAGTTCAAGATGATCCATGAAATTTATATGGGTATTTAAAATTCCATTTGTCCTTGTGCAAATTCAAACCCTAATTTTCAGTCATTAGTGCTTGAGGAGGTGTCTTGAGTTGATAAACCCTTGTACAGTCTTGAACCAAAGGAGATCTTGTGAGAGATTACTTGAGAAATGAGAGGGAAACTTTTAGGGTACAACACTAACTAATTAAAGTTGAGTTTTCAGCATATGGGCAGTCAGAATCGAAAGCTAAAACATGGTCTAGTTCCCTATATGAAATATCTACATTTTTCTTTATTGGCATGTGCACATGATATTAAAATAGAATAGATTCAAGCTTGAAGGGAACTTACCTCTTGAAGTTCTTAAGTTGAAGGTAACTCCAAGTTCCTTACTTGGTGGAGAATGATGGTTCGTTGGGTTCTTCTTGAGGCTAATCCAGTTACCACTTTATGAAAGCATTCGCTGAATCGAAAGAGGTTGTGTGAGTGGATCGAAGATTCTTTTATAACAAGTAATGGAATGGCTCAGAGGCCTATTGTATTGTAGTTAGGGAAGTGGGTTGAAGGGTAGTTTGATTGTCACTTAGAGGGTGAATCGAAGGTTCTCACTTAGTGTACAAAAGGAAGTTGAGTTTTTCAGAAGTGTTTGAAAAAAATGTCGGGAAGTGTTTGAGAATTTTTGAGAATTTTCACAAGTGTTTTCTTGCAATCCTTCAGGCGCCCCAAACATGTGTGGTTGAGTCTCCTATTTATAGATGGCCTGGGCTGATGTTTTAGGAGGTAAAATAAAAGGTTCAAACAAAAAAGGTATGTTGTATTTGTAGCTTTCGAGGGACAGTGTTTTTATGCCATTTTGGTGCAAGGAATAAGGCAGCGTTGCAGGACTGCTATGCAGCAGTTTTGGAGTTTTATGGCCAGTGTATCAGGCCTGAACATAGCAGCGCATGGGACTTGGTAAACAAATACCTTTGGCATCTCAACCTTTTGTCTTGACCCCCTAGTCTTGTCTTTCAACCAGACTCTTCAACAACCATTTCTTTTTCAAATAGAAGTGTCATTTGAATGACTCATGTGGATATCCTTTGAAGGGGGCCAAATAAGTGTCTTTCGACTAGGCCCTTCATGGGTTCCTTCGAATGGTCCAAATACATGCTCTTGGGATGGGTCCGTAAAACATGTCATTTGATTGGAACATCCAGACATGCCTAACAATCCCTTCGAATGCACCACCATGGTACTTCTTTCGCATGAGACAATGGCATAGTGCATAATTTGTGTGTTGAAGCAGGCCATTTCCAAGGGAGATATTGCCCACTCAAATTTGCCTGTAAAGGGGCCATATGGCCAAACGAAAGAGTGTATATAGGAGGTTCCTACCTTGTGACCTTATGCAAACATGCTCAAACAAAAGTTTGTAAAAAGGGAGCCACATGTCCAAATGAAAGGCATAACTAAGAGCTTGTGATGAAGGATTCACACACCCCAAACGAAGGATGCATGCAAGGGATGAAAGGATCAATCAAAGCTTGCAATACTGGGAAAGCCATTACTCCAAATGAATGAGGTATGCATGGGGCAAGATGTGTAATTGAAAGAGGGCAGAACATAGGCTTTGGCCTCCTGAGTCGAAGGACATCATCAGGAGGCTTTTTGCCTTGTGAATTTAAGCTATTTTATGAGAAGTGTTGCCCTGTCGAAGCTTGTAATCAGTTGCTTCAAAGGGTGACTTTGGCCTTGCGCATGTTAACATGGTAGGAAATTCCGTCTTGTAAGTCTTGGCTAACACGCATGAAAGATGCTTAGTGGCCAAACGAAAATTTTGCATAAACGTTCAAACGAAGTTAAGTGCCCGACGAGGCAGGAAACGAACTTTCCCAAATGAGTCCAGTGCCCCAATCGAAGCATGAAATGAACTTGCCCTAATGAGTCCAGTGCCCCAATCGAAGCGTGAAATGAACTTGCCCCAAAGGAGTCCAACACTCAAACGAAAGATGTAACCAAAGCTAAAGTGTCCAATTGAAGGATGCAAAATTGAAAAGAACTTATTTTTCCTTTAATTTTGTCAAAAGATTATTTTCATTTATTTTGTCCTTTTTTAGCAATTTCTTCTTTAATATTGATGCTGAAAAAATCCAAATATATTCGTGTAAGCTTGAATTTCTGGGAGCCCTTTGTGAGAAATGTCTTGAGGAATGAGAGGGAAAATTTTGGGTACAACAGAGGGTCTTGAATATATTGTTGACATTGATGAGACTACCAACTGTGATACGGTGGGAGAACTGACTTGAGGTTTTGCGTTTGTTTTCGCAAATGTTTCGGTTGAGCAAGAGTCGCCACCGACTTTTTATTTTATCCTAAGGAAAGGTTAAAAAGCACAGCAAAAACCTTTTGAGATGTTTTCTTGGGTTCGGGGAGTAGATTATAGAAAGGGAAGGTATTAGCACCCTTTCTATCCATGGTTATCCATGGGCTCTTAGTTACTTGCTTAGATCACTTGCCTTTTGTTTTCAATTGTTTTAAATGGTGCTTGTGTGTGTGTGGGTTTGAAAATGTTTTGAAAAGAAGCCAATGTGGTGGCAACCTTTGTAATGATCCATGTGGGGATATATACAAAGGTGTATGTCTTTTGAAGAAGGTTTTCATTTGTTTTTGAAAGTTGTTTTGAAAGTGTAATGATGTGTGATTTATAAAATAGGCAAGTGTTTTGTTTTTGCAAGTTTGATTCAAGTAACTAAGAGGTTATCTACTCCTAAATTTCTCAAAAGACTATTGCTATGTTTTAACCCTTTTAATAAGTTTGTTCCACCATTGTATTTGGTGGACAATCTCATGTTAGGATGTGAAAGGGACAGGCGCGGGTCATCGTTTAGGCCATAATTGCAATGGTGCCAAGTATCTTTGGGCATTTTCTTTAAGGGACTTGATCATTTGTTTTTTTTTGTTTGTTTTGAAAAATGTTATCGAGGGACTATGATCATTCAATTTGTTTGTTTTGCCCAAAGAGACCTAACATGCAATATGGCCCAATTTGAAAGGCAACAAGTGGAGTACCCTAGGGGGTGCAAGTGTGATTTGTGTGTCCATTTTCATGCTTGTTTGTCTTGAGATTAGGTCATAACTATTTTTGTTGTTTTTCGCATACAAACCCTAATTCTAACATGGCATAATTAGAAAGCAATAAAAGCGCGAAAATAAATTTACTAAGCTATTACAAAACCAAATATGGGAAGGGGGGTACAAATGTTCAAATGGGGATTTTGACAAGTAATGTAAACCTAAAACTATTACATCAATATTGAATATTTACAAGACAAATATTTTGCATAGATTAAATAAAATAAGACAAATATGCAAGAATGCAAAAAGAAATCTTTATATGTATGAAAAAAGATTATTTATAAAAATAAAAGATAATAAAAAGGTATTATTTTTGGAGTTTTTTATATTTTGGGGCAAAACCCTAATTCTATTAAATAAAATGTGTTATTATTTAATTTAATACAAGTATTTATTTATTATGTACAAAAATAAGAATAAAATGGAAGTATATTATAAAAAAGTATTTTTTATATCAAATATTAATAAAAATGAAAAATATAAGTATTTTTGTATTCTAACCTATATATATATATATATATATATATATATATATATATATATATATATATATATATATATATATATATATATATATATATATATATATATATATATATATATATATATATATATATATATATATATATATATATATATATATATATATATATATATATATATATATATATATATATATATATATATATATATATATATATATATATATATATATATATATATATATATATATATATATATATATATATATATATATATATATATATATATATATATATATATATATATATATATATATATGTATTAAGTTCTAAATATGTATTATATATATAAATAATAATAATTTTTAATATGTATAAAAAAAGTATTTTTTTTGTGTAAAATATTTTCAGAGGGTATAATAAAATAAAAATGAAAATAAAAGTATTTTTTACCTATTTCTCAATATTTTAATGAAATGTATATATTTATTTATCTAAGTATTAATCAAAAGAAAATCATATAAATACCTAATAAATTAAAAAAGAAAAAATATTTTTATATTTTTTATGTCATGAGAAAAAATAAACAAAGTCAAGCAAAAAAGAAAAAGGTCAAAAAGTCAAAGAAATAAGCAAATGGGCCTTGGGGGTGTAAAAGTAATTAGCATGGTGTGAATAAGAAAGATACACAGGCCCGGTCCAAAAGACCACTGTCTTCAACCTCCAGCAACAATGTTTGAACAAAACGCGCGCCACTTTCCTCCATTGCTAAGTCCTGATTCTTGGCTTTTTAACAAAAACTCATAACATAAAAAATGTTCAGCATGAAGAGACGATTCTAACCATATGCATAACTTGATCTAACTCTCTAAGATGAGGGAGAATTTCTCCTCCCCTAAATCCTAACCTAGTTTTTCTGCCATTTTCAAACTCCAAATTCTCACAACTCAAGCAAAAGAAATGAAAAGTAAAAACATGTTCATGTTCAGTGGCATGAGTAGAACCTTGTTTCTTCACAAACTTAAAGCTAATGATGCCTAATAAGAGAGATACGAATTCAAAAACTTACCTGTTCAGTTGAAGTTCTATCTGGAGATGTAGGAACTTTCAGTGCAAGGTGATGATTGGAGAAGCTTCCTTGAGGTCCAGGGATGCTATTCCAATGTTTACTTTGTCTTGAAAGCTTCTGAATCGAGCTAGAGAACTTCACCTGCAAGTCAGAAATGTAAAAATGGTGGAGGTGGTTAGAGTGATTACAGGTCGTGCTTTTCTTTTGGTTAGCTTGCATAGATGGTATGGAAGGTGTGTGAACTGGTTTTGGCAAGAATGCTTGAGAGAAAAAGAAGTTGGCACTCAAACTGCAGAGGCAACTCTGTTTTTGCAGTTTGATGGTGTTTTTTGGTTTGATGATGTTTGGGAGGCCAATGGCTCGTGCAATAGCTTGGTTATGATGTGTGTAATATGTTTGATAACTTTGTTCTTGTGTTTGTAAGCTGGTTTCTGAGTTGGTACAAGTTATGCCACATTTCTTGAACTTGAAGCAAACAAAAGCCACTTGATCATTCTAGCTTGTACAGGCCCTCACACTATGCTGCATCTTTTTGTCTTGATCAGAGTGTTATGTCCATGAATCCTGTGTCCAAAGATATGCATTGTACCATTTGATTTTCAAACTTGACATAAAGTTCTTCTTTTCAAAAATGGATAAACCACTTTTTCCAATTAAGGCTTAATTCCTTGTGTAATGACTATATGAACAAAACAAAGCTAAAACACAATGGATTGGCATTTAATTATTGAGTGTAACTTGGTTTAAGGACCTGTAATCAAGGGCATGCTGGTTTTGAGAAGTTTGCATAACTTATGAACATGAAAAATGGCCAATTCAAAAGTGAGTTTTTGCTATATTGTGAAATTCGATTCTCCCTAACCATGAGGTTGTTTGAGAAGTTCTTGGACATTTTGGAAAGCTTGGAATGTGTAATACAATCCATATTTGAAGTGAAATTTGAAATTCCAAGTGGAAGTGTATGGAAAATGGCCTTGAAGTGGGGTAGAAAAACTTGTCAAAATAGGTCAAAAAATTCACTAAGTTAAGAATGGTTTAGTGCCCTTATTCAAAAATTTGTAACTTGAGATACAAGATTCAAATGAGAAAACTTTGTGAATCAAAGTTGTAGATTATGCAACAAGCTACAACTTTCATGTTTTGACTTTTGTTTGAATCCAAATGAATCATGGTGAAAAAGTGGGGCAAAGTTGGGAAAAAATTAGGGTTTTTCATAACTTCGAAAAATTCTAAGTTATGAAAAATTCCATTTCAAACCCTAATTTGCCTTTCTTGGTTTCTTGGTGAACAAGTTTCATGATTTGGCATGTTTTGATGAAAAATGAATCTTGACTCTTGATTTTGACCAAAAAGTCAAAGTTTGACTTTTCAATGTACAGTCAAAATTGATCAATTGACTGGGAAATTCAACTGTCAATCTTGTGTACTTGGGATCTTTTGAGCTTGATGATTGTGTCAAGACCATTTCATGGGGTCCTTGAGTCCATATGTGAGCTTGGTTTGCCATTGGCTAGGTCAAACAGTCAAAAATTGCCTTTGTGCAGTCAAAACCCTAAAAATGACCATTTTGCCCTTTTGGTGATCTGATCAAATTTCTTGTGGAATTGTGATCCAAACTTGATCAAATGGTCCATATGAGTTCATAATGTTGATGTGGGTCAATTTTCATGAGATTTGACTGTCAATTGGCCACAGTTGACTTTTTCCCCAATACAGCTGATTTCTAGGTCATCTGTCCAATTGACTGGGCAAAACTTGGGATCAAGACTTGAAACTTGGTATGGGTAAACTTGGGAGTCCAATATGAAGCATGAAAGTCATCTTAGGCATTTTAGGTCAAAACATCTTTGTTCAAACACAAACCCTAATTTGAGTCCACAGTGCAAGGAGAAGTCTTGAGCAGAGGAAACCCTAACTGGATCTTGATCTTCAAGGTTGATGAGAAAATGTTGAGGAAATGGGAGGGCAAATTTTGGGGTACAAAAGTTGCCCCTGTTCAATCTTCTTGGACCTGAAGAGTTAGATTGGCAAGTTTGCCTTTCGTGACTCGAGGGTAGAAGGAGATTGGACACTAGAGTGCCCGGAAATTTGCACTCGCATGTTGGAGTATCAGTAAATGTGATGTCGGGAATGGGCTTATAGATGCCATTTAGAGAGATGGTGGATAGGGAGATGGGCTTATAGACGCCATCTGGAGATGTTACAGAACCTTGTCGGGAATGGGCTTATAGATGCCATTTGGAAGTGTTGATCGCGTAAGAGATTCCTTAGCGAGAACTTGCGTATTTGAGAAAGACAGGTGTTTTCCTGGCTTGTTACAGGTGTTTGATCTTCAATCTCCTCATGCAGATATTCCCTGGCTAGATACAGGTGTCGAATCTTCAATTGGTTGCTCACAGATGTGCCCTGGCTAGATACAGGAATCGAATCCGAAAATAGTCGTCAACAGATGTGCCCTGGATGGATACAGGAATCGAATCTGGAAATCTTCAGACGTGCCCTGGCTAGATACAGGAATCGAGTCCGGAATTGTGATAGATGTTAGATATGCCCTGGCTGGATACAGGAATCGAATCTTCGAACTCTTCAGACGTGCCCTGGCTAGATACAAGAATCGAGTCTGGAAATGTGGTCAACAGATATGCCCTGGCTGGATACAGGAGTCGAGTCTGGAAACTGATCACTCTCAGATGTGCCCTGGCTAGATACAGGTATCGAATCTGGAATTGTGACAGTTGAAGGTAGTTGTCTTGGGGATTGTCTTTTTCCTGAAAAGGCAAAAACATAAGTTGTATGCAATGTCATGATGCATGATGTCATGATGTTCAACATGAGATAGTGTTGCATGCACTTTATCATATATGTAAGCAAGATGTATGGAAATGTGAAATGTTTATGAATGTAATTTCGTCTTAGGAAAATAAATCCTTGACGACCGGCCGGGGAATTGCTCTGTGGAAGAGATATTTTGCTGAAGTTTCGACGAGAGACCTGCTGAGGACTTTAATGATGGATTCCGCTGGGGGTAATGATGATAAACTCCACTGGGGATAACCGAGGATAGACTCTTGCCGGGGAATGAAAGAACTTTGCCGAGGGTGATCTTCTGTGGCAACTAGCTGAGGATAACCCAGTTATAAGTCCTTGTGAGGAAATAACTCTGAATAAAACTCGGGAGAGACGTCTGTATCCTGTAGGGAACAAGCTTCCAGAATCTACCGGGGATGAGCTTTAAGACCTGCCGGGGAATGTTGTGCCTTTTCAGGATTGACAGGGAATCAACTCCGCTTGGGGAAAGTATTGCTGAATCTTATCTTACTCTGCGGGGCGTTGAGATGATTTGGTTACATTCTTCAGTCGAATCTACCTGGGTACCTTGGTGGACAAAGCAACCAGACTGCATCAAACAACTCCTCATTTGCCCCTGTTTCTGATGTCACTTGTAATTAATCTTTCGTCTCATATGCAAATATTTATGAATCAGCAATTTAATGTCAAATGCATATATCAAAAATGATCATTGGACGTTCTTCGCAAAACAAAATAGAAAAAGGAAAAATAATGGCAATTTATATGGACAAGTGAATTTGTATTGATTTGAACTTTGCCTGTGAATAGGCGTTTTTGTACAAGAGGCTGACATCCTAGTAAGAGGACGCCGCCAAATAATATAGAGTTTACAATTTTGAAAAGAAAACAAAACAGCTATGTGAACAATCCCACTAGGTTCCAACTCTGCTATCGCCTTTATGTCTCCAAGCGTCTCATCGCTTTGCTGCCTGGTTGAAGATGAAGCTGATTGGTCGATGCTGAAGTCTGAGTCAGATAGTCGATGCCGAATTCCGGATGCGAGGTGATCCAATGAGACATAGTGTTACGCTTTATCCCTAACTTTTGCCTGGACCGCCCTTTCGGGTTTTCAGTCCACCGGGATACCCATTTTTGCCCAAGCCGCCTTTTCAGGTTTTCGACTTGCCGGGTGTACAAATTTTTTTTCATTTCATCCCTTATTTTTGCCCGAACCCTTTTGGTTTGCCGGGAAGCCCTTATTTTTGCCTAGGTATGTCAACCTAGCGGGTCTTTTATTTATGCGTAGTATTTTTTCACTATGTCTGCATTGGCGGGGTGAGGAAGGTCGTCACCATCCATGGTGGTTAGGATCATGGCTCCTCCTGAGAACACATGTTTAACCACAAATGGCCCTTCGTACGTAGGGGTCCATTTGCCCCGGGGATCACTTTGAGGAAGGATGATGCGTTTGATTACCAGGTCCGCAACTTGATACTCTTGCGGTCTGACTTTCTTGTTAAATGCCCTGATCATCCGTTTTTGATACGTCTGACCATGACAGATAGCGGTGAGCCTTTTTTCGTCAATCAGGTTTAATTGATCAAGTCGAGTCTGTATCCAATCATCTTCACTCAAGTCTGCATCCTTCATTATCCGGAGAGAGGGTATCTGGACTTCGATTGGCAAGACTGCCTCCATGCCATAGACCAAGGAGAAAGGAGTTGCCCCGGTTGACGTCCTTGCTGAGGTACGGTACCCATGAAGAGCGTACGGTAACATCTCGTGCCAATCTTTATAAGTCACTGTCATCTTCTGCACAATTTTCTTGATATTCTTATTGGCTGCCTCTACAGCCCCATTCATCTTCGGTCGATAGGGAGAAGAATTGTGGTGCTGTATCTTGAATTGTTCACAGAGTTCAGTGATCATCGTGTTATTGAGATTGGTACCATTGTCCGTAATGATTCTTTCCGGGACACCGTACCGACAGATCAGATTATGCCGGATGAAACGTGCCACGACGCTCTTGGTTACTGTGGCGTAGGAAGCTGCCTCAACCCACTTTGTGAAGTAATCGATCGCCACCAAGATGAAGCGATGCCCGTTGGTTGCCGTTGGTCGGATCTCACCGATCATATCAATGCCCCACATTGCAAAAGGCCAGGGTGCCGTCAGGACGTTCAGAGGAACCGGAGGGATATGCACCTTGTCAGCATAGATCTGGCATTTATGACAAGTTCGAGAGTGTTGGTAACAATCGGCTTCCATTGTGGACCAGAAATATCCTGCCCGAAGGATTTTCTTAGCCATGGTGTGTCCACTGGAATGCGTTCCGAATGTACCTTCATGCAGTTCTATCATGATCTTCTCTGCTTCAGCCTTATCCACACAACGTAGTAGAGTTGAATCATGATTCCGTTTGTAGAGAATGCCGTTGCTAAGGAAGAATTTTACCGCAAACCTCCTCATGAACTTCTTGTCATTGACAGATGCGCCCTCAGGGTATTCCTGAGCTTCCAAGTACCTCTTCACCTCGTGATACCAAGGTTTTTCAGTCACCTTCTCAGCCTCAAGCTCGCAGCAGTATGCCGGTTCGTCCAACTTCCAGATAATGATCCGGGGAGCCTCATTGTCCCATTTAACTTTGAACATTGAAGACATCGTAGCTAGTGCGTCCGCTAGCTGATTCTCCTCTCTTGGGAAGTGCTCAAAAGTTATTTCTTCAAAGTGGGGAAGCAAGGTTGACACATACTCCTTGTAAGGAATAAGATTCGGGTGTTTCGTATCCCACTCGCCTTTGATCTGATTGATCACGAGAGCAGAATCTCCGAAGACACTCATAAATTTGATCCTTAAGTCGATTGCAGCTTGTAGACCCATGATACATGCCTCATATTCTGCCATGTTGTTGGTGCAGTTGAAACACAATCGGGCGGTGAGTGGAGTATGAGTTCCTTTGGGAGATATGATTACAGCGCCGACGCCGTTACCCAAAGCATTAGAGGCTCCATCAAAATGCATAGACCATCGGGATCCTTCCTCAGGTCCTTCATCCCGTCCAGGTACTTCACAGTCGGTTACCACCATGATGTCTTCGTCCGGAAAATCAAAGTTCAATGATTGGTAATCGTCCACAGGTTGGTGTGCCAAATGATCTGCCAGTACACTTCCTTTAATAGCTTTCTGAGTTGTATACTGGATATCATACTCTGTCAAGATCATTTGCCATCTCGCTATTCTCCCAGACAGAGCAGGCTTTTCAAATATGTACTTGATGGGATCCATCTTTGAAATCAACAAGGTAGTGTGAGTCAGCATATACTGTCTCAGCCGGCGAGCAGCCCATACAAGAGCGCAGCAATTTTTCTCAAGCAGTGAGTAACGAGACTCACAGTCGGTAAACTTTTTGCTCAAGTAATAAATAGCGTGCTCTTTTCGGCCAGACTCATCATGCTGCCCCAGCACACACCCCATTGAATTATCAAGCACTGTTAAGTATAGTATCAGAGGTCTTCCTTCCACTGGTGGCATAAGAATGGGTGGCTCTTGGAGATATTCCTTTATCTTTTCAAAGGCAGCCTGACATTCATCGTTCCAGCGTACTACTTGATCTTTCTTCAGTAATTTGAAGATTGGCTCACAAGTAGCAGTCAGATGTGAGATGAATCGGGCAATGTAATTCAATCGTCCCAGGAAGCCTCTGACTTCTTTCTCTGTCTTCGGAGTCGGCATCTCTTGAATGGCTTTAACCTTGGCAGGGTCCACTTGAATACCTTTATCACTTACAATGAAACCTAGCAATTTTCCGGATCTTACCCCAAAGGTGCATTTGTTGGGATTCAACCTCAGCTTGTATAATTTGAGTCAGTCAAACAACTTCCTCAGATGGTCAAGGTGCTCTTCCTCAGTTTGAGACCTTGCAATCATGTCATCAACGTATACCTCAATCTCATGATGGATCATGTCATGAAATAAAGCAACCATGGCATGTTGATAGGTTGCCCCAGCATTTTTCAATCCGAATGGCATGACCTTGTAACAGAAGGTGCCCCACTGAGTCACAAAGGTAGTCTTCTCCATATCCTCTGGAGCCATCTTGATCTGATTATACCCTGAAAAACCATCCATGAAGGAGAAAACCTTGTGTTGAGCAGTATTGTCAACAAGAACGTCGATGTGAGGTAAGGGGAAGTCATCCTTGGGGCTTGCCCTGTTCAAATCTCTGTAGTCGACACACATTCTGACTTTACCGTCCTTCTTCGGCACTGGCACCACATTGGCAACCCACTGAGGGTAAGAAGTTACTGCTAGAAACCCGGCATCGAATTGCTTCATAACTTCGGCTTTGATCTTTTCAGATATCTCTGGGCGCATACGGCGGACCTTTTGCTTCACCGGAGGGCAGTCTTCCTTGGTTGGCAGGTGATGAACCACAATGTCGGCATCCAAACCAGGCATATCTTCATAGGACCAAGCAAATATCTCCATGTAATCCTGTAGCATCTGGATCAATCGTTGCTTCACGCTGAGCTCTAGATTAGCCCCAATCTTGACCTCTTTCCTATCTGTCTCAGTACCCAGGTTGGTCGTTTCTACCGGCTCTTCATGTGGTTGAATAGCCCTCTCTTCCTGGAGCAGCAGTCTTGCGAGTTCACCAGGCACTTCGCAATCATCTTCACCTTCGTCTTCGGCCAAGTTGATCGGATTCTCGAAGTCATAACTGGCGGCAGCAGAGCTGTTACCAGTGAGATCCAGAGTGGATTGAAACCTGTATAAGTGAGTGTGTGTAAATATAGCTGTTTTGCAATATATATATAACACAGAAAGAAAAAAGAGCACAAGATTTGAAATGCAACAAACATCCAATGTTTTGATTGATGATATATGGAAATGTCATACAAAAAACCCTCACAAATGGAGCTACGATGCCCCGGGTAGGACACCGAGCCAACAAAGTTTTAACATATTGTTTGTTACAAATTGGAAATCAAAAGAAATCAATTACTGTGTGACAAATGTGATAGGTATAAAATCATTTGCCGTCCAGTTGCTCGGTCCGTTGCTGGTAGTCGGGTAGATCCAACTGTCAAACTATGCTTCTTCTACATCCTCCTCAATAGCATTCACCCTTGGGTTGGAGATAAACACCGGAGCCTTTCTGATCTTTTCCTTGCGCACAGCCCTCTGAACCTCTGCAGTAAAGCCCAGTCCAAATTTGTCAGTTTTCTGTGTAAAGTCAGGAAGCCTGCCCCAGTTAGTACATTCACCTCTCTGAACCACAACCCGGGCATCCTTTAGGGAAGCCATCTTCAAAGGAACATTCTCTTCGACTGCTGTTTCTGCTGCTGCTGAAATTGGATGCACTTCCTCGAAATGCTGAAAGGGGGTTTCAATGAACTCCCCGTCCATCTCAATGTATCTGAAGGAATTCAAATGGCTCACCATATACTCCTCTTCTCCTTGCACAGTGACGATCTTCCCTCTGACAGGGTACTTCAGCTTCTAGTGTAAGGTAGAGGTCACTGCCCCAGCTTTATGGATCCAAGGTCGACCCAGTAGACAAGAGTACGATGGACGTATATCCATCACATAAAAAGTAGAGTCAAACACCTGAGAGCCCACACAAATAGGAATATCAACCTCTCCATGAACCATCCTTTTTGAACCGTCAAAGGCCCTGACAATGATATTGCTGGGCTTCAGTTCCAGGCCTTCACAATCTAAACGGTCTAAAGCCTTTTTTGGTAGAACATTCAAAGAAGAACCAGTATCCACCAATACATGCGCCAGAGTAGTGCCCCTGCATTCGATAGAGACATGCAGGGCATCATTGTGATCTCTTCCCTTCGCAGTCAGGTCAGCATCTGAGAAACCCAAGCCATTGTCTGCTGTCAGATTTGCTACGCAATCAGTGAACTGGACTGCAGATGTCTCCTGTGGCACATGGGCCGTTTTGAGAAATGAGATCAAGGCCTTAGCATGGGCCTCGGAGCATAGCAATAAGGAGAGCATGGAGATCTTGGAGGGCGTATGCCCCAGCTGCTCGACAACATTGAAATCACTCTTCTTTATTATTTTCAGGATTTCCTCCATTTCTTGTTGGGAGGCCTTAGCATTTATAGGTATTGGTGCCTCCATCCGGGCAGGCTCCTCTTCAATCCCTTTGCCCCGAGCATTAGATGACTCAGCAGCAGGGGAAACAACTTGATCAGCAACAGGAACAGGTACACTTGTAGGTGTTATAAGGAGGGGTCTTCGAGTAGCGGGCGGTGCAATGTCAGGCGAGAAGAGTCTGCCACTGCGGGTGACCTTGGCTGGACCAGTGATATCGCAGATACTGGCGCCAGTGTTGAATTCTTGTTTGATTCCATTCACATATACGTCTGCCCCGTAATGCCAGGGGACAGCTTTATTAGACATGTAGGGGAGAGGCCCCGGAACAGTAATAACCACAGGTGCAACAGTCATGATTTGAACAGGCTTCTTCGAGAGAGCCTTGACTGGATTATTGAAGATGGTAACCACAGAAACTTCTTTTACCGGAACCAACTGAAAAACAGACTTCTTAAACAGAATCTCCTTGCTATCCATTAGGCTTTGGATGCCTAACTTCAGCAAGGGACAACCAGATAGGGAAACAGCATAGAACAGGCAACCTTCACTGCAACCCGGAAATAAACCGGCCAGCAGTAGGTTCTTCTTGACAATCTTCAGAGGGGTAGCTAGATCATCCACAGAAACAGCGTACAACTCTTCCTCAATGGCATTTACTCTATGCTGGGGCATAGGAGCAGTTACAACATTCGGTCTCTCAGGCGCTTCAAACTGAATTTCCTTTGCGTCGATAAGATCTTGCACTTTGTTTCTCAAGGCCCAGCAATCATCAGTAGCTTGCCCGGGACTATCAGAATGATAAGCACACCGGGCATTTGGGTTATACTTAGGAGATGCAGTGTTGACGACCTTAGGAGCTTCTTTGAGGGTCACCAAGTTGGTTGATAATAGTTGGGGTAAAATTTGAGATAATGTCATACTCAGCCGGGTATACTGCCTCTTGGGCCTTTCACTTCTTTGTTGATTGTGCTGCTGAGGAGCAGCAACAGGTTTTGAGATGACCAAAGCATTGACGGCTTGGCGACTTTCGGGCTTGACTTGTCTTCTAGGACCATAGACGGCACTTGCTTCTTTCTTAAACGGCCTCTTCTCAGTACTGGTGGAGGCAGCCTTTTGTATCTTGCCTGACCTGATGCCAGCTTCAATTCTTTCTCCTGTCAGAATCAAATCCGTAAACCCAGCGGAGGAGTTACCAACCAAATGATTAAAAAATGGACCAGATAAAGTCCCTAGGAACATATCAACCAGCTCACGATCAATCAATGGAGGCTGCACCCTGCCAGCCAAATCTCTCCATTTTTGTGCGTACTCTTTGAACCCTTCACCCGTTCCTAGAGACATACTCTGAAGTTGGGTACGCGTAGGAGCGAGATCGGAATTGTATTGGTATTGTCTGTAGAATGCGGTTGCCAAATCTTCCCAGTGTCGGATACTAGTTCCATCTAATTGGTAGAACCATTCAAGCTGTGACCCCGAGAGGCTATCTTGGAAGAAGTGAATCCAGAGGTTCTTATCCGCCGTGTAAGGTTGGATCTTCCTTACGTACGACCTCAGATGCAGCTTTGGGCAGGAGACCCCATCATACTTGGCGAAGGCAGGCGCCTTAAACTTGTGTGGAATTACTACCCCAGAAGATAACCCCAGATCTCCGAAATCCAGTCCCGGCACATTCTGAATTTCCATGGCGCTCAAGCGGTCCTCCAATTGCTTGTATCTGTCAGCAGCAGGTGGGTATTGTTTGTCATTATAGTCCGTCTCGTTGTCGGAGACTGCGGGACTAGGAGCTCCTCCCCCTTGGGGACTGTTTTTCTCAGCAGAAGAAGTAGTTGGTTCAGCTTCATTATGGAGTGTGTTCCCAAATCTGCGTCCGGCGTTGAACAACGCAGTCCTCTTTTTCTTCTTCTTCTTCAGGAGTAGAGTCTTCAACTCTTGCTGACCTTGGGCTAGGCTTAGGACCATCTCTTGAAACTGGGCACTTTGGGCCTGTAGGGCCTTGATTGCTTGCTCACTGGAGGAGTCTGGATTCATGATGACTGTTCAAAATAAATAGCGAAGGAGATTAAGCAACCTGTGAAATAGGGTACCTGCTATGCATATGGTGCAATGGAATGCGTATGTTTTATGTTTTCAAAGACAAACAAAATTCAACTTTGTAGACAAAAAGGAAACACACTTCATTAGATTAAAATTTTCAATTGTTCAACAATTTGCCCTTAGGCATTACAGGAATGAAAAATACTGGAAAGGAAATAAAACTATAAAAGGAAATATCCAAAGCTCATCAATGCTCCCATGGCCTCCTCTTTTTAGTGCTGATGTAGTTGTTCAGGACCCGTTCTTCCTCCAATTGCTTAGTCAGCCTCTGGATCTTCCGTTCCTGCTCGTTGAACTTCTCCCGATAGAAATCCCGTTCTTCCTTTAGCTGTGCCCAAGATCTCTTCATCGTGTCAAAATCAGTGGGTATCTGAGGAGGGAGGACAGTTGGAGGAATCCCATCTTCATCAGGAGATTCAAGGATGAGAGGTCTAACAGCTTCGTACGGCATACCTAACCTCTGAGCATGGATGCGGACCCATTTGCAATAGGGTTCCATTGGTAGAGAAGTCTTTGGTCCTAACTCATGTGGGTCAGCTTTGTGAATTCTGTCCCAAGCTCTAATGAATCCATGGCGTAGTTTGTCACTGTCTGCCTGAAATTCAAAATGGAAGTGAGGAACCAGCATTTCATGAGGCCCAACTCCTCTGGCTCTTCCAAACTGACGGAGAGCTAAGCATGGATTGTAAGAGATTCCTCCTTGGATACCAATCAACGGAACATTAGGGTATTCTCCGCAACGGTCAATAACAGCTACTTCATCCAAACCTCTGAGAGTCCAGGTGATGTAATTATCAATGAGAGACATTAACCTTCGAGCCCAACCTTTTCCTTCTTCATTCTTCAGCACGAACTTAGGAAGGTGCGAAATAAACCACCTTACTAGTAAAGGAGCACAACACCACGGAGTTCCCCGTTTTCGAGCAGTACGAGCATAGAGTTGTTGTAGAATATCACCCAAAAGAGTGGGTACTGGATTCCGAGACATGAAGATCCTTATGACATGGATACTGATAAAGGTGTCAGGGTTGGGAAACAATACCAGACCATAGATCAAAAGAGCCAGAATATCCTCGTACGCCTTGAAGTCTAAGTCATTCCAGAAATCATTAGCCTTGCCAACCAGAAATTTGACCAAAAAGCCCTTTACCCCATTTCTAGTTTCCCAGTTGGACAATACCTCTTCTTTGGTCAAGGGGAGAATTGCAGCAATCTCTTCAGGCCTAGGAGTCTTTTCCAAACCAGTGAATGGAGTTTGTTCCGAAACAGGGATCCCAAGCAAATAAGAGAATTCTTCCAGGGTAGGAACCAGCTAGAAGTCTTGAAAGGTGAAACAATGATACAGAGGGTCATAAAACTGGGTCAGAACACTTATCAGTTGTTGGTCCCAGTTCGCAGTGACCAAACCAAGGAGAGAACCATGTCTGTTGATGAAGGAAGAAGTGTTTGGAATCCTTCCAACCAAATCCTTGAGTAAAACTGGTGGTTGAACAAAGTTGAGCCGGATGGTATTCCTACGTACGGGCATCATGATGTCCTACAAAACAGAGCAAAGATGAAACCTTTTTGTCTTTGAAATGGGTTAGTCCTTTATACAGGATGCATGCAATGGTATGATGGCTTGATGCTATGATGAAGCACACCACAAGTATTCACACAGGCAAACATGATAAGGCACACAAGTCATATAAGACACCCTTAGGTTTCAGGCCAGCATGAATTTCAGGTATTACCCTCTTTTGGTTTTGTTGGTTAAAACCTGTCCTATCAAAAGTAACCGGGTTCTAGAGGATCTCAGATCATTGGCTACCCTCAATCGGTCATAACTCCAGCATCGCAATCTTTTCTCGCGGCCAGAACCATCTCGAGAGTTTAGCCTCAATGAGTGTAGCATACTGCTACTGTCCTAATAGCCAAGTTGGTCAATTTAGGGTTCTAAGGTTGGTTGGTGCTTAATGACTCCTTAGAAGACCTATATTCTCCCCGTTGCAACACAAGGGATATAGGTACAGACTAAGATGCCACACCAATGTAGCCACTGCTTCACCCATGTCGGTCTACGCCGGACAGGTCCCTCACAGATTATGCTACCTAAAAAGGGTATTTCCCAGATCCGGGTTAGGATCTATGAAACTCCGATGCAAAGCCCACAAATATAAAAGCAAACAAAGCAAACAATTGAAAACAAAGGTGATCTAAGCCCTAAGGTTACTCCACTTAAAAAAGAATCCCCAGCAGAGTCGCCAGTTCTGTGATACGGTGGGAGAACTGACTTGAGGTTTTGTGTTTGTTTTCGCAAATGTTTCGGTTGAGCAAGAGTCGCCACCGACTTTTTATTTTATCCTAAGGAAAGGTTAAAAAGCACAGCAAAAACCTTTTGAGATGTTTTCTTGGGTTCGGGGAGTAGATTATAGAAAGGGAAGGTATTAGCACCCTTTCTATCCATGGTTATCCATGGGCTCTTAGTTACTTGCTTAGATCACTTGCCTTTTGTTTTCAATTGTTTTAAATGGTGCTTGTGTGTGTGTGGGTTTGAAAATGTTTTGAAAAGAAGCCAATGTGGTGGCAACCTTTGTAATGATCCATGTGGGGATATATACAAAGGTGTATGTCTTTTGAAGAAGGTTTTCATTTGTTTTTGAAAGTTGTTTTGAAAGTGTAATGATGTGTGATTTATAAAATAGGCAAGTGTTTTGTTTTTGCAAGTTTGATTCAAGTAACTAAGAGGTTATCTACTCCTAAATTTCTCAAAAGACTATTGCTATGTTTTAACCCTTTTAATAAGTTTGTTCCACCATTGTATTTGGTGGACAATCTCATGTTAGGATGTGAAAGGGACAGGCGCGGGTCATCGTTTAGGCCATAATTGCAATGGTGCCAAGTATCTTTGGGCATTTTCTTTAAGGGACTTGATCATTTGTTTTTTTTTTTTGTTTTGAAAAATGTTATCGAGGGACTATGATCATTCAATTTGTTTGTTTTGCCCAAAGAGACCTAACATGCAATATGGCCCAATTTGAAAGGCAACAAGTGGAGTACCCTAGGGGGTGCAAGTGTGATTTGTGTGTCCATTTTCATGCTTGTTTGTCTTGAGATTAGGTCATAACTATTTTTGTTGTTTTTCGCATACAAACCCTAATTCTAACATGGCATAATTAGAAAGCAATAAAAGCGCGAAAATAAATTTACTAAGCTATTACAAAACCAAATATGGGAAGGGGGGTACAAATGTTCAAATGGAGATTTTGACAAGTAATGTAAACCTAAAACTATTACATCAATATTGAATATTTACAAGACAAATATTTTGCATAGATTAAATAAAATAAGACAAATATGCAAGAATGCAAAAAGAAATCTTTATATGTATGAAAAAAGATTATTTATAAAAAATAAAAGATAATAAAAAGGTATTATTTTTGTAGTTTTTCATATTTTGGGGCAAAACCCTAATTCTATTAAATAAAATGTGTTATTATTTAATTTAATACAAGTATTTATTTATTATGTACAAAAATAAGAATAAAATGAAGTATATTATAAAAAAGTATTTTTTATATCAAATATTAATAAAAATGAAAAATATAAGTATTTTTGTATTCTAACCTAAATATATTAATATATATATATATATATATATATATATATATATATATATATATATATATATATATATATATATATATATATATATATATATATATATATATATATATATATATATATATATATATATATATATATATATATATATATATATATATATATATATATATATATATATATATATATATATGTATGTATTAAGTTCTAAATATGTATTATATATATAAATAATAATAATTTTTAATATGTACAAAAAAAGTATTTTTTTGTGTAAAATATTTTCAGAGGGTATAATAAAATAAAAATGAAAATAAAAGTATTTTTACCTATTTCTCAATATTTTAATGAAATGTATATATTTATTTATCTAAGTATTAATCAAAAGAAAATCATATAAATACCTAATAAATTAAAAATGGTGAGAAAAAATATTTTTATATTTTTTATGTCATGAGAAAAAATAAACAAAGTCAAGCAAAAAAGAAAAAGGTCAAAAAGTCAAAGAAATAAGCAAATGGGCCTTGGGGGTGTAAAAGCAATTAGCATGGTGTGAATAAGAAAGATACACAGGCCCAGCCCAAAAGACCATTGTCTTCAACCTCCAGCAACAATGTTTGAACAAAACGCGCGCCACTTTCCTCCATTGCTAAGTCCTGATTCTTGGCTTTTTAACAAAAACTCATAACATAAAAAATGTTCAGCATGAAGAGACGATTCTAACCATATGCATAACTTGATCTAACTCTCTAAGATGAGGGAGAATTTCTCCTCCCCTAAATCCTAACCTAGTTTTTCTGCCATTTTCAAACTCCAAATTCTCACAACTCAAGCAAAAGAAATGAAAAGTAAAAACATGTTCATGTTCAGTGGCATGAGTAGAACCTTGTTTCTTCACAAACTTAAAGCTAATGGTGCCTAATAAGAGAGATACGAATTCAAAAACTTACCTGTTCAGTTGAAGTTCTATCTGGAGATGTAGGAACTTTCAGTGCAAGGTGATGATTGGAGAAGCTTCCTTGAGGTCCAGGGATGCTATTCCAATGTTTACTTTGTCTTGAAAGCTTCTGAATCGAGCTAGAGAACTTCACCTGCAAGTCAGAAATGTAAAAATGGTGGAGGTGGTTAGAGTGATTACAGGTCGTGCTTTTGCTTTTGGTTAGCTTGCATAGATGGTATGGAAGGTGTGTGAACTGGTTTTGGCAAGAATGCTTGAGAGAAAAAGAAGTTGGCACTCAAACTGCAGAGGCAACTCTGTTTTTGCAGTTTGATGGTGTTTTTTGGTTTGATTATGTTTGGGAGGCCAATGGCTCGTGCAATAGCTTGGTTATGATGTGTGTAATATGTTTGATAACTTTTTTCTTATGTTTGTAAGCTGGTTTCTGAGTTGGTACAAGTTATGCCACATTTCTTGAACTTGAAGCAAACAAAAGCCACTTGATCATTCTAGCTTGTACATGCCCTCACACTATGCTGCATCTTTTTGTCTTGATCAGAGTGTTATATCCATGAATCCTGTGTCCAAAGATATGCATTGTACCATTTGATTTTCAAACTTGACATAAAGTTCTTCTTTTCAAAAATGGATAAACCACTTTTTCCAATTAAGGCTTAATTCCTTGTGTAATGACTATATGAACAAAACAAAGCTAAAACACAATGGATTGGCATTTAATTATTGAGTGTAACTTGGTTTAAGGACCTGTAATCAAGGGCATGCTGGTTTTGAGAAGTTTGCATAACTTATGAACATGAAAAATGGCCAATTCAAAAGTGAGTTTTTGCTATATTGTGAAATTCGATTCTCCCTAACCATGAGGTTGTTTGAGAAGTTCTTGGACATTTTTGAAAGCTTGGAATGTGTACTACAATCCATCTTTGAAGTGAAATTTGAAATTCCAAGTGGAAGTGTATGGAAAATGGCCTTGAAGTGGGGTAGAAAAACTTGTCAAAATAGGTCAAAAAATTCACTAAGTTAAGAATGGTTTAGTGCCCTTATTCAAAAATTTGTAACTTGAGATACAAGCTTCAAATGAGAAAACTTTGTGCATCAAAGTTGTAGATTATGCAACAAGCTACAACTTTCATCTTTTGACTTTTGTTTGAATCCAAATGAATCATGGTGAAAAAGTGGGGCAAAGTTGGGAAAAAATTAGGGTTTTTCATAACTTAGAAAAATTCTAAGTTATGAAAAATTCCATTTCAAACCCTAATTTGCATTTCTTGGTTTCTTGGTGAACAAGTTTCATGATTTGGCATGTTTTGATGAAAAATGAATCTTGACTCTTGATTTTGACCAAAAAGTCAAAGTTTGACTTTTAAGTGTACAGTCAAAATTGATCAATTGACTGGGAAATTCAACTGTCAATCTTGTGTACTTGGGATCTTTTGAGCTTGATGATTGTGTCAAGACCATTTCATGGGGTCCTTGAGTCCATATGTGAGCTTGGTTTGCCATTGGATAGGTCAAACAGTCAAAAATTGCCTTTGTGCAGTCAAAACCCTAAAAATGACCATTTTGCCCTTTTGGTGATCTGATCAAATTTCTTGTGGAATTATGATCCAAACTTGATCAAATGGTCCATATGAGTTCATAATGTTGATGTGGGTTAATTTTCATGAGATTTGACTGTCAATTGGCCACAGTTGACTTTTTCCCCAATACAGCTGATTTCTAGGTCATCTGTCCAATTGACTGGGCAAAACTTGGGATCAAGACTTGAAACTTGGTATGGGTAAACCTGGGAGTCCAATATGAAGCATGAAAGTCATCTTAGGCATTTTAGGTCAAAACATCTTTGTTCAAACACAAACCCTAATTTGAGTCCACAGTGCAAGGAGAAGTCTTGAGCAGAGGAAACCCTAACTGGATCTTGATCTTCAAGGTTGATGAGAAAATGTTGAGGAAATGGGAGGGAAAATTTTGGGGTACAACACCAACCAACAACCTTCTCAAATAGATGAAGAGCCTCCTCAATCAAATTCTCCCTTTGGCATCGTTTCAACTCCTCCCAACATGGTTCCTACCACAACCACCATGTCACCTCAAGAAATTTCTACTTTAAAGAAAAGTAGCCCTTTGGAATACTTGAAGTTTTTGGTGGCTGCTAGAAATCACTCGACTGATGAGGGATTTAACTCCTCGACTATCTCTGAGGGCGTTTCTTCTCTTGGAACCCAATGAGAAGTTATTAGTCTTCTGAAAATGCAGCTATTTCATGTTGATCTGATCAACCACTTGGAGGAGTTTCATGCTGATGGCGCTAAGGTCAAAGAGGCGTTGCAAAAGGTTGATGTTCATATAACCTCTCCTCAGGTCGTTCGTTTGTGGTTGAGGTATCTTCTTTTCTTGACCAGTTCTTGATTGACTTGGCCAAACGCAAGGAGATATTGGGGAAACATCTTCCTAAAGAAAAGGAACGTAACCTCTAATTGGCTATCATGGAGTCCTCCATAAATGCTAGTGAAGCGCTAAAGAAAGCTTTTGACAAAGCCAAAGAAGACTTCAAAAAGAGGGTCGATAATGTCTCTTTGTGGCAGCGACAGATTGTCGGTTTGAAACAACAAATTGAAGAGCTGGAGAAGAAGATTAATGAAGATGAAACCTCACAAGATGATGGATTTGAGACGGCTAAAAAGGTGCTAAATGAATAAGCTTCTACTTGGGTTCTTCACTGGGAGCATGTTGAGGCGTTGGACATTGAGCTAGCTGAACTAGATACCTCTCTTTCATTGACCAATGCTCGACTGTCCCTTGCTTGAAACTGCTATCTGACTCTTAAGGAAAATGTACCCTTTTAGCCGACTTTGTAATGTCTATTGTATCTTGCAGGCCCTTTAGTGGCCTTTTACTATGTAATGAATGGTTTTTCACTCTTTGCTTATTATAATTTCTTGCAACGTAGGTCTATATTTTTTTAAGTATTTACCATTTACTCTTAATATTTGACCTTCTGACGTGAGATCTTCGATATCATAAGCATTATTTGAAAAATCTTGAACCACTCGAAACGTCCTTCACAATTTGGTGACCATTTTCCTAGAATTTTATCTCTTCGATCCATGGGTAAGATCACTTTCCAGATCAAGTCCCCAATGACGAACGCTTTTGCATTCACCCTTCTGTTGTAGGCCTTTGCTACTTGTTCTTTCTGCCTGAACAAAGTTTCTAAAGTTGCTATCCTATGTTTTTAAACATCTATCAGTGCATCATGCATCATTCCCCAATAATACTTAGTAGGAATATCTGATTTCCTCTGTATTATGCTGATTGCAAATGAATTTCTAAAGGCAAAACTGCTTTGTGTCCATAAAACAAATCGAAAGGCGCCATGTTAGTCGACTCCTTTGGTGAGTTTCAACATGCCCATAATGCTTGACCTAAAGTTGTATGCCAAATTATTGGCTTTTGACCAACATTTTTCTTGATTAAACTTATAATGGTCTTATTCGCTGCTTCGACTTTCCCATTTGCCTGGGCATAATATGGTGTATGTGATATGGTGGCAGAACTGACTGTTATATTGGTTTTGCATTTTGTATTTTCAAATGTTGCGGTAAGCAAGAGTCGCCACCTACTTTTCTTTTATCCAACAAAGGAAAGGGTGAAAAGAACAGAAAAAGACCTTTTCGAGATGTTTTCTGAGTAAGGGGGGGTAGATTATGGAAAGGGAAGGTGTTAGCACCCTTTCCATCCGTAGTTATCTACGGGCTCTTAGATGTTTGCTCATTTTGAAATACCTTTGTGTTTTGTGTTTGAAAATATTTTGAAAACGCCTTAGTATGACGAACTTTGTAATGTTTCTCAGGATAGTGAAGAAAGTATACAAAGTGTGTTTTTGGAATGTATTTTGAAAAGCAGTGTTTGTGTAAGTGCAAAATGTTTGAGCAAACTTCTAATAGCTATCTACTTTGTTACTTGAAAAGGGTCGTTCTTTTCCTCTTTTCCTTTAGACAATGCTATCCTACTATTAGTGAGTAGGTAGCCTTATCATTGGATGTTGAGGGACAATCAAAGGGACGTTTTACAATCATAAAGGCAACATACGAAGACGCTTTAGCAATTTGTTAAGGGACAAGATCATTTACTGAAAGGTAACACTGTAAGGGTCACCGAGGGACTATGATCTTTTGATTTACGGGTCTTTGCTAAAGCGTCCCCATTCTCGAGGGACATGATTGTTTTCCAAAGGCAACCGAAGTGGGGATACCCTAGAGATGCATATATGCATATGTGTTGAGATTCAGTTGTTTTTTGTCTTTTTGTTAGGTTAGCTAACGTTTTAATTTACAGTCTTATCATGCTCGCCTAGTTACTAACAGTTAATATTTATAGAAATTAAAGTGCGAAAATTTAAATCATAGCCTATTACAACGCTTTGGGACAATTACATAAAAAGTGCAAGAACATAAAATGCAGAATTTTAAATCTAAACTATTACATCCCATAATCAGTTACATTATTTATATAAAGTGCGAGAACAAAAACAACGCGCGCGAAATAAATATTACGTCTAAAAATCCTAAGAAAAATTCTAAGTAAGCAAGAAAAATCTTTTTGGTTTTATTTTTATTTAGAGAAAATAATTAAACTAAATCTAAATTTAATTTTAATTAAGAAAATAAAACATTGAATGAAATTAATCCTAATTCTAATATTTTTGCATTTTTTATTTTTTATTTTAAGACAATATTTGAATGACATAATCTAAGTCTAATTGATTTTAAAATTAATAAAAATAAGTCAAGATAATTAATTCAATTAATTTACAAAATTAAAAAATAATAATTTTAGAAAAAAAATCCTAAGTCTAATTATTTTTATTTTTTGCTTGATTTTATATTATTATAAAAAAAATTAATAGAGAAAAACAATAAAATAAAAGAAACAAAATGGACCTGATACAATCAACAAACGGAGGGGTGCATATTGCAATTTCGCTAAGCCCAAAAATGATGAGCCCAACGTTCAAACAAAAAACCTGCAAAAAGAAATGTTAATGAAAAAACCAAAATCCAGACCTGGGTATTGAACCCAGCTCTCTTCCTTTCACAAACGATCCTTTCACCAACTGAACTGCTGAACCATTCGTGTATAAGAACAAACACATTGTATTATATATAAAAAACAAAGTCAAATATATTTTAAAAAATAAAAACCGCGCGCTGTTTTGAATGATCCAATAAGATGAATACACGCATGGGTGCCAGAGTCCTACGAGTCAACGGTGCCGGAGGAGACCTCCAGTCATCTTCTCTGGGCACCCTAAACTCATACCTGCAAAAACACGCAATTTAAAGCTAAAATAAAAACCCTAGCCTACATAAAATCATGCCCTGTATATGATTCTGGCCTTGAATTAGCCTGAAAACCATTGCACCGCCCAGATCGAAACCCCTCAGTTTCAAAACCTTATCAATGGCAAGGTGATTCCTAGGCCTCAAAGTATGCATGTCTTACGTTAGACTTTCCCTATAGATCATTCTGAGCACGAATCAAACATTAGAAAGCATCAATACATCATGAAACTTGAGATACAAATTTGAAAACTTTACCAAAAAAGGATGGTTCTGGTTTGGTACTTCTAGGTACGTGATAGCTTGAATGAGGGCTGGGAGTGAATCCTGGGAATCTCAGGATGTTGATGGAACCTTTAAATTGGATTGAAATGGACTGGAATTGCTCTTTTGAATTTCACGATTCTTGATCACTTTTTCAATTTTTGGTGTGAGTTCTTAAGGTTGTATATGCGTGCCTTTGGCTTTCCAAGGTGATGTATTTATAATGTAGAAGGAAGAGACAAGGTTACATTGAAAGAATCTCAAACATAAACATTATTTTCAAACCATGATCAATATTTGAAAAAATGCCATAATTGGAGATTTCATGCCATGTTTGATGCTGAATGAACCTGGTCATGTTTGCACGTGATTCTTGGACTTCTAGGCAGGCCAAAGCACCAGCCCAAAGGTCAAGGCCCATTCTATAATATTTTGTACAATTTATTTAATATTTATTTGAAATAAATCTAAATAAATATGGACAAAATAGATATAAAATTCAAGTCCATGAAAAAAAATGAGATTAGAGGTCCTCCATAAGCTTAGAAAAATATTTGAACCTCAAAAAATTAAGCCATTGACTCAAAAGTTCAAATTTGCTCAATGCACCATTCTTGAAATTTCCAAAATTTTCCCAACTTAAGCAAGCCATAACTTGTTCAATTTTTATCCCATGATGATGATCTTGGACTTTTTAGAAAGCCAAAGATGTCTACTTCAATATCTCTTGTGATAAATTTTGCATTTGAAGATATTATCTTAATGTAAAAGGCCTTGGAAAAAAGTGGCTTTTGTTGACCTTTTGAAAATGACCTGTAATGTCTGAGCTTATATCTTTCAAATGGTGAATCTCTTGAACTTGTGGGATGAAGAGAAGTTGTAGGGAATTGGATTATCTAAAAATGAGCTTTGGTGGAAAAATTTCTGATAAAGTATGAGAAAGTTATGCCTGGTCAAAGTTTGGTTGACTTCTCCTATAGAAACCCTAATTAGAAATTTTTGACTTTTGAAGAATTAGGAGCATTTCATGAGGAATCATGATCAACCCTTGATCAAATGATGGAAATTGCTTCAAAATGTTGATGTTGACAAAAAATATTGAGGTTTGACTATACATGGGCCACAATTGACTTTTGACCTAGCATAGTAAATTTTCCAATACTTGGGCAATTGACTGAGCAAACTTGTAATGCAAGGCATGCAAGTTGTCATGGACATTCTTGAAGGCATATTAGGACCATGGAGAGCATTTGAGACCTTTGGAGCTCAACCATCTTGATGAAAATTGAAACCCTAGTTGGGGGTTCATTGCCTTAGGAGGAGAGTTTGTTTGGTTAATTCTTGGTCATCCTTGGGCAAGTTGGGGACCTCAATGGGCATGTGTTGAGTAAAAGGGAGGAAAATTTTGGGGTACAACAGTGTCCATGTTAACAGTTTAAACCCCATTTCTGTAGCGAACTTATTTACCTTTCGCCCTAAGAACACAATTCTTTGGTCAATTGTCATGGTCTCTGGTGTCCCAAACCTATATATGATTTGATTTTGAATGAAGGTTGTGACTTCCTCTTGGTCTATTTTAACCAGAGCGACTGCTTCTACCTATTTTGAAAAATAATCAATACCTACCAAGATGTACCTATGCCTTTTGATGATGCATGCTTAATTTCACTAATAATATCCAAAGCCCACCCCCTGAAAGGCCAAGGTTTGATAACATAATGCAACTCGCTAGCTGGTACATGTTGAATTCCAGCATGTTTTTGGCACTCTTGGCAGCTTTTGGCAAAATCAATGCAATTTTTTAACATGGTCAGCCAATATACTCCTATTCGACACAACAACCATTTCATCTTCTGGCCTGCTTGATGCGTTCCGCAAGCACCACTATGTACTTAAGATGTTGCCACATATGCTTCATTCTCTCCTAAGAATTTTCACAATAATCCTTCAGGCGTTTTTATGAACAATTCATCTCCCATTAATCTATAAGTTAACGCCATGTACTTAACCTTACGCTCTGTCGACCCAACTGGATTTTTTAAGTAGTCAACTATGGGTTTCCTGCAGTCGTCTTTAGCTAACGCGTCAATGGAGAAACTTCTTATACCATTTCAAAATTTCTAAAATACTCATAGTTCAGGAGATCATGGATTACTTCAGGTGTTGCCCCCTAGTTTTTGTCATTGGTGTGGTTTCAAACTCCAATTTCTCTTTTACCTCAATGAACTCATCTATTCTTTCCTTGAGTATTTTGTATCCAGATGCCAACAGGGCCATGTCATTTTCTTCTTGGTTGTTAATGCGTCTTACATGACTAATTGACATGTTATCAAAATTTTGAAGTAATGATAATACTTTGGCCATATACATTACCAGATGATCTTTAACGTAGTTGTATTCTTTGGTCAACTGTTTCACAACTACCTCTGAATCTCCTTTAATGTCAACATATCTTATTCCAGCATCTAACATGACTTGAAGACCAATTATTAAGGCTTCATATTCAACCCCATTGTTAGAGCATTCACCTTTGATTTTATAATGAAATCTTGTTGGAATGTCGATCGGTGATAAGATAAAAACCCTACCCCAGTTCCTTGTTTGATTTTAGAGCCATCAAAATAAAATTTCCAAGACTTAATGCTTACATAAGCTCCAGTAGTGTCAACCATTGAATGGTCGACTATAAAGTCTACAATAATTTTCCCTTTGACTGCTTTTAAAGGAACATATGTTCACGAATATTCAGTTAATGCAAGTGCCCATTTACCTATTCGACTGTGCAAAATGGGTTTAGATGACATATGCTTGATGACATCAAAGTGAGAATAAAAAAAACTTTGATTGGTTTTATATAATGCTTGAGTTTAGTACATGAAAAATACAAACATAAACATAGTTTTTCAATTGCATTATATCTAGTTTCAGCGTCATTTAGTACTCGACTAAGATAATAAATGGATCTTTCGACCCCATTTTCGTCTTTCTGGGCCAACATGCTTCCCAATGTCGACTCTGACGCTGTAATATATAGTTTCGTGCTTTCGTTTCTATTTGGAGGTGCCATCATTGGAGGCTTCATCAAATAATCTTTTAGGCGATCAAATTCCTCTTGGTGTTTGTTTTCCCACTTAAATTCAAACTATTTTCCTAATTTTAACAAAGGGGAGAATGTCAAGATTTTGCCACTCATGTTTGACACGAACCACCTTAGGAAATTTATTTTTCCCAACAAAAATTGAAGTTCTTTCTTTGATGTTGGCGCTTTGGTATTCAAAATCGCCTTGTCTTTGTTTTGATTGATCTCTATGCCTTTTTTGTGCACTACAAATACCAGAAAATCTCCTGCACGAACACAAAAGCACACTTTAATGGATTCATTTTTAATCCATATTCCCTCATTCTAATAAAAGACGGTCTAAGGTGGTCTAAATGACCAGCTCTAGGGGGTGATTTAACTACAATGTCATCAATGTACAACTGCATGAAGGTGTTTATGAAATCACGAAATATTGAGTTCATTGCTCTTTGATAAGCCACGCCTGCATTTTTGAAACCAAAAGGCATGATGATCCACTCATATGTGCCTAATTCCCCAGGGCATCGAAACGTAGTTTTTTGGGTATCGTCTTCAGTGATGAAAATTTAATTATAGCCTGAATATCCATCCAAAAGACTTAAATATTCATATTTTGTGGCCGAATCAACCAACATTTATGCTAGAGGAATTGGATATTCATCCTTTATGGTGGATTTATTTAGATCCCTAAATTATATGCAAATTCGTAAAGTTCCATTTTTCTTTATTACCGAGACTATATTAGTTAAGCATTCAACATACCTGGTTTCCCTAATGAACTTGCTCTTCAACAACCGTTTGATCTCTACTTTGATTTTGGATAGCACTTCTGGTGCGAACCTTCTTGGCATCTTCTTGATTGGTCGTTTTCTTGGATTTATAGGCAGCTTCATCTCCACCATTTCTCTAATCAAACCAGACATCTCCTTGTAATCCCATGCAAATCATTCCTTGAATTCTTTGAGATATTAAATCACTTTATCCTTCATTATGATGTCGATCTTGGTGCTGAGGTAAGTAATTCTCTTGGTCGAACCATCACCCAGGTCGACTTCCTCCAAGGGATCTTGTGTTTGCATCTTCAAAACATTATCTCTTGGATCTTTCTCAAACCCCAAAGGCTCTTCTTCGTGTATACAATCAAGTATCTGGATTTCTGAAGCTGTTGTTTGGCTTGGTTCTCCAAGCTCTTCCACCATGATGGCCTCATGTGCCATATTTGAAACATCTTCAGCCTCTAAAGCCGCAGTTATTATGCTTTCGTCCATATAGGCCAAAATCCTTGCCAGAGCATTTACCTCAGGCATCATCATGATTTTTTTCTTCTTCCCACCCATGGGCTCAAACTCCCCTTCTGCAGCTGGATATGTGTCCAACTTTTCTTGGTGCCAAATAAAACCATGAGTGGGTGCAAAGTTAAGAAGTTGATCGCATCAGGATGCGGCTTGAAAACTACAACTTCTGGGTCACACGGTGGTATAGTTGCAAATTCTTTATCAAAATTCTTTCAATTCACCACCTTCACATCAACAGTAAAATAACTATGATCTACCTCTATGTTTTCAACGATCCCATCCTGACTCCATATGGACACACACTGATGTAGGGTCGATGGCACCGCCCCTATTCCATGTATCCATCGCCCCCCAAAAATAGGTTGAACTTTGCCTTGGACACTATCACCATGAATAATGTTGGCCTTGAAGTTGAGCCAGGTGACAGATTCACTTTAATCGCACACAAGATGTGACTTGTCTTTCCTTCATAATTCGACAGGACCATGTTGCATCATTTAAGGTTTGTGCCGAACTTACCAATTTTCATCAGTAATGACTGTGGCATCAAATTAACAGCAGTGCCACCATCAACGAACACCTTGTTCACCGGGAACCCATCAACCTTAGCCCTTTTGAACAAAGGTTTAAGATGATACATCATGTCAGCTGTAGGCTTCTCAAATGTTGCATGTTGCTCTTTTACCACCCCATTGTTCATGACATAATAAAATAGAGGTTTTTGACATGCTAATTCCTCGCACATGTCTTCTTCCTCTTCCCCAGATGCCTTTGAGGCGAATCCATATTCATTAGGAAAAACCGACAGAATGTTACAGTGAAATATCAAACTGTCCTCTGAACTATCTTCAAAACTGTCTGATACTTCATCATCCATGTTATCGTCACCAAGATCTTCAACCTTTGTCGGCGAATCATTCACAACTGGCATCGACAACCTCTCTTTCGTCGGTCGATGTTATACTTCCTTTTTGGCGCTTTCACCCTTTTGTGGAATAACCTTTGTTGTAGCATCTCTTGTAGCTTTCTTATTCCTCTATTGTGGAACCGATTTTGTTGCAACCTCTCTTGCTGCTTTCTTATTCCTCTAAAACCTCCTCCATTGAGTTCTCTTCATAGGATTCTTCCCTTTGTAGGTGGGAGGAACATTGTATTTCTTTGGGATGGTCCCTATTTCAGCAAGTTGGGTTGAACTAGATCCTTTTTCCATCATCTCCCGTTTGTGAGTCGAACATAACCCTTTGTCACCACCTTCCAGTTCTTGTTTTCCCTCTAGGATAAAAGGGTCATGTTGTACCCCAATTTTTTCCCTTAAGATTCCTCTATAATATCATATCAACTTAATCATAACAAGATCACGCTAGGGTTTTGTTCTTCTACTTATATTTAGCTTTACTCTTGAGAGATCACCAAGCACCTTGAATCGTGTACCTCGTATATATGCATATTATATTTTACTGACTTCTAACCAAAATTCCAAAATATGTTTTGTTTGTTTTGTGTCTTGAATGATAGGGTTTGCAACCAAGAAGCTCAGGTGATGACTCTCTAGTTAGGGTTATGATTTGTTCAAGCAAAAAATAGTTCCCAAAAGCTTATGGCTCAGAGTGGTGATCTATAATCTTAGGTCATGTTATCCGAGATTTTTATTCATCATAGTTAAGATGAGTCTAGTTGATTAATTCTCAATATTCTTTGACATAGGTTCATGTGTTTATTTCCATGCCTTCTTCGACATCTCAAGTTCATATGTGATTGGGCTGTGAAAAATATCAAGTTCACGAGTTGATTTGAAGTTGTCAAACCAAAAGTCAATGTTTGCGAGTTTGAGTTGGAATGATCATAACATCCTTATTGTTCAATATTTTTGAGCAATTCTTCAAGCATATGAATCTCCTTGACATTATCTCCAACTTCTCTTTACAAGTCAAGAGCTAATGATGTGGGAACAACTTTGCTTTAGTAGGATTCTCAAAATGATTTCAGCTGTTGCACCCTAAATTTCGCCCCTAATTTTTTATTAGTCCCACTTTCATATCATATTTTGTTATTTGGTCCCAATCATTAATAAATATCTTCATTCATCACATTTTCATCATTAGTCGTATTTAAGTTGACCAAAAGTCAGTTTAAATCGAAGTTTGCATCATTTTGTAGTTGAAAAATATCTGATATTTCACTTCATGCATTTTTATCTCTTTACTAGTTTCTTGCATTGCTCCAAGTTATTTGTATGTCGATAATATTAATATTTCTGTTTTATAGACAGACTATTAAAAGCGATTCGATACTGTGTGGAAAATTAGCGAGAATAATATTTCAAGTTTTCACCTTTTACTGATCATTTTATGAATCTGCGTTTCGCTCTTCATTCTTCGAGAAGTAAGCACCAACAATGTTTGATCAATTTCTCCCAAGGCACTCTAACTCAACTAACAACAAGACCTTGAATCCAAGTCACCTTCAAATTCAGGAACAACAAGACTCCAACAATTCTTGCATTATCATCGTCGGCAACTCACCGAACCAACACCTTTCAATTGAACATATCCGAGAAGCAAAGCTTCTCCCCCACTTATCTTCAACCAAATTCTTGCAATTAAGTCAAACAAGTACCAATAGTTTTTCACACACTTGTTACGCACTAAGGAACAAACAACATTAGACAACTTGGTCGGACCGACCGACCCGCTCTGATACCACTATTGTAACACCCCTTTTCTACCTGGCGGATAACGATAAAATCAGAGTTCAACATAAAATAGATGCTACATTTTCAACTTAAAATCAAACTTCATTTAATCGCATATAAAACAGATACGTAACACTTAACTCGGATGAATCGATAACATCTTGATTTATTCTTTAACACCAAACAACTTTATATTGATAAGCAGCGGAATCTACATACTCAACTTCAATTCACTTAACATCTTTATTCAACTAAAACAACTTTGAGACAATCATTACTTCATGTAAGCAACTTAAAGATTTTGCAACGGAAATAAATATCAACAACTAAACATTAAGCATTCATCCCCCTGAGTTCTACGTATCAGAGCGACAACACCGACTCGAACTGATGAGGTAACAACTATCCTTCTTGATTATCTGCACGTTACCAACAGAGGGCAACATTCAAACAATAAGGGGTGAGATTTTCAAATCGTATAAGTGAGCGCACGATAAATCATATATTAGAATTCAGGAATATAAAACCATCACATTGCAACATCAACATTGTCATGCCCTTCACAATACATCTCTTCACAAACCTCACTTATTTTAATCACAACTTAAATCATCACAATTCACATCATTATTAATTATGCAAGACCAGATGAGACACAACTGTGCAAATGCATGTGGTACCAACAGGGCTTCAGCCCCCATTGCCAATTCCCAATTATTAGAGGCATTCAAACAAGGCATCAGCCTTCATCGCTATTTTGCCAATTATTAGAGGCATTCAAACAAGGCATCAACCTTCATCGTTATTTTTCCAATCCAGGCCATCACAGAGTATGCAAATGTATGTGACTCAATGAATGCACCATCACATACTCACAAAAATCATCATTCATCGCAAGGCATAAGCCCACATCGCCATTATTACCAGTAAATAGAGGTAATTCATCATCATCTAATATTCTCTGCAACTTTGCATTATAAACAAAATTCAAAGCAACAATCATAACAACACAACAACGGAAATAAAACAACAAATCAATAATAATAATTAAACAATAACTTAATAACAATTCAACAGTAATTCAACAACAGGTCAACAACCATTTAACATTGGCCATACACCTACAACATAGTATTTCCCATAAATATAGGCAATTCAACCAAATTCATCATCACCTGCAATTTCATAATTAACCACAACAATTATTCTGTATAATTATTTGGACAGATCGACCAAATCCTGCAAATTAATTAATTATCCGCTGTTATTTTATTACTAATAACCTTCTGTTACTAATTCGCATCTTAGTCTCTACCTTACAGCAACTTATACAATCCACTGTCTCAACTGTAATATCTTACAAACATTCCACGTAATTATTCAGATAAACCAACTTCATCTGGCTAAATAACCCTCTACTACAATTACTAGCATTTCTACTTGGTATTATTATTACCAAACCCACAATGCTATTGTTAGTTCATACTATTCCTATTATTTCATCACTCTTCTAACGTACATCAGTTCACCAAAACAATTACTACCACTATACTAATTATTTCCAACTCCGTCTTATTACTAAGGCCGTCAAATTATGTTGAAACTACTAAATTAAGATTACTGACATAAAGGCTACTTCTATTAATGAATTCTATACTGATACCATATGAAAATTATATAGCATATTTCCACAGAAACAAGTTCTACCCGTACCTAACAATCAGTGCTGAACCGCACTCCCTACCAACAATAACACCCAGTACCGAACGACACTCTTCTCTCTCTCAAGGCTGCCAACCGGCAGCACTCACCACTAACAAGGTGACGATCAGCATGCCTCCCCTTCTTAAAATTTCCAAACTTCATGTTACTTCACCAATTTCCTTCGATCCACATATTTTCAACGGAACAATCAATCAACAACACACAGGAATACGAAAGTTTCACCAATATTCATCACTAATTAATTCAAAACATCAATTGCCATAAACAAACAAAAACAGTAATAATTTACACCCTAATTCCCCACATACAATTTCTCATAAGCCCCATTATAGGATAAGAAAATCCACCCTTACCTTAGATTGGAGATCGCTCTATAATTTCTGGTCGAATTCTGATTGCAATCCGTTGCTGCCATAGCTCCAAACCTTTATTCTTCTTCTTTTCTCCATGTGTTGTATCCTTTTATTTTATCTTTCTCTAAAACCCTTATTCTTCCTTTTTCTCATAAAAACCCAATTCCTTATAATTTTTATTATTCTTAATAATTCCATTGGGCCTAATCTTAACACCCCACTTTTACTACCACCAACCAATAATTAAGCCCATATAATAAATCTAGTATTATTCCAATACTATTTCTACAACTTAATCAACCAAATAATCAACTAACAACATGACAATTTAAATCAATATTTCAACAATTCCAATAATTAATCCATAATTAATTTAATTAAATAATTAATTAAATTAACGGGCGTTACAACTCTCCTCCACTTAGAATATTTTCGTCCTCGAAAATCTATTCGATACTACCACTCTTAGTACGAATTTCGCATCCAACTCGTTGATTTCCAAGTTGCGTTTGGCAACACTTTGACCACTACTTTCTCGACATAGCAACGCTCAACATGATATAATCCAAATCCACACGTGCTAATAATTCAACATCTCTGCGACATAAACGCTAACAACTTATCAATCATTTCAACAAAATATCATCAACCTTATTCATATCGTTGTATCACTCCTATAGTGACATCAACATAGCCAACATAATCGACTTTGTCATATTATGAAATATTATTCCTTTACTTAAGGTATCCAACAACAACATCACGACAATAGGAACAAAATCATCACAACATCAACTTAACTGTATAACTCAACAATTATACGCACAACTCAGCAACAACTAACAACCACAATAATCTTCTTATAAAATCCGCAAATATTTACGAGAAAACACAGTACTCTGGCATATCATCTCTACATCGACAATCTACCAAATCAAGCATGTAGATTAAGACACACCATTCCCATAGACTTCTGATGTTTTAATCCTTCACTTCTAACGAGTCGTACACGTATAGCAATTACGCTACATCATGCTTCAGCTGTGCAACTCTGATAATCCACCTTAAGTCACCGTCCTCATTAAAATTTCTGTCAACTATCTAGTTCACAAGTTTCAATCTAGCTTAGGACTTTCTTCAATATCCATAATAAAACCATCGTTCACTTGATATTCTCAATCTTTCACTTTGTGATGTTAGCTCACATATAACTCGTCACTCTGACTTGTTCAATACGCCACAACTCTTTCCTAGCAATTCCTCTATTACTTCATACAAACTGGTGAGCGATTATTCTCGCGATATAACATCCATACTTTTTCACACCATTAAGATGGAAAGAGAAATCTATAACATCCAACATAATCTCATATACTATTCACAATGGATTGAGGGTGATCAATTCCTTAATTTGTCAATTAGTATTCGACAACCATAAGGGAGTATAAATCATTGTACCAAACTATAATAGTGTTTCCTTAAAACTCGTATTCAAGTTTTCTAAAACACAACATGTCTAATCCTCATTCACCCACCATCCCACGATGATCAATCATTTTCTAACTCGAGATCTGTTGGCATATCCATACATTACAAATCCTTCCACTCTAGTCTGAGTCTTTATCTACATAAAGGATTCTAACAACATTCTTAAACTCTTAATCCTCTTCCAAATTTCACAACATCAAAAATACATGTATCTCCACCTCTCAAACTCATTCCAATCACACTCTCAACATTATCATCTTATCTAACAACATTTCATATATATCTACACCTCAAACAACTACAACAGTAATCATCTAAGCTCAACAAGCTATTAACCTCTATAACAGACTTCGTCATTCTCAAAATTAGAACTGCATCCACCTTAAATGGATTTACATACACTTTCACTTGGAAATAAAATTACTCAATAGAACTCTTCTCCCAAAACTATAACATACATCCTGACAACTTAGCATAAATCTTCCTCCTTTTCGACATCGTAAATTTCACACAACTTCGCACTATCGTCTTTCGTTCTAATTAATAACACCAAATATTTTCAAATGATACCTTTGATTTCACAAATTAATTTAAATAAATCTTCCAATTTCTCCTTTAATTCACCCAACTCGGACGCTGACGTCCTGTACAACAATGAAGAACAAGTCTAGTCCCAAAGACAAGCTTAACAACAAAATGTACTTACTTACAATATCATCACGTGATAAATGAATCTATTACAGCTACTAGAACTATTTTTAAAATGAAACTCATTTCGTTAGCTTTCTAACGCTTTAAACGGAACTCAAATCAGATGCCAGAAACTCTAGTTATGAATTTTCGAAGTCCCACAATAATTCTGTAGTTTCCTGCGATTCGCTTACGGAAATTTTACTCCAAAACTCATTTGTCTTCAACTTAGACATATTCCAAACAAATCTTAACATATCTCGTTCTCCCAAACTTATTATAACTCGAGAGATGCATTCCTTCACCAAAGTTCAGGTTCCAAAACACCAGGGCAATGATTCTTTTTGCAACGCTACTCACTTCTTCAAGTTTCGACTCAGACTCACGATTCACAACTACTGTTGTACCATAAAATTTTCTCTCCTATTTTTCATTCAAGATACTATCCTAGGGTTTCTCGAATACTAAATTTGGCTCAGAAGTTGATCAGACAAATTCTCTTCCTAGACAGTAAGTCCACAATTAGGGTTTTGCATTTCCCAAAGAAAATTGAGTCTTCAAGATTTCAAATGGTCTTCATAGAACTTCATGTCTCCTCAAGGTTGTTTAAGCCAGTTTTTAAACCTCTCATTGCAAGTTTTCTCAATCAATGGTTCAGATAACTGAAAAACGACTACATTGACCCAAAAATCGACCTTTTGCGAGAACAAGTTCTAACAATCGTAACTTCTTCATTATTCAATATTTTTGAGTGGTTCTTATTGCGTATGATTATACTTGATGTCATCTCCAATTCTCTTCACAAATCAAGAGATAATTACGTGTAGAAGATCACCAAAATTCAAGTACGTTAGAAGTCGCATCACGGACTTTGACCTAATTTTAAATAACAGTCGTTTGATTTCTAAAAATTGTGATTTCTTCAAATTACAAGATCTTGAGACGATTATTTCTATATATGGTCATAAGTGATTCCGCTCACGAGTTTATTTTAAAAGTTCATAATAAAATTGTGTTTGGAAGACTTCAAAAATTATCAAATCGTCGTAAGTCATTTGTTGATTTTTGAATGTTCTTAACCACAGTTTGTTGCAAGATTGATGAATATTCTTAAAGCATGTTTATTTTAATCGAGCGTGGCGTGCGAGTCCATTTTGAATGCAAGTTTAAATTGGATACGATTTAAATATTAAGACTTTCATTTAAAATAACCATGATTTTGGATTCAAGTTGACCAAGTGGAATTGAATTCTTAAACATTTATTTTGTTTAGGAATTTGATTAGAGCACAAGGTGCATGTTTGTTTGAAATACAAGTTACAAATTCATTTGTGATTGCTTGGAATTTAAGTTACCAAACTGAAGTATTTCATTTTAAACTATTCCAATTGGGAATTTCAAAATTCAATTAAAATACAAATATTTGTATAGAATCCCATCATATCAAAAGTTATTCAATGCTTTGTATTATTACATTGCAAATAAAATTACAAATTTTTTGTCTTGTTTACAAAGAATCACAAGTTTCTTGTTTACAAAGAGAAGTTTTGTTTCTTCTTCAAGTCTTCCTTGCTTTGTCTTCAAGCAACTCATCCCAAGCCTCACTTGCCATTCATGAAACAAGAAGAAGAAAAGTTAGCAAGCATTCAATCAAAAGTAATGTGTAAAGAAGAGAAATTCATCATTAGGGTTTGCGTCTTGGAATCAGAATGTTTGTTTGTTTTAATCACAATCCATTTCTCCCTATTTTGCAAATCTCAAAACCTGAATTTTGGTTAACAAAAAAAGGGGAAAAGAAATATATAAAGCAAACAAAACAAGCAAGTTGCCCAATCTGCAACAAAGCAACAACCATATAGCAGCAAACATGCTGTCCAAAACCTGCAACAAACATAGCATCGGCCAGCAAGCAACAACATATGCAAACAATGCAAAACAAGGCAAGCTGCAATGCAGCATGGCAAGCAAGCTTCCCAACCTGCAGCAAAGTACATAACAACAAGCAACAACATATGCAATGCAAAACCAACACAGAACCAAGCCTGCAAAGTAGAACAAATACAACATAAGCATATCAGCAGCAACAAGGCTAGTCAACTTATCCAAACATGTCATCATTTTCCTATAAAACTGCAAACCCTTCAGAATTTCAAAAATAAGAAAAATTGATTTTTTTCATTGAAAGAGGAAAGAGGAAAGATGAAAGAGATATCACCTAGCAATACAGTCCAAAGTCCTGCTATATACCAAAAACTCAGTCCAACAGTTGCACCAAATAGGTAATTACAAACCTGCTACTCAAATGCTCAAAGTCAGCTTTCCAAAACAGTCCAAAAATCTGTCAAAAGCAACTGCTATATACAGCCAAAATTGCACACAAACAGGCTAAGTCTAAATATGTAATAAAAATGGCAAAGCAGTCCACAAAACCAGCCTGCTATCCAAAGCCCTGCATTAGTCCAACCTTTTTGCACAAATAGGCTAAAAACCTATGACATGTTATGTTGCTGCAACAATCTTTCACCTAAAATGCATGATACCAAAACTTGTGCAAGAAAAGAAAAAAAAATATTGCACTTAGTGAACAAATATGGATTCAAAACTCCCTCCTAATTTCAATATCTAGCTCTATATAACAGAGTTCATAATAACAACAGAAACCATTTTTTTTGACAGGCCAAAAACCAGCATGGAAAACCAACAGGTAGCCAATTAAATAGAAGAACCAAGCCAACATAAGAAAACCAGGGGCCAAGGCAATAGAAAGAAAACAAATAGCAAAAATCAGAAAAGATAGGAACACAAGAACATCAAAACCCATAAGATATCAGCATCATCATTTGTCCAAACAGAAAAACTATGAAGAATTTTGTACCATAATCATAACAGAGATCATCACCAAAATTCCCAGAACCGTATTTCAGATATATAAAGAATTCAGGCTACTGGGGTCGGATTTCCTTTACACTATGTACAAGCACAAATAAAGCTTACAGGAAATCCCAACCCCATCTATGAATTAAAACTGCATCCTTTCATCCTCTTCATCAAACCTTCACCGCAACCTGACACAGACCTTCATCAAATTAACATTACAACACCAATTTTTATATCACACTCGTAATAGAGGAGAAGAGAAGAAAATCGGAGCATACCTGAACAATGCCTCGCCGGAGCTTCGAAACTCCAGACATCATCAACCGGAAGAAAACTTCGTTCAGGTAAATTCTTCATGATTCTCGTTTGTGTTACCATTGATTGTTGGCATAAGCAATTTTTGGGATTTCACAATTTGTTGTTGCTTTTATTCGTAATGAAAAATCCATTGTGAAAACAAAGAATAGCGTGAGAGATAGAGCCGAGAGTGAGAAGCAGGATCGAGAGAGTTTGAAGAGAGGAAGGGAGGATTTGAAAGAGATGAGATTAGAATTTCTGTTGATTTCTGGAAAAAAAGAGCGATGATTGTTTGTGTTGGAACAATTAGACTTTCAATCTTCCCCTCTCCCAATAACAGCAATACGACACCTCTAATCAAGTTGCTAGGGTTTGAAACCCTTCCCTTTCCTTATTTCCAACTGGGTCAGCCCATTGGGCTGCTAGCCTAATCCAATTATCATTTTCCCCTTTATATTTCAATTAAACCATAGAAATAACAAATAGACAACACAACTCATTTGATAAGGCTTGTACATTGTAATATGGAGGACCCGGGTTCAACACCTTGCCAGGACATTTTTTTTCAATTATTTTGTTTCTAACTATTTACCCTTAGGACAAAATTAGTTTAGGTCTAGTTTTTAATTTTAAAATTCAATTGAATTAAATGCAACTCTAAAATTAGTTAAATTTCTCTTAGTTAGGAAATTTTTTAGTTACCCCTTTTTCTTTTAATTTATTTATTTAGTTTCTACATAACAAAAATATTAAAAAACAAAATATATACAAATGATTTAATTTCTTTAATCAAATATTTTCTTTAATAGATTAGAATTTCATTTTTTCTTTCCAAACTTTTCAAACAAATACCAAGAAATTTATTTCCATACTTTGTTAATTATTTTTATTTCATAGACTGTTATAATTTTAATTAATCGTTAAAATTTGTTTTGGTTGTATTGTTTGCCTATTTTGGACTTTTAATCGCATTTGACTCATCCCCATTTGTAAAAAATTGTACCCCCATTCCCGAAAACTCTAATAGCGTAGAATTTCAATTTCCGCAATTTACTGTTTTCCTTATAATATATAGTAATTAGGCGTGTATGGAAAGATTTAAAATCAATCGCTAGATAACATAATTTCAAAGACAAAATTAACTTGAAACGACCACACTTTTTCACACGCGCACCTCTAGGGTAACCTTGCTCGTTGCCTTGGAAATACAGTCATGTCCCTCGAATATGGGACACTTTAGCAAAGACCCTTCGATAAAAAAGATCGTAGTCCCTTGACGTCCCTTGATGTTACCTTCGATAAAACGATCTAGTCCCTTATGAAAATTGCTAAAGTGTCTCACAAGTTGCCTTCTATGACTGTACAAACGTCCTGCGCCTGTCCCTTCACATTCAACGATGGGGCTTCTTACCAAATCAATGGTAAGATAGCAACATCTAAAGGAGGAAAAGAACATTTAAGACTTTTCGAGTAGGTAGATTCGCTCTTAATTTCTCGCTTGCTCACAACCAAACATTTTACACCAACACTTTCAAAACATCTTTCAAAACTTGGAAACATTTTCAAAAGATAAAACACTTTGTATACATTCTTACAAACGAGAATCATTACAAATTTTGCCTAAACAATGGCCTCTTTTAAAAAATGCTTTCAAAACCACACAAAGCATAATTTCAAACAAAAGCAAGTGATCTAGCAAGTGACTAAGATCCCATGGAAAACCATGGATGAAAAGGGTGCTAACACCTTCCCTTTTCATAATCTACCCCCCGAACCCAAGAAATAATATCGAAAGGTCTTTCCTGTGCTTTTTTACCTTTCCTTTTGGATAAAAGAAAAGTCGGTGGAGACTCTTGCTAACCGCAGAATTGCGATCATACACAAACGACCCAAGTCAGTTCTCCCACCGTATCACAAAACTGGCGACTTTGCTGGGGAAATTTTTTAAAAGTGGGGTTACCTTAGGGTTTAGATCACATTTACTTGCTTTCATTGTTTGACTTGTATGCTTTACATTATGGTTCTTTGTTTGGGTTTGAATCCTCTACCCGGATTTCAGATACCTTATAGGTAAGTAGCAATACGTTGTGGAAATTGTGCGGGGTATACCGACACGGTCTAAGCAATAGCTATGTTAGTGTGATATATTTGTAGGTACCAGTAGCCCTTGAGTAGTCAAGGAGAATACGGAGCCGCTGAGTGATGTCATGAAGCACTAATGAACTTTTAGAACCTTTACTTGACCAACTTGGCCATTAGGATGTAGTGAGATGACCGGCTTTGGTGCAGTCCGAAGTTGGTAGATACTCGATACTACACTCATTGAGGTTTGGTTTCTTGGGATATTTCGGTCACCATTAAAGAGGCTTGCGCTGAAATAATGACCAAGGAAACAAACCAGTGATATTGAGCTCCTTAGAACCCGGTTACTATTATTAGGACAGGTTTGAGCCAACTAAAACTTCAAGAGGGTACTTACCTATGAGACTCCACCCAAACCTAAGGACTTGTTTTCTTTGTTTATATATATTTTACCTGTACATAAAATCATGAACATCATAACATCATACTCATTCACTAACCATTTCAAGGAGTTTTGGGATTTATCTTTGTTTCTGTTTTGTAGGACTTGGATTCTCTTCGCAGGAAAACTATTCAAGTCAACCTTGTAACGATTCCCCCTCAACTTAAAGAGCTAGCTCAAGGATTCCTAAAAAATATCCATTCACCGAGAGACATGGCCGCATACTGAACTTGGTCACCTCAAAAACTAATGAAGATATGTTAAAGGTGCTCTTTCAGTTCTTTGATCCTTTACACCATTGCTTCACTTTCCCTGATTATCAACTTGTGCCAACTCTGGAATAATTCTCCCAACTCTTGAGGATTCCCATTCTCAATCAACTACCTTTCAATGGTACGGAAAGAGACCCAGACCCAGAAGAGATTTTTCAAGCTCTACACTTGCAACCATCTGATGTCACAACTCATTGGGAAACAAGGAGTGGTCTCAAAGGTTTCCTAGAAAAGTTCTTGTTCGAGAAAGCCCAAAACTGTTGGAACTCTTTGGATTTGCAAGCCTTCGAGGAAATTGTGGCTCTCCTCATCTATGGGATGGTTTTGTTTCCAAATCCTAACCAACTCATAGATGTGAACACCGTCAAAGTCTTCATATCTCGCAACCCGGTGCCTACTTTGCTAGGGGACATCCTATATTCTTTTCACACTCGCACTATAAGGAAAAGAGGTATCCTCATGTGTTGCACTCCTCTCTTGGCAAGATGGTTTATTTCTCATCTTCCTCAATCTGTATTAAGGAATGAGAAAGGTTCAAGATGGTCACAAAGGTTGATGACGCTTAAACATTCAGACATCCATTGGTGTTCCCGATCCATAGAGAATGTTATCATCGTCGACCATTGTGGGGAGTTCCCTAATATCCCTTTACTTGGCATTAGGGGAGGTATCACCTATAACCCCTGTTTAGCTTTAAGAAAGTTTGGTTATGCCCGAAGGGATGGTCCACATGAGATATTCATTCAAGGTTTTGTATTTGGCTACGAGAACGACGATCAAGGTCTTTGCCAGAGATTTATCCGAGCTTGGAGGAGGCTGAACAAGGTAGATAGCAAGACTTTGGGGCACAATATTCCATCCCTCTTGAGCCTTACCTCAAATGGGTACGAACTCGCGCTCAAAGTCTTATGGTTCCTTATCACTCCATTCTCCCGGTAATCATTGAGTCTGTCATAGAAGGAGATGTTCCATACACTATCCTTCATCCTGACATGCCCACTTCTCTTGAAGACTTACAAAGAGATTGGATACAGCTCAAGGGAGAGAGAGACACTTTTGAGGCTCAATTCTATGCTAGTGAGAAGAAGGTTTTGGAACTCACTAAGCAACTTCATGAGGAGCAGACCCTTAATGCCTACATCGCACCAAAGAGGACGCACACAACCTTTTTATCTTAGAGTTTTTTGTTATATTTCTGTGTAAGCCCAAAGAGGCATTGATGTACTCAAGCTTTAATATTTTAATATAACATGTGATTCCTTTTTTGTCTAAAACGAATTTGAATCTCTAAGTTCCTTGAAATTATTGCATACGCATTTACCATTCATCATAACATAAATAGGTTTCTTGCGACAAGTCTCCTCATCTTTCTACTGTTTATTTCAGTAAGATGGATCTCAAGCAAACTATGAAGGACCTCCAAGCACAAAATGCTCAGTTTCAACAGATGCTTTTAACTCTAGCCAAAGGACAGGAAGAGTTGAAGACTTTGCTGGTTGAAAAGAAAAATAAGAAAACAAAGAAGATAACCGGAGTTCTAAACATGGGAAGAAGATTTCATGGGCAGACAAGAAGGACCCTAGACTTTGCAATGACATCCAGTGAGAGAGACAATCAAGATGGGAAAAGCAAGGAAACAATTGTCCCGTCAGAATCAGAAGAGGAAGAGGAAGAAGAAGACTATTCTGAAGAACAATACCCTCCAGCTGATGACAAGTATAAACATCTTGAAGAACGGTTGAGGGCGATGGAAATCCAAAAAGTGCCTGGATTGGACTTTGAAGAATTGGGGTTAGTATCTGGGATTGTCATCCCTCCAAAATTCAAAGCACATGTGTTCGCCAAATGATAGGGCCTCATGTCCCAAAATGCATCTCCGGTCCTATGTAAGGAAAATCCAGCCTCATACCGCTGACAAGGATTTATGGGTACACTTCTTCCAAGACAGTCTGTCTGGTACTCAACTTGATTGGTTTTACCAGTTAGAAAGAGCCAACGTTCACAATTGGGAAGATCTTGCTGCAACCTTTTACAAAAAATACCAATATAACGCTGATCTTACGCCTACCCGTACTCAACTCTAGAGTATGGCCATGGCTTCAAGTGAAGGCTTCAAGGACTATGCACAAAAATGGAGAGATTTAGCCGGAAGAGTTCAACCTCTTCTATCAGAAAGAGAATTGGTAGACATGTTCTTGGGCACCTTGTCTGGTCCATTCTTCAATCATCTAATTGGGATTTCATCGACAGGTCTTACTTAATTGATATTGACCAGAGAAAGAGTAGAAGTCGGGATAAAGAATGGAAAGATCCAAAAAGACGCATCCTCTTCCGCAGCTATAAGAAAGCCATTCATCAGAAAGAAAGAAGTGGTTGATGTATATCCTCAAAGAAACCAAGATAGGGCCGAACACCGACCAATGGTGGGGCTGTTATGATTCCTAAACCTACGCCTGATCAACAAAGAAGCAATCAGCCAAGGATGGAAAAATCGGTCAGGAAGTTCACCAAAATTAACATGACCCTATCTCAGGTATTACCAAATCTGTTAAAATCCAATTTGGTGACCTTGAAAGAAACTCTGAAGAACCCTAATACAACCTCTCCTCACTATCATCCCAGTTCCCGTTGTGCATATCACTCTGAAAGTTCCGGCCATGACACTAATAATTGTTGGGCTCTAAAGAACAAAGTACAAGACCTCATTGAAGCCAAAGAGATTGAATTTGATGCGCCCGAAAAGCCCAATGTCATTTCTGCCCCTATGCCCAAACACGGCCATAATGCCAACACCATTGAGGAAGATATGTTTGTTGCTCCAGTTGATGAACTTGTGACCCCACTCCTGACTATCAAAAAGAACTTGTTAAAAGTCAGTGTTTTCCCAGGCTATAATGAAAGCTGTCATTTCTGTTTGACCTCACCAACCAAATGTCTTTTGTTGAAAATAGGCATTCAGTGCATAATAGATAACAAAGAAATTTTATTCGAGAAGACTTCTATTCAAGTTGTTCCTTATAATGATGTTTCCATCGTTACCATATCCGCCAATTCTTCCAGGGTCTCCACCAAAAGACCCGTTATAATTACACCAGTTCCAAAAGTAGCTCCTTTGATAATCACAATGCATGGACCAATCCCGTATACGTCAGACAAAACTGTACCATGGAATTATCGAGGGGATGTCTACTACCACGATATTAAGCAAGATTGGCCAGCTGCCGAAGATTTAAGTTCTGAGAAAGTTGATTCTGATGTTAGTAATATTGCAGGGACTAGTAAGATTACCCGAAGTGGTAGGATTTTATCTCCAGAAATTGCTCCCCTAAAGGTTGTTTCTGGACCTGTAATCATTCATGTTGTTGTTGCTCCTCCAAAGGTTGTTCCCAATCCTACAATCATCTCTGCAAACACTCCTATCGACAAAGCTGTTACAATCCCTAATATTATCCCTACTGACGTTCCTGCTGCCGCGTCAACCGAGACTCAAGGTAAAAGTATTCTGATTGAGCCTATCCAAACGAAGGCACAATCATTGGCTATCCCCAAGACCTCCCAGAAAGAGATGGAATAAATTCTAAAGGTCATAAAAAGAAGCGGTTACAATGTAGTCGAGCAACTGGGGAAAACTCCTTCAAAAATGTCCATGCTGGCTCTACTACTATGTTCCGAGGCTCATGCAAAAGCCTTGGTAAAGTTCCTTAAAACTTCCCATGTACCCCAAGAAACATCTGCCGATCAGTTCCAAGACTGCATAGCCAGCTTGACTGCAGATAATGGTTTAGGATTTTCGGATGCTGATTTAACACCAAGAGGGAGGAAACATAATAAGGCATTGCATGTCTCAGTGGAATGCAGGGGCACAACTCTGGCTCATGTCTTGGTGGACACTAGCTCGTCTCTGAATGTATTGCCTGAAAAATCTCTTGATAGGATTGACTGTAAGGGATTGATATTGAACCCAAGCAACATAGTGGTGAGGGCCTTCGACGACTCAAAAAGGATGGTGCATGGGGAAGTAGACATCCCCATAAAAGTTGGAACCCAAACATTTGATTCAACTTTTTATGTAATGGATATTCGCCCCTCATATTCCTGCTTGCTAGGCTGTCCGTGGATTCACAATGTCGGTGTCGTTACTTCTATGTTGCACCAAATGCTTAAATATCCTATTCAACGGAAGATTATCACCATTCATGGAGAAGAAAAGTACATGATCATCCATCTCAATTACTTCAGATATGTCAAATTAGATGGTGAATTTATTGAAACTCCATTCCAACACTTCGAAGAAGTCCCGCAAGATGTGGCAGTAACCAAGGTTGTGTCTCGAGTTCCCAAGATTACCTGGCCTCCACTCAGGATGTCATCTTTAAAGGATGCCAAGGCGGTGATAGAAGAATGTGGGTGCATTATTTGAGGATAACTCCCAGATATCCCATATAAATCTGACAAGTTTGGCCTGGGTTTCACTTCAGGTACCCAGAAGGCTATGCGCTGCGCTCGTGCCGGTGGACTACCCTTGAAGATCAGCAACCGCGAAGTCGACACTGTGGAGGATGATGAAGATAGCTATGACTTGGAGGACTGGATTTTCCCAACTGTCAGTGGAGGGATCAGCAACTGGGAGGCTAGAGATTTTGTTCCGATCACTTTTATCCCATAATAATTTGTCTTTACATTTTGTTGGATCTGTAATATTAAAACAATTCAGACTCTTAAAACCTTGTGTCTTACCCGAGGCACAATGGTCCATTTGTAAGGGTTATATCTCATTTCCATATGACATCAATGAATCATGGACATTTTGCAAACAAACTTTCGCACCATTTTTCTTATTTTTTACATTTTCATTTCTTTCAAAGATAGCTATACTCTTACACACACTCACACTCACAATGCAGGTCTACATCCATTCAGGATCCCATGGGTAACGGTACTGCTATGGCCTTTTCTGACTCTGAGAATCTAATCTACCAAGCCGAAGACGAAGGTGAGGAAGATTACGAAGTACCAGGGGAACTTGCCAGATTACTATAACAAGAAGAAAGGACCATTCAGCCTCACGAGGAACCCGTGGATACAATCAACCTAGGTACCGAAGAACATAAAAGAGAAGTCAAGGTGGGTGCCAATATGGAACCCGGTGTCAAGGAACGTCTGATTCAGTTGTTACACGAATATGTTGAAGTCTTTTCCTGGTCGTATGAAGACATGTCGGGACTTGATGCAGACACTGGTACATCATCTACCTATAAGAGAAGATTGTCCACCAGTAAAACAAAAGGTTCTTTGTATGCGACCAGATATGTCGGAGAAGATTAAAGCGGAATTTATGAAACAATTCAACACTAGATTCTGCCATCACCTCTTATCCGCAATGGGTTGACAATGTTGTTCCCGTCCCCAAAAAAGACGGCAAAGTACGAATGTGCATGGACTATAGAGATTTTAATAGGGAGAGCCCTAAGGATGATTTTCCACTCCCCCACATCGATATTCTAGTTGACAATACGGCACAACACAAAGTGTTTTCCTTCATGGACGGTTTCTCATGTTACAATCAAATTAAAATGGCGCCTGAGGACATGGAGAAAATAACTTTTGTCACACAGTGGGGCACTTTCTGCTATAAGGTGATGCCATTCGGACTGAAGAATGCTGGGGAAACCTATCAGTGTGCCATGGTAGCTTATTTCATGACATGGTACATCAAGAAATAGAGGTCTACATGGACGATATGACAGCCAGATCTCAAACAGAAGAAGAGCATCTTGATCATTTACAGAAACTGTTTGAGAGGCTGAAGAAATATAAGTTGAGGTTGAATCCAAACAAATGCACGTTTGGGGTACGGTCTGGTAAGCTCCTAGGTTTTATCGTCAGCAACAAAGGTATCGAGGTGGATCCTTCCAAGGTTAAAGCAATACGATAGACGCCTTCTCCTCGTACTGAGAAGGAAGTCAGAGGATTCTTGGTACGTTTAGTACCTGCAAGAGCCTCATGTGTTGATGTCACCAGTCGAGGGAAGACCATTGATCATGTATCTGACTATTTTAGAAAACTCAGTGGGGTGTGTGCTGGGGCAGCATGACGAGTCTGGCCGAAAAGAGCATGCTATTTACTACCTAAGCAAAAAATTTACCGACTGTGAAACCAGATATTCATTGCTCGAGAAAAATTGCTGCACTCTGGCATGGGCTGCTCGCCGCCTAAGATAGTATATACTGACCCATACTACCTTGTTGATATCTAAAATGGATCTGATAAAATACATCTTCGAGAAACCTGCTCTCTCTGGGAGAATAGCAAGATGGCAGATGATCCTAACGGAATATGACATATAGTATACTACCCAGAAAGCAATAAAGGGCATTGTACTAGCTGATCACCTTGCTTACTAAGTTGTGGAAGGCTACCAATCCATGAAGTTCGAATTCCCAGATGAAGAAATCATGATGATAGACAACTGTGAAGAATTCAGGCCATATGACAGACCTGAACAAGGATCCCGATGGACCCTATTCTTTGATGGGGCATCTAACGCACTCGGCAATGGTATTGGTGTTGTACTAATATCTCCTGAAGGGTGTCATATTCCCTTTACTATAAGGCTCTGTTTCAATTGTACAAATAACATGGCGGAATACGACACGTGCATTTTTGGTCTCAAAGCTGCCATAGACTTGGGGATCAAATCCTTAAGTGTATTCGGAGATTTAGCTTTGGTCATCAACCAGATCAAAGGGGAATAAGACACCAAACACCCCAACCTTATCCCATACAAAGAACATGTGTTGACATTGATCCCACATTTTGAGGAGATTACCTTTGAGCATTTCCTGCGAGAAGAAAATCAGTTAGCAGACGCATTGGCCACAATGTCATCCATGTTTAAACTTAAATGGGATAACGAGGCTCCCCAAATCACCATTGAACAAATGGATGAACCAGCACACTGTCACGAGATTAATACTGAAGAAGTAGTGGACCAGCCCTGGTTTCACGAAGTCAAGAGGTATCTAGAGGCTCAAGAATATCCGGAAGGAGCTTCAGTCAATGATAAGAAGTTCTTAAGGATATTCTCTGCTAAGTTCTTCCTTAGTAATAGCGTTATGTACAAACGCAATCATGACTATGTGTTACTTCGGTGCATAGATAAGATTGAAGCTGAAAGGATCATGGCCGAATTACATGAAGGCACTTTTGGCACCCATTCCAGTGGGCATACGATGGCAAAGAAGATCCTACGGGCAGGATATTATTGGTCTACCATATAGGCAGATTGCTATCAACACTCTCGAACTTTCCATAAGTGTCAGATTTATGTTGATAAGGTGCACGTACCTCTAGTTCCTCTAAATGTCTTGACGGCTCCTTGGCCCTTTGCTATGTGGGGGATTGATATGATTGGAGAAATCAATCCAACAGCCACTAATGGACACCGCTTCATCTTAGTGGCCATTGATTACTGTACAAAATGGGTTGAGGTAGCTTCCTTCGCTTCCGTCACCAAGAATGTTTTCTCCCGGTTCATCAAACAGAATCTCATCTGTCGGTACGGTATCTCAGAGAGAATCATCACTGACAATGGTACAAATCTAAACAACACTATAATCACCGCCTTGTGCGAGCAATTCAAGATCCAACATCACAATTCTTCCCCTTACTGGCCGAAGATGAATGGTGTTGTCGAAGCTGCAAATAAGAACATTAAAAAGATCATACAGAAAATGACAGTCACATACAAAGACTGGCATGAAATGCTACCATTCGCTCTCCACGGGTATCATACCACGGCACGCACATCAACCGGGGCAACACCCTATTCTCTGGTCTATGACATGGAGGCTGATTACCTATTGAGGTCCAGATCCCCTCTCTGAGAATTATGAAGGATGTAGGGCTGAACGAAGAAGATTGAATCCAGACTCGGCTTGATCAACTGACTTGATTGATGAGAAAAGGCTTACTGCTATCTGTCATGGTCAAATGTATCAAAAACGGATGATCAAGGCTTTCAACAAAAAGGTCATATGCCAAGTATATCAAGTTGGGGATCTGGTGATCAAGCACATCATACGGCCGCAAGGTGATCCCAGGGGCAAATGGACTCCTATATACGAAGGACCATTTGTAATTAAAAACATATTCTCTGGTGGAGCAATGATCTTAACCACCACGGATGGTGATGGCCTGCCACACCCTATGAACACAGACATAGTTAAAAGATACTACACGTAAGAGACCCACTAGGTTTACACACCTAGGCAAAACAAGGGCATCCCGCGAACCAGAGAGGTTCGGGAAAAATTAAGGATAAAACAAAAAAAAATCTATACACCCGGCAACTCGAAAACCCGAAAGGGCGACTTGGGCAAAAAAGGGTTTCCCGGTGGACTGAAAACCCGAAAGGGCGGTCCAGGAAAAAGTTAGGGAATTAAAGTGTGTGACTATGTCCCGTTGGATCACGTTGCGGACAACTTTTGGCTTCCACTGACAAACTCGGAGGTTCTGATCAATTCAATCATCTTCGGACGAGGCAAAAAATAGACAAGATGCTCGGAGATATGAAGGCTATAACAGAATGGGAACCCCATGGGATTATTTCACATAGCTATCTTTTCTTTATATCAAATTTTCATTTTTTTACAACGGAATTCTCTTACTAGAGTGTTTGTCTCATTGTACAAAAATACTTACTCAAAGTCAATACAAAGATATCCCTTTGAAAGTGCAAAAACTATCTGTTTTCTTTACTCTTGTGTTTTGTTTGCAAAAACATCCAATGATTTATTTTTGAACATATGTATTTGAACATAATTACTGTTTACAAATGAACAAAATAAAAAGATAATTGCTGATGGCTTTAAGGGATAAGGAAATATCTCTAAGTTTCCCCGTAAAATCCCCCACAATGTGTAGTTTAATCCCCAGCGGAAAAAAATTTCCAATTATCACTCCCCAGTAGAAGTCGCTAAAATTCTCTGGATTCCCCAACAGGATTTTACAAGCAGTACACGGCGTTTCCCGTATAAACAAAGTTTATTTCTCTAAAAGGAAATTCATCAACACTTCAACTTCACAACATGTAGACTTACACTCCATATCCTCAGCAGAAGTTAGGGACTTATTTTCCCCAATCCAACAACAGTGCAGCAGATCAACTCTCATACGCATACATCGCATTCATATATCATAAACATTGATAACACGGATGCATACAACATAATCCCATTATGCGTACATTTCATGCAACATGACATTGCATATTGGCTAACATTTTACCCTTTTCAGGATAAAGTTAATCAACAGCTACCACTAACAAATATTCAAAGGCTTTTTCAGATACGCTCCAGATACAGATGCCACTCTGATACTCTTTCAGATTCAGCTTTCAGATATAGTTCAGATACGCTCCAGATATGGATGCCATTCTGATACTCATTCAGATTCAGCTTTCAGATACAGTTCAGATACACTTCAGATACGAATGCCATTCTGATACTCATTCAGATTCAGCTTTCAGATACAGTTCAGATACGCTCTAGACACAGATGCCATACTGATACTCATTCAGATTCATCTTTCAGATATAGTTCAGATACACTCTAGACACGGATTCCATTCTGATACTCATTCAGATTCAGCTTTCAGATACAGTTCAGATACGCTCCAGACACGGATGCCATACTGATACTCATTCAGATTCAGCTTTCAGATACAGTTCAGATATGCTCCAGACACGGATGCCATTCTGATACTCATTCAGACTCAGCTTTCGGATACAGTAGAGATACGCTCCAGATACGGATGCCATTCTGATACTCATTCAAATTCAGCTTTCAGATACAATTTAGATACGCTCCAGATACGGATGCCATCCTGATACTCATTTAGATTCAACTTTCAGATATCGTTCAGATATGCTCCAGATACGGATGCCATCCTGATACTCATTCGGATCCAGGCTTTCCCTTCGAAGTAGCCCTACTACCCAGGTTCCTTCTCCCTTATCTCCAGACAATAGTGTACAAAACTGCAATACCTAGACCTGACCAGATACAGTCGATTTCACATTTCTCGCCAGTTGAAGTCAAGGTTAGACTTAGTCTAAATTTTGTCAACAATCACCTTCGGATGGCATCTATAAGCCCATCTCCGAAAACTCTCCATCATTTCTCTAAATGGCATATTTAAGCCCATTTCCTACACAACACATCACCGAGTGCAAATTTCAGGGCACTCTGGTGTTCAATCATCATCTACTTTCAAGCTACGAACGACAAACGTGTCGATCTCACTTTTCAAGTTTAAGAAAATTGAATAGGGGAAGTTGTTGTACCCCAAAATTTTCCCTCCCATTTTTCATTCAAGATACTATCCTAGGGTTTCTCGAATACTCAATTTGGCTCAAAAGTTGATCAGACGGATTCTCTTCCTAGACAGTAAGTCCACAATTAGGGTTATGCATTTCCCAAAGAAAATTGAGTCTTCAAGATTTCAAATGTTCTTCATAGAACTTCATGTCTCCTCAAGATTTTTTAAGCCAATTTTCAAACCTCGCATTGCAAGTTTGCTCAATAAATGGTTCAGATAACTGAAAAAACAACTACATTGACCCAAAAATCGACCTTTTGCAAGAACAAGTTCAAACGATTGTAACTTCTTCATTATTCAATATTTTTGAGTGGTTCTTATTGCGTATGATTCTCCTTGATGCCATCTCCAATTTCTCTTCACAAATCAAGAGCTGATTATGTGTAGAAGATCACCAAAATTTGAGTACGTTAGAAGTCGCATCACGGACTTTGACCTAATTTTAAATAACAGTCGTCTGATTTCTAAAAATTGTGATTTATTCAAATTACAAGATCTTGAGACGATTATTTCTGTATATAGTCATAAGTGATGTCGCTCATGAGTTTATTTTCAAAGATCAAAATAAAATTGTGTTTCGAAGACTTCAAAAATTATTGAATCGTCGTAAGTCATTTGTTGATTTTTGAATGTTCTTAACCACAATTTGTTGCAAGATTGCTGAATGTTCTTAAAGCATGTTTGTTTTAGTCGAGCATGGTGTGCGATTCCATTTTGAATGCAAGTTTGAATTGGATGCGATTTAAAGATTAAGACTTTCATTTAAAACAATCATGATTTTGGATTCAAGTTGACCAAGTGGAATTGAATTCTTAAACATTTATTTTGTTTAGGAATTTGATTAGAGTACAAGGTGCATGTTTGTTTGAAATACAAGTTACAAATTCATTTGTGATTGCTTGGAATTCAAGTTACCAGACTAAAGTATTTCATTTCAAACTATTCCAATTGGGAATTTTAAAATTCAATTAAAATACAAATATTTGTATAGAATCCCATCATATCAAAAGTTATTCGATGCTTTGTATTATTACATTGCAAATAAAATTACAATTTTTTTGTCTTGTTTACAAAGAATCACAAGTTTCTTGTTTACAAAGAGAAGTTTTGTTTCTTCTTCAAGTCTTCCTTGCTTCGTATTCAAGCAACTCATCCCAAGCCTCGCTTGCCATTCATGAAACAAGAAGAAGAAGAGTTAGCAAGCATTCGATCAAAAGTAATGTGTAAAGAAGAGAAATTCATCATTAGGGTTTGCGTCTTGGAATCAGAATGTTTGTTTGTTTTAATCACAATCCATTTCTCCCTATTTTGAAAATCTCAAAACCTGAATTTTGGTTCACAAAAAAAGGGGAAAAGAAATATACAAAGCAAACAAAACAAGCAAGTTTCCCAATCTGCAACAAAGCAACAACCATATAGCAGCAATCATGTTGTCCAAAACCTACAACAAACAGAGCAGCGGGCAGCAAGTAACAACATATGCAAACAATGCAAAATAAGGCAAGCTGCAATGCAGCAGGGCAAGCAAGCTGCCCAACCTGCAGCAAAGTACATAACAACAAGCAATAACATATGCAATGCAAAACCAACACATAACCAAGCCTGCAAAGTAGAACAAATACATCATAAGCACAGTAGCAGCAACAAGGCTAATCAACTTATCTAAACATGTCATCATTTTCCTATAAAACTGCAAACCCTTCAGAATTTCAAAAATAAGCAAAATTGCTTTTTTTTCATTGAAAGAGGAAAGAGGAAAGATGAAAGAGATATCACCTAGAAATACAGTCCAAAGTCCTGCTATATACCAAAAACTCAGCCTAACAGTTGCACCAAATAGGTAATTACAAACCTGCTACTCAAATGCTCAAAGTCAGCTTTCCAAAACAGTCCAAAAATCTGTCAAAAGCAACTGCTATATAGAGCCAAAATTGCACACAAACAGGCCAAGTCAAAATCTGTAATAAAAACGACAAAGCATTCCACAAAACCAGCCTGCTGTCCAAAGCCCTACATTAGTCTAACCTTGCTGCACAAATAAGCTAAAAACCTGGGACCTGTTATGTTGCTGCAACAATCTTTCACCCAAAATGCATGATACCAAAACTTGTGCAAGAAAAGAAAAAAAATAGTGCACTTAGTGAACAAAGATGGATTCAAAACTCCCTCCTAATTTCAATATCTAGATCTATATAATAGAGTTCACAATAACAACATAAAACTTTTTTTTTGACAGGCCAAAAACCAGCATAGAAAACCAACAGATAGCCAATTAAATAGAAGAACCAAGCCAGCATAAGAAAACCAGGGGCCATGGCAATAGAAAGAAAACAAACAGCAAAAATCAGAAAACATAGGAACACAAGAACATCAAAACCCAGAAGATATCAGCATCATCATTTGTCCAAACAGAAAAACTATGAAGAATTCTGTACCATAATCATAACAGAGATCATCACCAAAATTCCCAGAACCGTATTTCAGATATCCAAAGAATTCAGGCTACTGGAGTCGGATTTCCTTTCCACTATGTACAAGCACATATCAAGCTTACCGGAAATCCCAACCCCATCTTTGAGTTAAAACTACATCCTTTCATCCTCTTCATCAAACCTTCACTGCAACCTGACACAGACCTTCATCAAATTAACATTACAACACCAATTTTGATATCACACGCGTAACAGAGGAGAAGAGAAGAAAATCGAAGAATACCTGAACAAAGCCTCCACGGAGCTTTGAAACGCCAGACATTATCAACCGGAAGAAACCTTCGTTCAGGTAAATTCTTTACCATTCTCGTTTGTGTTACCGTTGATTGTTGGCATAAGCGATTTTTGGGATTTCATAATTTGTTGTTGCTTTTCTTCGTAATGAAAAATCCACTGTGAAAACAAAGAATAGCGTGAGAGATAGAGCCGAGAGTGAGAAGCAGGATCGAGAGAGTTTGAAGAGAGGAAGGAAGGATTTGAAAGAGAGGAGATTAGAATTTCTGTTGATTTCTGGAAAAAAAGAACGATGATTGTTTGTGTTGGAACAGTTAGATTTTCAATCTTCCCCCTCTCCCAATAACAACAATATGGCGCCTCTAATCAGGTTGCTAGGGTTTCAAACCCTTCCCTTTCCTTATTTCCAGTCGGGTCAGCCCATTGGGCTGCTGGCCCAATCTAGTTATCATTTTCCCCTTTATATTTCAATTAAACCATAGAAATAACAGATAGACAACACATCTCAGTTGGTAAGGCTTGTACATTATAATATGGAGGACCCGGGTTCAACATCTTGCCAGGACATTTTTTTTCATTTATTTTGTTTTTAACTATTTACCCTTAGGACAAAATTAGTTTAGGTCTATTTTTTATTTTAAAATTCAATTGAATTAAATGCAACTCTTAAATTAGTTAAATTTCTCTTAGTTAGGAAATTTGTTTATTACCTCTTTTTCTTTTAATTTATTTATTTAGTTTCTACATAACAAAAATACTAAAAAACAAAATATAGACAAATGATTTAATTTCTTTAATCAATTATTTTCTTTAATAGATTAGAATTTCATTTTTTTCTTTCCAAACTTTTCAAACAGATACCAAGAATTTTATTTCCATATTTTGTTAATTAATTTTATTTCATAGACTGTTATAATTTTAATTAATCGTTAAAATTTGATTTGGTTGTATTGTTTGCCTATTTTGGACTTTTAATCGCATTCGACTCATCCCCATTTGTAAAAAATTGTACCCCCATTCTCGAAAACTCTGTAATAGCGTAGAATTTCAATTTCCGCAATTTATTGTTTTCCTTATATTGTATAGTAATTAGGCGTGTATGGCAAGATTTAAAATCAATTGCTAGATAACCTAATTTCAAAGACAAAATTACCTTGAAACAAACACACTTTTTCACACACGCACCTCTAGGGTAACCTCGCTCGTTGCCTCAGAAATACAGTCATGTCCCTCGAATATGGGACACTTTAGCAAAGACCCTTTGATAAAAAAGATCGTAGTCCCTCGACGTCCCTCGATGTTGCCTTCAATAAAACGATCTAGTCCCTATGACTGTATAAACATCTCGCGCTTGTCCCTTCACATCCAACGATGGGGCTTCTTACCAAATCAATGGTAAGATAGCAACTTCTAAAGGAGAAAAAGAACATTTAAGACTTTTCGAGTAGGTAGATTCGCTCTTAATCGCTCTCTTGCTCACAACCAAACATTTTACACCAACACTTTCAAAACTTCAAAACATTTTCAAAAGATCAAACACTTTGTATCCATTCTTACGAACGAGAATCATTACAAATTTTGCCTAAACAATGGCCTCTTTTCAAAAATACTTTCAAAACCACACAAAGCATAATTTCAAACAAAAGCAAGTGATATAGCAAGTAACTAGGAGCCCATGGAAAACCATGGATGAAAAGGGTGCTAACACCTTCCCTTTTCATAATCTACCCCCCAAACCCGAGAAATAATCTCGAAAGGTCTTTCCTGTGCTTTTTTACCTTTCCTTTTGGATAAAATAAAAGTCGGTGGAGACTCTTGCTAACCGCACAATAGCGATCAAATGCAAACGACCCAAGTCAGTTCTCCCACCGTATCACAACTACTTATCAACATCAACTACTTCCGACAATCACTTATGTGATCCCAACACAAAAGTTACAGCAACTTTATTACTCCATCATTGTTCAAACATCGAAATCTTAAACTTTCTTCGTAAATCAACAAATATTACATCGCTCTTCATTCTTCGAGAAGTAAGCACCAACAATGTTTGATCAATTTCTCTCAAAGCGCTCTAACTCAACTAACAACAAGACCTTGAATCCAAGTCACCTTCAAATTCGGGAACAAAAAGACTCCAACAATTCTTACATTATCATCGTCGGCAGCATACCGAACCAACACCTTTCAATTGAACATATCCGAGAAGCAAAGCTTCTCCCCCACTTATCTTCAACCAACTTCATGCAATTAAGGCAAACAAGTACGGACAGTGTTTCACACACTTGTCGCGCACTAAGGAACAAAAAACATTAGAAAACTTGGTCGGACCGACTGACCTGCTCTAATACCACTATTGTAACACTCCATTTCTATCCGGCGGATAACGATAAAATCAGAGTTCAACATAAATAGGATGCTACATTTTCAAGTTAAAATCAAACTTCATTTAATCGCATATAAAACAGATACATAACACTTAACTCGGATGAATCGATAACAACTTGATTTATTCTTTAACACCAAACAACTTTATATTGATAAGCAGCGGAATCTGCATACTCAACTTTAATTCACTTAACATCTTTATTCAACTAAAACAACTTCGAGACAACCGTTACTTCATGTAAACAACTTAAATATTCAGCAACGGAAATAAATATCAACAACTAAACATTAAGCGTTCATCCCCCTGAGTGCTACGTATCAGAGCGACAAAACCGACTCGAACTGACGAGGTAACAACTATCCTTCTTGATTACATGCATGTTACTAACAGAGGGCAACATTCAAATAGTGAGGGGTGAGATTCTCAAATCGTATAAGTGAGAGCACGGTAAATCATGTATTAAAATTCAGGAATATAAAACCATCACATTGCAACATCAACATTGTCATTCCCTTCACGATACATCTTTTCACAAACCTCACTTGTTTTAATCACAACTTAAATCATCACAATTCACATCATTATTAATTATGCAAGACCCGATGAGACACAACTATTAAAATACATGTGGTACCAACAGGGCTTCAACCCCCATCACCAATTGCCAATTATTACAGGCATTCAAACATGGCATCAGCCTTCATTTCTATTTTGCCAATTATTAGAGGCATTCAAATAAGGCATCAAACTTCATCGCTATTTTTCCAATCCAAGCCATCACAGAGTATGCAAATGTATGTGACTCAATGAATGCACCATCACATACTCACAACAATCATCATTCATCGCAAGGCATAAGCCTGCGTCGCCATTATTACCAGTAAATAGAGGTAATTCATCATCATCTAAAATTCTCTGGAACTTCGCATTATCAACAAAATTCACAGCAACAATCATAACAACACAACAACGACAATACAATAACAATAATTAAACAACAACTTAATAACAATTCAACAACAATTCAACAACAGGTCAACAACCATTTAACATTGGCCATATGACTACAACATAATATTGCCCATAAATAGAGGCAATTCAACCAAATTCATCATCACCTGCTATTTCATAATTAACCATAACAATTATTCCGTATAATTATTCGGACAGGTCGACCAAATCCTGCAAATTAATTAATTCTCCACTATTATTTTATTACTAATAACCTTCTGTTACTAATTCACATCTTAGTCTCTACCTTACAACAACTTATACAATGCACCGTCTCAACCATAATATCTTACAAACATTCTGCGTAATTATTCGGACAAACCAACTTCATCCGGCTAAATAACACTCTGCTACAATTACTAGCATTTCTACTCGGTATTATTATTACCAAACCCACAATGCTACTGTTAGTTCATATTATTCATATTATTTCATCACTCTACTAACGTACATCAGTTTACCAAAACAATTACTGCCATTATACTAATTATTTCCAACTCTGTCTTATTACTAAGGCCATCAAGTTATGTTGAAACTACTAAATTAAGATTACTGACATAAAGGATACTTATATTAATGAATTCTATACTGATACCATATGAAAATTATATAACATATTGCCACAGAAACGAGTTCTGCCCATGCCTAACAATCAGTGTCGAACGACACTTCATACCAACAATAACACCCAGTGCCGAACGACACTCCTCTCTCTCAAGGCTGCCGACCGGCAGCACTCACCACTAACAAGGTAACAATCGGCATGCCTCCCTTTCTTAAAATTTCCAAACTTCCTGTTCCTTCTCCAGTTTCCTTCGATCCATATATTTTCAATGGAACAATCAATCAACACACAGGAATACGAAAGTTTCACCGATATTCATCACTAATTAATTCATAACATCAATTGCCATAAACAAACACAAACAATAATAATTTAAACCCTAATTCCCCACATACAATTTCTCATAAGCCCCATTATAGGATAAGAAAATCCATCCTTACCTTGGATTGGAGATCGCTCTATAATTTCCGATCGAGTTCTGATTGCAATCCGTTGCTGCCATAACTCTAAACCTTTATTCTTCTTCTTTTCTCCATGTACTGCATCCTTTTCTTTTCTCTTTCTCTAAAATCCTTATTCTTCCTTTTTCTCATAAAATTCTAATTCCTTATAATTTCTATTATTCTTAATAATTCTATTGGGCCTAATCTTAACACCCCCACTTTTACCACCACCAACCAATAATTAAGCCCATATAATAAATCTAGTATTATTCCAATACTATTTCTACAACTTAATCAACCAAATAATCAACTAACAAGGTGACAACTTAAATCAATATTTCAATAATTCCAATAATTAATCCGTAATTAATTTAATTAAATAATTAATTAAATTAACCGGCGTTACAGCCCACCTTCATCTCCATGCCACTGTCCATCTTTGCAATTTGCAACAACCCAACTACACCATCATCACCGTAAATTCCTTCAACACCCAATCATCATCGTCAATTCTCTCTCCACGAACAACAACCACTCCGTTCACATCCAACAACAAACCATAAGCATCATCCGCTCCATTTGTTTTCATTTACAGCAACTTCACATCGCCATCACTATTCAAATCCAGCACCTCGTTCAACAGGAAATCATCACCGTTCCTCTTCCTCTTACACCAACTACACTCCATTTGTTCATCAATGCTCATAACCTCTTCAACACGCATCAAGCCAGCAGATCCTAGCCACTTCACTTTAACACGACTTTCACGTTTTCCCTCTGCCTCACTTCCAACTGTGTGTGATACTCCCTCCAACTCAGTTCTGTTTTACAACTCCTCCCTTCGTCCAAGCTTCGACATTCAGCAAACTGTTCGGTAACTCTTCAATTCTATTGTTGATTGTTTAAACTGTGATGTTGTATTGTTTTTTCTGATTAACTATTGTGTTATTAAAATTGTGAGAACCCTATGTTAGTTCATGGATAAATATGGTTTGATGATATTGTAGTGCAATATTCTTTTGAGTAAAATCGTTAGGCTGTATAGATTTATCAGTCTAGAAGTTTATGCTGCCAATTTGCGAAGAAACGACTTGATATGTTATATTCTTTGATAACTCTTTGAAAAAAATAGTAATGTTCAATTTTTTGTCTTCAATTAAAATGTATGCCAAACTTGTGTTGAATTCTTGTTTAGTGGTTGGTGTTAAAGTGTTGATGTTAGTGAGTTTATTGTTGAATTTGGTGATGATATTGTTGTCGATTTGAGTTTTAAAGAGGATGCTGATATTTGTTTGCATTTAGAATATGGAAGTTGAATGAAACTTTGGCAATTTGGTTGCTTGAATTAAGTGATGATCATGGTGTTTCGATTGAAAGGATCATTTGTTGCTATTTTTTTTGTTTTGTCATGTCGAGTAATTAATTCAAGAAGTGCAGATGTCCGGATGATTTGTTTTTGGTCCATTCAAGTTTAATTGTGATTGGTGAGAATTGGTTTTGTTTGTGATTTGTTTCTCTTTGGTTTCAACTTATCTTTACATTTAATTTTGGAGCCTTTTTGTACCTATGTAGTGGCTTCCCGAATTTGATTTGTTTGACCATAGCTTGGTTTGAAATCAATTGTCTATGTTTCGATTTTGGATTGAATTATAGCATGAGTTTCTTTGACTTTAATTCTTTGTGAATGAAAATATTTGAATAAACAATTGTTTTGTTCTTGAATTGTTCATGTGTATCATACGGATTTTATTTTGATTCTTATACTTTATTATTACTAACACATGTTCTAGCTGTTGCAATTTCATTTGGTTTCACTTTTATCCCTCTTATGCTACTAACGAGTTTGTTATTGTGAAGGTTTCCAAGAACTATTTCAAGCATTCATTCTCGCATAGCGCATCTCTGCTTTTTCTTCATTCCCTTTTTATTGTATTTTATTTTACTATTTCGATTTAATATTTAGTAATATAAATATATAATTGTACATAATACTTTTGATTTTGTATTTTATTCAATTCACTTGTAAATAAATTCATGTTATGTAAATATTTTTTCCATTGCGTTGTGATTTTTAATTTTAATTCAAGTTAACTTTTGAAAATCGTATGGACGCATATAATTTTTCCCAATCATTTGGATTTGATTCCTACATGAATCAATTCTAGAAAATACTTAACTAAGTGCAATGTTCGACAATTTACACTTAAGCTTTAAATAAGTTTCCTCGTGCTGTTGGATTTGTTTGTATATTTCATGTGATACAGGGATTGTTATCCAATACCGTGAGCTTTATTTGATATCTTGAGCCTTATCTGGTACCGTGAGCTTTATCCATCGTCTTTGCGTTTTATCTGATTCCTCTAATGATCCACGCTTTATTTGTCCGTGATTTATTTTCACATGCTTTATTCGACGCTTGGAGTATTATCTTACATTTGGGTTTCTTTGATGTCGTCCGCTTGTGATTTATTTTCACCTGATGTTTGGTATACTCTTAGCTTTTTTATATGTCTGTGACTTTAAACCCAAAGGGATGGGAACACGGTATTGACTTTATCATTTCAACTCTTTACCTTATCTTCTACCCTCTTGTACATAGGATACTCTCTTCATCTCTTCTCCCATTGTTTAATTTTCAAAACCTTCTCATCTTTTTCAAAATCTTCTTTGTTTCTAAACTTGAATTGCTTTCGTAATAAACTTGGACTTAGGTCCATGCATTTTAAAAAATATTTTCTTAATCAAACTTTAAACAATTTAACAATACTTTGACATTTTTGTGAGAAGACTAAAAGTTAATCAATCTCATTCAAACTATCTTTGCCACTTTGGCTTTTTACCTTAAAATTTTCTCAAAATATTAGACTCTTGCATATCCTTGTAGTGATGCGAGCTACTATACTTCTACGATATGTAGTGAAGTGAGATATTTTCCACTTGGGTGTTGAGCGAGACTTTGTTGATTTTAAAATCCAAGCCATATCCTCCACTTTGAGATGAGGCAAATTCTCTTTTCTCATAATCGTGGGTAGTAAGTATGTTCTTCCACTCGGATAAGAAGATGATGTATTGTCTCTTAAAATTAACCAACACACTTGTGTTTTAAATTTTTTTAAGGTGAAATACGAGTACCCTGATCCCTTATTGCACGAAAGGTGGTACGTAGGCACTAAAGGTTCGCAACCACGACGGGTGCAAAAATTATAAAAAATACTTCTTTCCTCATTCCCACAATCCATTTTTGTATACAACATTTATAGCTAAAATACATAAATTTTCAAAGAGGTTCCTGTGGAATACCGTAGATGTTTAGGGTGCTAATACCTTCCCTTTGCATAATCAACCCCGAACTTAGATTTTCTCCCCCTCTTTTTGGGTTATTCGCTCTTTTCCCATTCCTTTGGAAACAATAAAGCGCGATGGTGATTTTTATTTTAATATGTGCGAGTTAAGTCAATCTAATGGCTTTGTCTCAATATTTCTACCGCTACAGAAAAAAATAGCGACTTTGCTAGGAAAGTATAGGTCTATTGTTGGTCCATCCTTAAGTGGGTTAAGCCTATCTTTGTTTATCTGAATATGTGATATTATGGGTTGTATCTTATATGCCGTATATATGTTTGTCTGGATTTTCCTGGTTTTCAGGGTGCTTGGTGATTTCTCATAAGTCCTATACTCGGACTTGGGCAAACTTAAGATAGGACGGGCGATATAGTCATGTTAACTTTGAGGGAGTAATCCCAAAAAGGAGGCATGAGTCCCCCACTCAGTGAAGGCCCTTTTGACTATAGTGTCGTTTACTGAGTAATCGAGAAGACGTGCTGCTTTCGGCCTGGGAGCCTGCTGAAACCGAGGACCGTAGAACCTTTAACCCATCCTGGCCTTTTAGGTGTAGTGCGGAAGCTATGACGGAATAATCTGGAAGTGGTTGTCACGCGATACTATGCTCGGACGAGTTTTTCTTGAGAATATTACTAATTACCGAGTCAATCGGGATGTTGGTAATATCTGAAAGAAGGATGTAGACTCTAGGAACCTCTTAGAACCTTGTTCGGCAGGTGATAAACTTTTAGATCATACCTTATGGGTAGTACCTTCAACCTCATGCTCGTGACTTTGAACCTATGAACCATATGTTTATGATCTTGTGTGTGATTGTTGCATCATGAATTCATGCAACCATGAGCATCCTTTAAAATATTTTGTTTCAAGGGACTTAAAGTTGACTCTTTGTGAAGATCCCAGGTACTTTTTGACTATGGATTCTGGAAAAAGAAAGACTAAGAAGTACAGTTTCAAAGATCCCAAGATAGATGAGTTGATAAGTCTGATACCCCGAGATCGAGAGTTCTACATTTTTTCGAAGGAAGTATGGGTCCATCATTTCCCTTATGAAGCTCAGGATGAAGAAGGGTATTCTCTCGACTTTGGTCCAGTTCTATGATCTGACGTATCAATGCTTTACTTTCCCTGATTATCAGTTGATGCCTACATTGGAGGAGTATTCTTATCTGCTGGGTTTACCTATTATTGATCGTGTTTCTTTTACTGGTTTGGAGGGGGAGCCAAAATCCCATGAGATTGTTGCTTTGATCAATTTAGGGAAGTCTGAGGTTGAAGCCCACATGACTACCAAATGAGGGATTAGAGGATTACCAGCTCAGATCTTATTGGAGAAAGCTCTTCCTTTTTCCAAAATGAAGAGTATGGTTGCTTTTGAAGCCATCTTTACTCTACTTGCTTATGGATTGTTCTTATTTCCCAATGTCAACAAATTTGTGGATACCAATGCCATCAGAATCTTTATGATTGGAAACCTAGTCCTTGCGTTATTAGGTGATGCTTATTACTCTATTCATCTTTGGGATTCTTATCATGGAGGGATGATCATTTGTTACACGCCTTTCTTGTATTAGTGGTTTATTTCTCACTTGCCTCGGTCTGATGCTTTCTGGGATGTCAAGAAGGAACCTCGTTGGGCTCCGAAGATTATAGCCCTCACTCATTTAGATATCATTTGGTATCACCGGGATTACTATGATGTGGAAATTATTGATAGTTGTGGTAGTTTCTCCAATGTACCTCTTCTTGATACAAAGGGAGGAATTAATTACAATCCTGTTCTTGCACGACGACGGCTTGGATATCCGATGAGGGATAAGCCAAATAGTATTCATCTGAGTGGTTTCTTCCTGAAAGAGGGATAAATTCATAAGGAAGCTAAAGAGGAGATTGCGAAGGCTTGGCGTCATATTCACAAGAAGGGTAGGAAGGACTTGGGACCTAGAGGGGTTGTTTCTTTGGAGCCTTATCTTTAGTGGGTACAAGCAAGAGCCATCCAGTTGAATATTCCATATTCCCGTGAAGCACCCATGCCTGATATGTTTGTTAAGACCACTCCTCCCTTATTAGATGATATGGAAGATCTTCATCTTGCTCTAGTCAGGATGCAGCATGAAAAGGAGACTTGGGAGAATAAGTGTCAAACTTTAGAGGTGTTCTACCGAGCAGACCTGAAGGAGAAAGACGACTTGATCGAGATTCTTGAGAATCGTGCTGTAGAGATGACGGAGAGGCAAGAGGATTTATTTTTCTCTAGAGCTCCGTCAAGACCTAGTTGCTCACTTCCCGATTCTGGTGATTGGAAAATGGTCTCCCATAGGTATGCAGAAGAGAAAAAGTAGTTGAAGGCTCAAATTGCAAGACTCACAGGGGAAGCGTTAGTGTGTGGAGTGATCTTCATCAGCTTTTCTTTTTTAGGATCTTAGATTTTTATCTTGTACTTGGGATTAATGAAACTTGTACTAAAAAGTTGTAATCCGTTTTGAAGTTATTATAATGAGATTTTCAGTATTTCAAATGTGTTAGTACTTTAATATTTTCAAATTGCACATCATGCATAATCTTGAACATATTTTTGCATTTATGTTCATACCCAGGTGTCTTACTGTGCTTCTTTACTTAATTCAGCAAGTTGTATCACCAGTACAACACTCGGACTAATTTCAGAAGGAAGATGGATAATCTAGAACAAGAGAATCACGAGCTGCACGAAGAAGTTTCTGCTCTGAAGGCCGGTATGGCCCATCTCACTGTTTTGATGGAATCGTTGGTGGCTGCTCAGAATCAGCCACCCTTTCTCAGCCTCAACAGACAATAGTTACTACTGAAACTTCAGTTGTTTCGGTTTCTGCTACCCCAGCTGCTATTAATCATAATCATATGCATCAAGGTTATCCATAGGGAATTCAAGAGAACTTTATGTCAGAAGGTTTTAATCATGATACTCAAGTTGCTCCACTTGCTCAGGCTACTGTTGCTCCTGAACCTCCTATGGTGCATATTATCCCTGCTGCTAGAAATGAGATTTACTATGCGGAACCTCCCTCAGTGAATGTGGTACCATTTTCTAATGATGAAGCGTATCACCCTATTCCTCCACCAAGTGAAAGTTTGGGTGTCTATGATCAAATGGACGATTTTCAGGATCTGTTTGATAGGATGCGGAAAGAGTTGAAGGCCCTCAGAGGAAAAGAACTATTTGGGCAGAATGTGAATGATATGTGTTCCAAATGTGAAAATACCTGCAAAATTCAAAGTACCAGAATTATAGAAGTACAAGGGCAACACTTTCCCTCGTGCTCACTTAGTGATGTATGTGAGAATAATGTCTACTCATACCGATGATTAACACCTGTTTATTCATTTCTTTCAAGACAGTTTGATTGGTGTTGCGTTGAAATGGTACATGAGTTTGGATAGTGCCAACATTCACTCTTTCAACGAATTCGGTGAAACGTTTATTAGACAGTACGAATACAATGTGAACATCGCGCCTGACCATGTTCAACTCAGGGCCATGGTCCAAAAGGACAAGGAGTCATTTAAAGAATATGCACAGAGATAGCGTGAAGTAGCCGCCTAAGTGATTCCTCCAATGGAAGAAAAATAAATGACCAAGATTTTTCTAAAGACTTTGGATGCATTCTTTTATGAAAGAATGGTAGCGAGTGCACCCAATGACTTTACCAAGATGGTGGGAATGGGCGTCCGTTTGGAAGAAGTTGTAAGGGAAGTTCGTTTGACAAGAAGTGAAAATTTCGGCAGTGTGAAGAAACCATCATATGGGTTTGCTAAAAAGAAAGAGAGAGACAAATTTTGTTATTCAAGAGAGAAGGGTTAATCCTCCTAGAAGAAATTATCAGAGTCACCAACAGGTTGCTTCGATAACTCTAGTTATCAATACGACTACAACCATAATCGCTTATCAAAGACCAACCCCTCAAGGAAAACAAGTGAAGAATCAGAGGAGAGAGCCTTTTGACTCTATCCCCATGAGTTATGCAGAGTTACTCCCAGCATTGATCCAGAAAAAGTTGGTTCAGACTAGGCCACCCCCGGCTATACCATCACCATTGCCTTGGTACTACAAGGCAGATCAGACGTGTGCTTTCCATCAGGGTGCACCAGGGCATAATATGGAAAACTATTATACTCCGAAGTCCGAGGTATAGAAAATGGTGAGATCTGGCCTTTTATCCTTCAAAGATGTCAGTCCTAATGTCAAAGATAATCCTCTGCCAAATCATGGAGGAACGAATGTTGTCAACATGGTTGCTAGTTGTCCAGGGGACTTCGGGATTTATGATATCAACTTGGTCAGAGGAGACTTTGTAAAGATGCATGCAGACCTTTGCGAGTTTAGCTACTATAATCATGACCATGCTGGTTGTGGTATCTGTAGTACTGATATACAAGGGTGTGATAAGATAAAGGTCGATTTGCAGGAGATAATGGATGGGGGACTCATCCATATAAACAGGTCTAGGGAAGAATATGAGGAGGAAGTAAACATGGTCTTTGGATGTCCTGGAGAGTTTCGGATCTTTGATGTAGACCATATGAATGATGATCTGGTGCAATTACACGCTACCTTCTGCCATATGGAAGGTCAGGTGGAGCACCACTATAGATCTTGCAGGGTATGTTGTAGAGATTCTTAGGGATGTTACATTGTTAGAAAAGGATTTAAATTGTTATTAGACAATGTCACCATCAAGGTGTCAGGCCAAAGAGATGATTACCATGAGGTTAATAAGATTGAAGATTTCTTGGCTGATACTAAGTCAGATGATGTATATGCTTCTGCGCATGAATTCTTTTCTTCATATGAAGATATGATCTCTGATGATCATTCTGTATTGTCCAATTATTCTAAGGATGGGGTGAACGTAATTGTGTCTTGTTTCAATGATTCTGCCCTTGTTGAGATTGAATACTGTAGCAAGCCAGTTGTTGCTCCAGTAGTGATTTTCTTGTCGGGTCTGGTTCCTTACAAATCAAACAAAGTTGTACGATACAAGTACAATGCTACAATTTTAGAGGATGGTATGAAGGTTCCCATCCAGCCTTTATCTAATGTTGAGAATATTACTGAGGCCGGTAGAGTGGCCTACAGTAGTCGTGTGTTCGTGCCTGTTATTCGAGGAAATGATAGCGCTGGTAAGAAGGTTGTGGAAAGTGTTGAAAATAAGAAAGTAGTAGGGGAGTCCAGTGGTGCTACCCTGGAGAAATATGTGGATGATATATTGAATATTATTAAGATGAGCGACTACCAGATCATGGATTAGTTATTGCAGACCCCTTCAAAGATATATATCCTAGCCTTGCTGATGAACTCATCTACTCATAGAGAATCTTTAATACGGGTGTTGGACCAAGCCTTCGTGGAGAGTTATATGCCGTTAGACCAATTCAACAGTGTGGTAGGTAATATTACATCTTGTAATAACCTAAGCTTCTGTGATGATGAATTTCCTAACGAAGGAAGAAATCATAATTTATCCCTCCATATATCAATAAATTGTAAGAACGATTCATTATCAAATGTGCTGATTGATAATGGGTCCACCTTAAATGTTATACCGAGGAGTACGCTGATGAAGTTGAAATATCAAGGAGCACCCATGCGCCCAAGCGGCATAATCGTAAAAGATTTCTATGGATCAAGGAAGTCTGTTATTGGGGAAGTGGATCTACCTATTCACATAGGTCCACACTTATTTCAGATTACTTTCCAAGTCATGGATATTGTGCCCGCATACAGTTGTTTACTAGGACATCCATGGATACATGAGGCAGGGGATGTCACTTCAACTCTACACCAAAAGATGAAGTTCGTGTGTGAAGAAAAAGTGGTTATTATAAATGGAGAGAAAGCATTGCTGATTTCTCATCTATCATCTTTCAGTGTTGTAGAAGCAGATGAAGTTGTTGTTGGAACGTAGTTCCAAGATTTGTCCATTGATAACGTGAGAGAGAATGAGAATTATATTACCTCATTCAAATATACTCAGTAGGCTGTGTGCAATGTCTCAAGTAAAGTATGGGGGCAAATTGTTGACCCGCTGGTAAATAAGAATAGGGCTGGTTTTGGATTTTCTGTGAAGAATGGTAAAGAGGAAAGCTTGAAGCCAAAGTCTACTTTGAGCAGCTATCAGGATATTTTCCACTGTGGAGGATACATTCACCTAACCATTTTAGGGATCAACGATATTACGGAGGATGAAGAAGAACATGAGATGCCAAATTATGTGACGCCTGGAGTCAGCGTCCAGAACTAGGTCACTATTGATGTTCCCACTTGCATCCATGTCTCATAGTAATTTGTTTTTGTTTATCTTTGCAAAAAGCTTTCACTCTACCCAAGGTGAAAGTTAATATTTTATGGGCTTATCTGTTTGCTTTGCTCATTAAAGTCATATATAAAAGTTGTTTTTGATTCCCAAATTGTGTCTTTATTTTCTGCTTTTTCTTGGAAAAATGGTAATTAGAAAAAACCCTTTTGGAATAAATATAACTAAAAATAAATCTGCATAATCACTTGATATATGTATCAGTTTCTAAAAGCAATCATAAATCACATGTGCAGATTAATTAAAAAACATGTTGAATACAATGACCCTGCACCCTCTCCCAACTTTGAATATCCTGTGTATGTGGCCGAAGAAAAAGAATATGATGAAATTCCAGAAGAGGTTTCACGGTTGCTTGAGCGTGAGGAAAGTTCCATTCAGCTGTATAAAAAGCCGTTGGAGACAATCAATTTGGGTTCATAGGAAGATCCAAGAGAAGTCAAGATTGGAGCATTGTTGCATCCCGACGTAGAGAGAAGTTTGATTGAACTGTTGAAAGAGTATGTGGAAATCTTTGCATGGTCATACCAAGACATGCCTGGTTTGGATACTGATATTGTGGAACATCATTTGCCGCTAAATCCAGAATTCCCGCCAGTCAAGCAGAAATTGCAAAGAACTCACCTTGATATGGCAGTAAAAATCAAAGAAGAAGTGTTAAAGCAGATTAATGTCGGTTTTCTTGTGACATCAGTGTATCCTCAATGGTTTGCCAATATTGTCCCTGTACCAAAGAAAGACAGAAAAGTTTGCATGTGCGTTTATTATAGAGATTTAAACAAAGCTAGTCCAAAAGATGATTTTCCATTACCACATATTGATATGTTGGTTGATAGTACAACAAAATTCAAAGTATTCTCGTTCATGGACGAATTTTCCGGATATAATAAAATCAGAATGGCTCTTGAGTACATGGAAAAAGCAACGTTTATCACACCCTGGGGAACATTCTGTTATAGAGTGATGCCTTTCGGGTTAAAGAACGTTGGTGTAATGTACCAGAGGGCTATGACAACCCTATTCCATGATCTGACGCACAAGGAAATTGAGGTATATGCTGATGATATGATCGCCAAATCACAAACTGAAGAAGGGCATATAGAAGATTTGTTGAAATTGTTTCAGCGTTTGAGTAAATATCGTCTGCGCTTGAATCCAAACAAATGCACACTCGGTGTTCGATCAGGGAAGTTATTGGGTTTCATTGTCAGCCATAAAGGAATCAAAGTTGACCCTGATAAAGTCAAAGCGATTCAAGAAATGCATGTGCCAAGGACTGAAAAGCAAGTCAGAGGTTTCCTTGGGCGGTTGAATTACATTTCTAGATTCATTTCCCACATGAGTGCAACGTGTGAACCGATATTTAAGTTGCTAAAGAAAGATCAGGGTTTTGTGTGAATAGATGATTGCCAAAGGGCATTTGAAAGTATCAAAGAATATCAGCTTGAACCTCCCATCTTCCTCCCTCTCGTTGAAGGAAGACCATTGACCATGTATCTATCAGTGTTGGATAGTTCTATGGGTTATATTTTAGGACAACAAGATAAAACAGGAAAGAAGGAATACTCCATCTACTATCTCAGTAAGAAATTTACTGACTGTCAGTCGCGATATTCTATGCTGTAAAAAACATGTTATGCCCTAGCCTGGGCGGCAAAGCGGTTGCGGTAATATATGTTGAATCATACTACTTGGTTGATTTCCAAAATGGATCCAATTAAGTATATTTTTGAAAAGCCTGCTCTTACTGGGAGAATTTCTCGTTGGCAGATATTGTTGTCTGAATATGATATTGAATACCGTACTCAGAAGACTATAAAAAGTAGTGTGTTGGTGGATTATCTTGCTCACCAACCGGTTGATGATTATCAGTCTGTTAAATATGATTTCTCTTATGAGGGTGTTATGTTTCTGAAAGCGAAAGATTATGATGAACCTTTGCCTGGGGAAGGTCCTGATCCTAAATCTCGGTGGGGTATAGTATTTGATGGAGCTGTGAACGCTTATGGAAAAGGAATCGACACTGTGATTATCACTCCTTATGGATCACATATTCCTTTTACCGCAAGGCTGGCTTTAGATTGTACCAATAATATGGCAGAGTATGAAGCTTGTATCATGGGTCTCGAGGATGCCATTGATCTCAGAATCAAAGTACTAGATGTGTACGACGATTCAACATTGGTAGTAAATCAGATTAAAGGAGAATGGGATACTCGTCACCCTGGCTTGATCCCTTACAAAGACTATGCTAGAAGATTATTACCCTTCTTTAACAAAGTTGAATTCCATCATATTCCTAGAGATGAAAATCAGATGGCGGATGCTTTGGCAACTCTGGTTTCTATGTATCAAGTGAATACTTGGAACGATGTGCCTCGTATCACGGTGCGACGTTTGAATAGATCAGCTCATGTGTTTGCAACAGAAGAGACGTTGGATGAGAAACCTTGGTATTATGATATCAAGCATTTTCTCCAGACTCAGAAATACCTGGATGATGCATCAAGTAAAGATAGAAAGACATTAAGAAGGTTGGCAGGTAGCTTCTTCCTCAATGAAGATGTGATATACAAAAGAAATTATGATATGGTCTTGCTGAGATGCATGGATAGACATGAAGCAGACATGTTGGTGCATGAAATCCATGAAGGTTCCTTTGGTACTCATGCCAATGGACATTCGATGGCAAAGAGGATGCTTAGGGAAGGTTACTATTGACTGACAATGGAATCTAATTGTTACAAATTTGAAAAGAAGTGCCATAAATTCCAGATTTATGCTGACAAAATCCATGTGCCTCTGACACTTCTCAATGTTATTTATTAACCATGGCCCTTCTCTATATGGGGTATTGACATGATTGGAATGATCGAACCCAAGGCGTCAAATCGACATCATTTCATCTTGGTGGCAATTGACTACTTCGCCAAGTGGGTGGAAGCAGCTTCATATGCTAATGTCACTAAACATGTGGTAGTGCGTTTTATCAAGAATAATCTGATATGTCGAGTATGGTGTGCCAAGCATGATTATCACCGACAACGGCTCAAATCTGAATAATAAGATGATGACATAACTTTGCAAAGAATTCAAGATTGTCCATCACAATTCATCTTCCTACAGGCCAAAGATAAATGGGGTTGTTGAAGCTGCTAATAACAACATTAAGAAGATCCTCCAGAAAATGGTTGTCACTTATAAGGATTGACATGAGATGCTCCCTTTTGCTTTGTACGGGTATCGAACATCTGTACTCACTTCAACATGGGCAACCCCTTTCTCTCTTGTGTATGGCATGGAAGCAGTGCTCCCCATTTATGTTGAGATTCCCTCTTTACGTGTGATAATGGAAACCAAGTTGTCAGAGGCTGAATGGGTCCAAAACAGGTTTGACCAGTTGAATTTGATTGAATAGAAAAGAATGACGACCCTGTGTCATGGTCAGTTATACCATAAAAGAATGAAGAAAGCTTTTGACAAGAAGGTCAAGCTTCGTGAATTCAGAGAAGGAGACCTCGTGCTCAGAAAGATCCTGTCTTTTAACGCTGATTCTAAGGGCAAGTAGACTCCCAATTTTGAAGGCCCATATGTTGTCAAGAAAGCCTTCTCTGGTGGTGCATTGATTCTTGAAACTATGGATGGCGAGGAGTTCCCGCGTCCTGTGAATGCTGATGCAGTCAAGAAATACTTCACCAAAAAGAAATAAAAGAACAGCTTGCTAAGTCAAAAACCTGAAAAGGTGACTTAGGCAAAAAAGGAGCGTCTCGGTAGGCTGAAAACCCGAAAGGGTGGTCTAGGCAAAAATTAGAGACATAAACAAAATAAATTTTCCCGGTAGGTTGAAAACATGCAAGGGTAACCTAGGAAAAAGTCAGGGATTTCTTGGCAAGTAACTACATTAGACAAGACTTGATCATTGAAGCAACAATCTTCTCGAATCCTCACCAGTCTTCAACCGAAGCCGCTGCTCAGGAATTCAAAGTTGTTAGGGAGAATAGTGGTCATTGTATTTCAATGTATCTTTTTCAATATATATTACCATTTTCCAAACTTTGTAATCATTTATTGAGTCTCGCCATTCGCAGACTACCATTCTATTAATAAAGTTTGATCTTTTGTCCATTTATTTGCAATTCTTATTTTATTCAGCTTACAAAGACTTCATTTATTATTGATAGTAATTTTCAAAGAAAATAGATTAAATAACAAAAATTGTTCTTTTTTAAAAGAATTTACAAATTACTTCTTGCTTTAGATTTTGTGATTCAAGGAGAACAAAAATAGTGACTCCAAGGATGGACAAACTCTAAAATTTTGGAAGTATGAATCCCCCAGGAAAGGCTCTCCCAGGTCACTTTTGTTGTTTTGAGTACGGTCTTACCGTGCTTCTCAGATAATTGAAAATGATATCAATCGATGTATGGGGCGGTATTGGGTTTGTAACCCCATTTTCCCCAGTCAAGTCTCGGTTCATTTTGATTTCAGGTTTGCAGGGTCTGAGGTCTCTATCTCGTTTTCTCCAGTGAGGCAACCAGACAAGGGCAGTGTCTTTTCTAAGAAATGTTGAAATAGTTGTCAACTTTTTGGGTTTTCTCCCGCCAAGTGCTTGATTTGATTTAAAATCCACATAAGTTTGATTTCTTGTTGTAATGTTTGACTTCTTAAATCCCTGGATAAGGCTATCCCAGTGAAGTTTCATAAGTTCTCCCTAGAGAATTGGTGAGAATTGGTTTTGTTTGTGATTTCTCTCTCTTTGGTTTCAACTTATCTTTACATTGAATTATGGAGCCTTTTTGTACATATGTAGTGGCTGCCCGGTTTGATTTGTTTGACCATAGCTTGTTTTGAAATCAATTGTCTATCTTTCGATTTTGGATTGAATTATAGCATGAGTTTCTTTGGCTTTAATTCCTTTGTGAATGGAAATATTTGAATAATCAATTGTTTGGTTCTTGAATTGTTCATGTGCATCATACGGATTTTATTTCGATTCTTATACGTTGTGATTACTAACACATGTTCTAACTGTTGCAATTTCATTTGGTTTCATTTTTATCCCTCTTATGCTACTAATGATTTTTTTATTGTGAAGGTTTCCAAAAACTGTTTCAAGCATTCATTCTCGCATAGCGCATCTATACTTTTTCTTCATTCCCTTTTTATTGTATTTTATTTTACTATTTCGATTTAATATTTAGTAGTGTAAATATATAATTGTACATAATACTTTTTATTTTGTATTTTATTCAATTCACTTATAAATAAATTTAGGTTATGTAAATATTCTTTCCATTGCGTTGTGATTTTGAATTTTAATTCAAGTTAACTTTTGAAAATCGTATGGACGCATATAATTTTTCCTGATCATTTATATTTGACTCCTACATGAATCTATTCTAGAAAATAATTAACTAAGTACAATGTTCGGTAATTTACACTTAAGATTTAAATAAGTTTCCTCGTGCTGTTGGATTTGTATGTATATTTCATGTGATGCAGGGATTGTTATCCGATATCGTGAGCTTTATTTGATATCTCGAGCCTTATCCGGTACCGTGAGCTTTATCCATTGCCTTTGCGCTTTATCTGATTTCTCTCATGATCCACACTTTCTTTGTCCGTGATTTATTTTCACCTGAGGTTTGGTATACTCTTAGCTTATTTATATGTCTGTGGAATTAAACCCAAAGGGATGGGAACATTGTATTGACTTTATCATGTCAAGTACTGGTTTCTTATTTGGTCATATCCTTCTTTACCTTATCTTCTACCCTCATGTAGATAGGATACTCTCTTCATCTCTTCTCTCATTCTTTAATTTTCAAAACCTTCTCATCTTTTTTAAAATCTTCTTTGTTTCTAAACTTGAACTGCTTTTGTAATAACCTTAGACTTAGGTCCATGCATTTTCAAAAATATTTTCTTAATCAAACTTTAAACAATTTAACAATACTTTGACATTTTTGTGAGAAGAGTAAAAGTCAATCAATCTCATTCAAACTATCTTTGACACTTTGGATTTTTACCTTAAAATTTTCTCAAAAGATTAGGATTTTGTCAATCCTTGTAATGATGCGAGCTACTATACTTCTATGATATGTAGTGAAGTGAGATATTTCCCACTTGAGTGTTGAGCGAGGCTTTGTTGATTTTAAAATCCAAGCCATATCCTCCACTTGGAGATGATGCAAATTATCCTTTCTCATAATCATGAGTAGTAAGTATTTTCTTCCACTCGGATAAGACGATGATGTCCTGTCTCTTAGAATTAACCAACACACTTGTGTTCTAAATTTTTTTAAGATGAACTATGAGTACCCTGATCCCCTATTGCACGGAAGGTGGTACGTAGGCACTAAGGGTTCGCAACCGCGGCGGGGGAAAAATCATTAAAAAAAAATACTTCTTTCCTCATCCCCACAATCCATTTTTGTATACAACATTAATAGCTAAAATACACAAATTTTCAAAAAGGTTCATGTAGAGTACCGTAGAAGTTTAGGGTGCTAATACCTTCCCTTTTCATAACCAAACCCCAAACTTAGATTTTATCCCCATCTTTTTGGGTTATTTGCTCTTTTCCCATTCCTTTGGAATCAATAAAGTGTGGTGGCGATTTTTATTTTGATTTGTACGAGTTAAGTCAATCTAATGGCTTTGTCTCAACATTTCTACTACTACAGGTCAAACCCAATTATTGTTGGGAACATCATTCGGTGGCACAAACGTCCTCAGTTATGGAAACTTGGACTTCTCTTGAGGCACCTGGACATGGTTTGGCCCCTTAGCATGGTCGGACACCAATTTTGGATTTTTTTTCCTGGATGGTGCTTTTTCTTCAGCGCCTCAATCTTCTTTCCAGCGTCTTCGTCATAGATCACGTAGCAGTTTGGGCATAACATGGATCTAGAATTACCCAGCTTACATTTGTTCAAAAAATATACCAACTCCTCTTCAGGCTTAGGAAACATGACCTTCATCAATTCAGCCACTATTTCCTCAGACAATTCATCATCCTTACAGTCCATTTTTACTTTGTCGTCCTGATCACCTTCAGGATTTTCAGCAAAATCGACCATCACCACTTCATGTGGCTTAGACGGATTGTTCTTGCCACTTTTGAGACCCCCAATAGTCTCAACTACTATAGTCACAGTTGGTTCGTCTTCAAGACCATCAGTAAGCTTAAGCGTCAATGTTTCTAGCGAGTTGATAGTGTCTAGTTGTTCGTCTATGAGGCGTTCAGTAGCCTCCATCATCAGCACTTCAAATGGCTCCACATAGTGTCCATCAGCCACACCTAAGGGATCCGAGTCGATCTTCATAACATTCTTTGATTTCTCACCAAATTTCATTTGACCGTCTTTCAAAGCCTTTTGAATCAAATCCATGAAAATAAAATATTGAGAAGTATTATGACCCAAAAAATTATCATATTTGCAAAAAAAACTCTTTTTTGTTTTTGCTCTAATGGTGGATCCTTAGTGCCTGAGGGTACTATAATCTGACCATATGAAACTAAAACATAAAATATTTCATCACATTTTGACACATCAAAAACATATGTTTTAGTATTAGCGTTATCATTTTTTGGACCTTCAATTGTCTTTCCCTTAGATGGTCTTATAGGTTTACATGCATACGGAGGCTCATCTTTCAATTCAGCCATGTTAACCTCTCTTTCTTCCACGTATTCGTCCTTAGATTCTATGGAATAATCCTATGTGTCTACATAGGCAACTTTTCATTTTCTATGGTCCTTTGACACTCTAGCTTTCTCTGTTTTTAAACATTCTACATATCGAACCTTATCAGCTAGTTGGGACATATCCGTAATAGATTGAGGATCAAACTTTTCCTAATAGAATAATCTAACCCCCCAACGACCATTTTAACCAGCTCATGTTCAGGAACCCTAGTAAAGCATCTCAACTTTAGGACCCTAAACCTATTCAAGTACTCTTCCATTGACTCAGACGACCTTATCTTAGTGGAGGATAATTCTTTCAAACCTATCTTAGGCATACCAGCATAAAACTATTCGTGAAATATCCCCTCAAGTTGTTCCCAAGTACGTATGGAGTTTGGAGTTAATATTGTAAACCAAGTAAAAGCATTCTTTGTCAAAGAATTAGGATAATATCTTAAATTTAAGCCCTCATCATTGGCGATATCGCCAACTTCTGTTTCGTACCTAGCAATGTATTCAATGGTCGACTCATTGGCCTCACCAGCAAACTTGGTAAACTTAGGCACCTTACATCCCCTAGGTAATTCTGTCTGTCGAATGTAATCAGGCAAGGGTGAAGAGTAATTGGGCCTTCAGAGGCCAACATTTACTCTGGATCGTGTTAATACCTCTTCTACTATATTTACTATATTGTTACATCCAACAGTGGCATTTCTTAACATTCGATCAACATATTGCTTTCTCCTAACTACGACTGGCCTAGGTTCATATTGTTCAATGAATTCTTCCTCTTCATAAGTGGGTGTTCCCACTCTTTGATTTCTAAAAGGATGCTCATTATTGTCCCCCTCTAGTTCTTCAACAACCCTCAAAGGCTTGTGGCACATTTAAGTTTGAGTTGGTTGGACCCCTAATAAGTCGATTAATCTACCTATTTGGTCAACTACAGAGTTTAGGGAGACTCCTATCTGTTGGGTTAAAAAGTTTACTAAATCTAAATTACTTTCATCCATCTGTTGCCTTAAAGCCATAATGGATGTAGTATTCAAATATGGCATCGACTGCGTAATTAACCCCACCTAGTCGACCACTTGGGGCATAACTGCATTGGTTTCCAATGGCAACCATGTTTTTTGTATATGTGGCAGGATTCGACTGTAACCCAACCATCATGGAATAAGGCATATCATATTGGTGATGGACAAATGATGACCCTAAACCTTCTGGAAAGAGTGGTTAATTTGGGTCAAATGGTGATACCTTATGCCTAGGTTATGTCATTGTGACTGTTGTCACAGAACCATGAATTACGGTCGATCTTATGGGAGATAAAATTATCGCGCTTTGAGTTGTGGTAATTATTGTTATAACATCCATATTTTTTGTAGAAATTTGTGTATGTGTAGTGTTTGAGTCAGAGCGTGGCATTTTAGACTTAGACAATAGTTTACCACTTCTCAAATTCATACCACACGAACTAGAAGAAACTTTGTGAAACTACACACAAAAATCTGAAAATATTAGCAATGTCCCATCATGTGTGCCAATTTGTTTACCTCTGGATTTGGTAAACAATGTTGGTCTCTTGAAAAACAAGTTTACTAGCGAGATCGACTAGGGAATCTCAGAGCAGTGCTTCAGTTTGCGCGTGTAGTCAAAGCGTTTTGAAAAATGGATGCGTTCGACTAAGAGCTAAACGTTTTAAATTGTAAAAAGATAGCGACAAAATTCAAAGTAAAGGAGACAAAAAGTATTTTAAGTTGTAAAATATAATGACATAATATTAAAGAAAGGTTGAACAATATGTTGGTTCAGATGTACATTTCCTTTTCCTGACTCATTTTGCTCATTCGCTTGGTTACTCTGAGTGACTGGCGTGCATGAATGTGAAAAGTTTGACCATTTACAAAGTGCACTAAGTGCTTTATTTATAATACACAGAAATAACTATTTTCTAAGTGGGCTTCGTTTCCTTGCATGCCACGTGTTCTTCGTAACTTCCTCTTATGAAACCACGTTCTCTATTGTAACTCCTATTTATGAACCCATGTTCTCCATTCTTGTGGTCGAACCCACGTTCTCTATTGTAACTGTTGAACCCATGTTCTCCCTCCATAATGTGTCGCCTTTACAGTTTAGGCGCTTATGGTCCTTTTAACTCTTGTGGGCTTCTTACCTCTCCTGGGCCCAATCCATTCGTGACAAACCTTTCTTTGATCGTCTGCACTTACGAAACCTTGGTTGACTGCCTCCGAAATCAACCATGGTCGACATGCTTATGTAGTAGACTCCTCATAACTTAATGCTCTTTAATGCTCTTAAAAGACCCTTTTTGACTTTTGGTTTGGATTTCTCTCTTTATGAAAATCCCAGCCAACAGGGGGTGAAACGATTCTCTCAGGATGTTGGGATCTAATGGAACCCCCTCTTTTCTTTGTCATGGACGGATGATCCAACAATAATTATGGGATACGACTAGGCGCTCCTTTCCATCAAGGAGAAGAGGATTGTTCACTTCTCATGGAAATTTGTTGTTATAGACTTCCAGGAAGTAAATAATCTCTTGTTGGATTGTGGCAAGCATCTCGCCACCTATATAGGTAAAAGGACCATTATCTTTCTTTCGTAGGCTTTTGTATATCATTTACGACCCGTGTATTTTTTTTTGTAGATCAAATGGCAAGGATTTTGGCCGAGGAGCATAGAAAAAGATGGGAGAAGCTTAAGTATTCCAGTACGGGTACCAACAACCCAAAAAGCCATCCTGAGTGTTTCATCCTCAAAGAGAAAAAAAGGTTAGCTGAGGAGTCAGCTCCAGATTTGCAAGATGCCAAGGCTCAAAGGTTAGAAGATAGATCCTCTTTCGTTATTGACAAGGCAGGAGCAATGGCACCCTCTGCATGTGGGGCTCCTTCCGCTCCCACGCCTTGGTGGAATGATGTCGCCATTAACACCTTCCTGTTTAAAAGCTCTCACCTTCCCTTTTCTAAAGAGTTCCCTGTTGATTACCAAGTCATTTTATATCTTCATCTTATTATTATTATATGTGTTTAAATTTTTTATTTTATATATTTTAGTATTACTTTTTAATTATCGTAATGTTTTTGTTTATAATTATTTTTGTTAAAATTTATTGTATTCAGTAATATTTTTTAAATTATATATTACAATCATTACGTTTTTATAAAATCTTACATAATGTTCTCTGATTGAATACTTATATTTCGTTGATGGGTTTGTATTTGAATTATAAACGATAAATATCACGAGTCTTATGGTAAAATTGCAAGCATAAAAAAGTAAATTAATTTTAAAATACCTCTCATCCCCTCGTGACCAAACATATTTGTAAATAAAATTTCTCCCTTCCCCTCCCCTTTCATATTTTGAACCAAACATATATGTAATTAAATTCCCCCCCTTCCCCTCACCTCTCATCCCCTTGATAAAAATCTATTCCCTCACATCCCCTTGATTAAACCAAACATACCTTTAGAGAAAAAGATGTATATGTAGATTCCACCAAGCTATGGTTTCACGTCCAGCAAGGTGTGTCGACTAAGGAAAGACTTATATAGAATAAGACACTCTACTCGGACATGGTCCGGAACATTCACAAAAGTAATGGTGCTTGGGCTATAAGTAAAGTCGTGGAGATCACATGTTCTTCAAACATTCACAAGGAATAAAAACCAATTAATTAGAATATGATTCCTTAATATCAGCATCATGTCCATATTGTTTAATGTACAGTCAATAGCATTTACATTCTAATTATAGGCTAGAATATTATGTTTCCATATTGAGTGTATAACCAGCAATACTAACTTAATTGTAGGATCATTATCTCCCCTCATAACTGTATATATATGTGTATGCTACTGATTAACACACACACACACACACACACACACACACACACACACACACACACACACCCATATATATATATATATATATATATATATATATATATATATATATATATATATATATATATATATATATATATATATATATATATATATATATATATATATATATATATATATATATATTATATATATATATATAAACATTGCCAAAAGGCTCGTGATCCAATCAAAAACCATGGCACCCACTACAAACAACAAAAATGATCTTCCATCAACTATTTCTGTCAAGTTGGATAGAGATAATTTCCCCTTATGGTAGTCCTTAGTCTTTCTCATCATCAGAGGCTGCAAACTTGAAGGATACATGCTAGGGACAAAGGAGTGTCCTTAGAAATATATCACAAATTCAAACTCAATCAAGAAGCTGAATCCTTCATTTGAAGATTGGCAAGCTTATGACCAACAACTTCTAGGTTGGTTGAAGAATTCCATGACTGCAGACATTGCAACACAGTTTTTGCACAGTGAAAATTCAAAGCAACTTTGGGAGGAGGCCCAAAGTCTAGCTGGAGCACATACAAGGTCTAGAATCACCTACCTAAAGTCAGAATTCCATAGTACCAGAAAAGGTGAAATGAAAATGCATGATTATCTGTCCAAGATGAAAAATCTTGCTGATAAACTCAAGCTGGCAGGAAATTCAATTCTCAACTCAGATCTAATCATTTAAACCTTGAATGGATTGGATTCTGAGTACAATCTTGTAGTGGTAAAACTCTCTGATCAAATCAATCTTAGTTGGATTGATTTATAATCTCAATTTTTGAGTTTTGAGAGTAGAATTGAGAAACTCAATTCCTTTAACAGCCTAAATCTCAATGCCTCAGCAAACGTTGCAAACAAGACTGATTACAAAGTAAACTGGAGAAACAATAGACTTGGCTTTCATGGCTCAAATGGAAACTGGAGAGGCTCCAACTCAAGAGGTTGGAGAGGAAGCAAAGGAAGAGGAGTATCAAGCACTAATGTCTAACAAGACTTGGACACTAGTCCCTTATCAAAATGAAGAAAACATAGTTGACTCAAAATGGGTCTTCAAGACCAAATACAAGTCTGATGGTACCATAGAAAGGAGAAAAGCTAGGCTAGTTTCCAAAGAATTTCAACAAACAGCTGGCATTGATTATGAAGAAACCTTCATCCTTGTAGTCAAAGCTAGCACTGTCATAATCATTTTCAATTGTAGTCCATTTCAATTGGGAAGTCAAGAAACTAGACATTAACAATGCTTTCCTAAATGGATATCTCAAAGAAACAATGTTCATGCATCAACCTGAAGGATTTGTTGATCCAACTAGGCCTAATCACATATGCAGGCTATCTAAGGCAATCTATGGACTGAAGCAAGCACTAAGAGCTTGGTTTGATAGTCTCAAGGCTGCATTACTCAAGTGGGGCTTTCAAAACATAAAGAGTGATTCCTCTCTTTTCCTTCTAAAAGGTAAAGATCACATTACTTTTCTACTTATCTATGTGGATGACATAATAATTACAGGAAGCAACACCAAGTTGCTTAAAGCTTTCATCACTCAACTTAATGATGTATTCTCTCTCAAAGACTTGGGTCAACTTCACTACTTTCTAGGCATAGAAGTGAAAAGAGATATCAGTGTAATATATCTCAAACAGTTTAAGTACATCAGTAATTTACTGAGTAAATTCAAGATGGACAAAGCCTCACCATGTCCTACACCTATGATAACAGGTAGGCAGTTCACAGTTGAGGGAGAGAAACTAGCTGACCCAACTGTGTTTAGACAAGCCATAGGTGCCTTACAATACTTAACTCACACAAGACCCGATCTAGCATTCTCAGTTAACAAACTCAGCCTATACATGAGCTCACCAACACTTGAACATTGGCAAGGCATAAAAAGAATCTTTAGGTATCTCCAAGGCACCATGAATCATTGCTTACACATCAAGCCATCCACTGATCTGGACATTCATGGCTTCTTTGATGCAGACTGGGCCACTAGTGTTAATGACAGGAAATCCATGGCTGGTCAATGTGTGTTCCTTGGTGAAACACTTGTTTCTAGGTCATCAAGGAAGCAAAAGGTGGTATCAAGATCAAGCACTGAGTCAGAATATAGAGCCTTAGTTGACCTAGCTGCTGAAATATCATGGATTCATTCATTACTTGTTGAACTTAAACTCCCACTTCCAAGGAAACCCACACTCTGGTGTGATATTGAGTGCCAAGGCACTAGCTTCAAATCTTGTACTCCATGCTTGTTCCAAACACATTGAAATTGATATTCATTATATTAGAGACCAAGTACTATAAAATGAAGTTGTTGTGGCTTATGTTCCTACAACTGATCAAATTGCAGACGCCTTACCAAGCCATTAAGCCACACACATTTCAGCCAGCTCAGAGACAAACTTGGTGTTATCCACTCACCACCAGTTTGAAGGGGGAAATTAGAATATGATCTTTAATATCAACATCATGTCCCTATTGTTTAATGTACAATCAATACCATTTACATTCTAATTATAGGCTAGAATATTATGTTTCCATATTGAGTGTATAACCATCAATACTAGCTTAATTGCAGGATCAAGCTCTCCACTCATAACTGTATATATATGTGTATGCTACTGATTCACACACACACACACACACACACACACACACACACACACACACACACACACACACACACACACACACACACACACACACACACACACACACACACACACACACACACACACACACACACACACACACACACACACACACACACACACACACACACACACACACACACACACACACACACACACACACACACACACACACACACACACACACACACACACACACACACACACACACACACACACACACACACACACACACACACACACACACACACACACACACACACACACACACACACACACACACACACACACACACACACACACACACACACACATATATATATATATATATATATATATATATATATATATATATATATATATAATTTCATATATATTACCGTTTATAATTCAATTGTACTTCATATTTATGTTGATGATATTATTATTACAGAAAATGATTTAATTGAGAGGTTGTTGAGAAAAACTTATAAATAGATTTTCAGAAGAAAGACATTGGTCAAATCAAACATTTGTTTAAAATTAAAATAGCCTACTCAAAGCAAAACATTTTATATCTCAAAGAAAATATGTATTTGATCTTTTGGAGGCAACATTCAAGTTTGGAAGTAAACTTGCAAGTATTCCTATTGAACAAAATCACAAGATGAGTTAAGAAAAGAAAAATATCAAAATTGACAAGGTACAATATTAGAGATTTGTGCAAAAGCTAATTTATTTAGCACACAATAGGCCATATTTGGCATGTATGGTCATAATGGTGAGGTAATTCATGCATGATCCAATAGAAAAACATTTGTAAGTTATTAACTGAATTCTACCATATTTGAAGGTCACTCCAAAAAGATAACTATTGTTAAAAGAAGTGGAAATTTTACTATGAAGACATCCACTAGTGTTGACTATGGAGGTTTAGTAAGTGATTAAAGATCTACTTATGACTTATTGTACTTTCTTGTGTTTAAATCTTGGTACTTGGAGAAACAATAAGATAATATAATGGCTAAATCAAGTGCTAAATTTTTTTTTAATCCACACTAAGAATTTTGTAATTATTGTGGATGAAACATGTGCTAGAAAATTTAAAAAATATTATAAAATTTTTATAAAGTTGTTTTTGTCACAACAAATTGACCACTAAAATTGCATATAATCCTATTCAACATAATAGTACAACACATTAAAATTGATCCACATTTCATTAAAAAAAGTTGGATAGTTGATTAATAATTATAACTTATTTAATACACGTTGAGAATAAAAAATGCATGTTACAAAGCCACTTTACCGTGATTTTCTGGTGAATTTGAAAAGTTAGAAATCCTAACTTTAACTAAGAGCGCTTCTAGAATAATATCTACCGTGAAAACAAACACATACTTAACTTATTTGAAGTTTGAAATGACCTATACTTAAAAAAGTATTCTAAATAATAAATTTTTTTTATTGTATGAATTGGATAAATAAAATTTATTCTTGTTGTAAACTACGACAAAATTCAATATTAATTTGTGAGATAAAAAATAGTAACAATTAAAATAAATGATCTACAGTAATAATAATTTGTACACAGATAATATAACAGAATAAGACGGAAAAAAGACGAAGGTTTGTTTACCCAGTTCGGTCAAACAATCTACTTTGAGGAAGAGAGCAACTCTCTAATTTATTATGCTCAGAAAATTGTTACAAGAGAATACAAATGAATTACAAGAAAATAGCTTTTGCCTTCAGGTTCCCAAGAACAATCCTGAAGGCTCCTAAGAAATACCTTATTTTTTACCCAAGTCTTTCTCAACCTCTTCAACCTTCAATATGTGAATAACTCAAACCCAAGGTGTAAACAACAATTTCCCAATTCCCAATAACCTTAGATAACTCTAAAGGTTTCTAAAACTCTTGTCTTTCTAAGGTTTACATTGAGAATAGCCAAAACCTTATACTATGCCTTTAAACCCTTGCTCTCCCTTGTTGTTGTAAGCTCTAAGATTGTCACACTTGCAAGCAAATAAGAGATACATATTTATAATAGCAAATACCCAACAACTAGGGCCCAAAATTACAACTCAACCACACATGGATCCATGGACCAAATCGAAAGAGGCCGAAATACGCAAAATGAAAAATTGCCAAAAAAGTCCGAAAAACTCAAAATCAACTGCCCGCGTACGAACTACCGCCGACCGCCCAACTCTAATCCTACAGACCGATGATGTTGCCAACTACCGGCCTCCGACGATGAATTTCGGTTGGCCTGTTGTCGCGCTGAAGCTCCGACCGACCTCTGATTTCGGCCCCTCCAAACTGACTTTTCCATATTTTCAATTTTTTAACTTTTTGATCAACTTCTGAAACTTCCGACTTTTGTGGTATATGCAATATCCAAAGTATATTTTCTTTCTCTTAGTCAACAAAGGTTTTAAGGCATATTCTAACAATCTCCACCTTGACTTTAAACAATGATGATACTAATTTAACCATCAACAACATTGTTGCTCTCGACTAGGTTAAAAATCTAATCAATAACCTTGATCAAATTCAAACAATCCTTGAATCTTGATCTCGACACTTGCATCCACTTGTTTCCGATTACCTTTTTCTGTCTAGATAATTTAACAAGCCTACAAGTATGATTTTTCAACCACCATTGACTCCACCTGTTTTCAAATGCCTCCTTGAAGGTTTTTCTTCTTTTATTTTGCAGTCCTTCGGCCACATTAAAAACATAATATCCAAGGCTAGCATAATCGTCCCATTGAGATGCTACAATAATCTTCCTTACCTTATTATGAGTCAAATGATAATCAAAGATCTCTGTAACCGTTCTCTCACTATTACTATTATCCATGGTGGGAAACTCCACCTCAAACTGAGTTTTCTCCGTTATAGTTTCTCCCAGATTTCTCCCTTGGTTTTCACTATTCTCCCTATGAAGAAATTCTCTACCAACCAAGTAAGTTGTTTTAACCTTAGATCTTCCCCAAAAACTAAATAACAACTCAGCAGTAACATTAATTTTAATTCCATTGATTTCTACAAAATTCATTATGCTCCTCTGAAACTTTCTTAAGGAATTAATAACGCCTTAAACTCAAATCTCATAGTTCTTCCTTATCATGAAAGTCTCCACTAGTTAATTATGAATGAACAATATTTGGACCTTCTAAAATATATAGACCACATATTTTAGACCCTTTAACAATAATCAATTCAACACGCGAAATCATTAACACTCCATGTTCAACTATGGTACAATAGCCTAGATCATCAAATATACTTATAGGTAACAAATTTTGCTTGAGTTCTGGAACATACCTCACCTTGTGAATAAGAAGTTCATGTTAATCAAACATTTTAAGTCTGACTGTACCAATACCATGAACCTTGTAAGCCTTATTATCACAAAGATGAACAACTCCACCTTGAATCGTCTTCAAAGTTTCAAAGTATATTCTTGGACACATGTGATAAGAGCAACCTGAGTCAATGACCCAACTATCTTTAGTTTCCAAACTCGATACTACTAGTACATCAGCATCCTCATAACTTTCCTCACCCAAGGCAACTGCAGCTTGACCAGAATCTTCATTGACCTTTCTCTTAGGACAATCTCTTTTAAAGTGGCCGATTTTCTAACAATTAAAACATTTTACCTTTGACTTGTCAGACCTCTTTGATTTTGACATCCCTTTACGCTCACCTCCTTGCCTTGACACATTTAAGCCTTTACCACTATCTTCAATCTTCAAATCTTTCGACTTTGAAAATTCTTTCGATTTCACTGTCGTCTGTACTTTATCCAAAATAATTGTACCTTCCTTACCATAAAGAATGGCATCCTTAAAATGCTCAAATGATCTGGGTAATGAAATCAACAGTAGTAAAGCTCTATCCTCATCATCAATCTTCACTTCAATATTCTCAAGACCATCTATAATCTTGTGAAATTCTGTAAGCTACTCAACTATAGATTTATGCAACACCATTTGAAATAAATAGAGTTATTGTCTCAGACACAACCTGTGAGTCAAATACTTAGTCATATACAATGATTTAATTTTTTCCCACATAGCAACCGCTGTTTTCTCTCTGGAGACTTCTCTTAGAACTTTATCCCCGAGGCACAAGATAATGGCACTTCTGGCCTTATCCACCATCTCGGTCTTCTGTACCTGTGTAAGACTTGCAGACCTCAAGTCTTCACTCTTCAAAGCATCAATACACTTCTCTTGAATTAAATTGCTTGCATCTTAATTTTTCACAACCCGAAGTCATTGTTACCGAGAAATTTCTCGATCTCCCATCTGCCCATGGTGCTCAATACCTCTTTTCTCCACGCTCACCGATTAGTGGTTTTTACGCAGTTATTTACCATTAATTTTAGTTATCTTTTATTTTTATTTTCAAGTGTTCTATTTCATTTTACCACTTTTTATGTGTTGGTTGTGTGTTTTACTGTTTTCAGGTTCACAGGAATAAATCAGGACAAATCAGTGCAAAAAAATGCAAAATTCAGAATTTCAAAAAAGTTTCTAGCATGCTCCAGGAGGCCTGACACGGCCACCCATGTCACTTGACACGGGTCGTGTCAGACAATGCGATAATTGATCAGTTTCACTAAAAATTCATAATTGTAGCTATAAGAATCGGATCGACGCGTTTTAATATTTGTTGGAAAGCTGAGAGAAAAAGCTATAACTTTCATGTTGAGATCAGTAGCTGATTCAGTCTGTAGAAACCTCGAAATATTCATTAAAGTTGCATACTTTAGAAATTTAGTTGTTTCGGGTCGTCTTACGAGTCTGGTTTATGTTTCTGACCCAGTTTGAGTTAGTAGTGAAAACCCTTATTTGGTTTATAAGACTTTTGGTAGCAAAGAATAGTTGACACGACTGAAGATTGGAGAAGTCAGGGTTTTCAGAGAGCGGGAGATTTTCATGTGCAGAAGCAATTGAAGATCAAAGTTCATCCCAATCCTTATAATGTCTATATTTTATGTTGTGATTATTTTGAACAATATGAGTAGCTAAACCCTCCAATGCTAGGGGGTGTCTCTGATTTGAATCTGTAATGATTATGAATTCTTGAGTTCTTTAATAAAGTTGTTTTCTTATTCAATTTAATCGTACAAAATTTTCATGTTTTCCTGATCGGACCAATTAGGATTGATTTATCGTTAACAATCACCTGGACCGCGATTGTTAAGGTTTTTGTATGATTAGGCTATAGTAAATATCACCTAGGACTAGGGATACTCTATAGTTATCAGATTTAATCCTTGATAAAATAAAGACTTGATTCCATCAGATATCTCTAAGGACTTAGGATTTAGGATGAATGGTTAAAGGTTTTCTCACTAAGGACTTAGGGGAAAATAATCTAAAGGGCTGGTAGTTGAAGGTAATGAACTTGTTGAAGAAATCAGGATTCAAGGTTGTTACATGGCAGATTATACACTTTACCCTAACATATTCCTCATACTACTAAAAAGCCAATTTATATTTCTGTTTATTTTACCGTAACAATAACCAAACAAAATTCCAAATTTAGTTTTTGTTTAATTGAACCACGAATTAAACTCGGTACTTCTGTGCAGTCCTTGAGATTGATATTCGGAGAATTTTCCTATTATTACAAGAGGCAAAAGTAGTACACTTGTTATTTTTCCTATCACTCATCGCACCACTTGTTGTGAATCTTATTGTTAATTACGACAAAATTCAATATTAATTTATGAGAAAAAGAATAGCAAAATAAATGGTCTACAATAATAATAATTTGTACACAGATAATATAACAGAATAAGATGAGAAAAAGACGAAGGTTTGTTTATCCAGTTCGATCAAATGATCTACTCTAGGAGAGAGAGCAACTCTCTAATTCACTATAATCAGAAAGTTGTAACAAGAGATTACATATGAGTTACAAGAAAATAACTTTTTTTCTTCAGGTTCCCAAGAACAACCCTGAAGGCTCCTAAGAATTACTATATTTTCTACCTAAGTGTTTCTGAACCTCTTCAACCTTCAATATATGAATAACTCAAACCCAAGGTATAAACAAGTGTTTTCCAATTTCCAATAACCTTAGATAACTCAAAAGCTTTCCAAAATCATTGGCTTTCTAAGGTTTCCCTTGAGAATTGCCAAAATCCTATACCATACCTTTAAACCATTGTTCTCCCTTGTTGTTGTAAGCTCTAAGATTGTCACACCTGTAAGCAAATCAGAGATACATATTTATAATAGCAAATACCCGACAATTAGGGTCCAAAATCACAACCTAATCACACATAGATCATGGACTGAACCGAAAGAGTTGAAACATGCAAAACAAGAAATTGCAAAAAAGTCCAAAAAATTCAAAATCGAATGCCCGCGTACGGACCACTGTCGACCGCCCGACTCCGGTCATACGGGCCACCGCCGCTGCCAGTCGTCGACGACGACTTTCGACCGGCCCACCGTTGCTGCGTCGGAGCTCTGACCGACCTCCGATTCTAACCCCTTTGAATTGACTTTTTCAAATTTTTAATTTTTCGACTTTTTGATCAACCTTCTGGAACTTCCAATTTTCATGATATATACAATTTCTAAAATTATTTTCTTTCTCTTAATAAAAAAATAATAAAAAAATTATGTATATTTCCACTTTCTTTATTTAAAAAATAAACGATTACTCCTATATTATAACAATTTCGATTTTTTTTCTTGCATATGAAACAATTGTAGACTTGATAGTGGTATAAAATAGTCAAAGAAACATATTCTTTTCATACAAAATGATTGGATACACTAAAAATGACGTTTTGGTGTGCACAAGAAGAGTCTTATACCTGAATAATTACTTCCGAAAATCTGTTCCCCCAATAATTTAACTTTAACTTTAAACACACTTTGATAGAAGATATGCATACTCTTAAATTTATTAATTAAAAAAAACTTGAAAACTCATGATTCAAACCAATTTTAGTCATATATTCAAATAAAAAATGTGGAAAATAATAACTAGTCCATATATAGTTTTCACCTAATAATAATATAAGACCATCATTGTATATACACAATTTTGAAATGATTGTCATTTAGTAATTAAATTTTATTTTAAAATTTTTTCAAAAAAATTGTTTTAAAATAACTGTTTATTTTTTATTTTTTTAATATATTAATGATTATTATTTTTTTATTTTATTTTTTATTTTTTACTCTTTATATTATTTTAATATATTAATAAGATTAATTTTATAAAAAATATAATATTTTATAATAATATTATTATATTTTTTAATTTATGTATAAAAATTTTAAACGACAGTTTCAGAGAAATTATATAATAATTTAAACGGTCATAGAAAAATATTTTTCAGAGTCAAAAATGTTTTTAAGTCATTCCTTTCTAACGAGCTTTATATAGACTTGCAATTATGTTTAAGTCAATAGATTAGACTATGTAGGAATACCTAATTCATAATTTTATTTCGAACAAGAAATTAGTGAATGAGTTAAGGATTTAACTCGTGACTCGGCATCTTAATTTTAGGTAGGCATGGGATGAAGCGTCGTATTTGATGTGGGTCCTATTTTCCTTTAGTTGCATGTTACATCTTGTTGTTATTTTGGACAAGAGTACGAACTAGTAAACAAATAGTAGGTAAGGTCCAATGAGAGAGAGAGAGAGAGAGAAAACGCCAAACATATGGTGAAGTAGAGTTGACACAAAAACTTTATTTTCATAAGAAAAAATATACACTACTTTATAAACTAAAGATTTCTATAAAAGATCAAAATTAGTAGCAAAGTTCTTTCTACTTGAAAAGCATATTGAAATAAGATCTAGTGTGTGATCACTAATATGACTGTACCAATTGTGTGCTAATGTGAATTGTTCATATTTATTGATCATTTGATATGTATAATGTTTTTAAAATCGGATCGACCATTAAATTGAATGAGTTATTAATTTATTTGTTGAATTATTGAGTCACTGATCAAATCTTATGAGTAAATCAGATTAAGTAGGATAATTCGGTTAAATAAGTTGGTCTTTATAAAAAACCATATGTTAAGATACTAAATATAATATCAAATATAATTCAAGTTAGATATGTTGAAATATTAGATATAATATCAAATATAATTCATGTTAGATATGTTGAGATATTAGATATAATATCAAAATATAATCCAAGTTGGCAAGTTCAAGTCCAATTAGGATTGTATATATCATTATTTGTATAATTTAAGTGAATAATATAATCCTTATTTTTTTTATTATTCTCTCTTTCTCTCCTCACTAAAAGTGCTTTACGCACTAACAAATTGGTATCCAGAGCTTCTGGTTATTGTTCTTGATTGTGTTTTCAAGAACTTCACGTCACATATCATGTTTTCAGGACAAGTGAATTAATCGTTGCGAAGATGGCTGGTGGTAAGGGTATTGTGGATTCTCTTCCAATGTTTGACGGTAAAAATTGAATCCGATGAAAAAAACAGATGCAATCCTTATTTGGTTTCTAAGATACTCTAGAAGTGGTTACCGACGACATTCCTGCACTGACTACAAATGCAACTGAAGCACAGAAAACTGTCTGCAACTAAGTCAAGAAGAAAGATTGCAAGGCTGCTTATTGCATTCAGACGATGGTCGATGCTGCTAACTTCGACAAAATCTCTTATGCCGAAATGGAGAAGGAAGCATAGGATATTCTGGTCAAGTATTATGAAAGTGAGAAAGTCAACATTGTCAAGTTGCAGACCTTGCGTTGACAATATGAATTATTGTCAATGGAAGACGACGAAAAAGTTGCATAATATGTGTCAAAGGTCTAGAAAATCGTCCATCTAATGAAGGGTTATAGTGAAACCATAACTGATAAGATGATATTTGAGAAGGTAATGTGAACATTGACCTATCACTTTGATCACGTTATCGTAGCTATTCAACAATCCAATCAACTTGAAACCCTAAAACTTGAAGATTTGGTTGGTTCGTTGGAAGCGCATGAGATTAGGATTGTCGAAAGGAAAAGAGTTCGAGACTCGATACAAGCTTTGCAAGTTCAGTCATGGAAAAGGAATGGTGATTCCAACAAAATTCAAAGGCAAAGTCGACAAGACTCAAGGAAATAAGTCTTAGTCAAACCCTCACAAGCATCAGGTCGGAGATATAGCTTCTGAATCCTCGAAAAGAGGAGGAGGAGGAAACTATCGAAAGAACAAAGAAGTTAAGAAAGGTATGAAGTGTTATAACTGTGAGAAATGGATCATTTGACCAAAAATTGTTGGTACAGGAAAGACAAGGGATCGACAAGCAAGGACGAATGAGTGAACCTTTCACGCCAAGACTCAGATGATTTTGAAGTATGGTGGTTATGGTTGCAGTAGCGGATAACCATGTTGAATCCAAGATCTGGTTCCTTGACTCAGGTTGTTCGAATTACATGACTGGTCAAAAGGTGTGGTTGGGAGATTCCCCCGAGTCAAAGAAGAGGAAGGTAAAACTTGTTGATAATAGTTCATTACAAGCAGAAGGTACTGGCAACATAGTTTTTCAAATGCGTAGTGGAGGGAAAGCTATGATCAAAGATATGCTCTATGTATCTAGAATGAAGTGCAACTTGCTAAGTGTTGGACAACTTGTCAAAAAAGGTTTCTTAGTTGTTATGAAATATGAGGCTTTAAAATTGTTCGACACCAAGAACAATTTGGTCTTAAATTCTCCTCTATCGAAGAACATAACATTTAAGACCATGATCAGTTTTACTGAAGTACAATGTCTAAAAACTGTTATCGACCACAAGAATATTTGTTTATGGCATTTGAGGTTTGGACATTTGAATTTTCGATCACACAATCAGCTGATTACTCAAGATATGGTAACTGGTATCCCAAGTCTTGATATGCCTGACAAACTCTGTGAAGGTTGTTTAGTCGGAAAGCAATCCAAAAATTATTTCGTTTCGAATATGCAAATGACATCATCCTGCATACTCGAAGTGGTACATTCGAAGAATATACCATTGGTAGAAACAAATATTTTGTTTCGTTTATCGATGAGTACAGTCGAAAGTTGTGGATCTATATGATCAAGAGAATGGACGAAGTATTCGAAATCTTTAAGAGATTCAAGATACATGTCGAAAACCAGAGTGAGAAGAGGATCAAAGTTCTGCGAACAGATGGAGGTGGTGAATACACATCCAAGATGTTTGAAAATTTCTGTGCAAAACATGGTGTCGATCATGAGGTAACTGCTCTTTATATGCCTCAATATAATGGAATTGCATAAAGAAGAAACAGAACCATATTGGATATGGCAAGATGCATGTTGAAGCAGTAGAATTTTCCAAAATCTTTATCATGAGAAGTTATTTCGACTGTAGTTCATATTTTGAACATGTTCCCTACCAAGAAATTGAAGAACAATGTTTCTGAAGAAGTGTGGAGTGGAAAACGACCATCACTAAGTCATTTTAAGGTGTTTGGATCTATGTGTTACAAGCATGTTCCTGATGCAAGGAAAAGGAAGCTTGATGACAAAAGTGAACCTATGATTCTGGTAGGATATCATAAAGCGGGTGCATACATGCTATTTAATCCAATCAATGAGAAGATTGTGTTGAGTCGATACATTGTGATTGATGAAAATTTTGCATGGGATTGGAATTCTAATTATGCAATTAACAAGCCATTGATGAGTTGTGATTTCAATGAAGAAACTTGTGAAGTCGAAGTCAAAGAATTTGCAGATATTCTAGTAGAAGTCGATGTCGAAGTAGTTTCTGACATTCCCGATAGTGTCGAAGTTGAAGAGGGTGTGGTTGGTACAAGCCAAAGACCTCAAAGAACTAGAGTTCTTCCAGCAAAACTTCATGGTTATGAAGTGGTTGGTGATGATGAAGTCACACCAGATGAATAATTAGTTCATTTTGCTTTACTTGCAGGTGTTGAACCAATTAACTATAATGAGGGTTTAAAGATTACACAGTGGAAGTTTTCCTTGGACGAAGAGTTACAGGAAATCAAAAGAAACAACACATGGAAGTTAGTCGAATTCCCAACACATACAAAAGCTATTGAAGTAGAGTGGGTGTTCAAGTTAAAACACAATGTTGATGGGTCGATAGAAAGACATAAAGAAATATTAGTAGCTCGAGGTTTTTTTTAAAGAGAAGGACTCGACTAATCTGAAGTACTTGCTCCAGTAACAAGGTTAGAGATTGTTCGACTAGTGGTTTCCTTGGCATGCAACCAAGGTTGGTCGACATTTCACTTAGATGTGAAATCAACATTTTTGAATGGTTCTTTAGACAAATAGGTCTATGTCACACAACCTCTAGGGTTTATGATTCAAAAGAAAGCGAGTAAAGTATATAAGTTACACAAAGCGCTCTATGGCCTCAACCAGACACCTAGGACATGGAACAAGAAGATCGAATCATACTTATTCGAATTGAGATTGGTCAAATGCAAATCATAGTATGGTGTTTATGTTCAAGTTGTAGCCCAAGATATAACAACCATCTACTTATATTTTGATGACTTGCTAGTAATTGGAAATAGCTTGGAAAACTCGTTGAAGTTCAAAGAGCTGATGATGAAGAAATTTGAAATGTCGGATATGGGAAAATTGTCTTATTTCTTAGGCATGGAATCTCAAATGTCGAAGCAAGATATGGTGCTACATCAAAGGAAGTATGTCAAAGAGATACTCAAGAGATTTAGAATGGATGATTCGAATCCTACATTCTCATGTGTCGAACCAAATGTGAAGTTGGAGAATAATGGAGCAGAAAAATTCGGCACAAAACAGCATGAGTCGACCTGAGCATACCTGAGGCAGACAAAATTCCTCAAATTTTACCGATGCGTTGACCTGAGCACAGGGGGGGGGGGGGGGGGGTGGGTCGACCTGAGTAGTCTCGAGTGACATCCAATTTTTGACAGATTTTTCTAAAGGCTGTAACTTGAGTTTCCGGACTCCGTTTCGTGCATCGTTCGAAGCATTGTAAAGCTAATGAAATGAAATATACATTGGAAGAATAAAATTATTCATAGGATGTAGTTTTATAGTTCTTGAATTAAGATTAATTGATGAACTATGTAGTCTTAACATAGGAAGTATGCTCTTTGCTATGAATTGACGTAACCATATCTTGATACAACTTGATGGGTGTTTTCTTTATGATGATATGGTGTCATTGTGATAATGATGTATGCTTACAATGATGTTTTGATGATAAGGTTGAACAATTATTCGTTGTGAATTCTTTTGATGCCTTTGTAATGGCTTGTGATTGTATGGACATTCATGAGGAATGCCGATGATTCGGAAGGAATCATGGTGAGTATATGACTCATAGGTGATCATGAGGATCGTATGTTATGAAATAATATTGGCAAAATACCATTTGGGCCCTTAAGTTTACCTCGGAGTCCATTCTGATCCCTTATCTTTAAAAAGTGCCAAAGTGGTCCTTTAATTGTTCAAAAAGGTCCACGTTAGTCCTTTCCGTCCAATTTCCATAAATGCCGTTTACTTTTGCATGTGTGGCATCCTACATGTCCATTACCAAATTCCATGTATTATTTTATTTTATTTTATATTTATTTTTATCATAAATTTCTAAAAGAATTCCTAAAATTTTATCACACACAGGATTCAAACTCAAGATGGAGGGGTTGCTTGGCATGCTCTTTTACCACTAGTCCACTCTACGTTTACTGATAAAGTTTATAATTTAAATATAATTGAACGCTTAATAATTTGTAAAAGGTGAACAAGAAAAAAATTAAATAGTTAGCGTGCATTATACTTTCCCCTTTCTTTTCTCTCTTCCAGTTTTATATAATTTCACCCTTAACCACCTGCATATACACTGTGAACAACATTTCTACTAGACAATCATGAAATCTAAATTATCGTACTTTTTTTGTCTTAGGGTAAAAAAAAACTCAACAACAAATTCCTAGTAAAATAAATTAATTCTATATCCATTCATACTAGCTCTAGATATTCCATTATCCATAGGTGATTGAATCCTCTTTCTTGAGTCACACACTTTTTGTTTGATTCATTGCATTATGGTAATTTAAACTTTGCAATACAACATTGCTTACCTCTTCACGATACAAAGGAACTTGGTTTCTTGCACAAGAAGAACGCCTAGGTTCCACTATAACAATAGTCTTTGATTTTGGTCTGTAAAGACGCCTAGGTTCCTTATTGATTAAAACCAAATCAAAATTTGAAAGTTTACCTGGGACTTCTTTGTTGGACTTGCACTTACAATTTTCAACAATTTTTTTAGATATTGTTGAAACTCCTAAATCCTTGAGAATAAAACAAAAGTTATGTTAGGTAAGAAATCACCAAATTAGAACAAAATCTAAGCTACTGAGACTGTGTCAGTAGCGTTGAGAGACAATTTCACAACTAGTATTGTTATGGGACACATGTAGTTTCATAAAATCTACTGATTGGGTTCAAACCCTATTATCACAACTATTATTAACATTTATTAGAGGATCAAACCATTAATTGTGGCCACCATATCAAGGTTTTTGATGTTCTTGTGACATAATTGAGGCTGCATCAGCTACACTTGGCAACAAATTCCTTAATATCAAGGATATATGTTAGGGGTAACTATGGGCTCATACGTGGGTGTTTGAGTCAGGTACACAACAAGTGTAATGATGGAAATAATGTAATGAGAGAAAGAATCTATACAATGAAGCCAAAACATTTTGTAACTCATACAAACAAGTGTAAAGTGGTGTAGTGGTTTGATATGTTGTCTAGCAACCAAGTGCACTTGTGTTTGAATCCTTGCTAAAACATATTTTTTAAGAAATTTTATGGGTATTTAATGACCTCACATGCCACACGTATGACAAATTGGACGGAAAGGATCACGTCAGATGCCACCCAAGCAAAAGTTGACGATGTTTCAAAAAATTGGACGAAAAGGACTAACTGGACCTTTTTGAACAATTAAAGGACCACTTTGGCACTTTTTTAAAGATAAGGGACCAGAATGGACCCCGAAGTAAACTTAAGGGACTAAAAAAGGTATTTTGCCAATAATATTTGTAGGTTTTGTGCATATTATATATATATATATATATATATATATATATATATATATATATATATATATATATATATATATATATATATATATATGTGTGTGTGTGTGTGTGTGTGTGTGTGTGTGTGTGTGTGTGTGTGTGTGTGTGTGTGTGTGTTTATGTGTGTCATGCATTCATTGTATTGTGTTGTGATGAGATGGGCCTAGGTGGGAATCCTTGTTGGGTGCCTAGTCTTGTCCAGACTCTTGAAGATAGTCAAGTGGAGATAAGTCAAGTTCAAGGGGAAAATGATTGGCTTATCTGGATTCTGACGGGAATCAGGTTCATATGAATGAATCATATTGGTTATGTTGGTACCAAATTCATGGTGTAGAGTCTATGGAGTCATATTTCATACTGTGATGAGTTATGTGTACTGATAGTGCTGGTTCCTATCTCTAATAATTGGGTGTGCATTGTAACCATGTGATTGTATGTGTATTTGTTTACTACTCCTTAGCATGCAATTTCTCACTGTTTAAATTATTGAATGTAATTCTCATCCATTTTTTGTTGTTGCGTCTGTGCCCTTTAGGGAGTACAGATAATCAGGTACGTGAGTAGTTCCTGGATGCTTGCGTTGCTTTTGGACCAAGCCGTATGAGTTACTTTGATATGTAACACTGGGATTATTTAGTTCTATGTTGTTTCTTTTGAATTGTTGTTATGTTTCTTTATTTTCAAAATTATGTTAGACCACCAAGGAGTGGGAGTTTTCTTTGATTTGGAGCCTTGAGGGCATGATGTGTATTATTCTAAAATATTTTCCGCTGTTTTAACCCAATAAATTGAGATACCATGCTATAAAGTGAAATAATACTTCTATGATTTTGTTTATTTGAGGATGTGACATCCCACTAATGAGTGCTATGATTTGTCTACAAAACTATCTTATTTAAAAAATCTAGTCATTTATCGATTTAATTGAAAAAGGGAAAGTGGGGTATTACAATTCCAATCTTGTTATCAACCAGATTAATGGAGATTGGGAAACTCACCACTAGAATTTTATTCCCTATCGTGAACATGTGATAAAGTTGATTCCATACTTCGAAGAGATCACGTTCAAACACGTTTCAAGGGAAGAGAACAATCTAGCTAATGTGTTGGCCACTCTGGCATCCATGTTCAAAGTCAAGTGAGCTAATGAAGCACCCTCAATTACCATTATGAGGTTAGATGAGCCAGCATTTTGCTATGAAACAGAGGTTGAGTTGGATGGTAAACTATGATATTTCAATATCAAAAGGTTCCTTGAGACTCAAGAATACCCCGAAGAGGCGTCTGTCACTGACAAGAAATTTTTAAGAAGGTTTTTAGCCAAGTTCTTCCTTAATGATGGTGTATTGTACAAAAGGCATCATGATGGTTTGTCGCTCAGATGTGTTGACAAGAATGAAGAAGCCAAACTCATTGAGGATGGTATGAGGGTTCATTTGGTACTCATTCCAGTGGGCATACCATGGCTAAAAATATATTGCGAGCTAGTTACTATTGGTCTACCATGGAAACTAATTGTTACAACCATGCAAGAATCTATTACAAATGTCGATTTATACGTACAAAGTGCATATGCCATCCGTGCCTCTGAATGTCTTGACTTCTCCTTGGCCCTTTGCAATATGGGGTATTGACATGATCATTCGCATTGAGCCAACTGCTTCCAACGAACATTATTTCATCATGTTTGCCATTGATTACTTCACCAAGTGGGTCGAAGCTGCATCGTATGCAAATGTTACCAAGCAAGTGGTTTCCTGCTTTATCAAGCATAATGTCATCTATCGTTATGGGATTTCTGAAAACATCACTGATAATGGATCTAATCTGAATAACAAGATGATGAAGTAGATTTGTGAGTCCTTCAAGATTAAACATCACAATTATTCTCTGTATCGCCCGAAGATGAACGACACTATTGAGGCATCCAATAAGAATATCAAGAAGATTGTGAAAAAGATAGTGGTGACATACAGGTATTGGCATGAAATGCTCCATTTTTCTTTGCATGGCTACCATACTATAGTGTGCACTTCTACTGGGGAAACCCCCTTCTCTCTTATCTATGGGATAAAAGCAGTTTTTCCTGTGGAAGTGGAGATTCCCTCTCTAAGGATCATGAGAGATTTTGAGCTTGATGAAGATGAATAGATACAGAATCGGCTGGATTAGTTGAACCTCATCGACAAGAAAACACTAGCGGATGCGTGTCATGGTCAGGTGTACCAAAAGAAGATGATAAAAACATTTGACAAGAGGGTGTGGCCTCAGTATTACAAACCCAGTGACCTTGGGCTAAAGAGGATAATTCTTCCTCAGGATGATCCCAGGGGAAAAAGGACTCCAACCTATGAAGGACCATTTATTGTTAATAAAGTTTTCTCCATTGGAGCTATGATGCTCGCAACCATAGTCAATGAAGATTTCCCACTCCCTATGAACGTGGGCATGGTAAAAAAAATACTTCGCATGAAAAAGACCCACTGAGTTGACTGGCTCAGGAAAAAAAGGGGCATCCCAGCAAACCATGAGAAATGAATAAAAGGTTCGAGCAAAAATTAGGGATAAAAAAGAAGAAGTGAAAAGAATGAAAAGAATAAGTACACCCGCTAAGATGAAAACCTGAAAAGGGAGACTTAGGAAAAAAAGGGTATCCCGGTGGATCGAAAACCCAAAAGGGAGATCCAGGAAAAAGTTAGGGATTAAAAGAGAATGACTACGTCCAGCATCGGATCCCGGATTGCATGATTTCATCTACTACTACAGTTAGTCATCTGGTAAGGGTGGGAATCAGTCCAAGTATTTTTCTTCAGAAAGTAAGGGGATGAGAGCTTCGAGGTTATAAGAGATAGAAGAATAAGAACCCAGTGGATATTTGTTTTTCACATTTCCATTTGTAAACACTTTTTTTGTTTTTATTTTGCAATTACCTCTTTCTAGGAATTGCTTCCTTATGTAAATGCCTATTTACAGGCCAATTTCAATCAATAACATATTTCTTTTTATCCAAAAATGTGCTTAGAGTTTTCTTTTACTGTTTTGTTTACAAAAACGTCCAATATTTTTTTTATAAACATTGGCATGTGGAAATTTGATGGCTTTGCACAAACATGATAAACAAGTTACAAATATTGCTTTTAAGTTGTTTGCAGCTTGGTTAGTAGATGCGGTCGTCGTAGTATACTTGGGGCACGTTTGGTGATTGGTTTTGCAGGAACTGTCCTTCACTCGCGATTACGAGTAAATTTTGACAATATCAAAACTATGTCTTTCAACATGAGTATAGTATCCTCAGTTTGGGTCTTATCCCCATAAGCATTAAAATCTCTGCTTTTCCCCAGTGAGTCTCCCCAAGCAGAAAGGGTGGTTGATATGCAAAGTTTTCTTCTCCCAACATCTCTAAACAGAAAATCCTTTGGCACAAAATTCTCATGCAAGGATCCTCCATTACTCCTAGTAGATATTAATCTTGTTTTTTGGCTAAATTTCACATCTTTAGTGGAGTGCGCTACGTTGGTCTCCATTCTGAGGATCCAACAAAGCCCGTTTTTATCGAAGATCATTGGTAAATCCCCAACTAAGCCTATTATGCCAAGATTACCTCATACCTAACAAGAGATATGTTCTTAAGATTCTCTTATCCCCATCATGGGTCCTCATATCCATAACAGTATAGATTGTTATCATCCCCAATGAGAGGTTGATAAATTACTTTCCAAACAAATAAAGGTGAATCTTAATTCCCAGCAGGCCCATTATATATTGGTGTCTCTTCAATAAATGTCTGATCTCCAACAGCGTGTCATCTCATAAATTCTAGTTTTGGCTTAATCTTCTCCAGCAGAACTTGTGATTTATTTTTGCAACTACATTCAGAGTTTGTAGCTCGTGTTCACCGGTTACTCAGTTCTTACTCTCTATAGAGTTTCAGCTTCTCAAAGATTTCCCTCCCGTAATTTGTTGTATCTTCTTTAACAAAATCATACATCATCACATTGCATCCTCAAAGTGTATTATTTCCATTTGCTTTGTAACAATACTCCATAGAAAAACAATTCAAACATGCATAAAAACATAATCCATGGTTGTTTTCCTTGTCCCCAGCAGAATTACTAAAAACTTTGAGATATTCCCCAGCGAGGTTGCTATATTCTCAGTATCCCAAATTTTCACCCCTACAAGTATCCCTTTGATGTTACTATCCGATTGACAAATGTCTGCTTGTCATTTTCAACAAAGGCCATGTTCTTTCTTGGCACCATTTGAAGGCCCAGTTCCTTCCAGGCACAATTCTTTCGGGCTTCTACCACATGTTCTTAGTTCATCATCAATGTCATTGGTATACCTTTCAAATTTGGTTCTACCATGGTATTCCTTTGGAGCTTTATCATATCCTTTAGGTCGAGGTCGCCACTTGTTACCTTGTTTCGATCATCATCAAAGTTCCTATAGTGTGTCGATAGGCTATGGTGATCGAACCTCTTGTGCATGAAATCCAGTTTTGTCCTGGTACTCATCCTAGTTTCTACCGCTAGTCGTCTTGAGTCGAGTTCGTCACTCTTTTTTAAAAGTCTCAACATTGGATTAGTCTTTACTCTTAACCTTCTTGAGTCGAGTTTGTCACTCGTTATATGTCTCTTTTTACACCTTGGTAACCTTAATTCTGTCTTTAAATCCTTGGTTGAGACCAACAAGTGTCTTTTGAAAACACACACTTTCTAAACACCTTGTTATAAGACCCAATTTTGTATGTTGTCCTACTGAGTACCCCTGGGGAAATTCAGCTACTTGTTTCCTTGTTTGTGTTCCAGTTCCTTCCCGGCGCATTCCTTATAGTACTCCCCTTTAGGTTGAGGTTGCAACTTGTTACCTTCCCTCGATCCCACCAGCGTTCCTATAGTGTGCCGATGGGCCATGGTGTTTAAGGCCAGTTTAGTCTGGTATTACCCGCCAGATATAAATATCGTTGTTATCTTTAGCTTATAGTCTTTACTACTAGTCCTATCTCAGATAAAGTCTCTATTCTTTTCTGTTATTGACAAACTGGTTCCTCCCTGGTGTCGCGTTTGGGATTTATCATCGAAGCGCAAATGATAGGCAGAAAACAGAGTCACCATCAATGGTATTTATCCCAAGAGAGGGAAAAGAAACACTGAATAAACCTAAAGAAATGAAAAAGTATGGTCTTACGACCAAGATAAAAGGGTAAGGGATTCAATTACACAACATAAAGGTATTAACACTCCTCAAGTCCATGGCACTCCACGGGATCCACTCAAGTTTGTTCTAATCTATGGGTGTATAAAAATGTAAGTCTAAAGCTAAATGCTACAAGAGGATATATGCAATTCAAAGTATATATAAAAAGAAGGTTTTATTAATTGTTCCCACCGTGGTTGCGAACCTTTAGTGCCTACGTACCACCCTTTGTGCAGTAGGGGATCAGGGCACCCGTAGTTCTTCTAGAAAATGTTTTTTATTTGTTGTGTGTTTTTTATGAGAATGATGCGTTAAACATTCCAAACATCGAAATATTGACTTGTTAGGTGCTCATTTGAAGAGGCTTAAGTCGTTGAGTTTGCTTCGTATTGGAATGGTTAAAACACATTCGTTTATGAAAAGAGTTTTTAAAATAAAGGCCAAGTGGAAAAATAAGTTTGAATTGGTTGGTGCTTTTTACCTTGAAAAAGGATTTGAGATATAAACCACACCAAATACTAAGAGCGAAAGAACGATAAGATCGAGAAAAAACCCGCTTATCATTTCCCATACTTAGTAAAAAGTGTGATTCTCATCAATTATTATTAAGTGTTTTTGAGAAGTTTGAAAGAAAAAGAAGTTTCATTTTTAATACGCAAAAGGGGAATGAAAAAAGTCTAAGGGAGACTAGAAAAGAAACATAAAGTTGTCATGCAATGATGGTCCTAAGATTGAGGCTTGAAATAGGAAACTTATATCTAAGTTAGAATGAATTGATAAAAACCTAATTTATAATTAGTTTACATCTCAAAGAAGATGAAACTAACATCCTAAGGGAACATGTTATCCTCACAAGAAAGAAGAAGAGAGAAATGACAAGTAAATGAGTACTCTTGAACAAATAGAGAAGGTGCAAGTAAGTAATAATCAAACAATGAAAGAAGAAACAATATGATAGCAATCCAAAATAAATGGGGAAATATCAAAGAGATACCCTCATGTATCTATCATGGCATACACAAGGTGATAGTGCTCAAGATACAAAACTAGTTAAAGAAAACATCAAAACAATCTCCAAGATAGGAGTTCACTTATGTTGAAAGCAAATAGACAAGAGTATGTGAAAGTAGTGCATGATACACTTGTATGGAAGAATAATTCAAGTAATTAAGTCCAATATGGATCCTCAACCTTAGAGGTCTCACCAATCAAAGAAGGAAGAAATTGGTGGGAGAAAGCAAACTATAACTCCTAAATGGTCACCATGTTGAATTGATAAGTAAGTACCAATCAAGGATCAAATGAGAAAGTCATAAGAAGTATTAGCCTTATAAAAGTCATAATCTAACTAAGTATAAACAAACATGATTTAAGAAACATCGATTTGAAAAGTTAAGGGCAAGTGACAAGCCAAATACGCACAAAACTGAATCATGTTCAAAGAGAGATATCAAAGTAATAAATTGAAGTCAAATGCCTCTCAAGTATTTATAAGACTATCCTTGATCTTATCATACCTTCAAGCATCAATCACAACCAAAGAACATGATTTGAAGATCAATTGCATTCACATTAGGGTTTTTACAAACCACACAAACTTTATGTTCAAGGTAAAAACCAAATGATCAATATATGATTTTCAACAAATGAAAACATGCTAACATATCATTAAATCATTTGAATGATCATAAAATACCCAAAAATTGGCCTTAAATTATGTCCACAAGTATCAAAATGAAACTTGATTCAATTACACTAGGCCAAAGGAACATGTTTACTTCAATATTCCATGAAAAATAGAATAATAGGATGTAAAATCCAAACAAAAATGTTCAATGGAGATCAAGCCTCTTAAAGGTCAGAAACCATTCATTTATCAACTTAAAAGTTCATGGAAGTATAAAAAATTAAATTGTAGAACTCAAACTAGGTAAAAAAATAAGCTTAAATGACCACTAAACAAAAGAAAATTGTAAAAAATATAAAATTCAGAATTAAAATTCCACAAAAATGATAAACATGTTCTCAACATCTTAAATAAGCTCAAATATATTTTTGTGGTTTTTTTAGATCAATAGAAACGAGTGAATTATATTGAAACTTCAAAGAGAAGCAATAAAACCTAAAAAATCATTAAATCATTTCACAAATTTTGAAAACCAAGAAAACCCTAAAATAAATTAGGTCTAATACCATCCAAAATTCAAAGAAACTTATAGGAATATGAAAATATTTTTTGTTATTTTTTATGATTCCTAAATAAGTTAGAATTAATTTTACATTAAAACTATGCAAGAATAAAACAATTAAAAACACGTTTAACCATTTTATTTAATTAATATGGCAAAAGTGTTGGAATAAATAAATAAAAATCATAATAATAAAATAGACATTTAAAATACACTCTTGATTTTTTTTCATATTTTTTTCATAAATAATTTTTTTTTAAAGTGATTTTATGAAATCAAATGAAAATAATACATGAAATAAACAAACAAGAATGAAATAATAAAAAAGAAGTCAAAAGTCTACATGTAATTCCACGTCGGGCCTACAGAGAAATCATTAGCCAATCATGTGCGTTGCCAATGATTAAAAGCGTTGGAAATCGGGCCAAGAAAGCAATAAAAATCGTGAACCACCATGCATAAAACGTGATTTTCTGTTCACCTTTGTCGCCATTTTTCTCTTTCATTTATCAACGAAATTGAAAAGTTTAAACACTAAAGTTGTAGATCTCAAAAAGATCTACAACTTTAATTCGAGAAGTTTTTGAAATGGTTGAGAGATGAGAGAGAAATCTAGACATAAAAAGGAAATAAAATCAATTTTCCACACATAAATCCTAACTTTTGTGATTTTCTAGCCAAATTCCAATCTAAATATCTCACTCCTTGTTTGATGAAATTAAAAAGCGTAAACACCAAAATTGTAGATCTAAAAATGATATACAACTTTGATTCAAGAAGTTTTTTAAAATATTGAGAGTTGAGACAAAAATATGGGCGAGAAGAAAGCTAAAAAATCCATTTTCAAATTTTTTTTTCCAGATCTGAATAACTCAAAATGCAATCAATGTAAATGAAAAAATTTCTAAAACATAAGAACAACACCAAGAAATTTCCAAATCTAGAAACACGCAAAATAGGATTTAAAGAAGTTACCTAGTGGAGGAAAGGTCCACTCCCTCTTTGTTCTTGAGAGGAGGATAGAAACTCATAAATTGCTCTTGGTTCTTCTTATTGGAGTTCAAATAAAGAATTTTTGTGTTGGAGATTGTTGGAGAAAATGCTTGCTTTGAGAGAGAGAGAGAGAGAGAGAGAGAGAGAGAGAGAGAGAGAGAGAGAGAGAGAGAGAGAGAGAGAGAGAGAGAGAGAGAGAGAGAGATAGAGATAGAGAGAGATACAACTAGAATTAGGTTTTTGAGGAGAGATGCTACTTATGCAAATGTGTGACTAAATGAAGGAAATAATGCACTTATTAGAGTCTCAAAGTGAGGGTAGAGTGGTCATTTGGGCCTCATAACTATTGGAGGGCATAAATGAAAGTTTTGGACAAAATATGACTTGGTGACCAAGGCTGCTGTTGTACCCCAAAATTTGCCCTCTCTTTTCTTAATACATTTCTCACAAAGATCTCCAATGGCTCAAGTTTGCACAAGTTTTGACTAGGTCAAATCCCCTCCTAAAGCACTAAAACTCCAAATTAGGGTTTTGATTTTAACAAGGACAATTGGAATTATAATGCCTCAATTGGATTTCATGGTTCATTATAGGCCTCTAAGAATACTCATGCCAAGTTTCAAGTATTGGATCATAATTTTGCTCAGTCAATTGATCAGATAACTGAAAATCAGTTGTATTGGTTAAAAGGTCAACTATGGTCAAACCACAGTCAAAATTCAATATTATTGGTCCAAATAAATATTTTTAAGTCATATTCATCAATTGATCAAGATCTCATCACAATTCCTCAAGAAAAAACAGTCAAATCATCAAAAAGGCAAAATGGTCAAAATTAGGGTTTTGATTGAGAATGACCGATCAGTGACTTCTGGCCTAATACATGACTTAGTGGTTTGATATATGATCTTAAGGATTCAAACACATTGTCTTGACCTAATTTCAGGCTCAAATCATTCCTCAAGATCAATTGATTGATAGTTGAAATCTGGTCAACTGATGAAAAAGTCAATTGTAGCACCAAAAGTCAAACCTTGACTTTTTTGTCAAAATTGAGTTTCAAATATCAAAACTTATCAATACATGCAAAAAATATGAGGCTTGATCATCAAGAAATCAAGAAAGTCAAAAGTCTTTGAAAAAAGTCAAATTTTCAAGACTTAAAAATTTTTCTAAGTGTTTTAACCTTATTATTTCATAACTTCATGGTACCTTTTCATCAAAATGCAAGATGATTCAAAGCAAACTTCCAACATGAAATTCGTAGATCTTGATGTAATATACAACTTTGCTTTGCTCATAAAGTCCTATAAATGCTTGGATTTTGAGTTATAGATTCATAAAGTCATGCACTTTTTCTAAAACACTTAGTGAAATCTTGAGCTAGTTTGGTCAGGATTTTAACCTAACTTCTTGGCCAATTTTCACCTAGCTCTAATTTAATTTAGAAAAAATGGAAAACATGAAAGTTGTAGAGGATGTTTCAAGATTTTCAAAATGTCAAAGAACTTGAATAGATCATTTTTGAGCTAAGAGAATCGAAGAGGAGAAGTTGGGCTTCCAATCTTGCATTATAGGCCATTTTTGTGATGAATTCACAACCAAAAATCCAACCAAAACTACAAGATATCTCTTTTCAGGCTATGATTTCTCCAAATCTATGTATAATAGAGCAATTACACAAACCCTAAGTGTGTTACACAAATATTTGAAGCTTTGTCCAAGTCTTAATAACATTTATGGTTAGAAATGCAAAAGCAACATTTCCATTTGCATAAAGCTTCACTTTTCTAACCACTCTCTTCTTTCAAGCTTGAAATCTATTATAAATATCACAACAAATCTCTCAACATCAAAAGCAATCCATAAAATCTACAAAGCACGGCTAAGTTCCTTGATTCACTCCTTTCTCCCTCATGAAGCAACTTGTCTTTATGAATTTGAAAAATGCATAACATGTGATTCTGATCATCTCAAGTACCAAAACCTTTTCTCTATAAATAGAGACATCATTTTCAATTTAAACCAAAAATTCAAGAGCCTCAAAACTCACTCAAACTCCCTAGAACTCAGTTGCATCCAAGCTTCCATAACTTGTCATTTCTGCCAAAAACTTCAATCTCATAATCCACTTGTGTGTTTTCCCTCTAAATCATTCTCAAAGCTTCTATACATCAAGTATAATCCATCCCAACACCTGTTACAGTTTTGTAACTCCATTTTAATCTTTTTCAAAACTCAAAACCAGAAGCCTGCACATTGACTTCTACAAGGAGTTTCAACCACTCTCAACTCAAGATAAGCATTGCATTAGCTTTCTAGAGGTCCAAGGAAGCTAACCAGATCATTGCAGCACCTTGAAGCAAGCTCAAACTCAAAATACGAATTCCATTTTCAAGGTGAGTTTTTTTACTTTTGAACTCTTCATATATGCATCATTTGGCTTCCATTTTCAAAGATAAAATGTAAACATCATAGCCCTGAAACTGATCATATCCTTAGAATTCATTTATGTTGCTTGAGTAGTGAGAATTTTGAAGATGAACTTTCTGAAAAAATTAGGTTTTTATTTGGTACCGGTAAAATTCTCATTCATCTTTGATTTATATCTCATGAATTTTATATGGTTGAATTCGTATTAAAAAATGGAGCAAGTTTCATGTTTACATTTCTTGATTTGGTTGAGAAATGAGGAAGTTACAAATTCAAAAATGATGATGAAGAGGCTGGCGTGAGGTTGAAGATGAAGTCACATTCAGGACTTGGTTTATTTTAAATTTAATTATTGTTGTTCTAATACCTGATGTACAAGCCACCCCAATGGCAGAGCGTGTGCATATAAGGCATTGGTATACATGGACCTGGGTTCGAACCCCAGTGGTACCCTTTTATTTTTCACTTAATTTGTTCTTGCAAATTCAGTGTTTGCCAGCTTGAGGCGCGCACCATACACCTCACATCTACATCACATGATCATCCTACCATTAAATCCAACATCTCAAGCGTGCATGAATATGATACACTCTCAAAGATTGGCCATACTGAATCATAAACAGGCGCCTGGGCCTTCATATCATGGGCCCTTACTTCTTTTTTTGTTTTTACTTCCACATCCCCCTTTTTAATGAAAACACCATGTAGACACATACACACTTTTTTTTTCTCTGACTTTCAAACAAAAACACCTTGGGCCTAGCCGTGTTTACTACTTTTACCACCCTTTTTACTCTCTAACACCTCAGCCCAACGGTTTTTATTTCTTTTGTATCTTGTTTATTTTTATTTAAATATTTATTTTATTTAAACCAAAAAATACAAAAATATTTTTTTTTAATAACTAAATTGTTAAATATTTTAGACATTTATTTTATTTTATAAATACTTAGAACTAGGTTTATTTATTTTACACACTTTAAAATACTTTCTTTTTAAAAAAAAATTAATATTAACATTCAATTTATTTCATAAATAAATTTTAGACTTAGATATCATTTTTCTTAATTTCAAATTAGGTTTTAGGTTTTGATTAAGTAATTAATTAACTTCTTTTATTAAAACTAATTGATTAATTAAGTTAAAACCCCTTTTCTACCAAAACTCATACATTTTTTTTCTTTTATATCATCTTTATATTCTTGTACATTTTATTTGGCATCATTCAATATGGTTGTAATAGTAATTAGGTTTTAATTACTTTCATCTCCATTTGTAATTTGTAAATCCCCATCCCCTAAAGTGATGTAATAGCATAGGACTTTAAATTTCCGCAATTTATGATTATCGCTAGTAATTAGGGTTTGTATGGTAAGATATAAAATCAAACAATAGACAACTTTAATTCAATACAAATTACATGAAATCAATATACTTTGCACACTTGCACCTCTAGGATTAACCCACACTTGTTGCCCTTGAATAAAAAAACAGTCATGTCCCTCGAACGTGGAATACTTTAGCAAAGACCCTCGATTACAAGATCGTAGTCCCTCGATGACACTTTGATGTTGCCTATGGTAAATGATCTTATACCCTTACGACAAATTGCTAAGGTATCCTACAATGTTGCCTTCTGTGACGGTACGATGACCCACACTTGTCCCTTCACATCCAATGATAAAGCTTTCTACTAACTAATGATAGAAAAGCACTATCTAAAGGAGGAGGAAAAGAACAAAGACTTTTTGAGTAGGTAGAACGTTCGTAGTTGCTTGCTCACGACATTTCAAAACATATTTCAAACACACCAACACTTTTCAATGAAATATTTTCAAAAGACAACACTTTGTATACATTCTTATAAAGACGAGAATCATTACAAAGTTCGCCTAAACGAAGGAACTTTTCAAAAATAACTTCAAAACAAATCACAAACATATTTATAAAGCATTTCAAAGTGAGCTAGCAACTAAGAGCCCGTAGATAACTACGGATGAAAAGGGTGCTAACACCTTCCCTTTTCATAACATACCCCCCGAACTCAAGAAAATTCTTAAAAGGTCTTGCCTGTTCTTTTCACCCTTTCCTTTATTGGATAAAAGAAAAGTCGGTGGCGACTCTTTATATCCACAACAATTACGATAAAACGCAAAACACCCAAGTCAATTCTCCCACCGTATTACAGAACTGGCGACTCTGTTGGGGAGAAACTTAAAAGTGGGGTTACCTTAGAGACTAGATCACATTTAAATGATTTCATTGTTTGACTTGATTGCTTTACTCTTAAAAGGGTATTTGGGTTTTGTATAGATCCTCTACCCAGATCTGGGGGTATTATTAGGTAAGTAGCAATAGATTTTGAAGACTGTACAGTGTAGACAAATATGGTTGAAACAATGGCTATGTTAGTGTGACACATTTGTTGGTACCGGTATTCCCTGTGTTAAATCAAGGAGAATATGGGGCCACTGTGTGGTGTCATGAAGCACTAATTGACCGTAGAACCTTTAGTTGAACAACTTGGCCATTAGGAAGTAGTGAGATAGACGACTTTGGTGCAAAGCCAAAGATTGGTTGATACTCGATACTACACTCATTGAGATCATACTTTCGGGATATTTTGGCTGCAAGAAAAGATTGATTGTGCTAAAGCAATGCCTGATGAAGAAAGATCAATGATATTGAGATTCCCTAGAACCCAGTTACTTTCTAGGACAGATTGAACCAACTAAACTTCAATAGGGTACTTACCTATAAAACCCATGCAAGCCTAAACCTAAGGTCCTTTTTGATTTGTTTGTGATTATTATTCATGACATTATTAGAATCATAACATCATAAGCATTCTCACTAACCATTTCAAGGATTTAGGCATTTATCTTTGTTCTGTTTTATAAGACATGACTTCCACTCGTAGAAATACCATCTGAATCAGCTTCATGAAAGTGCCTCCTCAACTTCAAGAGTTAGCATCAAGGGTGCCTAAATATTCCCCCTTTACCAAGAAATATGGCCGACTTCTCAAATTGGCTACCTCAAGCTTTCAATAAGAAATGATGTGTGTGCTTTTTAAGTTCTTTGATCATATGCATCATTGCTTCACATTCCCCGACTACTAATTGGTGCCTACATTGGAAGAATTCTCTCAACTTCTAGGAGTGCATGTGCTTGAGTAAATACCGTTCACCGGTTTAGAGGAAACTCCAAAGCCTGAGGTTATTTCCAAAGCTTTGCATTTGAATAGATCTGACATTATGGCAAATTGGGAAACAAGGAGTGGAGTTAAGGGTTTCCTAGCCATGTTTCTATTGGAGAAGGATCGATTATTTTGGGAAGATATGGATTTTCAAGATTTTGAATATGTCTTGGCCCTTCTAATCTATGGTTTGGTTCTATTCCCCAATCCGGACCAACTCATAGATGTGAATTCCATCAAGGTTTTTCTCTCTTGTAATCTCGTGCCTACGCTACTTCGAGACATCCTACATTGTTTTCACACTCGCACTATGAAGAAGAAGGGGACTCTTTTGTGTTGTATTCCATTTATGTCTAGGTGGTTTATTTTGCACTACCTCGATCAACATTGAAGAATTAATAAGGCTTGACATGGTCTCAAAGGATGATGTCGCTCTCACACTCAGATATTCATTAGTGTTCCCGATCTTTGGAGGATATTACCATCATTGACCGTTGTAGGGAGTTCCCTAATGTTCCACTCTTGGGCATTAGTGGAGGTATTACCTATAACCCTTCTTTTGCATTACGATAGTTTGGATATACGCAAAGAGATGGTCCCCATGATGTGCTCATCCAAGGTTTGTTATTCGACTACAAGGGCGACGTCCAAGGTTGTCGTCAAAGGTTCATATAAGCTTGAAGAATGGTAAACAAAGTTGATATCAAGACTTTGGGAATAAAAATTCCATCCCTCTTGAGCCTTACCTCAAGTGGGTACAAACTCGTGCTCAAAGCCTCGTGATGCCTTACCCAGCCATCCTACATGTGATTATGGAGCCCGTTGCCGAGGGAGACACCCCTTACACTCTTCTTTATCCTGACATGCCTACCGACTTTAAGGAATTGCAAAAATTGTGGATTCAACTCAAAGGGGAGAGAGACACCTTTGAAGCACAATTCTACGCAAGCGAGAAGAAGGTTTTGGAACTCACGAGGCAACTTCATGAAGAGTGAAGTTTGAATGCCTACATTGACCCAAAGAGGATGCGCCCATGGAAATCTTGAGTCCTGTTTATTTAGGAGTTTATTTTGTATCATTTTGAAACCTTTTTGTTTCTTCCATTGTAAGCCCGAGAGGCATTTGTAATTCCTGAATTTATTAATGCAATTAATGTTTGTTGTCTTCCCTTTGTCTAGCAAATTTAAATTTCTTAAAATCCTTGAAAACATTGCATTAGCATAACATGCATAATATTATAAGCAGGTTTTCTGACACAAGTTTCCTCATCCTTTTACTGTTTATTTCAGTATAAGATGGATCTCAAGAAAACTGTCAAGGATTTGCAGACTCAACACTCTCAGTTCCAAGAGACTCTGCTCAACCTAGAAAAGGGGCAGCAAGAAATGATGACTCTTCTTGTTACAAAGAAGAAGACAGAGAAGAAGGCTATAATCAACATGGGGAAGAGGTTTAAAGAGCCCTCCATACAAGTCCAAGTTGAAGAGGATTCCTCCGAAGAGGATGAAAATCAAGATGAAGATGCCAGGAGCACCCGTACTGGGGGTGGAAACAATCAAATATCTGAAGACGAGGACTTTACTAATGAGCAATACCTGTCGGCCGACGAAAAATATAAGCAACTAGAAGATAAACTAAAATCTATGGAGATCCAAGTTGTGTCAGGCTTGGACTTTGTAGACTTTGGTTTGGTACCTTGGGTAGTCATTCCCTACAAATTCTAGATCCTAGTCTTTGCTAAGTATGATGGAGTTTCATTTATGAAGCTTCATTTAAGATCTTATGTTCGTAAAATCCATCCGCACACCGCCGATAGGAAATTATGGGTGCACTTTTTCCAAGAGAGTCTATCAGGGACACAATTGGAATGGTTTTACCAATTGGAAGGAACAAACATACATACTTGGGAGGATTTGGCTACTGCCTTTTACCGCCAATACCAATATAACACTGATCTTGTTCCAACTTGGGTGCAATTGCAAGGCATGACAATGAGTTCAAATGAGGGCTTCAAAGAGTACGCCCAAAAGTGGAGAGACTTGGCTGGCAGGGTGCATCCACCTCTAACTGATAGGTAATTGGTAGATATGTTTATGGGGACATTGACTGGACTATTTTTCAACTTGCTGATTGGAAGTTCATCATCCGGATTTACTGAATTGATCTTAACTGGTGAGAAGGTTGAAAGCGCGATTAAAAGCAGGAAGATACCCATGACCTCCACCTCAAATGCTGTGAAAAAGCCATTTATTGGTAAAAAAGAGACCAATGTTATGTATGAGTCAAGAAGTAGTGCGAAGAATGATCGTCATCATTCAATAGGGGCAGTTTTGATCTCCAATCCAACTCTAACTCAACGTCCGCGTCAACAAAATAAAAATCAACAAAGACCAGACATCCCGAGGAGACAATTTACCAAAATTAACATGTCACTATCTTAAGCTCTGCAACACCTATTGAAAGCTGATTTGTTGACCTTGTGAGTCCCCCTTCCAACCCTAACACTGCTTCCCCAAAATACAACCCCAATGTCAAATGCGCTTACCACTGAAACAATCTCGGGCATGATACCAATGATTGTTAGTCTCTAAAGAACAAAATACAAGACCTAATTGATAACAAGACAATTGAATTAGACCCTCCTCCAACTCCAAAATGTGATCACCGCACCCATGCCAAATCATGGTAAGGGTGTCAATGCTATTGAAGATACCTTTTTTGTTTCCTCCATCAAATATTTAACCACTCATTTGAAGAGTATTAAAAACAATTTGCTGAAAGCTGGAGTATTTCCTGGCTTCCTTGAAGACTGTTGCTGCTGTGCTGTACAAATTAATGGTTGTGAATGGATAAAGAAAGGTGTCCAACATCTGATGGATAACCATACAATTCTATTTGAAAAATATTCCATTTGTGAAAAGTTTAACCCAAAGTGTATCTCAAGAATTTAAAGACGTGTCCATCATTACTATCTCAAACAAACCTATTAGGATCACCTCCAAAGGTCCTATTAGGATTCCCGTTGAACCAATAATAGCTCCACTAATTATCACCACACCGGGGGAAACCCCCTACTCTTCTGATAAGGTTGTACCCTGGAATTATGGGGCGGAAGTGTATTACCATGGTATCAAACAAGATTCATGGATTGATGAAGATGAAATTGCCGACAATACAAACATTGTTGGATCAAGTAAAGTTATTGGGATGGGAATGATCTTCTCTCCAGAGATTTCACCTCCGACAACCATAATTACACCCATTTGTATTTTTGTCATTAAACCTATTATTGATACTTGGGGAAAGGAAAAAATGAATGAGCCTGCCAGGATGGAGGCACCCACAAAATATATTACCATTGAGGACCCATCTACCCAAGAGATGGAGGAGATTTTAAAAATTATCAGAAAAAGTGACTATAATATAGTAGAACAGTTGGGGAAAACACCCTCGAAGATTTCCATGTTGTCTTTATTGCTATGTTCTGAGGCACATGCTCAAGCCCTGATAAAATTCTTGAAAAGTGAACATGTCCCACAAGAAATTACGGCCGACCAATTTGAAAACTGTGTAGCAAGCTTGACTACCGACAACGGTTCAGGGTTCTCTGATGCAGATTTGACCCCAATGGGGAAGAATCACAACAAAGCTCTCCACATCTCCATAGAATGCAAGGCCACTACCCTGGCACATGTATTAGTGGATATTGGATCTTCTCTCAATGTCTTACCTAAAGGAGCTTTGGATAGACTAGACTGTGATGGAATGGTATTGAAACCTAGCGACATTGTAGTAAGGGCTTTCGATGGTTCTAAAAGGATGGTATATGGAGAAGTTGATCTCCCTGTCAAAGTTGGGTCTCATGTCTTTAACTCAACATTCTATATGATGGATATCTGTATCACTTATTCATGTATGCTTGGACGCGTATGGATCCATGGGGTAGGTGCAGTGATTTCCACACTACATCAAAAGTTGAATCATCCGGTCAAGGGGAAAATTGTCACTATATGCGGAGAAGAAGAGTTTATGATCAGTCGTTTGAATCCATTCAAGTATGTTGAAATGGATGGCGAGTTCGTTGAAACTCCTTGTCAAGCCTTTGAGTTGGTTTCTCTGATGGTTGTTGTTGCCAAGACCACTCCTAACACTCCTAAAGCTGCTAAAGATACACCGAGGATTGGCTCTCTCAAAGATGCTCGTGTTGTTGTTAAAGACGGAGGTTGTACCATTTGGAGACAACTCCCTGATATCCCTTTCAAGTCATACAAATTTGGGTTGGTCTTAACTTCCAAGGCTCAAAAGGAGGTTCGACGTGCTCGTGTAGAGAAACCACCTCTCTGCATTAGTAACCATGAGGTTAATTCTCTTGAAGACTTTGATGCTGATTGTGACTGGGACGACTGGATCTACCCAACTGCTGATGGAGGACTCAACAATTGGCAGACCAAGGACTTCATTCCAATATCCTTCAGCCAGGAGTAAATGCCATTTTCTGTTTTTTTATTACTTTAAGAACTCTGTCTGTAATTTCTATTGAAACAATGAGTTTAAGCCATGTGCCTTGTTTGGGGCACAATGGTCCATTTGTTAAGGGTTTGTCATTTTCATATGCCATGTGTTCATTTTAATGAAAAAACATTGGACTATTTTGCATTCAAATTTTGCGCTCATTGTCTTTCTTTAATTTTATTGCATTTTCAAAAATATCCATATGACCTTACATGCACACACACATATTTGCAGATCCACATCCACTCCGGATCTCATTGACAAGGATTCTGCTATTGGCAACTATGACTTTGAAAATCTAATGTATCAAGCCAAAGACGAAGGTGAAGAGGATTGTGAAATACCTGGGGAACTCTCCAGACTCCTGATACAAGAGGAAAAGGCCATTCAACCGCACGTAGAACCAGTTGAAGTGATAAACTTGGGGACTGAGGCAGATAAGAAGGAAGTCAAGATTGGCGCTAACTTGGAAGACAATGTCAAAGGAAGATTGGTTCATATGTTACATGACAATGTGGAATTGTTTGCTTGGTCATATGAAGATATTCCAGGGCTTGATACTAACATCGTGGTTCACCGTCTGCCAATGAAGGAAGGTTGTCCTCCGATCAAACAAAAGGTTTGTCGCATGCGACCAGATATGTCAGAGAAGATAAAAGTTGAGGTAATGAAGCAGTTCAATGCAGGTTTCCTAGCAGTGACGTCATATCCTCAATGGGTTATAAACATTGTCCCAGTGCTAAAGAAAAACAGAAAAGTCCGTATGTGCATAGACTACAGGGATTTGAATAGGGCAAGCCCCAAGGATGATTTCCCACTACCACACATTAATGTCTTGGTTGATAACACTGCTCAACACAAAGTTTTCTCCTTCATGGATGGATTCTTCGGTTACAACCAGATCAAAATGGCATCCGAAGACATGGAGAGAACAACTTTTGTCACACAGTGGGGCACCTTCTGTTATAAGGCCATGCCATTTAGTTTGAAGAATGCAGGCGCAACTTATCAAAGGTCTATGGTAGCTCTATTTCATGATATGATTCATCATGAGATAGAAGTTTATGTTGATGACATGATTGCAAGATTGAAAACTGAGGAAGAACACCTTGATCATCTTTACAAGCTATTTGAGAGGCTAGAGGAATACAAGATGAGGCTGAATCCCAACAAATGTACCTTCGGGGTAAGGTCTGGAAAACTCCTAGGGTTTATCGTCAGTGGAAAATGTATTGAAGTTGACCCTACAAAAGTCAAAGCCATACAAGAAATTCCAACTCTCTATACTGAGAAGGATGTCAGAGGTTTCTTAGGTCGACTCAACTATATTGCCCAATTCATATCTCACTTAATTGCTACTTGTGAACCGATCTTCAAACTATTGAAGAAAGATCAAGTAGTCAGATGGAATGACGATTTCCAAGAAGCTTTTGACAAGATCAAAGAGTACTTACAAGAACCTCCAATCCGGATGCCTCAAGTTGAAGGAAGACCTCTGATTATGTACTTGACTGTATTAGAGAATTCAATGGGGTGTGTGTTGGGTCAATATGACGAGTCTGGCCGAAAAGAGCATGCAATATACTACCTTAGAAAAAAGTTTACCGATTAAGAAACCAGATACTCACTGCTCGAGAAAACTTGTTGCGCTTTGGCATGAGCTTCTCTCCGTCTAAGATAGTATATGTTGACTCACACCATTTTATTGATTTCTAAGATGGATCCCATCAAGTATATCTTCGAAAAGCCAGCTCTCTCTGGATGAATAGCCAGATGGAAAATGATTTTGACTAAATACGACATCCAGTATACTACACAAAAAGAAATTAAAGGAAGTGTACTGGCAGATCATTTGGCCTATCAAGCTATTGATGACTACCAATCCATGAACTTTGAATTTCCGGATGAGAGCATCATGATGGTGACAGACAGTGAAGAACCTGGACCTTATGAAGGACCTAAGCAAGGATCCTGATGGACTATGGTTTTTGATGGGGCTTCTAACGTATTGGGTAACAGAATCGGTGTTGTAATCATTTCTCCCGAAGGGTGCCATACCCATTTCACTGCTAGACTCTGTTTCGACTGTACAAATAATATGGTTGAGTATGAAGCATGCATCTTGAGCCTAAAGGCTTCCATTGACTTAAGAATCAAATTCTTAAGCATATATAGAGATTCGGACTTGGTAATTAGTCAAGTCAAAGGAGAGTGGGATACCAAACATCCAAATCTGATCCCTTATAAAGAGCTTGTGCTAACCTTGATTTCATACTTTAAAGAGGGTACCTTCGAGCATATCCCGAGGGAAGAAAATTAGTTGGCATATGCCTTAGCAACTATGTCGTCTATGTTCAAGGTCAGTTGGGACAACGAAGCTCCCAGAATTTACTATCGAAAGATTTGACGAACCTGCACACTGTTATGAGATTGACACTGATGAGGAGAAGCCTTGATATCATGAAGTGAGGAGGTACCTTGAAGCACAAGAGTATTCTGAGGGAGCCTCAATCAACAACAAGAAATTCCTACGAAGGTTCTCAGCCAAATTCTTCCTAAGCAATGGGATTCTATACAAGCGTAACCATGACTCTAGTCTGCTCTATTGCATGGACAAGAAGGAAGCATAAAATATCATGGAGGATATGCATGAAGGTATTTTCGGAACTCACTTTAGTGGGCATACCATGGCCAAGAAGATTCTGAGGGCTGGTTATTATTGGTCAACAATGGAAACTGATTGTCATCATCACTCGAGGACTTGTCATAAGTTCCAGATTTATGCCGACAAGGTTCATGTGCCTCCAATTCCTTTAAATGTCATGACTGCTCCATGGCCATTTATAATGTGGGACATTGACATGATTGGAGAAATCAAGCCCACTGCATCTAATGGACATCATTTCATCCTTGTTTCCATTGATTACTTCACCAAATGGGTTGAAGCAACTTCATTTGCCTCAGTCACTAAGAACGTTGTGGCCCGGCTTATCAAGCATAACCTCATCTACCGTTGCGGCATCCCTGAAAGGATCATCACTTACAACAGAACCAATCTCAATAATGCCACGATCACCGAACTCTATATGCAGTTCAAGATTAGGCATCACAATTCCTCTCCATACAGACCTAAGATGAATAACACAGTGGAAGCTACCAATAAGAACATATAGAAAATTGTGCAATGGTGGTGACCTATAAGGACTGGCACGAGATGCTACCATTCGCTCTTCATGGCTATCGTACTTCACCTCGAACATCAACTGGGGAAACCCCTTTCTATTTAGTCTATGGAATAAAAGTTGTCCTGCCCATTGAAGTTCAGATTCTTTCTTTGAGGATTATGAAAGAGGTGGGCTTAGGCGAAGATGAATGGATTCATACAAGATTTGATCAGTTGAATTTGATTAATGAGAAGAGATTGGCTGCTGTTTGTCATGGTCAAATGTATCAGAAGCGTATGATCAAGGCATTCAATAAGAAGATCAAACCTCAAGTATACCAGGCTGGCGACTTGGTAATAAAGCGCATCATTTTACCATAAGGAGATCCTAGGGGAAAATGGACTCCCACTTACGAAGGGCCATTTGTTGTCAAGAAAGTATTCTCCGACAGTGCTATGATGCTAACCAATATGGACAGCGAAGATTTCTCGCATCATGTGAACGCGAATATAGTCAAAAAATACTATGTGTAAAGAATGACCTTCTAGGTTGACATACCTAGGCAAAAATAAGGGCATCCTAGTGAACAAAAGAGGTTCAGGCAAAAATTAGGGATATAAACAAAATATTTTACACCCAGCGAGTTGAAAACCTCAAAGGGCGACTTGGGCAAAAAAGGGTATCCTGGTGGACTGAAAACCCAAAAGGGCGGTCTAGGAAAAAATTAAGGGTTGAAGCGTACGACTATGTCCCGTGAGGTCACTACAACTAGTTTATTACCAAGGTCAAAGTTCAAATGGTACAAGAACAATTCAATCAACTTCTTTCGATGTCAAGGGATGATGCTCAAAGACATAAGGGCAATAGCAAAGTTGGAACCCAATGAGATCACTTCCACATGGTTATACATTTTTGTTTTCACCTTGTATTCTTTTGATTTTTTGACGACTTCCTCTTACTAGGATTTATGTCCCCCTGTACAAAAAACGCCTATTTTTAGGAAAATTATCAATACAAATATACTTTGAAGTGCAAACCTTTTGTTTTTCTATTTTGAGTGCGAAAACGTCCAATGACTAAAATTGAAATGAACACATGGATATGAACATGATTAACTGTTAACAAATAAAAACATGAATAAATACCTATTCAAGGAGCCATGTGTGATATGGTGGTAGAATCGACTGTTAATACTGGTTTGCGTTTTTTTGTTTGCAAATTTTGCGGTAAGCAAGAGTCGCCACCGAATTTTATTCCATCCAATAAAGGAAAAGGGAAAAGAATAAAAAAACCTTTTTTCGAGAATGTTTATGAGTACGGGGGTAGATTATGGAAAGGGAAGGTGTTAGCACCCTTTCCATCCATGGTTTTCCATGGGCTCTTAGGTGCTTGCTCATTTTGAAATTGCTTTTGTGTGTTTTGAAAAGTTTTTGTTTAACTTCATGGTAACCCTTGTATCTATCCTCAAGAGTGCGACGAAGTTGTTTTTCAAATTTTTTTTGAAAGTGTTCGTGTGAAAGAGTTTTTGTTGTTTTGAGCAAGTACTTAAGAGTTTCTACCTACTCGAAAAAGTCTGTTCATTTTCTTATTCCTTTAGACAACGCTATCCTACTATTAAGGAGTAGGTAGCTCCATCGTTGGAGTTTAAGGGACATTCGAAGGGACAAGTACAATCACAAAAGAAATGGTTAGTAAACCTTAATAGTTACCCTAAAGTCCTAAAGATCTTTCTGAGGCAACATTCGAATGAGTCATTTTGATATTTCGGGACTAGAAGGTGTTGTACCCCAAAATTTTCCCTCCCATAATCTTCAAAGTTTTGCCTCAAAGGGTTCAAAGTCTACTCAAGGGCTACACAGTCAAACCATCCTCCTAAGCCATGCAAATTAGGGTTTTGGTTCTTGCAAGGAAGTTGAGGTTTTCAAGGGATCAATCAAGTCACATATGCTCATATACATTGTCAAGCACCTACATGTCAAGTTTCAAGGCTCACAAGGTCAAGTTGCACAGTCAAAAACCCTAATTGCTCCACAGTCAACTGTAGGGGAAAAATGGTCATTTGGCAGTCAAAAGTCAAAAATGTTGGTCAACATCTTATTTTTAAGCCACAATCATCATTTGGTCAAGTCTTGACCATGATTTCACAAGAATGGCTCAAAAATCATCAAGGTGTCAAAAGTTTCTATTTTTGGACAGTTGAAAAAGTCAACTGTAACTTGACCAAGGCATAACTTTTTCATGGTTCATCAGAAAAATCCCATCCAATGCTCATCTTGAAGGGGAAGACATTTCCTACAACTCATATTCACATTCCAAATCCAAGAAATGCTCTCACAAAAAGTTATCAATTTCAACATTATAGGTCATTTTCAAAAGTCAACAAAAAGGCACTTTAAGTCAAAGACCATAACTTGAGATTGGTAAATCAAAATGACATGGGACCAAAGACATTGGTTATAGGACTTCAAGACCTTTCCAAAATGTCCAAGAACATGTTCATAGCTTCAAAATTGAGCAAGATATGCATTGGAGAAGTTGGGAAATTTTTGTGAAATGGCCAAAGTCAATTATCCTTGAAACTTCATTTTTGACAAAAGGGGCCCACTTTTTCCACTTGTTTCAGCTTGGCCATGCTTCCCACGTGTCCCACAATTTATTTCAAGATTTAAAATTAATTTTTCCATTTTTATTTAATTTTATTTGATTTAATTCATTTTAAATCTTTTAAAATCAAATAAAAATCAAAGAAATTAATGGAGGGATATATTTTGTGATGATTAGCTTTGATACACCTTAAAACACATTCCAAATTCGTGCAAGGGCCTATTCCAATCAATAATTCAAATTTGACACAAAAATGGAAAGTTGTTTCAATGGAGGTTATGGAAAAATCTCAAGCATAATTGCAATGGTTAAAGGCTCATCATGTGACTGATTCTCATTCATTACTATATATACAAGCCTTCCCAACCTCATTCAAAACATAGTGTGTGCAGAAACGGCCAAGAGCAAAACCAAAAATTATTCAAAAAGTGAGAGTTCTAAAACATAGTTGCGAGCATCTTCAGATCAAAACAAGCACGTGGCTAAAGCAACCTTTGCCAAGTCCTGAGGCTCATACCGCGCTGTAAGTTCTTCCCAGGTCCCTTATAATTTCCATATTATTTTCTTCAACGTTTTCCTATGCAGATTCCAATATGAGGTGCATCATAAGTCCCACTTCCCAGCGCTGCCATATGTCATCAACGCAGATCCAAAGGACAAAAAGTGTAGCACACCATGGTCTAGAGTCAAGCACGCTGCAGGCAACCATGAAAGTCAAACGTGGCTTAGATTTCGGCGGGCTTGGATTGCTTCAATAAACCTCCTATTTGGCCCACACCCCCCTTGGTTTTACTTCTTTTTATTTTTTGTTTTGTCATTTTCTCTTATTTTTAATTGCTAACCCTTTAATTATTTTTATTATTAACAATTAACTTAATTAGCACATTTTCATAAAAAAACCAAAAAATAGAATTAACATTATTATCATTATTATTATTTTATTTTGTAAATAAATATTAACCAAAATAGTTTAATTAGGCAATTGTAATTCCTTTTCTTAAATAATTAAAATAACTTAGATTTAGGATTAATTTTTAATTTTGTTTCTTTCATTTTTATTTTATTTCATAAAAACATAAAAAAAACAAAAAAATATTTTCTTTTAATTAAAATAATCAATTAGTCATTAATTAGTTTTTAATTTCATTTAATTACCAAAAAGACCAAAAAAATCAATTTTCTTTTCTAAAAAGGGTCAACACCCTTAGAACATTCCGATTTAATTCGCGCACAGTTTATTATTATTTAATTGCTCCGGACATGTAATAGTAATTAGGACTTTACTGTTTTTATTTACTTTCCGTACTCATTTACTAAAAAACGGGTCTTTGTAATTTTTGGCGATGTATAGACCCGCGCCTTGTAATAGCGTAGGATTTATTTTTCCGCAATTTACTTTCCGCACCCCTTAACTGTTAACTTACATGAAAGAATGTATATAAATAAAAACAACTCGTAGCTCACTAATTAACAAGACAAACATTAACTGAATACAACACACAAATATACACACCACTTCTAGGGTACGCCTCACTTGTTGCCTTCGAAAAGTGGTCGTCAAGTATAGGATGTTTTAGCGGTCCTTATGTCCATGATCCAGTTGCCTCGAAACAGTTGCCTCGGAACAGTTGCCTCGGAACAGTTGCCTCGAAACGGTTGCCTCGGATTAAAAAAGGATCAAGGACATAAGGGTAGCCTCTAAGGTGTCTTGCTGTTGCTTCGGTGACCACACTGTCCCTACAATCGAATTGACCCGAACACCTCCAACGGTGGTGCTACCTACCTCTCAATGGTGGGATGGCACCACCTAAAGGACACTTACACAACTCAATTCCTTAGGGTAGGTAGATGACTCATAGATACTTGCTCTTTTCAAAAACAAACAAAATACTTTTCACACCTTACACTTTCAAAAGATTTCAAAACAAATTTTTCAAACACTCTTGAGGACAGATACAAGAGTTATTCAGAAATCTTTCAAAGAAACTTTTTCAAACCCACTCACATTTTGAAAAGCAAACATTTTGAAAACATAAGAGCAAGTGCCTAAGAGCACGTGGATAACCACGGATAGAAAGGGTACTAACACCTTCCCTTTCTATAAATCTACCTCCCGAACCGAGAAACAATCTCATAAGGAATTTTGCTGTGCTTTTGTCCTGTCCATGTTGGAGAAAATAAAAGACGATGGCGACTCTTGCTTCCGCGACATTTCGCGAAACCAGCTTAAAAAACAGTCAGTTCTAAATCCACCGATCACAGAAGGCAACCAGTAAAACTCATTATACTTCACGACCATTTACCGAAGGCAACCGAAGTGGGGAAAAACCTAGGAGTGAGCATGTGCAAGTGGTTATTATTCAGTTTATTTATCTTTGCACAATTAGGGTTTTCTACCTTTTTGATTTCATTTGTCTTTCACATACAATCTTATCATCAATCATCTAGCAGTTTATAATAGCAGAAAGTAAAAGTGAGAGAAATTAAAGTCCTAACTATTACAAGGCTCCGGGGAGGGGTTACATAACCAAACTTGTGGAATAGGCAGTAAATAAAAAGCGGTAAAAAAAACCTAATTTAAAACTATTACAAACCCGATGCAGATACAATAATTGGAAAATAAAGTGAAAATAAATAAGTGCGCGAAAGTTAAGACGGGAACAAATTAGAAGCCTAAAAAATCTAATTAATTAAAAAATATTTTTGTGTATTGTTTATTGAGAAAATAATTAAATTACAAATTAAACCAAATTTCTAGTTAATTTTAATTAATAAAAAAACAATCAAGTTAATCTAATTAGGCTAATTTATTTTCAATAAAATTAATTTAAATTAAAAAAACCTAATTCTACATTTTTGTGATTTTATATTTCATGATTAATAAAAAAAGATTTATTTTAAGAAATATAAAAATAATTAAAGCAAATAATTTTTTTTTATGAAATCAAAAACAAAAAAGAAAAAGAAATGGGCATGATGATGTTGTTAGTAATCTGGGGAGAGGGGGGGTGCGCCTGATTTTTGTACTAGGCCCAAGATTCATAAGGTGAATCACTTGTTTGATTCAGTGAAATCAGATCTGGAATGTCCACCATGTGCTGCACTCACTAAGTGTTGGATCTGGATCCAGGGATGATCCAATGGGTGGATCTGGAGGATGCAAGGTGGACCTCATGGGTAACATACACTGAATACTGTAAAGAAATAATGGATAAAACAAAATGCTTGGACCTGGGATCGAACCCAAGTCATTCTTTTCACATGCCTTGCCCTCTTTACCATCTGCGCTAGTTAGTCATTCATATATATAATTAAGCAAAAATAATATAATGGATACATAGATCTATTGTTGAATCAACCTGACACGCATGCATTGTAGGCCTCTGGTAACTCAAAGGGCCAATCAGATATGGAGAGAGGGATCTATGATTTGATCCACCCAATGGGACGCAGGGAATTAGCCATGCAAGCTTGGACCACCACCTGTAATAAGTCAAACCACCGGCCATGGTGGTTACGGTCACCTTCTTCGGTGATATAAAAAATCGTACCCTATAAAACACGCCATATCAAAGCATATAAAACACCCCACCCCCCTTAAAATTTTCCCAAGAATCCAATGGTGGTATTTGTTTGATCTAAAAGTCCATGTATCACTAAAACTGAAGCTTACTTCTCTCCAAGCCCTAACAATGGTGATTTGCAACCCTGACCTTGTTCCTTGCATGTAATACGTCAGAAAATTCACAAATAATCATAATAACATGAATGTGTATTCAAAAGGCATTGATATCAATAATTAAGTGAGTTTTAAATGCAAATTCTTACCAAAAGAGGGAGGATCGGACTGGGGTGATGCAACGTGCTTTGGCCTTTGCAAACGGACTGGTTCACCTCCTGGAATCCTTAGAAGGATGATGGAATGGCTGGAGGTGATTGAAGGAGGCTGGATCATCCCTTTTGAAAATTGCACTTTCTTTTAAATTTTGGAATTTTTGTTTTCTCTCTTGAGGGAGGCTGGCATTTTTGTCTTGTCTTTAGGGTTGGAGAGCCTTTGCTTATGTATGAGAATCAGATTAGGGTAACATTTATGGAAGGAATCCAAAGAATAATAGAGTTTTAATTTTTCTTCAAATCTTTCCATTTTTGCATATTTTCTTGCCCATTCTAAGCTTGCACGATCTCCTTGCCATGTGACAACATATTTTGTTCCACATTTAATGAAAAAAAGATTTCAAATTAAACTTAACATTATTTCCATTATTTACTTATTCAATTTTAATTTTTAATGAATAAAATATCAGAATAAATAGAATAATTGATAGAATAATTCATGTGTGGGCTTATGGGTCTTGGACCATGTTAGGAACAAGATACAAACTTGAAAATATAGGCCCAATTGGAGAAAATTCAAATTTGGTCAATTTTAGCTTTATACAATTTTCCAAAAAATGGTCAACTTTGACAATGCACATCTCCCTCAATTTTAACCCTAAGAGGGTGTTCTTTGACTTTTTAGAAAGCTTAGGATTTCCCCTAAACTACCCTTTTGGTTTCATCTCAATTGGGTCTTCCATGCTCATGTAAGGAGTTTGACCCAAAAGGTGTTTTTGTTGACTTTTGAGAAGGACCTATAATGTCTGAATTTATATCTTTTGATGAGTACATTTCTTGAAATTGGGGGATGAAGATGAGTTTTAGGGAATTTAATCCTCTTAAAAATGAGCCTTGTATGGGAAATTTATGATAAAGTATGAGAAAGTTATTCCTGGTCAAAGTTTGGTTGACTTTTCCTATAGAAACCCTAATTTAGCAACTTTTGAGTTTTTGATGAATTTGGGGCATTCCTTGAGGAATCATGATCAAACCTTGATCAAATGATGGATGTTACTTCAAAATGTTGATGTTGACCAAAAATCTTGAAGTTTAACTACATGAGGGTCACAATTGACTTTTGACCTAGTACAATTGATTTTTAGGCATTTGAGCAGTTGACTGAGCAAAATTCTTATGCAAGGCATGAAACTTGACATGGATGGTCTTGAGAAAATATTGGGACCATGGAAAATATTTGAGACCTTTGGAGTTCACATATATGGATGAAAGTGGAAACCCTAGTTGAAGGTTCATTGCCTTAGGAGAGAATTTGTCTGGTTAATTCTTGGGCATTCTTGAGCAATTGAGGATCTCTAGAGGCCTGCCTTTGAGTGAAATGAGAGGGAAAGTTTTGGGGTACAACAGCTTCCCCTGTTCAATCTTCTTAAACCTGAGGATGTAGATTGGCTGGTCTGCCTTTCGTGATCTGAAGGTGGAAGATAATTGAACACTAGAGTGCCCAGAAATTTGCACTCGCATGAAGTAATACTGATTGGTGATATCAGGAATGGGCTTAAATATTCCATTTGGAAGATGACGGAGAGTTGTCAGAGATGGGCTTAAAGATTCCATCCAGAATAGTGATGATTTTGTGAGATATTCCTTCGTGGAAATTCCTGTTCCTGTTGTTAGGGAGGACTTCGCTGAGGAATGTTGATTTATGTCCTGGGAAATAGAGTCTAAGAGCTTTGGTTGTCCATTACTCTACTGGGGAATTAACACTTGATTTATGAGACAAAATTGAGATGCATATTTGGTTAGGGTTCAGGCTGCACAACGACTTACTGGGGAAATGTGAAATCGTCTGTGTCTGGTCGGGTCCAGGTCTTACAGTGTTATAAATTGTTGTCTGGAGATAAGAGAGAAGGAACCTGGATAATAGGTTTTCTTCAAAATGAAAGCCTGGATAGTAGGTCTATGAGAAGGAACCTGGGTCGTAGGGTTACTTCGTGATGAAAGCCTTGATAGTAGGGCTATGAGAAGGAACCTGGGTCGTAGGGTTACTTCAAGATGAAAGCCTGGATAGTAGGGCTTATGGGAAGGAACCTAGGTCGTATGGTTACTTCGAGATGAAAGCCCGGATAGTAGCACTTATGAGAAGGAACTTGGGACATAGGGTTACTTCGAGATGAAAGCCTGGATAGTTGGGCTATGAGAAGGAACCTGGATAGTAGGGTTACTTCGAGATGAAAGCCTGGATAGTAGGATTACTTCGAGGTGAAAGCCTGGATAGTAGGGCTATGAGAAGGAACCTGGATAGTAGGGTTACTTAGAGATGAAAGCTTGGATAGTAGGGCTTATGGGAAGGAACCTGGATAGTAGGGTTACTTCGAGGTGAAAGCCTGGATAGTAGGGCTTATGGGAAGGAACTTGGATAGTAGGGTTACTTCGAGATGAAAGCCTGGATAATAGGGCTTATGGGAAGGAACCTGGATAGTAGGGTTACTTCGAGATGAAAGCCTGGATAGTAGGGCTTATGGGAAGGAACCTAGATAGTAGGGTTACTTCGAGATGAAAGCCCGGATAGTAGGGCTTATAAGAAGGAACCTGGGTCGTAGGGTTACTTCGAGATGAAAGGCTGGGTAGTAGGGCTATGAGAAGGAACCTGGATAGTAGGGTTACTTCGAGATGAAAGCCTGGATAGTGGGGCTTATTGGAAGGAACCTGGATAGTAGGGTTACTTCAAGATGAAAGCCTTGATAGTGGGATTTATGGGAAGGAACCTGGATAGTAGGGTTACTTCGAGGTGAAAGCCTAGATAGTAGGGCTACGAGAGGGAACCTGGGTAAGGTTGCTTCGTGATGAGTTTGGGTAAAACTGCATCTAAATCGAGAAGGAACCTGGGTAAGGTTGCTTTGTGAGGAGTTTGGGTAAAATTGCATCTGAGCCGAGAAGGAACCTGCGTAAGGTTGCTTCGTGAGGAGTTTGGGTAAAACTACATCTGAACCGAGAAGGAACCTGGGTAAGGTTAGTTCATGAGGAGTTTGGGTAAAACTGCATCTGAATCGAGAAGGAACCCAGGTAAGGTTTCTTCATAAGGAGTTTGGGTAAAACTTCGGAAGGAACCTGGGTAAGGTTGCTTCAGGATGAGTCTGGGTAAAACTACATCGGGACCGAGAACGAACCTGGGTAAGGTTATTTCGGGATAAATTCGTGTAAAACTTCAGAAGGAACCTGAGTAAGGTTACTTCGGGATAAGTCCGTGTGAAACTTCAGAAGGAACCTGGATAGTAGGGTTAATTCATGATGAGTTCGTGTGAAACTTTATTTGGGAAATGTATGAGAATAGGACCGTGTAAGATTTTTCAGGATAAACCCGTGTGAAGCTATATTTAGGAGAAACCCGTGTAAGATTGCTTCGTAACGAACCCGTGTAAAGCTGCATTTGGTCACGCAGATAATTACTCTATTTAGTTTCAGGAGCTAATCTTGGACGTGCTGGAAATTGTTGATGATAACTGTCTTTTCTGAAAAGGTACATGATTAATTATATGTGATTGATGAAATTCATTGTGTGATGATGTTCTCAAAATAAATGATATTATTATGTATGCAATATGTATGCGCACGTCATGATGTATGAACATGAGATACTATTGTGACATTTTCGAGTCTGGGAAAATAAATCCCTGATTGCTGCTGGAGAGTATTGGAAATAGCGTTCCTGATTGTTGTAGAAAACCGTGGTTCTTCTACTTCCGCTGGGGATGGTGAACGGAGATGACTATGCTGGAGATTTGCTCCTTGTTTACGGATATTCTGCTGGGGAGAGACTCTACTTGAGAATAACTCTGCGGGGGAATAACTCTGTTTGAGAGAGGAGCTTCCATAGTTGAAGGGATAAACTTTATCGAGGATTGAGATTCTGCATTAAGAGAAATAAACTTTGTTCGGGAGAAAACTTTATGACCCGCTTGTGATTACAAAAATTCGACTGGGGAGTATAGTCATCGGCTCTCTGAAGGAACTTTGCTGGGGAAAGTAACTCCTGTTTGGGGAAGCCGATGTCAAAGCTTTAGTTGCTTTTACTATGTGGGGAGTTGTCACTGTCCATAATGTTGTGTTGTAGTGCTGTCAAAAATGTTTTCTTGATGGCACATGATTCGTTGCTGCAATGCGTGCGTAATACCCTAATCAATTCAGATGGAGATCCGCCCCTGGTTATTTGGCACTTTTGGGAAGACTGCCCCAGGTGTGTTTAGACATCATTCCATGCCCCTTGCTTATGGAAGACCTGTTATTGGAAGTGTCTTTCTCGCCGAGGAGATTCTGTCCATTGAGAGGATGTCTGTTCATTGAATATCTATTGTGCGGGTTCCTCTGCTGTTAAACAATTAATCATATGCAAGCAATGTCATTTAAAGAATGCAAAACTCATGTCTGTCTTGAATTTTTTTTTTGAAAATGTGTTGTATAGTAAAACAAAATCTGCAAGAATGTGATATCAACTCAGGATTCGTAACAAGTCCTACAAAAGTCAGGATACCTTTGTAATAGTATGCTTTCGAACTAACCCATGCTTCAACTAGGACTTTTAAGGGTTATAACATGGCCTGGTTCACGGTTTAAGAAACAAAGGATAAAGGCTCAAATTTTATTTGTACCCACCCGTTCTTCGTGATGTCCTTCAGTCCGATGTTCAGTTAATTGCGCATTTAGAATCCCAGTTGAGTCCTGGAGTACTGTCCTTGATGTTCCAGTGATGATTCGGATACTGAAAGTTTATTTTGAATAGGCAGTCCTCGTTTTTGTCGAGGATTTGTAGGACCTCTTTCTTTTTGATTTTACTATCCCTGTCTTTTTCCTAAACTGTTTCTTTTGTGATTACAGTCAGAAGGATGCCCCAGTTTTTTCTTAAGTCTCCTTCATAGGTTTTGACTTAATGGGCTTTTATTTCGAGAGATAATGACTGCCTATCTTGATGATTATACGGAACCATCACCGTCTTTTGTTTTGGAAGGACATATTTGATGCCATTCATTGTGTACGAAGCAGCAGATTGCGATTGAATGCGCACCTGAATTAACTGAGAAAACTAACCTGCCCCAGGTTATAATTAAGGGTTTTAATTTGTGTGAAAAGAAAACTCCTACTTCTTAGGCTCAAAGGGGTTGACTAGGGATTATCTTCCTTATTACTCCACTGTTTATGATTTGAAACAATGTCTATACATCGTTAGCGAGATCTGTTCAAAAGCATGCTGTAGAGATTGCGGTATCATTTTCGTCATCCTCCCTCTAAGGCTTAGAGCTTTTAATCGAGAGTTGAATATCACGAAAAGGAAGTATAAAGCAGTTTAAGCATAGTGAAAACAGATTAATTCAAGACAAACATGTGTAATGCATTAATGAAATAACAAAGTTTTGACATGACAATAATTGTTCGAATAAGCAAAGAAAATACAACTTGAGAATTAAATGAACAAAAATGCTTTCAATCCTAGCCATGTTTTTGCAAGGGAGCAGCGATCATGTTGGGAGTCTCAGGAGGGTCTAATTCGATCTCCTTGGCATCAATCATATTCTGAATCTTGTATTTCAACGCCCAACAATCGTTAGTATCATGCCCCGGGCTGCCAGAATGATAAGCACACCTTGCATCAAGATTATAGTTAGGAGAAGAAGTCTTAGGGTTCAGATGAGGGTTTATCACCGTAACCAAATTCATCTTCAACGTGTGTTGCAATGCTTGTGACAACGACATGTTGATTTGGGTAAACTGCCTTTGCGGTCTTTCTACCCTTGGCTGGTTATTTCGTTGTTGAGTAGCCGTAGGCCTAGGTATCATCACAGCACCTACCGTTGGACGGCTCTCATCTCAGCTCTGACCTCTTGGGCTATAAATGGCATTGACCTCCTTCTTACCCGTGAACGACTTCTTCACTGTACTTGACGAATTGTCTTTCTGGATCTTGCCACTCCAGATCCCAGCTTCTACCCTTTCTCCAGTCAATACCAGCTCGATGAAACCAGCTGAGGAACTACCAATAAAGTGATTAAAGAATGGACCAGACAGCGTCCCAAGAAACATGTCAACCAACTCCCTATCAGAAAAAGGAGGTTGGACTCTCCCTGCCAGATCTCTCCATTTCTGTGCGTAGTCCTTGAAACCTTCACGTGCACCCATGGACATACTCTGGAGTTTAGTACGGGTAGGGGCAAGGTCAACATTATATTGATACTGCTTATAAAAAGCAGCAGTCAGATCTTCTCAATTGTGGACATTGGTTCCCTCCAGTTGATAGAACCACTCAAGCTGAGTCCCGGACAGACTGTCCTGAAAGAAATGAACCCACAAGTTCCTATCAGTAGTGTGAGGCTGAATCTTCCTCGCATAGGAACGGAGATGAAGCTTGGGACAAGACACCCCATCATACTTCGCAAAAACCGGAGCCTTAAACTTCTGTGGGATGACTACCCCAGATATCAAACCCAACTCTTCAAAATCCAGCCCTGGTATTCTCTGGATCTCCATTGCGCTCAGTCGATCCTCTAACTGTTTGTATATGTCCTCAGTGGGAAGATACTGTTCATCATTATAATCTGTGTCATTATTAGAAACTTTAGGGCTAGGGTCATCCTCCCTTCTCTCTCTCTCTCTCTCTCTCTCTCTCTCTCTCTCTCTCTCTCTCTCTCTCTTGATTCTCCCCTTCTTTGGACGAGGAGGTCAGATCAACTGGTTTCTTCAATAGCCCCTTGAATCTTCTGCCCAGATTAACGACACCAGCGGTCTTCTTCTTCTTCTTCTTCTTTTTCAGAATAAGGGCCTTCAGATCTTCCTGCCCCTTAGCTAAGGCTACGAACATTTGCTGAAATTGGGCATTTTGTGCCTGGAGATCATTGATGCTTTGTTCAGAAGACATTTTTGCTGAAATAAATAACACAAAATATGAGAAACCTGTTATGAAACCTGTTTATGCAATGTCATGGATGATATGCGTATGCAATGATTTCAAGGACTCTTAAAGGCTCAAATTTGTTTAACCAAAAGAAACACACGTTAATTGTATTAATAAGTTTGAGTTGTTACAAAGGGTGCCTTTTAGGCTTACAACAAAACAAAACTTAAAGCAAAATATAAAATTAGGTCTCCCAGGAGCGCATCCTCTTTGGTGCAATGTAGCTGTTTATATTCCTCTCTTAATGAAGTAGCCTATTGAGTCCCAGGACCTTTTTCTCACTGGCGTAGAATTGAGTTTCAAACGTATCCCGCTCCTCTTTGAGTTAAACCCAGGATTTTTGTAACTCCTCATGATCATTTGGCATGTCAGGATGGAGAACAAGATAAGAAGTGTCTCCTTCAGCAACCGGTTCCACAATCGTTGGTAGGACAGCTGGGTAAGGCATCATAATACTTTGAGCACGGGCTCGTACCTATTTGAGATAAGGATCAAGAGGGATTGAGTTCTTGTGCCCCAGTGTCTTGCTATCAACTCTATGTACCATGCTCCAAGCTCGCATGAACCTTTTACGGTAACCCTGAGCATCATTCTCGTAGTCGAAGATGATTCCTTGGATAAGTGTATCATGGGGACCATCCCTTCTCGTGTATCTAAACTGTCACAGTTCCAAACAAGGATTGTAAGTGACTCCTCCCCGAATGCCTAAGAGAGGGACATTAGGCAATTCTCCGCATCGATCAATAATGGTAACATTCTCCGAGGATCGAGTACACCAATGAATACCTGAATGTGTAAGCATCATTAGCCTATGAGACCATCTAAAATCCTGTTCATTCTTCAAGACGGATCAGGGTAGGTGCGAAATAAACCACCTAGCCAAAAGAGGAGTGCAACATAGAAGGGTCCCTCTTCTCTTTATAGTGCGAGTATACAGAGAATGTAGGATATCTCCAAGCAGAGTAGGTACCAGATTGCGTGACAAGAAAACCTTAACCGCATTCACGTCTATGAGCTGGTCCGGATTGGGGAACAGTACCAACCCATAGATGATAAGGGCTAATACCTCTTCAAAAGCTTGTAAGTCTAGGGTATCCCAAAAATGACGAGCTTTCTCAAACAAGAACTTAGCCAAAAAACTCTTGACACCTCTCCTAGTTTCCCAATTTGCTACTACGTCAGACCGCTGTAAGGATAGAGCTTTAGCCATATTTTCAGGTTTAGGTCCCTTTCCATGCCATTGAAGGGTACCTTGTTAAGGATAGGCACCCCCAGTAACAGAGAAAACTCCTCCATAGTAGGCACTAACTGATAATCCGGAAAAGTGAAGCAGTGATGTAGAGGGTCAAAGAACTAGAAGAGTACTTTCAACATTTCTTCATCAGGGTTTGAGGTGACCAAGCTGAGAAGTCGACCATTCCATTTCAGTGAAGGGAGAGCTTTCAGGAACCCTTGATACTAACTCCTTAAGTTGAGGAGGTACCTTTACCAGACTGATTTGGATAGTGAATCTGCGGGCGAGGGCCATGTCCTACAAAACAAGACAAAAATAAACCCTAAGAATCCTTGAAATGGTTAGTATGATATGCTATGTTATAATGTCATGATTATGCTCAGATATAGCAGATATAGCAAACATGCAAATCACACAGAGACCTTAGGTTTAAGGCTTGCATGGATTTTAAGGTATACCCTCTTGAAGTTAGGTTGGTTCAACCTGTCCTAAATATAGTAACCGGGTTTTAAGGGATCTCAACATCACCGATCTTTCCCCCAAATTTTGTTCCGATAGACAATTGACTTGCCACCAAACAAAACTAAAGAGTCAAACCTCAATGAGTGTAGCACTGAGTATCAACCGACTTTGGGTTTACACCAAAGACGACTATCTCACTACATCCTAAAATCCAAGTTGGTCAATTAAGGTGCTAAGGTCAGTTGACGCTTTATGATACCACGCAGCGGCCCCATATTCTCCTTGATTACTCAAGGGCTACCACTACACACCAAAGTATCGCATCCACATATCTACTGTTTCAACCGTGTCGATATACCCCGCACTGCTCCCTCACAGTTTATTGCTACTTACCTAAAAGGAATTCCCCGATCCGGGATTAGGATCCTAACAACCCAAACAAATACCCTTAAAAGTAAATCAAACAAGACAAGCCAAAGAAGCAATTAAGAATGACCTAGATCCTAAGGTAAACCGCACTTTATTAAGTTACCCAACAGATTCGCCAGTTCTGTGATATGGTGGTAGAACCGACTGTTAATATTGGTTTGCATTTTTTGTTCGCAAATGTCGGGGTAAGCAAGAGTCGCCACCGGCTTTTATTTAATCCAACAAAGGAAAAAGGGAAAAGAACAGAAAAAACCTTTTTTCGAGAATGTTTCTGAGTACGGGGGGGGGGGGGGGGGGGGGTAGATTATGGAAAGGGAATGTGTTAGCACCCTTTCCATGCATGGTTTTCCATGGGCTCTTAGGTACTTGCTCATTTTGAAATTGCTTGTGTATGTTTTGAAAAGTTTTTGTTTAACTTCGTGGTAACCCTTATATCTGTCCTCAAGAGTGTGACGAAGTTGTTTTTGAAAACTTTTTGAAAGTGTTCGTGTGAAGGAGTTTTCATTGTTTTGAGCAATTACTTAAGAGTTTCTACCTACTTGAAAAAGTCTATTCATTTTCTTATTCCTTTAGACAGCGCTATCTTACTATTAAGGAGTAGGTAGCTCCATCATTGGAGTTTAAGGGACATTCTAAGGGACAAGTACAATCACAAAAGCAATGGTTAGGAAACCTTAGTAGTTACCCTAAAGTCCTAAAGATCTTTCTGAGGCAACATTTGAATGGGTCATTTTGATCTTTCGGTACTAGAGGGAAACCACTAAAACTCCCTATACTTCACGACCATTTACCGAAGGCAACCGAAGTGGGGCAAACCCTAGGAGTGAGCATGTGCAAGTGGTTATTTTTCAATTTATTTATCTTTGCACAATTAGGGGTTTTCTACCTTTTTAATTTCATTTGTCTTTCGCATACAATCTGTTGTACCCCAAAATTTTCCCTCCCATATTCTTCAAGATTTGTCAAGAATCATCTTCAAATGGTTCAAGACTACTCAAGGATTACACAGTCCAAATACCTCCCAAGCCAGTCAAAATTAGGGTTTTGGTTCTCTCAAAGAATTTGAGGTTTTCAATGGCTCAATCAAGTCTCATATGCCTACACACATTGTCAAGCACCTACATGTCAAGTCTCAAGTCTCACAATGCCAGTTTGCACAGTCAAAAGCTTCATTTGCTTCACAATCAACTGCAGGGGCAAAATGGTCATTTTACAGTCAAAAGTCAGAATTTTTGGTCAACATCTTATTTTGAGTCCACAATCATCATTTGAACAAGTCTTGATCATGATTCCACAAGCATGGCTCAAAAATCATCAAGGTGCTAAAAGTTACTATTTTTGGACAGCAGAAAAGTCAATTGTATCTTGACCGGAGCATAACTTTTTCATGGTTCATCAGAAAAAATCCTATCCAATGCTCATTTTAAAGGGTATGACATTTCCTACAACTCATCTTCACATTCCAAGTCAAATAAATGCTCTCACAAAAAGTTATCAATTTCTACATTATAGGTCAATTTCAAAAGTCAACAAAAATGCACTTTAAGTCAAAGACCATAACTTGAGATTGGTAAATCCAAATGACATGGGACCAAAGGAATTGGTTAGAGGACTTCAATACCTTTCCAAAATGTCCAAGCACATGTTCATATGATCAAAATTGAGCAAGATATGCATTGGAGAAGTTGGGAAATTTTTGTGAATTTGCAAAAGTCAACTTTGCTCAAAATACTTTTTTTTAGCTAATGGGCCTCAAATTTCTTCTTGAAACTTTATCCAAGGCCTATGCACGACCCATCAAGCTTAAATTGATTTATTTTCTTATTTTTTATTAATTAATTGGATTTTTAATCAATTTTAATTCATTTAATTAATTTAAATTGTAGGAAATATCAAGATATGGTTTTTCAATCTTTTCATGAAGCAAATATGACCTAAAAGAGCTGGCAAACTCGTGTGCACATCAAGGGGACAAGAATCTCCAAGTTTGGAAAGTTTCTTCAATCAAAAAGATTGAAAAATATTTGATTTTCAATCAAATATTGAATCATAATTCGATGGATCTTTTGTGCAAGATTGTAACCTAATTCAGTTCTACTATAAGTACACAACCTAAATCTAATGCATTGGACGAGAATTTGCTGCAAGAAAGCCATAATCACATTCAAAAAAATCCAAGAAAAAGTGAAAACTGATTTCCACATTCTAACGTGATTCAAAGCTTTTTATTGTTTCTAATACATTGCAGGGGTTCTCAGAAACATATTGCAATCAAAACCAAGTCTTAAAGCTATCAGAATCATCAAGAACAGTTTAACGGTTTGCGTTTTTTTTCTTCTGGAATCAAATTGCTTATTTCATGCATCATTAACATGATTTTATGTTTGTTTTGTATTGCTTGAACTCATAGGAAGCTGATGGTATGGTTTAATTGGATTAAAATGCAAAGAATCGTAAAACGCCATTGATGAATTTTAGGGTTCTTGAGCTTCCAGATTAGGGCTTTGCTGTATAGGAAAAATCAAACCTTGAGAGACCCATGGTTGAATTCGTTGAGACAAGACGAATCTAAAACCACCCTCGCGAAATATTTATGTGCATCAGGGACCTATTCGCTATTATTCCTCATGTTAAATTGTGGGGGTTAAAAACCCCCGCTATCTATTTTTTATTTACAGGCTTCAGCGAAGGAGATGAAGACGTGTAAGCATGCCATTGGAGCGTTCAAATAAAACGCGCGCTTGTTTGTATTTCCAGCATACTTGTTATTTTCTATATATTATATTTGTTCCTTATTATATTAACAAACACAGGCAAGTGGCTCAGTGAATGGTGTGTTGGCTGTATATCATTGGGACCTGGGTTCGATTCCCAGGTCCACCCAAAACTCTATAATATTTTTCATAACATGTTCATGTACAGGTCTCCAAGGGAATTCCACCATGTACTGCAAACCTCCAAGTGTTATGTGTCTCTAAGCCCAGATCTGAAGGCCAAGCGTGAGTGTTCATGGTACTCCCAGCCAATGAACGTGCAGCTGATCCAGAAAGTCAAACAGGCTTGTGTGCTTATTGGGCCAGAATTGCAATTAACACCTCCTAATGGGTCCATCACCCCCTGGTTCTTTCATAATTTTATTTTTTATTTTCTTTTACTAATTATTATTATTATTAATTATTATTATTATTATTATTTAATTACCTCACAAATTATATTTTCACAATAAATTCAGAAAATTAAAATGTAAATATTTTTATTGTTATTATTATGTATTAATTTCACTATTAGTTATTTTTGTAAATAAATTCTAAATATAATTAATTTAATTAATTAGGTTAACTTTAATCTTTTTCACAATAAATAAAATCAATCTAGAATTAGGTTTTTCTTTTGACAATTTTAATTTCTTTTTATTTTATTTTCATTAAGACATAAAAAACATAAAAAATACTTTTTCTTTTAATTAATTAATTGATTAGTAAATTAGGTTTAGTATTAATTAATTGCAAAAAGGACTAAAATGCCATTCTTTTCTCAAAAAAGGGTCAAAACCCTAAGACTTTTCCCGATTCAATTTTTCTCGCGCATGTTTATTCTTGATTCCTATTTTGATCATATTGATGTAACTGTTTCGAGAATGTAATAGATAATTAGGGCTTTTATCGCTTTCTTTTATTTTTCTCGCATTTACTTTTCAAGGGTTATGTTTTTGGCGATGTAAATACCCGACGCCTTGTAATAGCGTAGATTTACTTTCCGCAATTTATTTTCCGCACAACTATTAACTGTTAATTATGCATGTGCAAAGATAATCTTAAACTGAATCCTGACACACTCGCACATGCCACTCCTAGGGTATGCCTCACTTGGTTGCCTCAAAGTGGTCATTGAGTATAGGGTGTTTTAGAGGCTAAAGATCCAGTTGCCTCGAAACGGTTGCCTCGGATAAAAAAGATCTAGGACATTAGGTTTACCGCTAAGGCGTCCTACCATTGCTTTGGTGACCACACATGTCCCTATAATCGAATTGACCCGAATAACTCCAACGACGGTGCTACCTACTTCTCCATAGTGGGATAGTATTGTCCAAAGGACATTTACACAGCTTAATTCCTTAGAGTAGGTAGATTTCTCCTGGGTACTTGCTCTTTCAAAACAAAAAAATGACTTTTCGCACCTACACTTTCAAAAAGTTTTCAAACAAACACTTCATACACTCTTGAGGACTGATACAAGAGTTACCTAGAAGTTTTTCAAACTAAACTTTTTTCAAAACCCACAAACACAAGAAAAGCAAACATTTTTTGAAAACATAGTGAGCAAGTACCTAAGAGCCCGTGGATAACCACGGATAGAAAGGGTGCTAACACCTTCCCTTTCTATAATGTACCTCCCGAACCGAGAAACATCTCGAAAAGGAATTTTGCTGTGCTTTTGTCCTTTCCTTGTTGGAGAACATAAAAGACGGTGGCGACTCTTGGTTACCGCGACATTTCGCGAAACCAGCATTTCAAAACAGTCTGTTCTATTTCCACCGATCACAGAACTGGCGACTTTGCTGGGGAAATTTATAAGTGAGGTGTACCTTAGGATTAGATCATTCTATGTTTTCAATTGTATGTCTTGATTTCTTTTATATTTGTAGGCTTGTATTGGAGTTTCATAGATCCTAACCCGGATCTGGGGAATACCCTTTAGGTAGCAATAAACTGTGAGGGACCTGTCTGGCGTAGACCGACACGGGTGAAGCAGTAGCTACATTGGTGTGACACCTTGGCCTGTACCGATATCCCTTGTGTTGGAACAAGGAGAATATAGGTTTTCTGAGGAGTCGTTAAGCACCAACCGAGCTTATAACCTTAAATTGACCCAACTTGGCCATAGAACAGTAGCAGTATGCTACACTCATTGAGGCTAAACTATCGCGATGGTTCCGACCGCAAGAAAAGATTGCGAAGCTGGAGTTATGACCGATTGAGGGTATTCAGTGATATTGAGATCCTCTAGAACCCAATTACTATTTTCTAGAACAGGTCTTAACCAACTAAACTGAAAGAGGGTAGTACCTAAACTTCATGCTGGCCTGAACTCTAAGGGCTGTCTTGTGTGACTTGTGTGCCTTACCATGTTTGCCTTTTGTGAATACTTGTGGTGTGCTTTACCATGACATCATACCATCATAACATTGCATGCATCCTGCATAAGGACTAACCCATTCCAAAGATAAAAGTGTTTCATCTTTGCTCTGTTTTGTAGGACATTATGATGCCTATGCGAAGGAATACTATCCGGCTCAACTTTGTTCACCCACCTGATTTGCTTAAAGAATTGGTTGATAGGATTCCAAACACTACTTCCTTCATCAAGAGGCATGGTTCTCTTCTCGGTTTAGTCACTTCAAAGTGGGACCAACAGCTGATGAGTGTCCTGACCCAGTTTTATGATCCCCTATACCATTGCTTCACCTTTCAAGATTTCCAGCTGGTCCCTACCCTGGAAGAGTTCTCTGATTTGCTTGGTATCCCTGTTTTGGAACAAACTCCCTTCACTGGATGGGAAAAGACTCTTAGGCCTGAGGAGATTGCTGCAACCCTTCCCTTGACCAAAGAAGAGGTAATGGCTAACTGGGAGACTAGAAGCGGAGTTAAGGGCTTTTTGGCTAAGTTTTTGATTGGTAAAGCTAATAGTTTCTGGAATGACTTAGACTTCAAGGCGTACGAAGACATTCTGGCTCTCTTAATCTATGGTCTGGTTTTGTTTCTAAATCCTGATACCTTTGTTAATGTCAACGCTATAAGGATCTTCATCTCTCAGAACCCTGTACCCACTCTCTTGGGTGACATCCTGCAACAGCTTTATGCTCGTACTTCTCGAAGACGGGGAACTTTGTGGTGTTGTGCTCCTTTGTTAGTGAGGTGGTTTATTTCGAACCTCCCTAAGTTCGTGCTGAAGAACAAAGAAGGAAGGGGCTGGGCTCATAGGTTAATGTCTCTCACTGATAATGACATCATTTGGACTCTCAGAGGTTTAGATGAGGTGGCTATTATTGATCGTTGCGGAGAATATCCTAATGTTCCATTGATCGGTACTCAGGGAGGAATCTCTTATAACCCATGTTTAGCTCTCCGTCAGTTTAGAAGATCCAGAAGAGCAGGGCCTCATGAGATGTTGATACCTCACATCAGTTTTGAGTTTCAGGTAGATAGTGACAAGCTGCGTCGTAGATTCATCCGGGCTTGGGACAGAATTCACAAGGCTGACCCACATGAGTTGGGACCGAAGACTTCTCTACCAATGGAACCCTACTACAGATGGGTCCGCATCCGTGCTCAGAAGTTAGGTATGCCATATGAAGCTGTCAGGCCTATTATTCTTGAATTTCCTGATAGAGACGGGGTTCCTCCAACTGTTCTTCATCCTCAGATACCCACTGATGTTGATACACTAAAAAGGTCTTGGGCACAACTACAGGAAGAACGGGATTCTTATCGGGAAAGGTTCAATGAACAGGAACAGAAGATCCAGAAGCTGACCAAGCAATTGGAGAACGAGCAGATCCTGAATGACTATATCTGTACTGAGAAGAAGAGGCCATGGGAGCACTGATGGGCCTTGGATGTTTCTTTTACAGCTTTTATTTCCTTTTCAGTATTTTCATTCTTGTAACGCCTAAGGGCAATTTGTTGAACAATTTAAATTCCAAAGTTGAATCTAATAAAGTTTGTTTCCTTTTTGTCTACAAAGTTGAATCCCGATTGTCTTTGAAAACATAAATCATACTCATTTCATGCCATCATATGCATAACAGGTACCCTTCTTCACAGGTCACTTATCTTCTTCGCTGTTTATTTCAGCAATCATCATGTCTTCTGAACCTACTACTGAACAAGCTATCAAGGCCCTCCAGGCCCAGAATGCCCAGTTCCAGGAGTTGGTTATGAGCCTAGCCCAGGGTCAACAGGAGTTGAAGACTCTGATTCTGAAGAAGAAGAAGAAGAGGATTGTCTTGTTCAAGACTGGACGCAGATTTGGGAATGGACTACAAAATGAGGTTGATCTGACTACTTCCTCTGTAGGTAAAGACAGTCCCCAAGAGAGAAGGGTTCCTAGTCCCGTGGTCTCCGACAACGATACGGATTACAATAATGAACAGTATCCTCCTGCTGAGGATAGGTATAAACAGCTGGAAGACCGTCTAAGTGCTATGGAGATTCAACATGTGCCTGGGTTGGACTTTGGAGACCTAGGCTTATCCTCTGGGGTGGTGATCCCACATAAGTTCAAGGCACCTGCTTTTGCGAAGTACGATGGAACTTCCTGTCCTAAGCTGCACCTCTGATCGTATGTAAGGAAGATCCAAACTTATACAACTGACAAGAATTTATGGATCCATTTTTTCCAGGATAGTCTTTCAGGGACTCAACTCGAATAGTTCTATCAGCTGGATGGAGCCAGTATTCGTAACTGGGAGGATTTGGCTACTGCGTTTTATAAGCAGTATCAGTATAATTCCGACCTTGCTCCTACGCGTACCCAACTCCAGGGTATGTCACTAGGGACGGGTGAAGGATTTAAGGAATATGCTCAAAAGTGGAGAGACCTGGCTGGAAGGGTGCAGCCACCTCTAACTGACCGTGAGCTCGTTGATATGTTCTTGGGGACCCTGTCTGGTCCGTTCTTCAACCATCTGATTGGAAATTCTTCTACTGGGTTTACAGATCTGATCTTGACTGGTGAGGGAATTGAAGCTGGTATCAAGTCTGAGAAGATACAAAAGGGTGCCTCCTCGAGTACTGAAAAGAAGCCCTTCAAGAAAGAATCTAGTGCTGTTTATGGTTCAAGGAGACAAAATAAACCGGAACGCCGTCAAGCTGTCAACACGGTGGTAATTTCAAAGCCTGCTGCTGCTCCTCAGCAATACAACCAGCCAAGGGGTGAGAGACCTCGAAGGCAGTACACTCGGCTCAGTATGACCATGTCTCAGATATTGCCACAACTACTGTCAACCAATCTGGTAACTGTCAAAGAAGCTCCGAAGGTGGTAAACACAACATCTCCAAAGTACAATCCCAGCGCCCGTTGCGCTTATCACTCTGACATCCCGGGATATACTACGGATGATTGTTGGGCCCTAAAGAATAAGGTTCAGGACCTTATTGATGCTAAAGAGATAAAGTTTGAGGCGCCCGAAAGGCCCAATGTTGTGACTGCTCCTATGCCCAAGCATGGAGTGAATGCTGTAGAGGAAGACCTGTATATAACCTCCATGGATGATATTGTTACTCCGTTGTTGACTGTCAAAAGGAACCTATTGCTAGCCGGTTTATTTCCAGGATGTAGTAAAGGTTGCCCTCTGTGTTCACTTTCACGTGTTGGTTGTCCATTTTTGAAGTCAGGCATCCAAAACCTGATGGATAATAAAGAGATCTTGTTTGAGAAAATTACTGTTCCTGCTACCCCTACTGTAGAAGTGTCCATCGTTACCATTTTCAATAATTCTCCCAAGGCTCCCTCAAAGAAGCCTGTCAAAATTATGTCTACTCAGAAGGTTGCACCTATCATCATCACTGTTCCGGGGCCCATCCCCTATAAATCTGACAAAGCTGTCCCGTGGCACTATGGGGCAGATGTTTATGTGCTCGGAGTTAAACAAGAGTTCGATACTAGTATCGGCGTCAGCAACATCACCGAGCCTGCCAAAGTCACCCGCAGTGGTAGGCTCTTCTCACCTGATATTGTGCCACCAGCTATCCAGAGACCTATTGTCATCACACCTTCCAGTGTGCCTGCTTCCTTTCCTGACCAAGTTCTTATTTCTGCCCCTACTGCCGAGTCATCTGACGCTCGGGGCAAAGGGATCGCCACTGATATGCCTGCCCAGACGGAGGCACCAAAGACAACCACTGTTGAAGCTTCCAAGCAGGAAATGGAAGAGATTCTTAAGATTATCAAGAAAAGTGATTTCAACGTAGTTGAGTAGCTGGGGCACACCCCATCTAAAATTTCTATGCTATCACTGTTGTTGTGTTCAGAGGCCCATGCCAAGGCTCTGATTACCTTCCTGAAGACGGCCCACGTGCCACAAGAGACATCAGCTGATCAATTCACCGATTGTGTGGCCAACTTAACTACTGATAATGGTTTGGGTTTCTCCGACGCCGATCTGACTGCTAAGGGGAAGAATCATAACGATGCCCTGCATGTCTCCATCGAATACAGGGGCACTACTCTTGCCCATGTGCTGGTTGACACTGGTTCCTCGTTGAACGTATTACCCAAGAAAGCTCTAGACAGGTTTGATTGCAAGGGTTTGGAACTAAAGCCAAGTAACATTGTTGTCCGGGCCTTTGACGGGTCGAAAAGGATGGTACATGGTGAAGTTGATATTCCAATCAGGGTTGGTTCGCAGGTCTTTGATTCAACATTCTATGTGATGGACATCCGATCGTCCTACTCTTGTTTGCTGGGTCGTCCTTTGATCCATAAGGCTGGAGCTGTGAGCTCCACACTACATCAGAAGCTGAAATACCCAGTCAAGGGGAAGATTGTGACAGTTCAGGGGGAGGAGGAATACATGGTCAGCCACCTTAACTCGTTCCGGTACATAGAAATGGATGGGGAGTTCATTGAGACCCCCTTTCAACACTTTGAAGAAGTTCCTCCGACGCTGGCGTCAGCTGAGACTGTGACTGAAGATTCTCCTTTGAAGATGGCTTCCTTAAAGGATGCCCGGGCTGTGATTGAGAAGGGTGAGTGCGCAAACTGGGGCCGACTTCCTGATTTTACTCCGTAGACTGACAAATTTGGTTTGGGTTTCACTGCAGAAGCTCAAAGGGTTGTTCGTAAGGCAAGGATTAGAAGACCTCCTGTATTCATCAGCAACCCAGGGGTAAATGCTATTGAAGATGGCGTGGAGGAATCTGAATTCGACAGCTGGATCTACCCAACGACCAACGGTGGACCGAACAACTAGACTGCGAAAGACTTCACACCTATTACTTTTGTCACTCAGTAATGAACTCCTTTGTTTTGAATTTGTAACAGACAATAATTTGAAACTTTATGGCCCGGTGTCTTACCCGGGGCACCGTGGCTTCATTTGTGAGGGGTTTTGTGTGTCATTTTCATATATCATTAATAAAAGCATTGGACATTTTTTGCATTTCAAATCTTGCGCACCTTGTTTTTCTTTATTATATATTGCAAAACAGCTATATTTACACACACTCACCTATACAGGTTCCAATCCACTCTGGATCTCACTGGTAACGACTCTGCTATTGCCAGTTATGACTTCGAAAATCCGATCAACTTAGCCGAAGACGAAGGTGAAGATGATTGTGAAGTGCCTAGTGAGCTTGCAAGACTGCTACTCCAGGAAGAGAGGGCCATTCAGCCACATGAAGAGCCAGTGGAAACGGTAAATCTGGGTACTGAGACAGACAGAAAGGAAGTCAAGATTGGTGCCAATCTAGAGTCTAGTATGAAACAACGGTTGATTCAGATGCTACATGACTACATGGAAATCTTTTCCTGGTCTTACAAAGATATGTCTGGGTTGGATACTGACATTGTGGTTCATCACTTGCCTACCAAGGAAGAATGCCCTCCAGTAAAACAGAAGGTCTGCCGTATGCGTCCAGAGATGTCCGAGAAAATCAAAGCTGAGGTTATGAAACAATTTGATGCCGGGTTTCTAGCAGTGACTTCTTACCCTCAGTGGGTTGCCAACGTGGTTCCGGTGCCGAAGAAAGATGGTAAGGTCCGAATGTGTGTTGATTACAGGGATTTGAACAGGGCGAGCCCCAAGGATGATTTCCCTTTGCCTCACATCGACGTTCTGGTTGATAACACTGCTCAACATAAGGTATTCTCCTTCATGGATGGGTTCTCAGGTTATAATCAAATCAAGATGGCTCCTGAAGACATGGAGAAGACCACTTTTGTTACTCAGTGGGGAACCTTTTGCTACAAGGTCATGCCTTTTGGGTTGAAAAATGTTGGGGCAACTTACCAACGTGCCATGGTTGCTTTATTTCATGACATGATCCATCATGAGATTGAGGTATATGTCGATGATATGATTGCAAGGTCCCAAACTGAGGAGGAGCACGTTGACCATCTACAGAAGCTGTTTGACCGTCTGAAATTGTACAAGCTGAGGTTGAACCCGAACAAGTGCACCTTCGGGGTGAGATCTGGAAAACTACTAGGTTTCGTCGTGAGTGACAAAGGTATTCAAGTGGACCCTGCCAAAGTGAAAGCCATACAAGAGATGCTAGTTCCCAAGACAGAGAAAGAAGTCAGAGGCTTTCTAGGACGGTTGAACTACATTGCCCGATTCATCTCGCATCTAACTGCTACCTGTGAACCAATCTTCAAGCTGCTGAAGAAAGATCAAGTAGTACGTTGGAACGATGAATGTCAGGCCGCCTTCGAAAGAATCAAAGAGTATCTCCAAGAGCCACCCATTCTTATGCCACCAGTTGAAGGGAGACCTCTAATCTTATACTTGACAGTACTTGACAGCTCAATGGGATGTGTGCTGGGGCAGCATGACGAGTCTGGCCGAAAAGAGCACGCTATTTATTACCTTAGTAAAAAGTTTACCGACTGTGAGACCCGATACTCACTGCTCGAGAAAACTTGCTGCGCTTTGGTATGGGCTTCTCGCCGGCTGAGACAGTATATGTTGACTCACACTACTCTGTTGATTTCAAAAATGGATCCAATCAAGTACATCTTCGAAAAGCCTGCCTTGTCCGGAAGAATAGCAAGATGGCAGATGATCTTGATTGAATATGACATCCAATACACGACTCAAAAAGCAATCAAGGGAAGTGTGTTAGAAGACCATTTGGCACATCAGGCAGTGGATTACTACCAATCTATGAACTTCGAATTTCCAGACGAGAATATCATGGTAGTGACTGATTGTGAAGTACCTAGACCGGATGAAGGACCTGAGGAAGGATCCCGATGGTCTATGCACTTTGAAGGAGCCTCAAACACTTTCGGTAACGGTATTGGCGCTGTGATCATATCTCCAAAAGGCTTTCATACTCCACTTACCGCCCGAATATGTTTCAACTGCACCAACAACATGGCGGAGTATGAAGCCTGCATCATGGGTCTTCGAGCTGCAATTGACCTAAGGATCAAGTTTCTGAGTGTCTTCGGAGATTCCGCTCTCGTGATCAGTCAGATCAAAGGCGAGTGGGATACGAAACACCCAAATCTTATTCCCTACAAGGAGTATGTGTTGACGTTGATTCCCCATTTCGAGGAGATAACTTTTGAACACTTCCCAAGAGAGGAGAATCAGTTGGCGGACGCGCTGGCTACGTTGTCTTCTATGTTCAAAGTCAAATGGGACAACGAGGCTCCCCGGATCATCATTTGGAAATTGGATGAACCTGCACATTGCTGTGATCTTGAGGCTGAGGAGGTAACTGAAAAACCCTGGTATCATGAAGTGAAGAGGTACCTTGAAGCTCAAGAATACCCCGAAGGCGCATCTGTTAATGACAAGAAGTTTCTGAGAAGGTTCGCGGCAAACTTTTTCCTCAGCAATGACATTCTCTACAAGCGAAACCATGATTCAACCTTACTGCGTTGTGTGGATAAAACTGAAGCAGAAAGGATCATGGCAGAGCTGCATGAAGGTACCTTCGGAACGCATTCCAGTGGACACACCATGGAAAAGAAAATCCTTCAGGCAGGATATTACTGGTCCACAATGGAAGCTGATTGTTACCAACATTCTCGGACATGTCACAAATGCCAGATCTATGCTGATAAGGTGCACATTCCTCCAGTTCCTTTGAACGTCTTGACAACACCTTGGACTTTTGCAATGTGGAGCATTGATATGATCGGCGAAATCAGACCTAAGGCATCCAACGGGCATCGCTTCATCCTGTTGGCGATTGATTACTTTACAAAGTGGGTTGAAGCAGCTTCCTTTGCCACCGTAACCAAGAATGTCGTGGCACGGTTCATTCGGCATAACCTGATCTGTCGATACGGCGTACCGGAAAGGATCATTACGGACAATGGTACCAATCTTAACAACAAGATGATCACTGAGCTCTGCGAGCAATTCAAGATACAACACCATAACTCTTCTCCTTACCGGCCAAAGATGAATGCGGCTGTAGAGGAAGCTAATAAGAATATTAAGAAGATTCTGCAGAAGATGACAGTGACCTACAAAGATTGGCACGAGATGTTACCATTTGCTCTTCATGGGTACCGTACCTCAGCAAGGACATCAACAAGGGAAACTCCTTTTTCCTTGGTCTATGGCATGGAGGCAGTCTTGCCCATTGAAGTCCAGATACCCTCTCTCCGGATAATGAAGGATGCAGGTTTGAGCGAAGATGACTGGATCCAGACTCGGCTTGATCAATTAAACCTAATTGACGAAAATAGACTTACTGCTATTTGTCATGGTCAAACGTACCAAAAACGGATGATCAAGGCATTTAACAAGAAAGTCAGACGACAAGAGTATCAAGTTGGGGACCTGGTAATCAAGCGCATCATTCTACCTCAAGGTGATCCCAGGGGCAAATGGACCCCTACGTACGAAGGGCCATTTGTGGTTAAGAACATCTTCTCAGGAGGTGCGATGATTCTAACCACCATGGATGGTGACGACCTTCCTCACCCCGCCAATGCAGACATAGTAAAAAGATACTACGCATGACTAAAGACCCGCTAGGTTGACACACCTAGGCAAAAATAAGGGCTTCCCGACGAACCAAAAGGGTTCAGGCAAAAATAAGGGATGAAAATAAAAAAATTTGTACACCCGGCAAGTCGAAAACCTGAAAAGGCGGCTTGGGCAAAAAATGTTATCCCGGTGGACTGAAAACCCGAAAGGGCGGTCCAGGCAAAAGTTAGGGATCAAAAGCGTACGACTATGTTCCGTCATCTCGTCACTTGCCTACCAGAAGAAGATTTGTCAATCGGAAGTTATCAAGCACCTCCACAGGTACCTTCTCCCACAGAAGCTGGGGCAATAAGAATTGTCCGAACTGTACAAGCTGCTCTGCCCACCAGGTACAAGGTAAGTTTAGCTGAAGAATTTGACCAAGATACCTTCACTCCATGCAGAGTAAGACAAGATTCAGCAATACTCTCCCCAAGCAGAGTTGGCCTCCCATCAGCCCCAAAAAGACACAGTATCCCTAGCAAATCAGCAGCACTCTCCCCAAGGAGAGTTAGTCTACTGTCAGCCCCAAAGAAGTTGGGTATCCCCAGAAGATCTCAATATTCTCCAGCAGAGTATACAAATATTCCTCAACAAGCATCCCCGACAGTCTTAATATTCCTCGACGAAATATAAGATTGTTCCCCGGCGGAATACAAGATACCCCAAGTGGAGCCATTTCCCCAGTGCAGTCCAAAAAGTTTCCCCAGAAGAGTTGAATCATCTCCCCAGTAGATGCTGGAGGCTTGTCCCTTGCAGAGTACAAATATCTCTCCCCGACCATGTTCAAAGGTTATTCCCCACCAGAGCCTAACTGGGTTATCCTCAGAAAATTGCAACGGAAAGATCGTCCTCAGTGAAGTTCTTTCTATCCCCAGCGGAGTTCATCAAATTCCCCAACAGAGCTTATCAACAGGAATCCCCAGTGGAGTTATCATCAAAATCTCAGCGAAGTATCTCTTCCCACAGAGTAATTCCCCGCGAGTAATCTCTTCACCAGGTTTATTCCCCAATAGAGTCATCTTCTCCTACAGGTTTATTCTTGCAATCATCTTCGTTCATCATCCCCAGCGGAAACGGAGAAATCTACTCTTCAACATCAGCCCAGGATTCAACAAACTTCCCGACATTCGTCAAGGATTTATTTTCCCAGACGAAAATACATTCATAAACATATCACATCTCATACCTCCTATTCATACACATGATAAAATGCATACGGCACAATCTCATTTATTCCTGAGAACATCATGACATCATGCATTTTATACATCATGGCATTGCATACAACTAATGTTTTGCCTTTTCAGGAAAAGATCAATCAAAAGATATTACCATCAACTTTTGAAGTTCCAGATTCGATACCTGTATCTAGCCAGGGCATATCTGTGAGCGATTGATTGTAGATCTATACCTGTATCTAGCGAGGAAAGTTATCTACATGAAGAGTTTGAAGATCAACACCTGTAACAGGCCAGGAAATTATCTTTCATTCTCAGGTCAGAGGTCTACACCTGTATCCAGTCAGGAAAGCTATCTCGACCAACCCTTTTTAAGTTCCAGATTCGATACCTGTATCTAGCCAGGGCATATCTGTGAGCGATTGATTATAGATTCATACCTGTATCTAGCCAGGAAAGTTATCTATATGAAGAGATTGAAGATCAATACCTGTATCTAGCCAGGAAGTCATCTTTCATTCTCAGGTCAGAGGTCTACACCTGTATCCAGCCAGGAAAGCTATCTCGACCAACCTTTTGAAGTTCCAGATTTGGTACCTGTATCTAGCCAGGGCATATCTGTGGACGATTGATTGTAGATCTATACCTGTATCTAGCCAGGAAAGTATCTGCATGAAGAGTTTGAAGATCAACACCTGTAACAGGCCAGGAAACCATCTTTCATTCTCAAGTCAGAGGTCTACACCTGTATCTAGCCAGGAAAGCTATCTCGACCAACCTTTTGAAGTTCCAGATTCGATACCTGTATCTAGCCAGGGCATGTCTGTGAGTGACTGATTAGAGGTCTACGCCTGTATCTAGCCAGGAAAGCTATCTCGATCAACCTTTTGAAGTTCCAGATTCAATACCTGTATCTAGCCAAGGCATATCTGTGGACGATTGATTGTAGATCTACACCTGTATCTAGCCAGGAAAGTATCTGCATGAAGAGTTTGAAGATTAACACCTGTATCTAGCCAAGAAATCATCTTTCATTCTCAGGTCAGAGGTCTACACCTGTATCCAGCCAGGAAAGCTATCTCTACCAATCTTTTGAAGTTCCAGATTTGATACCTGTATCTAGCCAGGGCATATCTGTGAGCGATTGATTGTATATCTATACCTGTATCTAGCCAGAAAAGTATCTGCATGAAGAGATCTACACCTGTATCCAACCAAGAAAGCTATCTCGACCAACCTTTTGAAGTTCCAGATTCGATACTTGTATCTAGCCAGGGCATATCTGTGAGCGACTGATTTGAAGATCAACACCTGTAACAGGCCAGGAAATTATCTTTCTTTCTCAGATACGCAAGTTCTCGCTAAGGAATCTCTTACGCGATCAACATCTCCAAATGGCATCTTTAAACCCATCTCCATAACTATCCATTACATTTCCAAATGGCATCTAAAAGCCCATTCCCGACAAGATTCTGCCACGTCTCCAGATGGCATCTATAAGCCCATCCTCCTATCCACTATCTCTCCAAATGGCATCCGTAATCCCATTCCCGACATCACATTGCTGATACCATACTATGCGAGTGCAAATTTCTGGGCACTCTAGTGTTCAATCATCTTCCACCTTCGGATCACGAAAGGCACGCAAGCCAATCTACATCCTCAGGTCTAAGAAGATTGAACAGGGGAAACTGTTGTACCCCAAAATTTGCCCTCCCATATTCTTCGAGATTTGTCAAGAATCATCTTCAAATGGTTCAAGACTACTCAAGGATTACACAGTCCAAATACCTCCCAAGCCAGTCAAAATTAGGGTTTTGGTTCTCTCAAAGAATTTGAGGTTTTCAATGGCTCAATCAAGTCTCATATGCCTATACACATTGTCAAGCACCTACATGTCAAGTCTCAAGTCTCACAATGCCAGTTTGCACAGTCAAAAGCTTCATTTGCTTCACAATCAACTGCAGGGGCAAAATGGTCATTTTACAGTCAAAAGTCATAATTTTTGGTCAACATCTTATTTTGAGTCCACAATCATCATTTGATCAAGTCTTGATCATGATTCCACAAGCATGGCTCAAAAATCATCAAGGTGCTAAAAGTTACTATTTTTGGACAGCAGAAAAGTCAACTGTATCTTGACCGGAGCATAAATTTTTCATGGTTCATCAGAAAAAATCCCATCCAATGCTCATTTTAAAGGGGATGACATTTCCTACAACTCATCTTCACATTCCAAGTCCAAGAAATGCTCTCACAAAAAGTTATCAATTTCTACATTATAGGTCAATTTCAAAAGTCAACAAAAATGCACTTTAAGTCAAAGACCATAACTTGAGATTGGTAAATCCAAATGACATGGGACCAAAGGAATTGGTTAGAGGACTTCAATACCTTTCCAAAATGTCCAAGAACATGTTCATATGATCAAAATTGAGCAAGATATGCATTGGAGAAGTTGGGAAAGTTTTGTGAATTTGCAAAAGTCAACTTTGCTCAAAATACTTTGTTTTTGCTAATGGGCCTCAAATTTCTTCTTGAAACTTTATCCAAGGCCTATGCACGACCCATCAAGCTTAAATTGATTTATTTTCTTATTTTTTATTAATTAATTGGATTTTTAATCAATTTTAATTCATTTAATTAATTTAAATTGAAGGAAATATCAAGATATGGTTTTTCAATCTTTTAATGAAGCAAATATGACCTAAAAGAGTTGGCAAACTCGTGTGCACATCAAGGGGACAAGAATCTCCAAGTTTGGCAAGTTTCTTCAATCAAAAAGATTGAATAATATTTGATTTTCAATCAAATATTGAATCATAATTCCATGGATCTTTTGTGCAAGATTGTAACCTAATTCAGTTCTACTATAAGTACACAACCTAAACCTAATGCATTGGACGAGAATTTGCTGCAAGAAAGCCATAATCACATTCAAAAAAATCCAAGAAAAAGTGAAAACTGATTTCCACATTTTAACGTGATTCAAAGCTTTTTATTGTTTCTAATACATTGCAGGGGTTCTCAGAAACATATTGCAACCAAAACCAAGCCTTAAAGCTATAAGAATCATCAAGAACAGTTTAACGGTTTGCGTTTTTTTCTTCTGGAATCGAATTGCTTATTTCATGCATCATTAACATGATTTTGTGTTTGTTTTGTATTGCTTGAACTCATAGGAAGCTGATGGTATGGTTTAATTGGATTAAAATGCAAAGAATCGTAAAACGCCATTGATGAATTTTAGGGTTCTTGAGCTTCCAGATTAAGGCTTTGCTGTACAGGAAAAATCAAACCTTGAGAGACCCATGGTTGAATTCGTTGAGACAAGACGAATCTAAAACCACCCTCGCGAAATATTTATGTGCATCAGGGACCTATTCGCTATTATTCCTCATGTTAAATTGTGGGGGTTAAAAACCCCCGCTATCTATTTGTTATTTACAGGCTTCAGCGAAGGAGATGAAGACGTGTAAGCATGCCATTGGAGCGTTCAAATAAAACGCGCGCTTGTTTGTATTTCCAGCATACTTGTTATTTTCTATATATTATATTTGTTCCTTATTATATTAACAAACGCAGGCAAGTGGCTCAGTGGATGGTGTGTTGGCTGTATATCATTGGGACCTGGGTTCGATTCCCAGGTCCACCCAAAACTCTATAATATTTTTCATAACATGTTCATGTACAGGTCTCCAAGGGAATTCCACCATGTACTGCAAACCTCCAAGTGCTATGTGTCTCTAAGCCCAGATCTGAAGGCCAAGCGTGAGTGTTCATGGTACTCCCAGTCAATGAACGTGCAGCTGATCCAGAAAGTCAAACAGGCTTGTGTGCTTATTAGGCCAGAATTGCAATTAACACCTCCTAATGGGTCCATCACCCCCTGGTTCTTTCATAATTTTCTTTTTTATTTTCTTTTACTAATTATTATTATTAATTATTATTATTAATTATTATTATTATTATTTAATTACCTCACAAATTATATTTTCACAATAAATTCAGAAAATTAAAATGTAAATATTTTTATTGTTATTATTATGTATTAATTTCACTATTAGTTATTTTTGTAAATAAATTCTAAATATAATTAATTTAATTAATTAGGTTAACTTTAATCTTTTTCACAATAAATAAAATCAATCTAGAATTAGGTTTTTCTTTTGATAATTTTAATTTCTTTTTATTTTATTTTCATTAAGACATAAAAAACATAAAAAATACTTTTTCTTTTAATTAATTAATTGATTAGTAAATTAGGTTTAGTATTAATTAATTGCAAAAAGGACCAAAATGCCATTCTTTTCTCAAAAAAGGGTCAAAACCCTAAGACTTTTCCCGATTCAATTTTTCTCGCGCATGTTTATTCTTGATTCCTATTTTGATCATATTGATGTAACTGTTCCGAGAATATAATAGATAATTAGGGCTTTTATCGCTTTCTTTTATTTTTCTCGCATTTACTTTTCAAGGGTTATGTTTTTGGCGATGTAAATACCCGACGCCTTGTAATAGCGTAGATTTACTTTCCGCAATTTATTTTTTGCACAACTATTAACTGTTAATTATGCATGCAAGACTTGCCTGAAAAATAAAACCAACTCGTAGCTCACCATAATACATGTGCAAAGATAATCTTAAACTGAATCCTGACACACTCGCACATGCCACTCCTAGGGTACGTCTCACTTGGTTGCCTCGAAGTGGTCATTGAGTATAGGGTGTTTTAGAGGTCGCCCTCCCGTCTAAAGATCCAGTTGCCTCGAAACGGTTGCCTCGGATAAAAAGGATCTAGGACATTAGGTTTACCGCTAAGGCGTTCTACCATTTCTTTGGTGACCACACATGTCCCTATAATTGAATTGACCCGAATAACTCCAACGACGGTGCTACCTACTTCTCCATAGTGGGATAGTATTGTCCAAAGGACATTTACATAGCTTAATTCCTTAGAGTAGGTAGATTTCTCCTGGGTACTTTCTCTTTCAAAACAAAAAAACAACTTTTCGCACCTACACTTTCAAAAAGTTTTCAAACAAACACTTCATACACTCTTGAGGACTGATACAAGAGTTTCCTAGAAGTTTTTCAAACTAAACTATTTTCAAAACCCACAAACACAAGAAAAGCAAACATTTTTTGAAAACATAGTGAGCAAGTACCTAAGAGCCCGTGGATAACCACAGATAGAAAGGGTGCTAACACCTTCCCTTTCTATAATCTACCTCCCGAACCGAGAAACATCTCGAAAAGGAATTTTGCTGTGCTTTTGTCCTTTCGTTGTTGGAGAACATAAAAGACGATGGCGACTCTTGCTTACCGCGACATTTCGCGAAACCAACATTTCAAAACAGTCAGTTCTATTTCCACCGATCACACAATCCTATCATCAATCATCTAAAAGTTTATAATAGCATAAAGTAAAAGTGCGAGAAATTAAAGTCCTAACTATTACAAGGCTTCAGGGAGGGGTTACATAATCAAACTTGGGGAATAGGCAGTAAATAAAAAGCAGTAAACAAAACCTAATTTAAAACTATTACAAACCCGATACAGATACAATAATTGGAAAATAAAGTGAAAATAAATAAGCGCGCGAAAGTTAAGACGGGAACAAATTAGAAGCCTAAAAAATCTAATTAATTAAAAAATATTTTTGTGTATTGTTTATTGAGAAAATAATTAATTGCAAATTAAACCTAATTTCTAGTTAATTTTAATTAATAAAAAAAATAATAAAGTTCATCTAATTAGACTAATTTATTTTCAATAAAATTAATTTAAATTAAAAAAACCTAATTCTACATTTTTGTGATTTTATATTTCATGATTAATAAAAAAATGATTTATTTTAAGAAATATAAAAATAATTAAAGCAAATAAATTTTTTTATGAAATCAAAAACAAAAAAGAAAAAGAAATGGGCATGTGATGTTGTTAGTAATCTGTGGGGAGTGCGCCTGCTTTTTTGTACTAGGCCCAAGATTCATAAGCCCAATCACTTGTTTGATTCAGTGCAATCAGATCTGGATTGTCCATCATGCGCTGCACTCACTGAGTGTTGGATCTGGATCTAGGGATGGTCCAATGGTTGGATCTGGAGGATGCAAGGTGGTCCTCATGGGTAACCCGCACTGAATCCTGTAAAGAAATAATGGAAAAAACAAAATGCTTGGACCTGGGATCGAACCCAGGTTATTCCTTTCACATGCCTTGCCCTCTTTACCATCTGCGTTAGTTAGTCATTCATATATATAATTAATCAAAAATAATATAATGGAAACATAGATCTATAGCTAAATCAGCCTGACACGCATGCATTGTGGGGCCCTGGTAACTCAAAGGGCCAATCAGATATGGAGAGAGGGATCTATGATTTGATCCAGCTAATAGGACGCAGGGAATTAACCATGCAAGCTTGGACCACCGCCTGTAATAAGTCAAACCACTAGCCACAGTGGTTACGGTCACCTTCTTCGGTGATATCAAAAATCGAACCCTGCAAAACACGCCATATCAAAGCATATAAAACACCCTACTCCCCTTAAAATTTTCCTAGAAATCCAATGGCGGTATTTGTTTGATCTAAAAGTCCTTGTATCACTAAAACCAAAGCTTACTTCTCTCCAAGCCCTAACAATGGTGATTTGCAACCCTGACCTTGTCCTTGCATGTAATACGTCAGAAAATTCACAAATAATCATAATAACATAAATGTGTATTCAAAAGGCATTGATATCAAGAATTAAGTGAGTTTGAAATCTAAATTCTTACCAAAAGAGGGAGAATCAGACTGGGGTGATGCTGCGTGCTTTGGCCTTTGCAAACAGACTGGTTCACCTCCTGGAATCCTCAGAAGGATGATGGAATGACTGAAGGTGATTGAAGGAGGCTGGATCATCCCTTTTGAGAATTGCACTTTCTTTGAAATTTTGGAATTTTTGTTTTCTCTCTTGAGGGAGGCTGGCGTTTCTGTCTTGTGTTTAGGGTTGGAGAGCCTTTGCTTATGTATGAGAATCAGATTAGGGTAACATTTGTGGAAGGAATCCAAAGAATAATGGAGTTTTAATTTTACTTCAAATCTTTCCATTTTTGCATATTTTCTTGCCCATTCCAAGCTTGCATGATCTCCTTGCCATGTGACATCATATTTTGTTCCACATTTAATGAAAAAAGATTTCAAATTAAACTTAACATTATTTCTTACATGTACTTATTTAATTTTGATTTTTAATGAATAAAATATCAAAATAAATAGAATAAATGATAGAATAATGCATGTGTGGGCTTATGGGTCGTGGACCATGTTAGGAACAAGATTCAAACTTGAAAATATAGGCCCATTTGGAGAAAATTCAAATTTGGTCAATTTTGGCTTTATGCAATTTTCCAAAAAATGGTCAACTTTGATAATGCACATCTCCCTTAATTTTAACCCTAAGAGGGTGTTCTTTGACTTTTTAGAAAGCTTAGGATTTCCCCTAAACAACCCTTTTGGTTTCATCTCAATTGGGTCTTCCATGCTCATGTAAGGAGCTTTGACCTAAAAGGTGTTTTTGTTGACTTTTGAAAAGGACCTATAATGTCTAAATTTATATCTTTTCATGAGTGCATTTCTTGAACTTGAGGGCTGAAGATGAGTTGTATGGAATTGAATCCTCTTCAAAATGAGCCTTGGATGGGAAATTTATGATAAAGTATGAGAAATTTATGCGAGGTCAAAGTTTGGTTGGCTTTTCCTATAGAAACCCTAATTTAGCAACTTTTGAGTTTTTGATGAATTTGGGGCATTCCTTGAGGAATCATGATAAACCCTTGATCAAATGATGGATGTTACTTAAAAATGTTGATGTTGACCAAAAATATTGAAGTTTGACTGCATGAGGGTCACAGTTGACTTTTGACCTAATACAATTGATTTTTAGGCATTTGAGCAGTTGACTGAGCAAACTTCTTGTGCAAGGCATGAAACTTGACATTGATGGTCTTGAGAACATATTAAGACCATGGAAAAGATTTGATACCTTTGGAGTTCACATATCTTGATGAAAGTGGAAACCCTATTTGAAGGTTCATTGCCTTAGGAGAGAATTTGTCTTGTTAATTCTTGGGCATCTTTGAGCAATTGAGGATCTCTAGAGGCCTGCCTTTGAGTGAAATGTGAGGGAAATTTTTGGGTTACAACAACAGGGTAACGCTTATGTTGTCCATCAATCCCCATAGAGCAAATTCATACAATTTCCTCTCAGTTCCAATCAGCATATCTCCGACAAACTCTCTTCCCTATCCAAGTTTGACATTCCAAAACTGGATCCTTGCAATTGTTCTTCCATAAAAGAATTCAGTTCCCCAATAAAGTTTCTAGAATACTTTCCTCAAACGGGTTTATTTCCCCAACGTATTACAATCTCCCCAACTTAAGTCTATTCCTCATACTGCTACAAATCACTGACAAAACTCCTCTTCTCCAGTAGAAGTTGTCATTATCCCCAGAAAGTTGCTGCAAAGCTTGGATTTCGACCAGATACCAGCCAACTATCCTCCTTAGACAAATCAGAAATTTAGCCATCTCTTTTATCCATCGGTCAGGGTACAATAATTAAATTCCCAAATAGAGCAACAAATGACAAATGTTCCTGAACTCTACTCCCCAAGCAGAAATCAACATCCTTGATAGAGTTTCCTCAAACAGTAAACAAGAATTCCCAGCAGAAGCACTCTAAACAAGGTTGGAGATACACATACTCTTCATCTCCAGCAAATGGTCCAAGATTTAGCTTCCCGAATTTCCCCAACAATAGTCAAAGATTTATTTTCCCAGACAAAATACATTTCAACAACATTCATACATCATGACATATACATATAAAACATATGGCATAATCTCATTTATTTTGAGAACATCATTAAGCAATACATGCCTCATAACATTGCATACAACTAATTCTTTACCTTTTCAGGAAAGATCAGCCAACAGATAAATCTCGTCAACAGATATCTACTGGTTCAGTTTAAATCGATCAATGATTTGTTCTGATTTGATTCCAGTAGACACTTTCTCTGGTTTAGTTAAATCACTCCTAAGACTTATGCTGATTCAATATCCAGTTAATGATTATTCAAGACCTATGCTAGTTCAGTTTAAATTGATCAATGATTTATTCTGATTTGATTCCAGTATACACTTTCTCTGGTTCAATTAAATCGCTCCTAAGATTAATGCTGATTCGATACCCAATTAAAGATTATTCAAGACCTCTGCTGGTTCAGCTTAAATCGATCAATGATTTATCCTGATTCGATTCCAGTAGACACTTTGTCTGGTTCAGTTAAATCGCTCCTAAGATTTATGCTGATTCGATATCCAGTTAAACATAATTCAAGACCTCTACTGGTTTAGTTTAAATCGATCAATGATTTATTCTGATTCGATTCTGGTAGACACTTTCTCTGGTTCAGTTAAATCTCTCCTAAGATTTACACTGATTCTATATCCAGTTAAAGATTATTCAATACCTCTGCTAGTTCAGTTTAAATCGATCAATAATTTATTCTGATTCGATTTCGATAAACAGTTTCTCTGGTTCAGTTAAATCGTTCCTAAGATTTACGCTAATTTGATATCCAATTAAATATTATTCAAGACCACTGCTGGTTCGGTTTAAATTGATCAATGATTTATTCTAATTCGATTCCGGTAGACACTTTCTTTGATCTAGTTAAATGGCTTCTAAGATTTACGCTGATTCAATATCCAGTTAAAGATTATTTTAGACCTCTGCTGGTTCAGTTTAAATCGATCAATGATTTATTCTAATTCGATTTTGGTAGATACTTTGTCTGGTTCAGTTAAATCACTCCAAAGATTTACGCTGATTCAATATCCAGTTAAAGATTATTCAAGACCTCTGCTGGTTCAGTTTAAATCAATCAGTGATTTATTCTGATTCGATTCCAGTAGACACTTTCTCTGGTTCAGTTAAATTGCTCCTAAGATTTACGCTGATTTGATATCCAGTTAAAGATTATTCAAGACCTCTGTTGGTTCATTTTAAACCGATTAATGATTTATTCTGATTCGATTCTGTTAGACACTTTCTCTGGTTCAGTTAAATCGCTCCTAAGATTTACGCTGATTCGATATCCAGTTAATGATTATTCAAGACCCCTGCTGGTTCAGTTTAAATCGATCAATGATTTATTCTGATTCAATTACGGTAGACACTTTCTCTGTTTCAGTTAAATCGCTCCTAAGATTTTCGCTAATTCGATATCCAATTAATGATTATTCAAGACCTCTGCTGTTTCAGTTTAAATCAATCAATGATTTATTCTGATTCGATTCAGGTAGACACTTTCTCTGTTTTAGTTAAATCGCTCCTAAGATTTATGCTGATTCGATATCTAGTTAAATATTATTCAAGACCTCTGCTGGTTCAGTTTAAATTGATCAATGATTTATTCTTATTCGATTATGGTAAACACTTTCTCTAGTTCAGTTAAATCGCTCCTAAGTTTATGTTGATTCAATATCCAATTAAATATTATTCAAGACCTCTGTTGTTTCAGTTTAAATCAATCAATGATTTATTCTGATTCGATTCCGGTAGACACTTTCTTTGGTTCTGTTAAATTGCTCCTAAGATTTTACGCTGATTCGATATCCAGTTAAAGATTATTCAAGACCTTTGGTGGTTCAGTTTAAATCGATCAATGATTTATCCTGATTCGATTCCGGCAGACAATTTCTCTAGTTCAATTAAAACGTTCCTAAGATTTATGCTGATTCATATCTAGTTAAAGATAATTTCAAGAATCCTACTGGTTCAGTTTAAATTGACCAATGATTTATTTTGATTCGTTTCCAGTAGATACTTTCCTCTGTGTCAGATAAATTGACCAAGGATTTATTCTGATACATTTTTTGAATCTCTATCAATAGTTACTTTGGATGGCGTCTATAAGCCCATCTCCAACAACTCTTCATCATCTCTCCAAATGGTAGCTTTAAGCCCATTCCCGATACAATCAACCAACAACATTGCTTCGTGCACCAACGAGTGTAAATTTCTGGGCACTCTAGTATTCAATCATCTTCCACCTTCAAGTTACGAGTGGCTAACATACCTATTGCACCCCAAAATTTTCCCTCCCATTTTATTCAAGGCATGCTCATTAAGGTCCTCAATTGCTCAAGGTTGACCAAGAATTGATCAGACAAATTCTCCTTATAAGCAATGGTCGTTCAACTAGTTTCACTTTTCACCAAGATCTGTGAGCTCCAAAGGTTTCAAATGTTTTCCATGGTCCTAATATGTCTTCAAGTTTGTTCATGACAAGTTTCATGCCCTACAACTTCTCTTTTATCCTCAAGCTCAAGAAATGCATCATTTGGAAGGTACAAGCTCATACATTACAGGAGGTTATTGCACCCTATACACCTCAACATAATGGCATAACTGAAAGAAAGAATAGAAGTGTATTGGACTTGACGATGTGTATGTCGAAATCAAAGAATATGTCTAAGAGATTTTGGGCTGAAGCAGCTTCGACAGCAGTATGCATTCTAATTAGATGCCCAACGAAGCAGTGTTAGCTGGGAATTTCGATTACACAAGTTTTGAATAATTGACACTATGATCGAAGAAAGAATAGTTCGAAAGAAAGTGTGAGGAGGATTTTATGAATTCTTTCGATTGATGAAGAGCTAGTAAAGAGATTCACTATGTTGAACCGTTATCGAAGGGTTCGTTTTCGAACTATTGAAATATAAGCTATTCGAAGCATTACAAGGAAAGACATTTCGAATGTCATGTTGATTGAATTGACGCTTCGAAATGAAGAGGATCTTGAATTCAAAAGCTTTGATCTTATCCAAAGAAGCACGTCAAAGTCTAATGGTTCAAAGGGCATGAAATCTTCAAACGTGGTGTGATTTCATAGAAGGACCGTTAGGGTCGAATCAGCCAAATATAAGTCATATTAGAGTTTTTGGATCAATGTGTTTCAGGCATGTACCTGAACAAGTGAGGAAAAGTTGGATGATCGAAGTGAGGTCTTGGTGCTCATAGGTCATCATTCGACTGGTGCATATAAGTTGTATTCACAAATCAAAGATAAACTAGTGATCAGTAAAGATGGTCTTGTAGACGAAAGCAAAGGGTGGGGTTGGAGTCGAAGTTCAGTTTGAAAGGAAGATAAACAGAACGGAGATTCGACACAGTCACAACTGTCACAAGTTTGTTCAAAGATCTAAAAGAACGAAATGAAGCTTCGACAAGTAAAAAGGAAGAGGTGATACTTCGATTGGCCGAATTGAAGGAAAGGAGATCAAAAATAACAGAATGAAGCTTCGACAAGTCAAGAGGAGGAGGTGATACTTCGATTGGTCGAATTGAAGGAAAGGAGATCGAAAAGAAAAGAACGAAGCTTCGACAAGTCAAGAGGAGGCGGTGATACTTCAATTGGTCGAATTGAAGGAAAGAAGATAAAAAAGAACAAGAACTGAGTTCGACTAGGCTGATTGGATATGAGGGGTTTCCAGATTACACAATCGATGCAGATGGTGACTAAGTCGAAGAAGTCATGATGATAAATCCTTGAGAAATTCGAATTGGAACTTAGAGAAATCGAAAAGAACAAAGCTTGAGAGCTTGTCAAAAGAATCAATTAATGTGAAATAGAGATGCAAGTCGAAGCGAAAACCTAATGGGATGAAGCTTGTTGGGATTTGACTGATTTGCTCAAAGCCCAAATTCGAACAAGACACCAACCATAACATGTCTAGGTTCATTATGTTTCAAGAATGGCAAGATAATCATCAAAATTGCAAATTTTCAAATCTATGGATTTTGCTTTCAAACCATGATTAATGGCTGATTCATGCCATATTTGTTCACCACCACACCCATATATAAATACAAAACCAAATCAGAAGCAGGGGGAACACAAAATTCTAAAAGGTTCGACAAAATTGTCAAACTCGAAACAACCTTTGCTGGCCTTCTCAATCCAAACTAACGCCTAAATCATTCTCCTGAGACTTATAGGAAGCCACCCAGGCCCTTACACGAGCTGTTTCACGCCCAGGGTTACAGATCGAAGCTTCTCCGATTGGTAAGTGTTGTACCCCAAAATTTTCCCTCTCATTTTTTCATTCAAGATGCTATCCCAGGGCTTCTCAAATACTCAAAATGGCTTAGGATTTGATCTTACATATTCCCCTCATAGGCAGTGAGTCAGCATTTAGGGTTTATTTCCCTATTTGTTAATCAAGATGCTAGGGTTTTGGATCCTTGGTTTTTGAAGATATTTCTTTCGCCTACCTCAAAGATAACTCAAAGTTCAGAGCATTTGGTCAAGGATTCCATCTCCTTGCATTTCAAGTTTTCTTCTTAAGGTCTCTAAGTCACCAAGTCGAGAGTTTGAAGTTTAAGTTGACGAATGCGAAAGTTGGGCATAATAAATAAAGTTGAAAGTTTCATGATGGTCAAGGCATGTTTTTGTTGTTTCAATTACAAATTATTTGTGGTTTGGATATCCGAGTTAGGTTTCTTATTTGAGAGTGCAAGTTTTATTTGGACATGATGAGAAGATTAAGATTTTCATTTAAATGACCATGGTTTTAGGTTCGAGTTAACCAAGTGGAATTGAATTCTTAAGCATTTATTTTGTTCAGGAATTTGATTGGAGTACAAGGCGCATGGTTTACTTGAAATACAAGTTACAAGAGTCATTTCTGATTGCTTGAAGTTCAAGTTACAAAATCAAGGTGTATCATTCAAACCATTCAATTGAGAATTTCAAAGTTCAAACAAAATCCAAGATTTATCTAATTTCCGTACAACAAATTTCATCATTCACAAATTTACTCAAGTTTTGTGTTCATTACATTACAAGTAAAATATAAGTTACAATGCTTTGTTTACAAAAAGAAATATTGCTTCTTCAATTTTCTTTTGCTTCATCTTCAAGATATCCATCCACACCTCGCCATGGTTTCTTCTCTTTTCAACCTCGCTTCAACCCTCGTTCCCATGAAACAAGAAAGGAAAAAGTTAGATAGCATCGTGAAAAACTCAAGCAAGAATTATTTGTTAGCAAAGAAAGCTCATCATCAGGGTTTACATTTGGAATCAGAATTTAAAAGGTTTTTGTCTTCAATCATAAGATATCTCCTCCTACCTTTGAAAATCACAAAAAATATGGTTTTTATTGGTTCACAAAAGGGAAAAGAAAATGCTAAATATTTTTCAAAACAGCCCCAAAGCTACCAAACAGCAACGTAAAGCAAATGATGCAGCATCCCAAAGCTGCCAAAACAAAAACAGCACAACAAGTTGCAGCAACAAAAAAGCAGGCTGCAATGCAGCAGAACCAAAACAACATAACAAAGTAGCAACGCTGCCAAATAGCAGGCACCCAACAGCCACAAAATGGGCAGCCTAAACAAAACAACAAAAGAGCAAGCTAGCGCAACAGCTAGGCTGGAAAACAAGTGCAGCAAGTAATGATAGAACAAGGAAGCAGCAACAGGTAAAAACAAATAAAATAGCAGCAATTCAAAAACAACATGCAAGCTAGCACTAGCTCACATAAAACCTGCATCATCATTTTCCTTAAATTGCAAACCCTTCAAAAAATTGTATGAAAAGCAAAATGGATTTATATTTCATTGAAAGATAAAAGAGGAAAGAAACAGATTTGAAAGATATCACCTAGCTCACACAAAATGCCAAAGTCATCTCTGTCCAAATCTGCCCAAAACTCAGTCCAAATGTTGCACAAAATAGGCAACCTAAAACCTGCATCTCAACATGTTCAAAGTCAGCATACCACAAATGTTTAAAACTTCACCAACTCCCCCCCCCCCCACTTTTCACCCTTATCTCATTAAAAAGACAGCCATTATTTCACTAAGGAGGGGGATGGTAGGAGAGAAAAAATCAATCAGAAAACCAACAAAGAAAGATAACCAAGTCAACATACACAAAAAGCCAAAAAACCAAACAAGAGATAGAATATAATCAATAGCAATTGTTATCTATCACCACAACCTGTATCAAACATAGAGATTGAATCGACTTCAACTCAAATCCACAACCCTTTCCAACTGATTTTCCTTCCTCACTCACCCTCAGTCATAACTGAACACCATCATCTATCTCATCTCTTCATCCAACAAACTCAAAACAACTAGCTTCCAACTGGGAATCATAAGAAAAGAAGCCAACAAAATCAACAAGAGAACAAAAACTAGCAAAAGAAGGAGGAAGCCATACCAGAAAGAAAAGCTCCAATAGGTATGATTCTTTCCCCTATTCTCACACCTCTATTTGCATACTTTCTGCACCAATTATGGCATGATTCCTATTTGTTACTGCATTAGAAAAGGGGTAATAAATTAGTAAAAAAAACTAAAAAATCATTAGACAGTAAACTACAAAATACAGTAAGGCAAGCCTTCAACCTTCTCCAACCCATCACCGATTCCCCTTCATGAACATTATAAGATGCAAAATTTAGGGTTGTAGAGAGGTTTGGACTTGAATCGATAAGAGGGTAGCATCGCTAGGTCGAATCGGCGAGGATGAGAGAGATGAGAGAGACAAGTTCAGGTTATAGAGTTGTTGGAGAAAGGTAAGGATAAGATGATGATGGAAGTCTTGGTTTAACAAAGGGGTATCGAGAGAGAGGGAAGAAGAGAACGATATATTAGGAAGAGAGAAAGGGTTTTCAACGTTTTGTTTTTTCTTCTTCTTTTCCTAAACAACAACAACAACACTTGTATCTCTAGGGTTTCAAACCCTTTCCATTTCCTTCCCAGAACCGGGTTTGGGCCTGGTTTATTTGGCCCAACCCATTTTTTAGCTTTAAATTATATATTGGCAAATGTAATTAAAGTGACGAATGAACAATTAGTGTGGTGGTCAAGGCGTTGGTGTTTGGAGGAGATGTTCCGAGTTCAAGACCCCTTGGGGATGTTTTTTCCATTTTTTTGTTTGCTTGTTTCATTTTTTCTTTTTTTGTTAAAACAAAAGCTCCTTGGGCTTTAACTTCTAAAGCCCATGCTTTCAAAAAAACAGCATCACCCCCATTTTCAATTTAACACCACCTTTCTATCTTGTTTTGTTTTAATATTTTAGTTTGTTTTTATTTGTTTCACTAATTTATTAAATTATGTAACTTTGTTAGATAATTTTGTTAATTAGATTAGTTCTAATTTTTAATTTAGGAACATTTTGTAATTAATTTAATTTTTTCTTTAGTCTTAATTTGTTTGATTAATTTCTTCATATTAAAAAACACTAAAAGAAAAATATATACATTTGATTTAATTCCTTTAGTTAATTATCTTCTTTAAATAGAATAGAATTTTATTTTTCTTTCCAAACTTTTCAAACAAATACCAAGAATTTTATTTCCTTATTTATACTTTGTTAATTAATTTTACTTCATAATTTTTTTGTAGTTTCGATTAACTGCTTGATTCTATTTGGTTGTATTGTTTGCCTATTTGGACTTTTAGTCGCATTAATCCATCCCCATTTGTAAATTTGTATCCCCAATTCCCGAAAGCTCTGTAATAGCATAGAATTCTAATTTCTGCATTTACTGTTTTCCTTATACTGTATAGTATTAGGTGTGCATGGCAAGATTTAAAATCAATCTCTAGATAACCCTAATCAATGACAAATTAACTTGAATCAAACACACGTCTCACACACGCATCTCTAGGGTAACCTCGCTTGTTGCCTCGGAAACACGGTCATGTCCCTCGAATATGGGATGCTTTAGCAAAGACCCTTCGATAAAAAAATATCGTAGTCCCTCGATGTTGCCTTTGATAAAATGATCTAGTCCCTTACGAAAATTGCTAAAGCGTCTCACAAGTTTCCTTCTATGACTGTACGGCTGACCCGCCCTGTCCCTTCACATCCAACGATGGGGCTTCTTAGCAAATCAACGGTAAGATAGCCACATCTAAAGGAGGAGGAAAATAACATTTAAAGACCTTTTGAGTAGGTAGATTCGCTCCTAGTTACTCGCTTGCTCACAACAAAAACATTTTACACACCAACACTCTCATTTTGAAACATTTTCAAAAGATAACACTTTGTACGTGTTCTTATAGAAACGAGAGCCATTACAAAGACACCTTTTTAAAATCACTTTCAAAAACACATCCCACAAATACCTCTTTGAACTATTTTCGAAACAAACCTTTGTACACGTTCTTATAGAAACGAGAACCATTACGAAGACATTTTCAAAATATTTTCAAAACCCACACTACAAGCACATTCAAACAAAATCAAGTGATCTAGCAAGCAACTAAGATCCCATAGATAACTACGGATGAAAAGGGTGCTAATACATTCCCTTTTCATAATCTACCCCCCCCCCCCCCCCCCCCCCCCCCCCGAACTCAAGAAAACATCTCTAAAGGTCTTTCCTGTTCTTTTTAGCCTTTCCTTTTGGATAAAAGAAAAGTCAGTGGAGACTCTTGCTATCCGCACAATTGCGATCAAATGAAAAATACTCGAGTCAGTTCTCCCACCGCGTCACATAACTGGAGACTCTGTTGGGGATAAAACTTAAAAGTAGGGTTACCTTAGGGATAGATCACCTTTACTTGCTTTCTTTGTTTGACTTGTATGCTTTACATTTTGGTTCTTTGTTTGGGCTTAAATCCTCTACCCGAATTTGGGATACCTTATAGGTAAGTAGTAATACATTATGGAAACTATGCAGGGTATAGCAACATGGTCTAAGCAATAGCTACGTTAGTGTGACATATTTGTGGGTACCGGTAGCCCTTGAGTATTCAAGGAGAATACGGGGCCGCTGAGTGATGTCATGAAGCACTAACTGACTTTTAGAACCTTTACTTGACCAACTTGGCCATTAGGATGTAGTGAGATGACCGACTTTGGTGTAGTCCGAAGTTGGTAGATACTCGATACTACACTCATTGAGGTTTGGCTTTTCGGGATACTTTGGTCACTGTGAAAGAGGCTTGCGCTGAAACAATGCCCGAGAAGACAAATCAGTGATATTGAGATCCCTTAGAACCCTGTTACTATTACTAGGACAGGTTGAGCCAACTAACCTTCAAGAGGTTACTTACCTATAAAACCTCATGCAAGCCTAAACCTAAGGACTTGTTTGATTTAACTTGTGCATATGCTTGTACATAACATCATGACATCATACCATAGAATTTTAGACTAACCATTTCAAGGATTTTGAGATTCATCTTTGTCCTGTTTTGTAGGATATGACTCCCACTCGCAGGAACACAATCCAAGTCAACCTTGTACGAGTACCTTTTCAGCTCAAGGATTTAGCGTCAAGGGTCCCTGAGAATTCTCGGTTCACAAAAAGACATGGACGACTTCTTAACTTGGTTACCTCGAGCTTTGATAAAGATATGATGAAGGTGCTTTTCCAGTTCTTTGACCCGTTGCACCATTGCTTTACCTTCCCTGATTACCAGCTTGTACCAACTATGGAAGAGTTCTCTCAACTCTTGGGAATTCCTATCCTCGATCAACTACCTTTCAACGTTACCGAAAGAGACCCAAGCCTTGAAGAGGTTTCCCGAACTTTACACTTGCAACAATATGACGTCACGGCTAATTGGGAAACAAGAAGTGGTGTTAAAGGGTTCTTAGCCAAGTTCTTAGTGGAAAAAGCTTAAGACTGTTGGGACAACCTGGATTTACAAGCTTTCGAAGAAATTTTGGCTCTTCTCATCTATGGGTTGGTACTATTTCCAAATCCTGACCAACTTATAGATGTGAATGCTGTCAAAATATTTTTATCTCACAATCCAGTGCCTACTTTGTTGGGAGGTACCTTGCATTCTCTCCACACTCGCACCATGAAGAGAAGAGGAACCCGCATGTGTTGTACTCCTCTGTTGGCTAAATGGTTTGTTTCACATCTTCCCCGATCCGTTGTGATGAATGAGCAAGGTTTGAGGTAGTCCAATAGGCTAATGTCACTCAGGCATTCGGATATCCACTGGTGTTCTTGATCCTTGCAGGACATTACTATCATCGACCGTTATGGGGAATTCCCTAATGTTCCTCTGCTTGGCATTAGGGGAGGCATCACTTATAACCCTTGCTTAGCTCTGCGACAGTTTGGGTACGTACGAAGAGATGGTCCACATGATGCACTCATCCAAGGTGTAGTTTTTGACTATGAAAGTGACAATCAAGACTACCGTCGGAGGTTTATACGAGCCTGGAGGATGGTAAGAAAGGTTGATAGTAGGACATTTGGGCAAAAGAATTCCATTCCCCTTGAGCCTTACCTTATGTGGGTATGGGCTCGCGCTCAGAGTATCGCAATGCCTTACCCCTCCATTCTCCCAGTTACCATAGAGCTTGTTGTTAAAGGAGATGTCCCATACACTGTCCTTCATCCTAACACGCCCACCTCTCTCGAATACTTACAAAGGGATTAGATACAAATTAAGGAAGAACGAGACACTTTGGAAGCCCAATTCTATGCTAGGGAGAAGAAAGTTTTGGAACTCACCAAGCAGCTTCATGAAGAGCGGAGTTCGAATGCCTACATCACACCAAAGAGGACACGTTCAACTTTTTTATCTTATGAGTTTTTGTATTTTATTTCTCTCATTGTAATCCCAAAGAGGAATGATGTACTCAAACTTGGATTTATTAATATAACGTGTGTTCCTTTTTTGTCTAAAGAAAATTTAAATCTCTAATTTCCTTGAAATCATTTTCATATGCATCTTCATTCATCATAACACAAACAGGTTTCTTACAACAGGTCTCCTTATCTTTCTACTATTTATTTCAGTGAGATGGATATTGAACAGACAGTAAAAGATCTTCAGGCGTAGAAGGCCCCGTTTCAAAAAATGTTCTTGACTCTGGCAAAAGGACAAGAGGAGTTGAAAACTCTGCTGATCAAAGAAAAGAAGAATAAAGCGAAGAAATCAACCGGTGTTTTAAATCTGGGAAGAAGGTTCAAAGGACCAGCCAGACAGACTCTAGACTTCGCAACATCATCGGGTGAAAGGGATAATCAAGAAGGGAAAAACAAGGAAGTGATTAACCCTCCAGAATCTGAAGAGAAAGAAGAGGTTGACTACTCTGAAGAGCAGTATCCTCCAGCTAATGACAAATACAAATAGTTGGAAGATCGCCTCAATGCTATGGAGATCCAGAAGGTACCTGGATTGGACTTTGAGGAGTTAGGACTTGTCTCAAGGGTTGTCATACCGCAGAAATTCAAGGTCCCCACTTTCTCTAAATATGACGGTGTCTCTTGTCCAAAGCTGCATTTAAGATCATACGTCAGGAAAATTTAACCCCATACTGCGGATAGGAATCTATGGGTGCATTTATTCCAAGAAAGCTTGTCAGGGACGCAATTGGATTGGTTCTATCAGTTGGAAGGGACCAACATCCGCAATTAGGAATATTTGGCGGCCGCTTTTTACAAGCAATGCCAGTATAATGTTGACTTAGCTCCAACTCGGACACAATTGCAAGGCATGGTTATTAGTACAGGTGATGGTTTCAAAACCTATGCTCAAATACGGAGAGATCTCGCAGGAAGGGTCCAACCCCCTCTATCTGACAGAGAATTGGTGGATATGTTCTTAGGCACGCTATCTGGTCCATTCTTCAAACACCTGATCGGAAGCTCCTCGGCTGGGTTTACCTAATTAATAATGACCGGTGAACAGGTAGAAGCGGGTATAAAATGTGGAAAAATTCAAAGAGATGCATCCTCGAGCGTGATGAAGAAGCCCTTTACCGGAAAGAAGGAGGTCAGTGTTGTATATGACCATAGGAATCAGGACAGAACTAAACTCCATCCAGCGGTATGAGCTGTCATGATCTCTAAGTCTGCCCCTACTCAATAAAGGAACAATCAGTCTAGAGCGGAAAGGCCGATAAGACAATTTACCTGCATAAATATGACGTTTTCTCAAGTCTTGCCACATTTGTTGAAATCTAATCTGGTAACCTTGCGGGAAGCTCCGAAGAATCCTAACACTTCCTATCCCCATTATAACCCAAATGCTCATTGTGCTTACCATTCAAAAAATCCAGGTCATGATACAAATGACAGCTGGTATTTGAAAAACAAGGTGCAAGACCTTCTCGAGGTAGAGGAAATTGAATTTGACGCCCCTGAGATCTTAAATGTTATCACTGCTCCTATGCCCAAACACGGTCTTGGTGTTAATGCTGTTGAACAAGATGTGTTTGTTACCGTTGTTGATGAACTTATTACTCCTCTCCTGACCGTAAAGAGGAACATGTTGAAGGCCGGTTTATTTCCGGGTTGTGGTAAAGGTTGCCACCTTCGTTTATCTCTACCGACCGATTGTCATTTATTGAAGGCAGGTGTCCAAAGCCTGATGGATGACAAAGAGATTTTGTTTGAAAAGACTCCTATTCCAACCATTTCTTACAAGTATGTTTCAATAATAACCATTTCTGTCAATCCTCCCAGGGTCTCCACCAAAAGACCCGTTAGGATTACATCTGTTCTAAAGGTGACTCCACTGATAATTACTATGCCAGGGCCAATCCCATACTCCTCAGACAAAACTGCTCCCTGGAATTATGGGGGTAATGTCTACTACCACGGCGTCAAACAAGATTGGTTGGTTGATGAAAACCTGGTTTTTGAGAAGGCTGACCCTGACATTGGTAACATTGTGGGAACCAGCAAAATAACCATAAGTGGAAGAGTGTTCTCCCCTGATATTTCTCCTCTGAAAGCTGTTACCGGTCCTGTGATCATTCCTGCTTTTGTTCCTACTGATACTACTACTACTACAGTTCCTGTGATTACCCCTGCTGACACCCCTATCACCGAGTCGACCGAGACTCGGGGCAAAGACATTTTGGTTGAGCCTGTCCGGATGAAGGCACAATCAGTATCTATCCCAGAGGCTTCTAAGAAAGAGATGGAAGAAATTTTGAAAATTATAAAGAGAAGCTACTATAATGCAGTCGAACATCTAGGGAAAACCCTTCAAAGATTTCTATGCTAGCTTTACTGTTGTGCTCCGAAGCTCATGCGAAGGCCTTGGTGAAATTTCTTAAAACTGCCCATGTGCCACAGGAAACCTCTACCGACCAATTCAGAGATTGTGTGGCTAGTTTGACAACTGATAACAATTTGGGCTTTTTTGATGTTGATCTGACACTTAGAGGGAGGAAACACAATGATGCACTGCATGTCTCTGTCGAATGCAGGGGCACTACTTTGGCCCATGTCCTGGTAGATACTGGTTCATCATTGAATATGCTGCCTAAGAAGGCTATGGATAGACTAGACTGTGAAGGTTTGACCTTAAAACCCAGCAACATAGTGGCAAGGGCCTTCGATGGTTCGAAGAGAATTGTGCACGGGGAGGTGGACATCCCCATCAAAGTTGGAACTCAGACCTTTGATTCAACTTCCTATGTGATGGATATTCTCCCTTCCTATTCCTATTTATTAGGACGACCTTGGATTCATGACGCTGGTGCTGTTACCTCTACATTACATCAGATGTTGAAGTACCCAATTAAGGGAAAAATCATCACTGTCCATGGAGAGGAGGAATATATGGTCAGTCACCTGAACTCCTTTAGATATGTGGAAATGGATGGTGAATTCATCGAAACTCCGTGTCAGCATTTTGAGGAAGTCCCACAAATAGTTGCAGCAACCAAGACTGTTTCTAAAGTCCTGAAGATTACCAGACCTCCACTGAAGATGGCGTCTCTGAAAGATGCCAAGGCAGTAGTCGAAGAAGGGGGGTGTACCATTTGGGGCCAACTTCCGAATATTCCCTACAAATCTGAAAAATTTGGTTTGTATTTTACTTCATGAGACCTGAAAGCTGTTCGTCGTGCTCGTGCTGGGGGACCACCTTTGCGGATCAGCAACCATAGAGTCAACGCAGTGGAAGATAGTGATGAAAAATCTGACCTGGAAGAATGGATTTTTCCAACTATCAGTGGAGGACTAAACAACTGGGAAGCCAAAGAATTTGTCCCTATTACTTTTATCAAACAGTAATTGTCTTTAAATTTTTGTAGGACTTGTAATAGTTAAACAATTTTGACTTTAAAACCTTGTGTCTTACCCGAGGCACAACGGTCCATTTGTGAGGGTTGTTACTTCATTTTCATATGTCATCAATAAATCATGGACGTTTTTGCATGCAAATTTTACGCTATTTGTTCTTCTTTTTCTACATTTTTATTTTTTCAAAGATAGCTATGCTCTTACACACACTCATATATCAAAATGTAGATCCACATCCACTCAGGATCCCATGGGTAACGATTCTACTATGGCCTATTGTGACTTTGAAAATCCGATCTACCAAGCCGAAGACGAAGGTGAAGAAGATTGTGAGGTTCCAAGGGAACTAGCCAGGTTACTACAACAAGAAGAAAGGACCATACAGCCCCACGAAGAGGCGGTTGACACAGTTAACTTAGGTACCCAAGAGGAAAGAAGTCAAGGTAGGTGCCAATATGGAACCTAGTGTCAAGAAGCGCCTAACTCAGTTACTACATGACTATGTTGAGGTCTTTTCCTGGTCATACAAAGACATGCCAGGACTCGACGCTGATATCGTGGTCCATCATCTGCCGACAAAAGAAGACTGCCCTCCGGTAAAACAGAAAGCCCGTCGCATGCGGCCAAAAATGTCAGAGAAGATCAAGACTGAAGTCATGAAGCAATTCAACACCAGATTCTTAGCCGTCACCTCCTATCCACAATGGGTCTACAATGTTGTTCTAGTGCCTAAAAAGGACAGTAAATTACGCATGTGTGTGGATTACAGAGACTTGAATAGGGAAAGTCCTAAGGATGATTTCCCGCTTCTCCACATCAATATTCTGGTTGACAACACCGCACAACATAAAGTATTATCCTTCATGGATGGTTTCTCCGGGAACAACCAAATCAAAATGGCACCTGAGGACATGGAGAAAATGACTTTTGTCACACAATGGGGCACGTTCTATTACAAAGTTATGCCATTTGGGCTGAAGAACGTCGGGGAAACTTATCAGCGCACCATGGTAGCTCTGTTTCACGATATGATCCATCACGAGATAGAGGTCTACGTGGATGACACGATAGCCATATCTCAAACTAAAGAGGAACACCTTGACCATTTGCAGAAACTGTTTGAAAGACTGAAGAAATACAAACTAAGGTTGAACCGAGTAAATGCATATTTGGAGTGAGGTCCGGTAAACTCCTAGGCTTCATTGTCAGCAGTAAAGGTATCAAAGTGGACCCAACAAAGGTAAAAGAAATACAAGAAATTCCTGCTCCTCGCACCAAGAAGGAAGTCAGAGGATTCTTAGGATAGCTAAACTACATCACCAGATTCATTTCCCACCTAACCGCTACTTGTGAACCAATCTTCAAATTACTGAAGAAATATCAGGTGTTGGATTTGAACAACGACTGCCAGGCTGCCTTCGACAGGATCAAAGAGTACCTTCAAGAGCCTCATGTTTTGATGCCGCCAGTCGAGGGAAGACCTTTAATCATGTATCTAAATGTCTTGGAAAATTCAATGGGGTGTGTGCTAGGGCAGCATGATGAGTCTGGCCGAGAAGAGCATGCAATATACTACCTGAGCAAAAAGTTTACCAATTGAGAAACCAGATATTCACTACTCGAGAAAACATACTACACTTTGGCATGGGCTGCTCACCGGCTAAGACATTATATGTTGACCCATACTACCTTATTAATATCCAAGATGGATCCAATTAAATACATATTCGAGAAGCCCGCCCTCTCTGGAAGAACAACAAGATGGAAGATGATCCTGACTAAATACGACATTCAATACACTACCCAAAAAGCAATAAAGGGCAGTGTGCTAGCCGATCACCTTTCTCATCAGGCCGTGGATGACTATCAGTCCATGAAATTCGAGTTCCCAGATGAAGACATCATGTTGGTAAGCAATTGTGAAGAACTCAGACCATATGATGGACCTGAACAAGGATCCCGATGGACCTTGGTTGTTGATGGAGCTTCCAACGCACTCGGCAATGACATAGGCGCTGTGATTATATCCTCTGAAGGATGTCATACTCCCTTCACCGCGAGGCTTTGTTTCAACTGTACCAATAATATGGTGGAATATGAAGCATGTATTATGGGTCTCAAAGCCGCCATAGATTTGGGAATCAAGTCCTTAAATGTATTTGGAGATTCAGCCTTAGTCATCAGTCAGATCAAAGGAGAATTGGACACGAAGCATCCTAATCTCATCCCTTACAAAGAACATATGTTGACATTAATCCCACATTTCGAGGAAATTACCTTTTGAGCATTTTCCATGAGAGGAAAATCAACTAGCGGACGCGCTAGCCACTATGTCATCCATGTTTAAAATCAGGTGGGATAACGAGGCTCCCCGGATCACCATTGAGCGGATGGATGAACAAACTTACTGTCACGAGATCGATATTGAAGAAGTAGTGGACAAACCTTGGTTCCATGAAGTTAAGAGGTATCTCGAGGCCCAAGAGTATCCGGAGGGAGCTTCAGTCAATGATAAGAAGTTCTTGAGAAGATTTTCGGCTAAATTCTTCCTCAGTAACGAAATCCTCTATAAACGCAACCACGACTCTACTTTTCTTCATTGTGTAGACCAGAGTGAGGCAGAACAGATCATGGATGATTTAAACGAAGGTACCTTTGGCACTCATTCTAGTGGACACACAATGGCTAAGAAGATCCTACGGGAAGGATACTACTGGTCCACCATGGAAGTGGATTGTTATCAACATTCACGAACTTGTCACAAGTGCAAGATCTATGCTGACAAAGTACATGTGCCTTTGGTTCCCCTAAACGTCCTGACTGCTCCTTAGCCCTTTGCAATGTGGGGCATTAACATGATGGGAGAGGTCAAACCCACAGCTTCTAATGGACACTGCTTCATCTTAGTTGCCATTGATTACTTCACGAAGTGGGTCGAGGCGGCTTCATTCGCTTCTGTTACCAAGAACGTTGTGGTCCAATTCATCAAATAGAATCTCATTTGTCGGTACGGTATCCTGAAGAGAATCATCACAGATAATGGTATCAATCTCAAGAATACCATGATTACTGCACTATGCTTGCAATTCAAGATCCATCACCATAACTCTTCTCCTTAACGGCCGAAGATGAATAGCACTGTAGAAGCCGCAAATAAAAACATTAAGAAGATCATACAAAAAATGACAGTGACTTACAAGGACTGGCATGAGATGTTAACATTTGCTCTTCATGGTTACCGTACCACGACGCGCACGTTAGTAGGGGCAACTCCTTTCTCTTTGGTATACGGTATGGAAGCTGTCCTACCAATTGAAGTCCAAATGCCTTCTCTGAGAATCATAAAAGATGCAGGGTTGAATGAATATGAATGGATTCAAACTCGACTTCACTAGTTGAACTTGATTGATGAGAAGAGGCTTGCAGCTGTCTATCAAGGTCAGATGTACCAAAAACGTATGATCAAAGCTTTTAACAAGGAAGTCAGACGTCAGGTATATCGGGTTGGTGACTTGGTAATCAAGCGTATCATATTTCCACAAGGTGATCCCAGGGGAAAATGGACTCCTACATACGGAGGACCATTTGTGATCAAAAACATATTCTCTGGTGGAGCAATGATCTTAACCACTATGGATGGAGATGACCTTCTGCACCCTGTAAATACAGACATAGTTAAAAGATACTACGCATGTGTTGTACCCCAAAATTTACCCTCCCATTTTACTCAACATATGTTCATGGAGATCCTCAACTTGCTCAAGGATACCCAAGAGTTGACCAGACAAACCCTCTCCTAAAGCAAGGAACCTCCAACTAGGGTTTCCATTTTCATAAAGATGGGTGATCTCCAAAGGCCTCAAATCTTTTCCATGGTCCGAATAAGTTCTCAAGATCATCCATGTCAAGTTGCATTTCTTACATAAGAAGTTTGCTCAGTCAACTGCTCAGATGCTTGAAAAATCAACTGTATTAGGTCAAAAGTCAACTGTGACCCACATACAGTAAAACTTTAATATTTTTGGTCAACATCAACATTTTGAAGTGATATCCATCATTTTATCAAGTTTTGATCATGATTCCTCAAGGAATGCTCCTAATTCATCAAAACTCAAAAGTTGCTAAATTAGGGTTTCTTAGGAAAAGTCAACCAAACTTTGACCAAGCATAACTTTCTCATACTTTATCAGAAATTTCTCATCCAAGGCTAATTTTGAAGACCATCCAATTTCCTACAACTCATCTTCATCCCTTAAGTTCAAAAAATGCACTCATAAAAAGATATGAATTTCTACATTATAGGTCCTTTTGAAAAGTCAACAAAAACACCTTTTTGGTCAAAGCTTCTTACATGAACATGGAAGACCCAATTGATATGAAACCAAAAGGGTTATTTAGGGGAAATCCTAAGATTTCTAAAAAGTCCAAGAACACCTTCCTAGGGTCAAAATTGTAGGAGATATGCATTGTCCAAGTTGGCCATTTTTGGAAAATTGTCAAAAGTCAAATGTGCTCAAAATTGTATTTTTGTCAAATGGGCCTAGCCTTTCAGGATTGTATCTTGTTGGGGACATGGTCCAAGACCCAAATCATCATACACATATTATTTGATTTATTTATTTATTTTATTTTGATTTTTATTATTTAAAAGTCAAGTTAAATCAAATAAATGGAAAAAAAAATAAAAGATTGATTTTTTGATCTGATTTTTGTTAGAATCAAATCTAATCAAGCTGGCCTAATCAGATCAAATCAGATCAAGGGAAATTGAGGCAAAAACAACATGGTTATGGTGTTTTTGTAAATATATCATATAAGGAGAAAATCACATTCAATTTCCATGATTAAAAAATATTCAATATGTTTTTGTTGCCCTAATTCGCCTTACTACATATACTGAACACAAACAATACAAAAGGCAAGGGTTGAAGTCGTGCAAGCTAGCCAAGAAAACTAAAAAATTGGACAAAAAGTGTGGATCTGATTTCTAACCTAGGGGACGATTCAAGGCCATTCAAAGCTTCTAATCTCTTCCTGGACATCTCCCGAGGCTAACACGACCAATTGCAAGCATTCCCAAGTCCATAATCGTCCCATAGCCTTCACACAGTTTGCTCTTTGTTTCAAAACTAATTACAATAATTCTTGCATCATAAACATATTCTAATGATGTATTTGTGATTATTGACATATTTGCAACACGCTTGAATGATTTAATTGGCGTTTTGATGCATATATTGATGATTTCCATGGCTAGGGTTTAGGAAGGCGTTTTAGGGCTTCTATGTACAAGTAAAATTAGGCCAAGAAAAGGATACCATGATGCTCGTGGGATCAAGACGAATTGATCCATGTACTCACCTTCAATTTATCATGCGTTTTATGGATTTTTGAAGCTTACAGGACTATGGCTATGGAGTTCTGTCCGTAGGTAAAAGCCTGAAACCAAAAATGACACTTCTTGGAAGAAGATGAAGGCGTGGCAGCGTCCCACTGGTCCATTTGAAATTCACGTGTTTTTTGGAGGAAACTACGTGGCTTGCCTTATATTGTATTTATCTTATTATATTAACAATTGAGTAATGCAGCGCAGATGGTTAAGGGCGAAGGATTTGAAGTAAGCGTCCTGGGTTCGATCCCAGGCGCACTGCTTTTGCATTTTTCTTAACATTTAATTGCAGATTTGATGTCTCACTGCCAAGCATGTCCACCGTACACCTCATCGCCTCATCATTGCATCCATCTCCAGCCAGATCCAACACTCAACATGCGTAAGTTCACGGTAAACCCTCAGAAGATGATCCCACTGGATCAGGCGCAGGACCTTTGGGCCAAGGAATTTGGGCCCAGCCAATTCAGAAACACCCCCCCTAATTGCTCATCGTATCAGGCCCATTCTTATTTTTTTATTATTTCTTTTCTTTAATATTATTTATTGTTTGTTTGTTTGTTTTACAAAAATCATTTTTTTTTATTTAATCATTAAATCAAAAAATCACAAAAACATCAAAAAATCAAATATTTTCATAAAAATATTTTATTTCCTTAATTAATTAGGTTAATTTAATTTAGGGTAATTTAATTCTTTTTTTTCATAATTTAAAATAATTAGAATTAGGGTTAAATTTGTACGTACCCTAATTTCTTCTCAATAAATAACCTAATTATTTTTTAAATTAGATTTTTAGTTTTCCAATTATTTCTCGCATTTAATTCGTCGCGCGCGCCTTTGATTTTCCTTTTTCTATTGTTGTAACTGCTACGAGTTTGTAATAGTAATTAGGGTTTTAAATTTCTGCATCTTTATTTACAGTCAAAATAATTATGTATCTGCGAAAGCCTTGTAATAGTTAGGACTTTAATTTCCCGCATTTTAATTTCCGCAAACTATAAGCTGTTAGATGTATGTTAATATGATTATATGGAAAGACAAATTGCAATTAATACAGTAGAAAACCCTAAATGTGCAAATATAAATAAACTGAAAAAAAAACACACTTGCACATGCTGACTCCTAGGGTTTACTCCACTCCGGTTGCCTTCGGTAAACGGGCATGAAGTATAGGGAATGTTAGTGGTCGTCCTCTAGTCCCAAAAGATCTAAAATGACCCGTTCGGATGTTGCCTCGGAAAAAGATCTTTAAGGCTTTAGGATGATTACTAAAATTTCCTAACATTGCTTTTGTGATCGTACTAGTCCCTTAAAACTCCAACGACGGTGCTACCTATTCCTTAATAATAGGATAGCGTTGTCTAAAGGAAAACGAACAGACTTTTTTCGAGTAGGTAGATTAGCCCCTAGGTACTTGCTCAAATAAAATTTTTCACACAAACACTTTTCAAAAACAAGTTTTCGAAACAACTTTGTCACACTCTTGAGGACAGAAACAAGGGTTATCACGAAGTAAAACAAAACTTTTCAAAACAAGCACACACAAGCAATTTGAAAAATGAGCAAGTATCTAAGAGCCCATGGAAAACCATGGATAGAAAGGGTGCTAACACCTTCCCTTTCTATAATCTACCCCCCGTACTCAAAAACATCTCGAAAAAAGGTTTTTTCTATTCTTTTTCCTTTTCCTTTGTTGGATGAAATAAAAGTCGGCGGCGTCTCCTGCTTATCGCGACATTTGTGAATACAAAACACAAACCAATATAATAGTCGTTTATGCCACCGTATCACATCATGAATAAAGACCCGCTAGGTCGATTGGCCTAGGCAAAAATTAGGGCATCCTGGCGAACCAAAAGGGTTCGGGCAAAATTTAGGGATAAAATACAAAAAAATATGTACACCCAGCAAGCTGAAAACCCGAAAGGGCGGCTTGGGAAAAAAAGGGTATCCCGGTGGACCGAAAACCCGAAAGGCAGTCCAGGAAAAAGTTAGGGATTAAAAGCGTATGACTATGTCCCGTTGGATCACCTTATAGACAACCTTTAGTATTGGCTGACAAACTCAAACGGTTCTAATCAATCTAATTGGCTTCAGATAGCAGCAAGTGGATGAGACGCTCAGAGTCACGAAGGCTATAGCAGAGTAGGAACCCCATGAGATTATTTCACATAGCTATTTTTTCTTTGTATCGGTTTTCATTTTCTACGACGACATTCTCTTACTAGGATGTTCGTCTCTTTGTGCAAAAATACGTATTCAAGTTAATACAAAGATATTCCTTTAAAAAGTGAAAAACTATTTGTTTTTCTTTTATTTCCCTGTTTTGTTTGCAAAAATGTCCAATGATTATTTTTGAACATATGCATTTGAATGTGATTACTGTTTACAAATGAGCTCAAGAAAAGAAGGAACAAAAAAGAGAAAGACAATTACTAATGGCTTTAAGAAATAAGATAATATTTATAGGCCATTCCATAAAATCCCCGCAGGTACTTTTTCCAGCAAGAGCAGAAGCAAGGACATCCTACTATAGGATCACTAACGTATCTCCAGTATGCAGCCTAATGGTATCAGGTGCTCTCACATTCTCGACAGAGCGAAACTTCTAGTTACCGTTCCAAAGATTCCCCAGTGAAAGTCGCCCAGTTTCTCAGGATTCCCCAGCAGAATTTGACGAAGTCCACAAGCAATGCACGAAGTTTCCCTTCCCCAGCAGAGTTTATTTCTCTAATTATGGAAACCCATCCATCAACACTTCAATTTCAACAAAATATAAAGACTTACACCCCACATCCCCAGCAGCAGTCAGGGATTTATTTTCCCTAATCCAACAACACTACAACAGAATAATTAATATGTTCATACATTACATTCATACATCATAGCATTGACAACACAAATGTATATAGCGCAATCCCATGCCATGCATTTTCATATATCATGGCATCGCATACAACTAACTCATCATCTTTTCAGGAAAGATCAATTTACAGGAAATTATCATCAAAAAATTTCCAACATGACAACTATTTGTAGAAAAATCAATTGCAGATCAATTCCCTAGAAATGACTGGTTGAACAGCTACATAACAAATATTTCCTTCAGACCCCTGCTGGTTCAGCTTAAATCTCTCAATGGTTTATTCTGATTCTTTCCCGCAGATATCTTCTTTGGTTCAGATAAATCGCTCCAAAGATTTATTCTGATTCTTTTCAAGACCTCTGCTGGTTCAGTTTAAATCTCTCAACAGTTTATCCTGATTCTTTCCTGTAGACATCTTCTTTGGTTCAGATAAATCGCTCCAAGATTTTTTATGATTCTTTCCAGTTAAAGAATATTCAAGACCTCTACTGGTTCATTTTAAATATCTCAACGGTTTATCCCGATTCTTTCCCGTAGACATCTTATCTGGTTCAGATAAGTCGCTTCAAGATTTGTTCTGATTCTTTCCAGTTAAAGAATATTCAAGACCCCTGCCAGTTCAGTTTAAATCTCTCAATAGTTTATTCCGATTCTTTCCCGCAGACATCTTCTCTGGTTCAGATAAGTCACTTCAAGATTTATTCCGATTCTTCTCCAGACCCATGTTGGTTCAGTTTAAATCTCTCAACGATTTATTCTAATTCTTCCCCGCAGACATCTTTTCTTATTCAGATAAGTCGCTTCAAGATTTATTCTGATTCTTCTCCAGACCCCTGATGGTTCAGTTTAAATCTCTCAACGGTTTATTCTGATTCTTTCCCGCAGACATCTTCTCTGGTTCAAATAAGTCGCTTCAAGATTTATTCTGATTCTTATCCAGATCCCTGCTGGTTCAGTTTAAATCTCCTAACGATTCATTCTGATTCTTTCCTAGTAGACATTTTCTTTGGTTCAGATAAATCGCTCAAAGATCCATTCTGATTCTATCCAATTAAAGAATACCCAAGACCTCTTTTGGTTAAGTTTCAACCTCTCAACGATTTATCCTGATACTTTCCAGATAAACATTTCCTCTGGTTCAGATAAATCGCTCCAAGATTTATTCTGATTCTTTCCAGCCAAACAACATGCAAGACTTCTGCTAGTTTCAGACAAATCGGTCCAAAGATTTATTCTGATTCTTTTCCAGTTGAAACCAAGTTCAGAATTAGTCCATTTTATGTCAATAGTCACCTTTGGATAGCATCTACAAGCCCATCTCCGATAGCTCTCCATCATTTCTCCAAATGGCATCTTTAAGCCCATTGCTGATACAATAAATCCAAGGCATTACTTTGTGCAGCAGCGAGTGCAAATTTCTGGGCACTCTAGTGTTCAATCATCTTCCACTTTCAAGCTACGAACGACAAACATGCCGACCTCACTTTTCAAGTTTAAGAAGATTGAACAGGGGCAGCTGGTGTATGTATGACTGATATACACAGCGGCACATTTGGCACTCACTTGAGCGGGCATACAATGGCTAAGAAGATCCTGAGGGCAGGCTATTACTGGTCTACCATGGAAGCTGACTTCCATCAACATTCCCGTACTTGCCACAAGTGTCAAGTCTATGCTGACAAAGTTCATATCCCTCCGGTTCCTCTCAACGTCCTGACTGCTCCGTGGCCCTTTGCAATGTGGGGCATTGATATGATTGGAGAGATCAAGCCCACGGCTTCCAACGGACATCGCTTCATCCTGGTTGCCATTGACTATTTCACCAAATGGGTCGAAGCAGCTTCCTTCGCCTCTGTTACTAAAAATGTGGTTGCCCGCTTTATCAAGCAAAATCTCATATGTCGGTATGGTGTTCTAGACAAGATCATCACAGACAACGGTACAAATCTGAATAACACAATGATCACTGCATTGTGCGAACAGTTCAAGATTTATCATCACAATTCATCTCCCTATCGGCCGAAGATGAACGGTGTTGTTGAAGCTGCGAACAAAAACATTAAGAAGATCATTCAGAAAATGACAGTCACTTACAAAGACTGGCATGAGATGTTACTATTTGCTCTGCATGGATACCGTACGACGACACGTACTTCAACTGGGGCAACCCCATTTCTTTGGTTTATGGCATGGAAGCTGTTTTGCCTATGGAAGTCCAGATCCCTTCTCTAAGGATTATGAAGGATGCAGGTTTGAATGAAGATGATTGGATGCAGACCCGACTTGATCAACTCAATCTGATCGACGAGAAGCGACTTGCTGCTATATGCCATGGTCAGACGTATCAAAAGCGGATGATCAAGGCCTTCGATAAGAAAGTCAGACGTCAAGTGTATCAAGTCGGAGATCTCGTAATCAAGCGGATTATCTTGCCGCAAAGTGATCCCAGGGGCAAATGGACCCCTACATATGAAGGACCATTTGTGATCAAGAGCATATTTTCTGGTGGTGCAATGATTCTGACCACCATGGACGGCGACGATTTGCCGCATCCTGCGAACGCAGACATAGTCAAAAGATACTACGCATAAATAACCCGACAAGTCGAAAACCCGAAAGGGCGGCTTGGGCAAAAATGGGCATCCCGGTGGATCGAAGACCCGAAAGGGCGATTCAGGAAAAAATTAGGGATAAAAACAAAAAATCTGTACACCCGGCAAGTTGAAAACCCGAAAGGGCGGCTTGGGCAAAAAGGGGTTTCCCGGTGGATCGAAAACCCGAAAGGGCGATTCAGGCAAAAGTTAGGGAATTAAAGCGTATGACTATGTCTCGTCGGATCACTTCAAAGACAATCTCTTCATCAACCGGTTCCAGGCTTCTGATCAATCCAGTCATCGTCAAGCGAAGCATTGAATGGACAGATATTCAGAGTTGTGAAAGCTATAGCGGAATGGAATCCCATGGAATTATTTCACATAGCCATCCTTATTTTGTATAAATCTTTCAATATTTACGACAGAATCCTCTTACTAGGATGATTGTCTCCTTTGTACAAACATACTCAAAGAAAATCAATACAAATATTTTTCCCAGTAATTTGTGTCATTTCCTTTTCTTTTCTCTTGCACTATTTGTTTTATTTTGAGAAACGTCCAATGTTCGGTTAAATAGGCATATGCATTTGAAACATGATTATTCTCTTATGAGTCCGGAAAAAGGATTACTGATAGGTCAAAGGTACAATCAGATATCTTGATGCCCTTTCAAAGGAAACCCCCAGGAGATTTGGAATCCATATCCCCAGCAAGTCTTGAAGCTTATCCCCAGTAGATTCTGGAAGCTTATTCCCTGCAGAGCACGGACGTCTCTCCCGAGTTTTATTCAAAGTTATTCCTCACAAGGCCTTATAACTGGGTTATCCTCAGCTAACAACCACGAAAGATCGCACTCGCCAGAATTCTTCCTATCCCCAGCGGAGTTCATCAAAATTCCCCAGCAGTAACTTATCTTTGCAAATCCCCAGCCAGAGAATCCTCCGGAATTCAATTCCCCTCAGAGTTTAAGTTTCAGTGTCCCCAGCCGAGCTAAAGCTTCAAATTATCAATCCCCAGCGGAGCCATACTAATGAACCTTTTCCCCACAGAGTTTTAGGAGAATAAATCTTGAGTTCCCCGGTGAAGTCGCCAGAGACACTTCCCACCGAACTGAAGATTCCCGGTCTCGTATCCCCAGCATAAGTCTGCTAGATTGGTGCTCCCCAGTAGAAGTCATCAGGAATTCCCCAGAGGTTTGGTATACAACCCAAGCTCCTTATTCCCCAGTCACAGCCAAGGAATTGTTCTTCCCGGCATCAGTCAGGATGCTTTTATCTTCAGCCATCCAAGATTCATCTATCCCTAGCAAGACAGTTCACCAGTTTACATGCGCATTCATTACATTCATATCATAAACATTGATATAACATATATTGCATCATACATTTCATGCAACATAATTTTGTGTTCAGCTGACATTTTGTCCTTTTCAGGATAAGAATAAAAAGCTATCCTTAACAATTTCAGATGCAGTTTTACACGGACTCATCATCAAGCAACCCTACACCGGTTCCCCCTCCAACTTCAAGATTTCTGAAAACAGTTCACGGGTTCTCCAAGTAACGGATGTTAACCTATCACTTGTTCAGATTCTTCTCAAGACTTCTGAAAACAGTTTATGGATTCTTCCCAACAACGGATGTTAATCTATCGACTTGTTCAGATGCAACTTTTGAAAACAGTTTACGGACGCTTCCCAACAACTGATGCTGCTCTATTGCTTATCCAACTTCAAGATTTCTGAAAACAGCTCACGGGTTCTCCAAGTAACGGATGTTAACCTATCACTTGTTCATATTTTTCTCAAGACTTCTGAAAACAGTTTATGGATTCTTCCCAACAACGGATGTTAATCTATCGACTTGTTCAGATGCAACTTTTGAAAACAGTTTACGGACGCTTCCCAACAACGGATGCTGCTCTATTCCTTATTCAAACTTCAAGACTTCTGAAAACAGTTTATGGGTTCTCCAAGTAACGGATGTTAACCTATCGCTTGTTCAGACTCTTCTCAAACTTCTGAAAACAGTTTACGGATTCCTCCCAACAACGGATGTCAATCTATTGCTTGTTCAGACCCCTAGTTCAGAGATGGTCCAAAGCTTGGACACCTTCCTGATATTCCCTTCCAGATGGCATCTCTAAGCCCATCTCCAAATGGCATCTCTAAGCCCATTCCCGCATTCATTGCTTTGACGAGTGCAAATTTCCGGGCACTCTAGTGTCCAATCTCCTTTTACCCTCAAGTCACGAAAGGCAAACTTGCCAATCTAACTCTTCGGATTCAAGAAGATTGAACAGGGGCAACTGTTGTACCCCAAAATTTTCCCTCCCATTTCTCAATGATTTCTCATCACAAAACCTTTGAAGCCCAAGATCCAGTTAGGGTTTCATCTGCTCAAGACTTCTCCTTGCACTGTTGACCCAAATTAGGGTTTGTGTTTGCACCAAGATGTTTGACCTAAAGTGCCTAAGATGACTTTCATGCTTCATATTGGACTCCCAAGTTTATCCATACCAAGTTTCAAGCTTTGATTCCAAGTTTTGCTCAGTCAATTGGACAGTTGACCTAGAAATCAGCTGTATTGGGGAAAAAGTCAACTATGGCCAATTGACAGTCAAACCTCATGAAAATTGACCCACATCAACATTATGAACTCATATGGACCATTTGATCAAGTTTGGATCACAATTCCATAAGAAATTTGATCAGATCACCAAAAGGGCAAAATGGTCATTTTTAGGGTTTTGACTGCACAAAGGCAATTTTTGACTGTTTGACCTAGCCAATGGCAAACCAAGCTCATATATGGACTCAAGGACCCCATGGAATTATCTTGACATGCTCAACAAACTCAAAAGATCCCAAGTACACAAGATTGACAGTTGAATTTCCCAGTCAATTGATCAATTTTGACTGTATACTGAAAAGTCAAACTTTGACTTTTTGGTCAAAATCAAGAGTCAAGATTCATTTTTCATCAAAACATGCCAAATCATGAAACTTGTTCACCAAGAAATCACAAAATGCAAATTAGGGTTAGAAATTAGAATTTTTCATAACTTAGAATTTTTCTGTTATAAAAAACCCTAATTTTTTCCCAACTTTGCCCCACTTTTTCACCAAGATCCATTTGGATTCCAACAAAAGTCAAAACATGAAAGTTGTAGCTTGTTGCATAATATACAACTTTGATTCACAAAGTTTTCCCATTTGAGGCTTGTATCTCAAGTTACAAATATTTGAATAAGGGCACTAAACCATTCTTAACTTACTGAAATTTTAACCTATTTTGACAAGGTTTTCTACCTAACTTCAAGGCCATTTTGCATACACTTCCACTTTGAATTTCAACTTGCACTTCAAAGATGGATTGTAGTACACATTCCAAGCTTTCCAAAATGTCCAAGAACTTCTCAAACAACCTCATGGTTAGGGAGAATCGAATTTTGCAAAATGAGAAAAAGTCACTTTTGTTCTTGACCATGTACATGTTCATAACACTATGCATTTCAATCTCAGCTTGCATATCTTGATTACAGGTCCTTAAACCATCCAACACTCATAAATTTAATGCATATTCTTTGTGCCAAAGCCATGTTCTTTGTGTTCTAGCATTGCATAAAGGATTAATCCCAAAATAGATAAAGCATTCTTTCTATTTTTGCAAAAGGTAGCTTTATGTCCAATTACAAATCCAAGAAGTACAGTCCATATCTAATTGGCACAAGTTTATGTGTTAATCACACTGATCAAGGAGGGATTATGCAGCATAGTATGAGGGCCTGTACAGGCTAGAGGCACAAAGTAACCATTGCTTGCTTAAAGTGTAAGAAACACATCATAACTCAAACCAACTCTCATATCAGCTTACAAACCCTGAAGTGAACTTGTAAAACATACTCAGGACATCTCAACCAAGCTATTGCACGACCCTAACACCTCTCATACACTCCCAATCTCAGAATCATCTTCAAACTGCAAAAACAGGGTCAGGCCTGCAGTTTGAGTGCCATCTTCCATTTCCCTCAAGCTCTCTTTCCCAAACCAGTTCACATACATTCCCTAGCACCTATGCAAGCTAACCATGACTTGAAACACGACCTGTAATCCCTCTAACCACTTCCACCATTTTCAGTTTCTTGTTTTGCAGGTGAAGTGCTCTAGCACGATTCAAAAGCTTTCAAGACAAAGTAAACATTGGAATAGCATCCCTGGACCTCAAGGAAGCTTTTCCAATCATCACCTTGCACTGAAAGCTTCCTCATTGCCAGATAGAACTTCAGCTGAACAGGTATCTTGGTGAACTTCTATCTCTCTTATCAAGCATCATTAGCTCTAAGTTTGTGAATAAACAATGTTCTACTCATGCTACTGAACATGTACATGTTTTTACTTTTCATTTCTTTTACTTGAGCTGTGAGAATTTGAGGTTTGAAAATGGCAGAAAATCTAGGTTAGGATTTGGGGGAGAAGAAATTCTCCCTCATCTTAGAGAGTTAGATCAAGTTCTGTATATGGTTGGATTCGTCTCTTGATGCTGAACATTTTTTATGTTATGAGTTTTCATTAATAAGCCAGGAATCAGGAGTTAGAAGATCAAGAACAGGGCGCGCATTTTTTGAATGACACAGTTCAGAGGTTGAAGAAAGGTGGCATTGGGCTGGGCTTGCTTTGTGTTTTCTTTTTGCACCCTACAATTGGTTTTACACCCCCTGAGCCCATTTGCTTTATTTTTAATGTTTTTTGACTTTTTCTTTTTTTAATTAACTCATTTATTTTTTCTCAGCATATTAAAAATGTAAAAATATTTTTCTCATCATTTTTTATTTTATTAGGAATTTATTTGGTTTTTTCTCTTAGTTTGTACACAAATAAATAAATATATACTTTTTTGTTTAAACTATTAAAATAGCACAAATATATTCTATACACTTTTATCTTATTTTTGCTTCCTGAAAATATTTTATAGAAAAATAATTTTTTATTTAAATATTAAATATTATTAATTAATATATATAATACACATTTTGTAAATAATATAAATATATAGGTATATATTAATATACTTAGGATAAAAATACCAAAAAATGTACATATTTTATTTTTTAATATTTAATACTAAAAAATACCTTTTTTACAAATATACTATATTTTATTTTATTTTTGTATGTAAATAATAATTATTATATGAATTAATTGATTAATATCCCTTTTTGATTAAAAATTAGGGTTTTGCCCTAAATTTGAAAATACTCCAAAAAATAATACCCTTTTATTTCTCTTTTTATTTACATAAATAATATTCTTTTTTTTCATACACATAAAAATTCTCTTTTTATTACATTTTTGCATATTTATTTCATTTCCATTTAATTATACAATTATTTGTCTTGTAAATATTCAAAGAAAAATGATGTAATAGTTAGGTTTAAATTCTTGTCTAAATATACCCCATTTGAAACATTGTACCCCCCCTCCCCATATTATTGTGTTGTAATAGTGTAGGAATTTAAATTTCGCACTTTTAATGCTTTCTAAACATACCATGCTAGAATTAGGGTTTGAATGCGAATAAAACGAACAAAATAGTTGGACATAATCTCAAGACAAAAAAGCATGAAAATGGACAACACATTTCACACTTGCACCCCTAGGGTATTCCACTTTGTTGCCTTCAAATAATTGGGCCATATTGCATGTTGAACTTCTTTGGGTAAAACAAACAATCAAATAATCATAGTCCCTCAAAATGTTGCCTAAATGAATGATCAAGTCCCTTTTTAAAGAAAAATTGCCCAAAGACATTTAACACTATTGCAATTATCGTCTAAACGATGACCCGCGCCCGTTCCTTCAACCTCCTAAGACAAGATTGTCCACCAAATACAATGGTGGAACAAAATTGTCAAAAGGTTTAAAACATAACAAAAATCTTTGAGAAAACTTTAGGGTAGATAAACTCTTAAGTACTTGTCAATTTGCAAAGAAAACACTTGCCTATTTTCAAAACCCACTTCACAAACACTTTCAAAATCAACTTTTAAAAAACCTTGAAACATCTTTTCTAAAGACAAAACACCTTTTGTAAAACATTCGAGTAAAGAATTGTTACAAGGGTAGCCTACACAAGGCATCTTTTTAAAACATTTTCAAAACCACACACCAAGCACCATTTCAAACAATTGAAAACCAAGGCAAGTTGATCTAAGCAAGTACCTAAGAGCCCATGGATAACCATGGATAGAAAGGGTGCTAATACCTTCCCTTTCTATAATCTACTCCCCGAACCCAAGAAAAATCTCAAAGGTTTTTGCTGTGCTTTTTAAACCTTTCCTTAGGATAAAATAAAAAGTCGGTGGCGACTCTTGCTCAACCGAAACATTTGCGAAAACAAACGCAAAACCCTAGTCAGTTCTCCCACCGTATCACACAGTTCAATGCTGGATTTTTGGCTGTCACCTCTCATCCCCAATGGGTGGCCAATGTTGTCCCTGTACCCAAGAAAGATGGTAAAGTGCGGATGTGTGTGGACTACAAAGACTTAAACAGGGCAAGCCCCAAATATGATTTCCCACTTCCCCACATCGACATCCTGGTGGATAATACGGCGCAACACAAAGTGTTTTCCTTCATGGATGGCTTCTCGGGCTACAACCAAATCAAAATGGCGCCTGAGGATATGGAGAAAACGACTTTTGTTACACAGTGGGGCACTTTCTGCTATAAGGTCATGCCACTCAGACTGAAGAATGCTGGGGCAACCTATCAACACGTTATGGTAGCTTTATTTCATGACATGATACACCATGAGATAGAGTTCTACGTAGACGATATGATAGCCATATTACAGACGGAAGAAGAGCACCTCGATCATCTACAGAAACTGTTCAAGAGGCTGAAGAAGTACAAGTTGAGATTGAATCCAAACAAGTGTACATTCGAAGTACGGTCTGGTAAACTCCTGGGTTTCGTTGTCAGCAACAAAGCCATCGAGGTTGATCCTGCAAAGGTTAAAGCGATACAAGAAATACCGTCTCCTCGTACTGAGAAGGAAGTCAGAGGATTCTTGGGACGTCTGAATTACATAGCCAGGTTTATTTCTCACCTGACAGCTACTTGTGAACCAATCTTCAAACTCTGGAAGAAATATCAAGTAGTCAGATGGAACGACGAATGCCAAGTTGCTTTTGACAAAATCAAGGAATACCTACAAGAGCCTCCGGTGTTGTTACCACCCGTCGAGGGAAGACCTTTAATCCTATATCTGACTGTTTTAGAAAATTCAATGGGGTGTGTGTTGGGACAACATGACGAGTCTGGCCGAAAAGAGCATGCTATTTATTACCTGAGCAAAAAGTTTACCGATTGTGAAATGAGATATTCACTGCTCGAGAAAACTTGCTGCACTCTGGCATGGGATGCTCGCCGGCTGAGACAGTATATGCTAACCCATACTACTCTGTTGATATCTAAAATGGATCAGATAAAGTACATCTTCGAGAAGCCCACTCTTTCTGGGAGGATAGCAAGATGGCAGATGATCTTGACAGAATATGACATGCAGTATACTACCCCAAAAGCTATAAAGGGTAATGTATTGGCTGATCACCTCGCTCACCAAGCTGTGGAAGACTATCAGTCCATGAAGTTTGAATTCCCAGATGAAGACATCATGACGTTAGACAACTGTGAAGAAATCAGGCCATATGACGGACCTGAACAAGGATCTCGATGGACCCTTTTCTTTGATGGAGCATCCAATGCACTTGGAAATGGTATCGGTGCCATACTCATATCTCCAGAAGGATGTCATACTCCCTTCACTGCCAGACTTTGCTTCAACTGTACAAACAACATGGCAGAATACGAAGCGTGCATCTTCGGTCTCAAAGTTGCTATAGACTTGGGGATCAAATCCTTGGATGTATTTGGAGATTCAACTTTGGTCATAGTCAGATCAAAGGGGAATGGGACACCAAACACCCTAACCTTTTCCCTTACAAAGAACATGTGTTGACTTTGTTTCTGCATTTTGAGAAGATTACCTTCGAGCATTTCCTGCGAGAAGAAAATCAGCTAGCAGATGCACTAGCTACAATGTCATCTATGTTTAAACTTAATTGGGATAACGAGGCTCCTCAAATCACCATTGAGCGGATGGATGAACCAGCCTACTATCACGAGATTAATACTGAAGAAGTAGTGGACCAGCCTTGGTTTCATGAAGTCAAGAGGTATCTCGAGTCTCAGGAATATCCAGAAGGAGCTTCGGTGAATGATAAGAAGTTCCTGAGAAAGTTCTCGGCTAAATTCTTCCTTAGTAGCGACATTTTGTACAAACGCAGTCATGACTCTGTATTGCTGCGGTGCGTAGACAAGGCTGAGGCTAAAAGAATCATGGGTGAACTACACGAAGGCAGTTTTAGTACACATTCCAGTGGGTATACAATGGCAAATAAAATCCTACGGGCAGACTATTATTGGTCTACCATGGAGGCAGATTGCTATCAACACTCTCGGACTTGCCATAAATGTCAAATTTGTGCTGACAAAGTGCATGTACCTCCGGTTCCTCTGAATGTCTTGACGGCTCCTTGGCCCTTTCCTATGTGGGAAATCGATATGATTGGGGAAATCAAGCCAACAGCCTCCAATGGACACCGCTTTATCTTAGTTGCCATCGACTATTTTACAAAGTGGGTTGAGGAAGCTTCCTTTGCTTCCGTTACTAAAAATGTGGTCACCCGGTTCATCAAGCAGAATCTCATCTATCGGTACGGTATCCCAGAGAGAATCCTCACTGATAATGGTATGAATCTAAATAACACTATGATCATCGCTTTGTGCGAGCGATTCAAGATTCAGCATCACAATTCTTCCCCTTACCGGCCAAAGATGAATGGCGCTATAGAATCTGCTAACAAAAACATTAAGAAGATCATATAGAAAATGATAGTCACGTACAAAGACTGGCATGAGATGCTACCGTTCGCTCTCCATGGGTATCGTACCACAGTTCGCACATCAACTGGGGCAACACCTTATTCTCTCGTATACGACATGGAAGCTGTCTTGCCTATTGAGGTCCAGATCCCCTCTCTAAGAATCATGAAGGATGTTGGTTTAAATGAAGAAGATTGGATTCAGACTCGGTTTGACCAACTAAACTTGATTGATGAGAAGAGGCTTACAGCTATCTGTCATTGTCAGAAGTACCAAAAACGCATGATCAAAGCTTTTAACAAAAAGGTCAAACATCAGGTATATCAGGTCGGTGACTTGGTAATCAAGCGTATCATTTTGCCACAAGGTGATCCCGGGGGAAAATGGACTCCTACATATGAAGGGCCGTTTGTAATTAAAAGCATATTCTCTGGTGAAGCAATGATCTTGACCACTATTGATGGCGACAACCTCCCACACCCTGTAAATACGGACATAGTTAAAAGATACTACGAATGATCAAAGACCCGCTAGGTTGATTGGCCTAGGCAAAAATAAGGGCTTCCCGACGAACCAAAAGGGTTCGAGCAAAAATAAGGGATGAAAATAAAAAAAGGTTTGTACACCCGGCAAGTCGAAAACCCGAAAGGGCGGCTTGGGCAAAAAAGGGTATCCCAGTGGACTGAAAACCCGAGAGGGCGGTCCAGGAAAAAGTTAGGGATTAAAGCGTATGACTATGTCCCGGTGGATCATCTGGAAAATAATCGTCAGCGTAAACCAATCAACTCAATTGGATCTAAATCAATCCAATCGACTTCGCCGAGGCGACCAGCGGACAAGACATTCAGAGACATGAAGGCTATAGTAGAACGGGAACCCCATGGGATTATTTCACATAGCTATCTTTTCTTTGTATCAATTTTCATTTTCTTACGACGACATTCTCTTGCTAGAATGCTTGTCTCGTTGTACAAAAACACTTGTTCAAGTTAATACAAAGATATCTCTTTTGAAAGTGCAAAACCATCGGTTTTCTTTATTTCTATGTTTTATTTACAAAAACGTCCAATGATTTATTTTTGAACATATGCATTTGAACGTGATTACTGTTACAAATAAACAAAAATAAAAAACGGAAATACAATACTAATGACTTTAAGAAATAGAATAATATCTGTAAGCCATTCCATAAAACCCTCGCAGGTACTTTCTCCAGCCAGAGCAAAAATTTCCAACCACTGGTCCAAAATGTCCCCAGCAAGTTGCCCAACTTCTCAGATTTCCCCAGCAGGATATCACAAGCAATGACTGGCTTTTCCCTTTTGCGGCAGAATTTATACTTGGAAATTCACCCATCTGTGCTTCAAAGGGGATTTATATTCCCTGCTTTCAGCAACGCTACGGCACAAACAATCTTTTATTTCCATACATTTGCATCCATACGTCATAACATTGACAACTCAAGTACATACATTTGCATTTATTTTGAGAGGTAAACATCACACCACGCATCGCATACATCATAGCATTGCATACAATTAACTCTTTATCTTTTTACAGGAAAGAGTCATTAGACAGTTATTATCAACAAATTTCTAACCGACACAAATTTTCAACAAGTCAAATACAGATCAGTTTCCGAGAAAAGGCTGATTTTTACTGGTTCAGATAAATCTCTCAATGATTTATTCTGATTCATCTCCAGATATTTCACTGGTTCAGATAAATCTCTCAACGGTTTATTCTGATTCGTCTCCAGATTATTTCACTGGTTCAGATAAATCTCTCAATGGTTTATTCTGATTCGTCTCCAGATTATTTTAGTGGTTCAGATAAATCTCTCAACGGTTTATTCTGATTCGTCTCCAGATTATTTCACTGGTTCAGATAAATCTCTCAACGGTTTATTCTGATTCGTCTCCAGATTATTTCACTGGTTCAGATAAATCTCTCAACGGTTTATTCTGATTCGTCTCCAGATTATTTCACTGGTTCAGATAAATCTCTCAACGGTTTATTCTGATTCGTCTCCAGATTATTTTACTGGTTCAAATAAATCTCTCAACGGTTTATTTTGATTCATCTCTAGATTATTTCACTGGTTCAGATAAATCTCTTAACGGTTTATTCTGATTCGTCTCCAGATTATTTCACTGATTCAGATAAATCTCTCAACAATTTATTCTGATTCATCTCCAGATATTTCACTGGTTCAGATAAATCTCTCAACAGTTTATTCTGATTCATCACCAGATTATTTCACTGGTTCAGATAAATCTCTCAACGGTTTATTCTGATTCGTCTCCAGATTATTTTACTGGTTCAGATAAATCTCTCAACGGTTTATTCTGATTCATCTCCAGATATTTCACTGGTTCAGATAAATCTCTCAACGGTTTATTTTGATTCGTCTCCAGATTATTTCACTGGTTCAGATAAATCTCTCAACGGTTTATTCTGATTCATCTCCAAATTTTCACTGGTTCAGATAAATCTCTCAACGATTTATTCTGATTCGTCTCAAGATTTTTCACTAGTTCAGATAAATCTCTCAACGGTTTATTCTGATTCGTTCTCTGTTAAGATCAAGTTCAAACTTTCCGTCAACAATCACCTTGGGATGGCATCTATAAGCCCATCTTCGATAATTCTCCTTTGTTTATCCAAATGGCATCTTTAAGCCCATTTCCATACACAATCAAACTGTCACGTAATCAAGTGCAAATTTCTGGGTACTCTAGTGTTCAATCATCTTCTACTTTCAAGCCACGAACGACAAACATGTTGACCTCGCTTTTCAAGTTTAAGAAGATTGAACAGGGGCAGCTGTTGTACCCCAAAATTTACTCTCCCATTTTTCATACAAGATACAACCCTAGGGTTTCTTGGATATTCAATTTGGTTCAGAAATCGACCAGACAGATTCTCTTCTGGGGCAATAAACCAGAAATTAGGGTTTTTTGCAATTCTCAAAAGAAAATGAGTTTTCAAAGATCCAATTGGCCTCCATAGGTCTTCATGCTTCCTCAAAGTTGTAGTTATGTTTTCTTTAAGTTACAAGACTTTGAAATGATTATGTCTGTTTATGGTCACTTGTGATGTCGCTCACGAGTTTATCTTAAAAGAATCGGAAGAAATTTGAGTTTGGAAGACTTTAAAATTATCAAATCATCGCAATGCATTTGATTGATTTTGAATTTTTCTTAAACACAGTTTACTGAAAGGATAATGTTTGTTCTCAGAGCATGATTTGTTTGGGACAAGAGATGGAGGTTAAAACTGTCATTTAGGACAATCATGATTTTGGGATTCAGGTTGACCAGATGATTTACGTCCTTAAAACATTTATTTTGTTTAGGGAATGGAGTACAAAGTGCATGTTTGTTTGAAATGCAGTTACAAAGTATTTGGATTATTTGGAATTCAAGTTACCAGACTGGAGCATTTTATTTCAAATATCCTGATTGGGAATTTCAAAAAAATCAATGAGGATACGAAGAGAAATTACAAATTTTTGTTTATAAAGGATTTCAAGTTATAAAATAACACAAGAATACTTTATACTACAATTAAAGTTCTTCTCCAATTTCAAACACACCGTACAAGATTGTTACAAAACTTCAAATTCTTTTAATACTTTATGTTTTACAACTTATTGTATTTAAAGATAAGTTGGTACAGCTATTGGATACAATACATCAAAATACAAGAAGAATTTTTCTAAGTTACAAAGAAAATCAAGTGAATGTTTGGCCTAAGAGAACTAATCTATGTTTAAGTTGTTTGAAGACTGAAGTTATATCAAACTCCTTTGATTATCTCCAAGACTTTCACGTTTGCCACAGATTTCTTGCGTTCTCTGCTTTGTCATCTCCACTTTTGCTCACATTAAAACAAGAGAAAGAAAGCATGATTAATACAAAAATATATGGGCATGAACAAGGAATTTTCCAAAAGTTATTTCATAAATTCATCATTAAGGTTTGCAACGTGGAATCAAAATGTTGTTTATTTCATCACAACCTATTTCCCCCAGTTGCAAATCACAAGAAGGTTGCCCTTCTTGGTTCACAAAAAAGAAGGAAAAAGAGAAATTCGCGAACATGATAGCCCAAGGATGCACACAATAACAAAGTGCTACAACAGTCCAAACAAACAACATCATCACAAGTTGAAACAAACAGCATCATCACAAACTGAAACAAACAGCGTCATCATAAACAAACAACATCATCACAAACTGAAACAAACAACATCATCACAAACTGAAACAAACAGCATCATCATAAGCTAAAACAAGGCAGCGGTGTGGAAAATGTAACAAATAGCTAGATGCTAAATCAAACAAAATAGCAAGTCAACTTGCTCAAGAAACAAAGTATCATCATTTTCCAAGTGCTGCAAACCTTTCAGAATGGTAAAATAAGCAAAAGAGAAATTTGCTTTTTATTATCATTGTGAGAGAAGAGAGGAAAGAGGTCACCTAGGCTACATAATTGCCCAAAGTACATCCTGCAAAAGCTCTGCTACAAAAAGAAGAGCTGCTGTAAAATACAAAATCACCAAAACCTGCTGTAAACCCAAAAAACACCAAAACCTGCTGTAAACCCAAAAATCATCAAAAACTGCTAAAATACAAAATCAGAAAAAACCTGCTGTAATCACAGGACCACAAAAACCTGTTGTAGAGACCAAAGACAAAAAGGCCACAACATAAAGGAGGATAATAAAAATAGAGAGAGGGGCGATGGATTGAACACAACAAAAATGCAATAAAAGAGCAAGAACAAATCTGATATTCATCAAGATCAAAACCAAATAACCATCACAAAAAATTCCAAAGCCTGATAACCATCATCAAAGAACTCAGAACAAAATAACCATCACCAAAAAAATTCCAAAACCTGATAATCATCATCAAAAACTCAGAACAAAGTAACCACCACCCAAAACACAAACAACACGATCATCATTCAAAAATCTGATAACAAAGAAGACATAAAAAGTTACCAACAAGCCAGAAAAGCCTCGCTCCCATCCTCATCTCTTTCCGTCATAAATCTTCTGCCACCATTGAATACCATCCTCAATCCCGCCTCTCCATTCCTAATTTTTCAGAAAATCACAAGAATAACAAGGCAAGGGAGAAGTTATAAAGCTCCAACAGGTATGAGTTCTCCCCCCATTCTCATACTTCCATAGCATAATGTCTGCATCTGTAAAGAACTAATGGGTAGTTAGAGAAAAAAATCAACGAAAATCTGTAAGCTATAAAAATAATGAAAATTTTTTACCTTTTCAAAATCGCTAGGGTTTGATTAGGGAGACAAGAGAGGTATATTCCAGTAACAAAGAGATTGAGGGAGGTCAAGGATGAGACGATTTTGGGTCTCTCTGATCTAAATCCGAATTAAAAAAAAGGGGTTTCAAAAAGATGTTAGCCGATGTGAGACAAAGAGGCGCAGTTTGTTACTGAAGAGGGCGATTCGTTTGCGAGGTAAGACAGGGACGGGGTAGTGAGGAAGTGTAGAAGATTTTAGCTGGTAGAAAGGATGAACAGAATAGCACCGCGTGAAAGGGGAAACAGATCAAACCCTAATTTCTTATTATCCCTTAATCCGTGAATAAGTATTTGGATTAGGAATTTTGGGTTTTTGGGTTGTAGGACTGTGTTGGGCGACCCATTGTTTTGCTCCATAAGCCCAATTCTGTTTACTGCATACACACCCCTTCTTTTGTTTAATCTATAATTTTTTGTTTACATTATTTATTTTGAATAATTTGTTTTTGTTCTTAATTTGTTTCTTGATTAAACTTTTTGCTATTAATTTCCCTTTGATTCCTTTTCATGATACAAATATTACAAAAAAATATAGAACATATTTCTATTTTCCTTTTTTAATTATTCTCATATTAAAAGAAATAATATATAAAAATCTTTCATAGGATTAATTAATTCTTTTCATCATGAAAAATATTAAAAGATAGCAAAAAAATAATACATTTTGATTTAATTTCTTCAGTTAAATATATATATATATATTTCTTAATAGAATAAATTTTATTTTTTTTCTTTCCAAACTTTTCAAGTAAAAACTTAGAATTTTATTTCCATATTTTTACTTTGATTAACCAAATTTTGTTTCGTAGATTTGTGGTAATTTCAATTAATTTCTCGATTCAATCTGGTTGTATTGCTTGTTATTTGGACCTTTCTATCGCATTAGACTCATCCCCATTTGTAAAAATTGTACCCCCATTCCCGAACACTTTATAATAGCGTAGAATTTCAATTCCCGCAATTTACTGTTTTCCTTATACTGTATAGTAATTAGGCGTGTATGGCAAGATTCAAAAATCAATCGCTACATAATCAAAGAATAAAATAACTTGAAACCAACACACTTTTTCACACGCGCACCTCTAGGGTAACCTCGCTCGTTGCCTCGGAAATACAGTCATGTCCCTCGAATATGGGATGCTTTAGCAATGACCCTTTTGATAAAAAAATAATCGTAGTCCCTCGATGACCCTCGACATTGCCTTCGATAAAACGATCTCGTCCCTTACAAAAATTGCTAAAGCGTCTCATAAGTTGCCTTCGATGACTGTAAAATTGACCCGCGCCTGTCCCTTCACATCCAACGATGGGGCTTATTACCAAATTAATTGTAAGATAGCCACATTAAGAGGAGGAAGAAAAGAACAATTTAAGACCTTTCGAGTATATAGATTCGCTCCTAGTTACTCACTTGCTCACGATAAAAACATTTTTACACCTACACTTTCATTTCAAAACATTTTCAAAAGACAAAACATTTTGTATACGTTCTTATAGAGACGAGAACCATTGCAAAACATCTTTTCAAAACACTTTCCGAAACACAATTCACAAACACATCTTTGAACCACTTTTTGAAACAAAACTTTGTACGCGTTCTTATAGAAACGAGAACCATTACAAAGAGATTTTTCAAAATACTTTCAAAACCCACACCACAAGCACACTATCAAATGAAAGCAAGTGATCTAAACGAGTAACTAAGAGCCCATGGAAAACCATGGATGAAAATGGTGCTAATACCTTCCCTTTTCATAATCTACCCCCCGAACCCGAGAAATAATCTCGAAAGGTCTTCCCTGTGCTTTTTTACCTTTCCTTTTGGATAAAAGAAAAGTCGGTGGCGACTCTTGCTATCCGCACAAATGCGATCGAAACGCAAAACATCAAGTCAGTTCTCCCACCGTATCACACAAGATGATTCAAGAGAAACTTCCAACATGAAAATGTAGATCTCCATGAAATATACAACTTTGCTTCACACAACTTCTTCCAAAAGTGCTTGGATATCAAGTTATAATTTTATGAACATGTGGTCATGAAACAAAACACTTAGTGAAATTTTGCCCTAATTTGGTCAGGATTTTGACCCAACTTTTTCATATAGTTCCAAGGGGAATCTTCAAAATCAATTCAAATATGGGTTGTAGAGCATATTGCAAGCTTTCCAAAATGTCCAAGAACTCCTTGAGATCATTCTTGAGTAGGGAGAATCGAAGAGATGAAGTTAGGGTTTTATCACTTTCATTACAAGTCATTTTAGTGATGAACAAAATTCAAATTCAAATCATGCTGCATAAACACTACGTTGCAGGCCTCAAACTTGTTAGTCACTCCATAATTAATGGTTTACACAGCTGTTAGATGCCTCACTTTAAGCATTCAATGCATGGACATGCTTTTTATCCATTTTTGGAAGAAAGGTCACATTGCCATTTGGATAAAGTGACTTTTTGTACAAAACTTGTTCTTGAGCCTTGCACTTGATCTCTTGTGATCAAACAGGTCCTATAACTCATGAGAAATGTTTCAAACACTTACAATCACCCATCCCATGCTTGTACCTCTTCTTGAAACTTGTTTCCCTCTTTTCTTCAAAATCAAGTAACCTAGCCAAAAGCTAAGAACTTGTACTTCTGACTTGCCAATGCACTCAAACACTTTTGTTTATACATACACAAACCATTTGACACAAACACATGAATGCTCAAGCCTTGAAAACACCTAGAACTCAGAATCACACTTCACACTTCCATTTTCACACAAACTGACCAAAAACTTGAAACTCGTAATCTACTCGTGCATTTCTTGGCCTTTTGGTTTCTAAAGTTTCTAAACATCATATAGAGTTGATCTCACACCCTGTTATAGAACTGTAACACCACTAACACAATCCTCCATTACCAAAAACAGAGCTCTACACATTAAATTCTCCAGACCATTTCAACCATCCATTTCTCAAGCTAAGCATTGCATTAGCTTCCTGGGACCTCAAGGAAGCTAACTTGATCATCACCATCACTTGAAACAAGCTCAAACTCAAAACATGATTTCCAGTTTTGAGGTAAGTTTTCTCAACTTTGAACTCTTCATACAGGCATCATCAATAGTTTATTTGTGAATAAAACATGTAGATATGATTGCCCTAAAGCTAACCATGTCCATAGTTTCCATTAATTTTGCTTGAGCTTAGAGAATTTTGAAACTGAAATTTCTGAGATTTTTAGGGTTCAGATTAGGGCCATTAAAATTCATGCTTATCTTTGATCTATAGTTTTAATGCTTTACATTTCTGAAACCGTGAGAAAATTTGCTACAAGTTTCATGTTTACAGTTTTCATTTTTGATGAGAAATGAGCAAGTTACAGTTGGTATGGTTGGAGGTTAAAGATGAAGTCACCAGGGCACATTTTGTCTTACATATTTATTGATTTTCCTATGTTAACGGATGTATAGCCACCCCAGTAGTAGAAGCGCGCGCCTGTAACCTTTAGGACCTGGGTTCGAGCCCCAGTGGTACCCTTTTGTGTTTTTTTTTATATTTTTGCACCATTCTGATTTTTGCAAGCGCCTGGGCCTTATTGGGCTTATACTGTTTTTATTTTATTTTTTACTTACTAACCCCCCTGCAGGCTAATTGCACCCCTGGCCCAGTTTATTTTTATTTTTCTATTTTTATTTCATTTTTTTTCTTAATTATTTTTTTTACTAATATTAAAAACCATGAAAAAATATTAAAAAAATTAGATTTGCATTTTAATTTAGTTTATTTTATTTTTTCTCACAAAAAATATTTTTATTAACTATACTTTTTTTATTTTTTATAAATCATCTTGTAAATTAAATTAAAACTAGGTCAGTATTTATTTTTATTTTTTACACCTATTAAAATATATTTATTTATATATAAAAAAAGGGCCAAAAATATTTTATAATGTCATAAATATTTTCAAGATAAAAATACTAAAAAATACTTTTCTTAAACTTATTTTCTTTTTATTAATCAATAGAACTAGGGTTTTATTTAAAATATTTTTTTAAATAAAATTCAAGTTTAATTAATTATTTTCTTTAATTAATTAGGTTAAAACAATTTCCCTTTTTCTCATAAAAATCCAAAAATACCCATTTTCTTAACAATTACATTTCTTGTATATTTATTTCATCTTGTACATTATATTCATTTAAATATTTGCACATCAATACCTATTCAATATGGTTGTAATAGACTAACTAGATTTACATTTTTGCAATCCCCATTCAATTTGTACACCCCTTCCCACAAATATTGTAATAGCATAGTAACTTTAAATTCCGTAATTTATCACTTTATATACAAATGTTAGTAATTAGGGTTTGTATGGAAAGACTAAAACCAATGCTTAGAAAACCCTAATCAAAGACAAAATCAAGCATGAAAACAATACTCTTGCATACAAGCACCCCTAGGGTAAATCCACTTGGTTGCCTTACAAAATGGCCATATTACGCATGCGAGGTATCTTAGCAAAAACAAGCGAAATATAAGATCATAGTCCCTCGACGACGCTATCTAAGTTGCCTTTCAAATGATCTTAGTCCCTAAAAGAGAATGCTAAGATATCTTGCAACATTGCTAATCATGGTTATACGATTACCCACGCCTGTCCCGTTTACATCCAAAGATAGGGTTACTTACCAAATCAATGGTAAGATGACAATATTAAAGGAAAGAGGAAACGAACATAAAAGACTTTTGAGTAAATAGAATGCTCCTAATTACTTGCTCAATTTCAAACAAACATCCTTGCTATTTTAAAAAACAAACACCTACACTTTCAAACATCTTACAAAACTTGAAAACATTTTAAAAAAGATCAAACATCTTCGTATACATTCTTACAAACAAGAATCATTACAAAGATTGCCTAAATAATGGCCTCTTTACAAAATACTTTCAAAAACCACACCAAGCACAATTTCAAACAAAAGCAAGTGATCTAGCAAGTAACTAAGAGCCCATGGAAAACCATGGATGAAAAGGGTGTTAATACCTTCCCTTTTCATAATCTATCCCCCCCGAACTCAAGAAATAATCTCAAAGGTCTTTCTTGTGCTTTTTCACCTTTCCTTTTGGATAAAAGAAAAGTCGGTGGTGACTCTTGCTAACCGCAACATTTGCGATCAAACGCAAAACCTTCAAGTTAGTTCTCCCACCGTATCACACAACTGGAGACTCTGCTGGGGATTAGTATTCTAAAAGTGGGGTTACCTTAGGGTTAGATCAAATTTACTTGCTTGCATTGTTTGACTTGTATGCTTTACATTATGGTTCTTTGTTTGGGTTTGAATCCTCTACCCGGATTTGGGATACATTATAGGTAAGTAGCAATACATTGTGGAAATTGTGCGGGGTATACCGACGTGGTCTAAGAAATAGCTATGTTAGTGCAACATATTTGTGGGTACCGGTAGCCTTTGAGTTAATCAAAGAGAATACGGGGCCGCTGAGTGATGTCATGAAGCACTAATGAACTTTTAGATCCTTTACTTGACCAAATTAGCCTTTAGGATATAGTGAGATGACCAGCTTTGGTGCAGTCCGATGTTGGTAGATACTCAATACTATACTCATTGAGGTTTGGTTTATTGGGATATTTCGGTCGCCATTAAAGAGGGTTGTGCTGAAACAACGACCAAGGAAACAAACCAGTGATATTGAGCTCCTTAGAACCCGGTTACTATTACTAGGACAAGTTGAGCCAACTAAACTTCAAGAGGGTACTTACCTATGAAACTCCATGCAAGCCTAAACCTAAGGACTTGTTTGCTTTGTTTATATATACATACTTGTACATAACATCGTGAACACATAACACCATACACATTCACTAACCATTTCAAGGATCTTGGGATTTATCTTTGTTCTGTTTTGTAGGGTATGGATTCTCTTCGCATGAAAACTATTCAAGTCAACCTTGTAAGGATCCCTCCACGACTTAAGGAAATAGCTTCAAGGATTCCTGAGAACTCTCCATTCACCGAGAGACATGGTCGCCTACGCAACTTGGTCACCTCCAACACAGAGGAGGACATGATGAAGGTGCTTTTTCAGTTCTTTGACCCCTTACACCAATGCTTCACATTTCCCGACTATCAACTTGTGCCTACTTTGGAAGAATTCTCCTGACTCTTGAGAATTACCATTCTCAATCAACTACCTTTCAAAGGTACGGAAAGAGACCCAAATCCAGAAGAGATTTCTCAAGCTTTACACTTGCACTCATCTGATGTCACAACTCATTGGGAAACAAGGAGTGGTGTCAAGGGTTTCCTAGCAAAGTTCTTGTTCGAGAAAGCCCAAAAATGTTGGAACTCCTTGGATTTACAAGCATTTGAGGAAGTTGTGGCTCTCCTTATCTATGGGATGGTTTTGTTTCCAAATCCTGACCAACTCATAGATGTGAACACCATCAAAATCTTCATGTCCCGCAACCCGGTGCCTACATTTCTAAGGGACATCCTACATTATTTTCACACTCGCACTATGAGGAAAAGAGGTGTCCTTATGTGTTGCACTCCTCTCTTGGCAAGATGGTTTATTTCAAATCTTCCCCAATCTATATTAAGGAACGATCAAGGTTCAAGGTGGTCATAAAGGTTGATGATGCTCAAACATTCAGACATTCATTAGTGCTCCCGATCCATAGAGAATGTTACTATTAGTGACCATTGTGGAAAGTTCCCTAATGTTGTACCCCAAAATTTTCCCTCTCATTTCTCAAGGAATCACCCTGGATCCTCATGTTTGCTTCCATCCAATTCTAAGCCTTGAGCTACAAATTTTCCCAGAAAATCACTCACAAGGGAAAAATGGTCATTTGCATACTAAGAAGTCTAACTTTGACTTTTGGATCAAAATCAAATCTCAAAAATCATATTTCATCAAGACATGTTGGAATATGAAGTTTGTTTCATCAAGAATTTCAAAATTCAAATTTTACTTTGGAAAAGTCAAATTTCTAAATACTTGGATTTTTTTTATAAGTGTTTAAGAATTATGACAATTTTAGAACTTCTGACTATGTTATCACCATAACGCTCAGCAAATTCTGGACACTCTCAAGGAAGAGTTTGGTCAGAACTTCTGGATAAGTTTTCACAAAAAGCTTCAGTCAGAGGTTGCAAACATGGCTCAGAACATGATGCTTAAATCAGAATATATGGAAGCAATGTTCTCTAGTTCAGAACATGACACTTTAATCAGAACATGTGGAAGCAATGTTCTCCTTCAGAACATGTTGGAGCCAGAAGATACAAAGATCAGAGGTTGGATGCTACGCTGAAGCAGAACTTATGATCCAGAGCTAAGCCTTGGTGTAGAATCTCACGTTGCAGGATTTCTAGTTGTGATAAGTCTCATCATCATTTAATGCTCACAACCACTTTCCGAGTCTTTATCCAAAGGATTTTCACCACGTGTACCTCTACTGTCTTGGGATAGAAACTTTGGTACTAAGCCCATATTTTGCTTTTTGCTTTTCCTTAATTCTTGCTGACAACCACCATGCTTGCTTCAAGAACAAGGCAGTGCTTCAGTATATGAAGGTTATATTCAACGCTTTGGTCAGAACATGACCAAATCCCAAAACCTTGTTTATACAACCAGCTGCAGACCTATAACCAACAGCTAGTTCAACCTACGCCTGCATCCCATAATTGCACCAAACTATCATACGAAAACAGTGAAGAAAAAGCAAGGGAACAGTATGCCAAAAAATTTCAAATCCCATTTGTTTCCCCCCCCCCCAAAACCACAACAAATTCATCTATAAATAAGTGGATCCATCACATTTACTGTGATACGGTGGGAGAACTGACTTGAGGTTTTGCGTTTGTTTTCGCAAATGTTTCGGTTTAGCAAGAGTCGCCACCGACTTTTTATTTTATCCTAAATGAAAGGTTAAAAAAAGCACAGGAAAAACCTTTGAGATGTTTTCTTGGGTTCAGGGAGTAGATTATAGAAAGGGAAGGTATTAGCACCCTTTCTATCCATGGTTATCCATGGGCTCTTAGTTACTTGCTTAGATCACTTGCATTTTCAATTGTTTAAAATGGTGCTTTGTGTGTGTGGTTTTTGAAAATGTTTTGAAAAAGATGCCTTGTCTAGGCAACCGTTGTAACAATTCTTTACTCGAATGTTTTACAAAGGTGTGTATCTTTTCGAAAAGATATTTCAATGTTTTGAAAGTTGTTTTGAAAGTTGTGTTGTGGAGTGGTTTTTGAAAAGTAGCAAGGATGTTTTCTTTGCAAGTTTGATCAAGTAACTAAGAGTTGTCTACCCCTAAATTTACTCAAAGATCTTTTCTATGTTTTAACCCGTTTAACAGTGTTGTTTCACCATTGTATTTGGTGAACAACCTTGTGTTAGGATGTAAACGGGACGGGCGCGGGTCATCGTATAGACCATGATAGCAATTTTGCAAAGTATCTTAGCATTTTTTGAGGGACTAAGATCATTTTTGTAAGGAAACTAGTGGATGTAACCCTAGGGGTGTTTGTGTGCAAGTGTGTTTTATTGCATACAAGAGTTTATCTTTGAATTAGGATTTTCTATTTCATTGATTTTATCTTGCCATACACATAATTACTAGCATTTATATTTAAAAGCAATAAAAAGCATAAATATAAAATCCTACGCTATTACAGCAATTAGGGGGTGGGGGTACATATTTGTACATGGGGTGGTTCAACGAGAAAAATAGATAAGAAAAGAAAGTAACAAAAACAAGATAGAGAGAAAGAGAGAGGGAGCCAGCGCGCTGCTGAGAGGTCATCAGAAGTTCTGACTCAGGGCCGCTGCCAGATGATCAACCTTTTGGTTAAACTGTGTGAGTCAGAAGTTCTGACTCTGGCACCTGCAAAATAGAAACCTGTTAGTGGAGAAATCAGAAGTTCTGACCCCCATGCGCTGCAAGACAAAAGTTTGTTAGTGGGGATATCAGCAGTTCTGATCCTGCTGGAAATACAATAATTCTCAGAAGTTCTGATATTGTTGACAGTAAAACAGGCTTCAGATGTGCTAACGTCAAAGTCAGCACTTGGCTTCTCCCTGTGCTAATCAGAACATCTGCAATTTTGTTATTTTTCCACAAAACAGAAAACATGTTTGGAACAGCTTCAGCAAATGTCAAAGTGTTTCAGGGGACAGAACCAACAAGGTCACAGGCAGGTTCTATGCTGACTCACTTCCTATCTAAACATTTTGAGGTATGAAAATCCTCAGAACACAAGCAACAGCAATATGATGTTTACATTATGTTTATTTGAGCATGCAAAGCCGATGATGCTTAGCAGCGTGATGAAGGTCAGCAGGTGCTTACCTGGCTGTTGGAAAAGTTTGTGAATGAGAGCTAGCTTTTGGCTCTGATGGTGTTCTAGACAAGTTCTTTTTTGAAAGGGGTAGATGAATGGGTATGTATGGTCAGAGGCTGAAAGGGTTTCCTTTAGTCACAAAGAAAGCTGGGTATTGATGAAGTTTGAAGGTAAGAAGTTCAAAGTTATGAAACACTAGAGATTTTGGCAGAGTTTCACAGTACTTTCTTGCTAAAATTTCTGTTTCTCTTCTAGCAATTTTTCTGGTTTTTTGGACGCCCTTTTTCAGTGGACAATGGTTCTCTATTTATAGGCAAAGCTCTTGTGGATTCTTGAACATTAAAGGCGCCAACAGAGGTTGAATTGTTCTTTGAAAGAAGTTCATGGGAAGTTGTCATAATAGATAGCCTTTCAGCCTAGGCTGGAATAGCAGGCATGGATTAGGGAGAGGTGACCTCTAGGTGGACGGTGGCGCGTAGACCCATGCCTAAACCTGCATAAAGGCGTTTACCAAGCCACACGTGAAGAGACCCCTTGGATGAATGTTCAGGAGTGGTTGGGAGCATTAATGAGCATTAAATGGTGATGAGACTTATCAACACCAATATTCTGGTAATAGGAAAAACTTGAACCAGCAGTTCTGCTTTACCAAAAACAACGTAAACCATGCTCTGGTCTTGGCCTATTGTTGTCTTAGCAAATTCTGGAGATCCTCCTGACTTTCTGACACATTCCTTGGATTTGCTTCTGGAAATCCTGGACTTAGAGATTCTGTATCAGTGTAACACCCACTCTTCTGACCCTTTCATCTTCTGATTTCAGCATGTTCTGAAGGAGCCTTTAGACTTCCTTGCTTCTTTTGCATAAACTCTGGCTGAACTTGTGTAACTGCTGAAAGAGCCATGTTCTGTTTGAGGCTTACGTGTTGAACCACGTTTGCAACTTCTGACTGAGTTGATGTAGCTGCTGAAGAGCCAACTTCTGACTGCGTTGAGCCAAGCTTGCAACTTCTGACCGTTGAGCCAAGCTTGTAACTTCTGACCGTTTCTATCTGGAGTTTGGTCCAGAAGTTCTGAAGCGCTATTTTCTTCTTAAACATCCATTTTTCAGAGAAAAATTCCAAATGTTTAGAATTTAATTTTTCTCAAGATAAAAGCGTTGCCTTTAGAGCTTGGGTGATCATTTTGCTCTTGTAAATGGTTTGCTTGGGAAGAAATGATAATTCAGAACTTGGATTTGTTTCAGAGGGAATCTGAGAATCCAAGATGATTTCCTGAAGAAAGAGAGGGCAAATTTTGGGGTACAACAGTTGCCCCTATTCAATCTGCTTGGACCTGAAGAGTTAGATTGGCAGATTTGCCTTTCGTGGCTCGAAGGTAAAAGGAGATTGGACACTAGAGTGCCCTTAAATTTGCACTCGTCAAGACATGGATGCGGGAATGGGCTTAGAGATGCCATTTGGAGATGGGCTTAAAGATGCCATCTGGAGGGGTGACAGATTCTTGTCGGGGATGGGCTTAAAGATGCCATCTGGAATGAATATCAGAAAGGTGTCCATGCTTTGGAACATCTCTGAACTGGGGGTCTGAATAAGCAAAATATTGACATCCGTATCTGGAAGCATCCGTAAACTGTTTTCAGGAGTTGAAGTTGAATAAGCAATAGAGCAGCATCCGTTGTTGGGAAGCGTCCGTAAACTGTTTTCAAAAGTTGAGAAGAATCTGAACAAGCGATAGGTTAACATCCATTACTGGAGAACCCGTGAACTGTTTTCAGAAGTCTTGAAGAATCTGAACAAGCGATAGGTTAACATCCGTTACTGGAGAACCCGTATACTGTTTTCAAAAGTCTTGGAGTTGAATAAGCAATAGAGCAGCATCCGTTGTTGGGAAGCGTCCGTAAACTATTTTCAAAAGCTGAGGTGTCTGAACAAGCGATAGGTTAACATCCGTTACTGGAGAACCCGTAAACTGTTTTCAGAAGTTGAGTCTGAACAAGCGATAGGTTAACATCCGTTACTGGAGAACCCGTAAACTGTTTTCAGAAGCTGAAGAATCTGAACAAGCGATAGGTTAACATCCGTGTCTGGAGAACCCGTAAACTGTTTTCAGAAGTTGAGTCTAAACAAGCGATAGATTAACATCCGTTACTGGAGAATCCGTAAACTGTTTTCAGAAGTTGAGTCTGAACAAGCGATAGATTAACATCCGTTACTGGAGAATCCGTAAACTGTTTTCAGAAGTTGAGTCTGAACAAGCGATAGGTTAACATCCGTTACTGGAGAACCCGTAAACTGTTTTCAGAAGCTGAAGAATTTGAACAAGCGATAGGTTAACATCCGTGTCTGGAGAACCCGTAAACTGTTTTCAGAAGTTGAGTCTAAACAAGCGATAGATTAACATCCGTTACTGGAGAATTCGTAAACTGTTTTCAGAAGTTGAGTCTGAACAAGCGATAGATTAACATCCGTTACTGGAGAATCCGTAAACTGTTTTCAGAAGTTGAGTCTGAACAAGCGATAGATTAACATCCGTTACTGGAGAATCCGTAAACTGTTTTCAGAAGTTGAGTCTGAACAAGCGATAGATTAACATCCGTTACTGGAGAATCCGTAAACTGTTTTTAGAAGTTGAGTCTGAACAAGCGATAGATTAACATCCATTACTGGAGAATTCGTAAACTGTTTTCAGAAGTTGAGTCTGAACAAGTGATAGATTAACATCCGTTACTGGAGAATCCATAAATTGTTTTCAGAAGTTGAGTCTCAACAAGCGATAGATTAACACCCGTTACTGGAGAATTCGTAAACTGTTTTCAGAAGTTGAGTTTGAACAAGCGATAGATTAACATCGTTACTGGAGAATCCATAAATTGTTTTCAGAAGTTGAGTCTGAACAAGCGATAGATTAACATCCGTTATTGGAGAATCCGTAAACTGTTTTCAGAAGTTGTGAAGTTGAAGAAGGAACCCGTGTAGGGTCGCCTGATGATGAGTTTGTATAAAAACTGCATCTAGATTGTTAATGATAGCCTTTTATTCTTATCCTGAAAAGGTCAAAATGTTAGCTGAACACAAAGTTATGCTGCATGGAAGGTATGATGCAATATATGTTATATCGATGTTCATGAGATGAATGTAATGAATGCGCATGTAAGCTGATGAGCTGTCTTGCTGAGGATAGATGAATCTGGATAGCTGGAGATAATAGAAACTTGACTGCTACCAGGGAAAGTGAGTCCTTGACTGCTGCAGGGGATTGCAAGAATTTTTGATTGCTGAGGATGAGACATCCTTGTTGACTACTGACTGCTTGGGGAACAAGATCTTCAATTGTTGAGGGATCTTAGGACCACTGCTGGGGATTGGAACTCCTTGGTGACTTGCGGGGTAAGAGAATTCTGATGATCTCTACTGGGGAGTCCATAACCTGGTAGACTTATGCTAGAGAAGTAAGACCGAGAATCGTCAGTCTGGTGGGAAGTATCTCTGTGGGGAAAAGGTTCACTAGTTTGGTTCCGCTGGGGATTGATAGTTGGAAGTTTTATCTCCGCTGGGGATAGGATTTTCAGATTCTTAAGGCTCTACTGGGGATACTGAAACTTAACTCTGTGGGGAATTGAGTTCCGGAAGGCTCTCCGGTTGGGGAAATTGGTTTTGAGAAAGCTTTTGTTCTGTTGAAGATCCTGAAGTTTAACTCTGTTTGGGGAATTAAGTTCTGGATTGAGGAATTTGGAGTTTAAATCTGCTGGGGATTCCTTTTGAAAGGGCATCAAGGTATCTACCTATTCGTTCAACCTGTGAGTAATCATCTTTTCCTGATTTATAAGAAAATGATTATGTTCAAATGCATATGCCTATTTAACAAAACATTAGACGTTTCTCAAATAAACATAAGTGCAAAAGAGAAAAAGGAAGTCAAAGCAAATTTCGGTATTTGGAAAAGTATTTGTATTGACTTTCTATGAGTATCTTTGTACAAAGGAGACAGGCATCCTAGTAAGAGGATGTCGTCGTAAAAAATTGAAAAAATTTATACAAAAGAAAGATGGCTATGTGAAACAATTCCATGGGATTCCCATTCTGCTATAGCCTTCACAACTCTGAATATCTGTCCATTCAATGCTTCGTCTGCCGGTGGCTGGATTGATCAGAAGCTTGGAGCTGGTTGATGAAGAGATTGTCCTTAAAGTGATCCGACGAGACATAGTCATACGCTTTAATTCCCTAACTTTTGCCTGGATCGCCCTTTCGGGTTTTTGATCCACCGGGAAACCCATTTTTTCCCAAGCCGCCCTTTCGGGTTTTCAACTTGCCGGGTGTACAGATTTTTTTTTATCCCTAATTTTTTCCTGAACCGCCCTTTCGGGTTTTCGGTTCACCGGGATGCCCATTTTTGCCCAAGCCGCCCTTTCGGGTTTTCGACTTGTCGGGTTGTTTTATGCGTAGTATCTTTTGACTATGTCTGCGTTCGCAGGGTGCGGAAAATCGTCACCGTCCATGGTGGTCAGAATCATTGCACCACCAGAAAATATGCTCTTGATCACAAATGGTCCTTCGTATGTAGGAGTCCATTTGCCCCTGGGATCACTTTGCGGCAAGATAATCCGCTTGATTACGAGATCTCCGACTTGATACACTTGACGTCTGACTTTCTTGTTGAAAGCCTTGATCATCCGTTTTTGATACGTCTGACCATGGCAAACAGCGGCGAGTCGCTTCTCGTCGATCAAATTGAGTTGATCAAGTCGGTTCTGAATCCAATCGTCTTCATTCAAACCAGCGTCCTTCATAATCCTTAAAGAAGGAATCTGAACTTCCATGGGCAGGACAACTTCCATGCCATATACCAAAGAAAATGGGGTTGCCCCGGTTGAAGTACGTGCCGTGGTACGGTATCCGTGCAGAGCAAACGGTAACATCTCATGCCAGTCTTTGTAGGTGACTGTCATTTTCTGAATGATCTTCTTAATGTTTTTGTTCGCAGCTTCAACAGCACCATTCATCTTCGGCCGATAGGGAGATGAATTGTGATGATAAATCTTGAATTGTTTGCACAATGTGGTGATCATAGTATTGTTCAGATTTGTATCGTTGTCTGTGATGATCCTGTCGGGGACACCATACCGGCATATAAGGTTCTGCTTGATGAAGCGGGCAACCACATTTTTAGTACCAGAGGCGAAGGAAGCTGCTTCGACCCATTTGGTGAAATAGTCAATAGCAACCAGGATGAAGCGATGCCCATTGGACGCTGTGGGCTTGATCTCTCCAATCATGTCAATGCCCCATATTGCGAATGGCCAAGGAGCAGTCAGAACGTTGAGAGGAACAAGAGGAATATGAATCTTGTCAGCGTAGACTTGACATTTGTGGCAAGTACGGGAATGTTGATGGCAATCAGCTTCCATGGTAGACCAGTAATAGCCTGCCCTTAGAATCTTCTTAGCCATTGTATGCCCGCTCAAGTGGGAGCCAAACGTACCACTGTGTATCTCAATCATGATTAACTCTGCTTCAGCTTTGTCTACGCATCGGAGTAAAACACAATCATGGATGCGCTTATAGAGAATGCCGTTGCTCAGGAAGAACTTGGCAGCAAATTTCCTTAGGAACTTTTTGTCATTTACAGAAGCTCCTTCGGGATATTCTCTAGTCTGGAGATACCTTTTGATTTCGTGAAACCAGGGTTGTTCCACTACTTCTTCGGTATTAATCTCATGACAATGCGCAGGTTCATCCATTCGCTCGACGGTGATTTGGGGAGCCTCGTTATCCCAGTTGAGTTTAAACATGGAAGACATGGTAGCCAGAGCATCTGCTAGCTGATTCTCTTCTCGCGGGAAATGCTCGAAGGTGATTTGCTTGAAATGAGGCAACAATGTCAGGACATGTTCTTTGTATGGGATAAGATTAGGATTCCTGGTATCCCACTCTCCTTTGATTTGACTGATAACCAAAGCTGAGTCCCCAAATACGATCAAGGATTTGATCCCCAAGTCTATAGCAGCCTTAAGACCAAAGATGCAAGCTTCATATTCAGCCATGTTGTTGGTACAGCTGAAGCAAAGTCGGGCCGTGAAAGGTGTATGGCAACCTTCCGGGGAAATGAGTACCACACTGATACTGTTTCCAAGTGCATTTGAAGCACCATCAGAGTACAGGGTCCATCGGGATATATTTTCAGGTCCGTCATACGGTCCATTACCTTCAATGTTGTCCAAATTCATGATGTCCTCGTCCGGGAAATCAAATCTCATGGACTGATAATCTTCGATAGCTTGATGAGCTAGATGGTCAGCTAGTACACTCCCTTTTATAGCTTTTTGGGTAGTATACTGGATGTCATACTCAGTCAGGATCATTTTCCATCTAGCGATTCTTCCAGATAAAGCAGGCTTCTCGAAGATATACTTGATAGGATCCATTTTGGAAATCAACAAAGTGGTATGAGTCAACATATACTGCCTTAGTCGGCGAGCAGTCCATACCAAAGTGCAGCAAGTTTTCTCGAGCAGTGAGTAGCGAGTCTCCCAGTCGATAAAATTTTTGCTAAGGTAATAAATGGCATGCTCTTTTCGACCATACTCGTCATGCTGGCCCAATACGCACCCCATTGAGTTATCCAACACGGTCAGATACATGATCAATGGCCTTCCTTCGACGGGTGGTATCAGAATAGGAGGTTCTAGCAAGTACTCCTTGATCTTATCAAAAGCAGTTTGACAATCATCGTTCCATTCGACTACCTGATCTTTTTTTAATAATTTGAAAATTGGCTCACAGGTGGACGTCAGATGAGAGATGAATCTGGCAATATAGTTCAAGCGCCCCAAGAATCCTCTGACCTCCTTTTCAGTACGGGGAGCAGGAATTTCTTGTATTGCTTTCACTTTCGCTGGATCGACCTCAATTCCTTTGTTGCTGACAATAAATCCTAGAAGTTTACCAGACCTAACTCCAAAGGTGCACTTACTTGGATTCAGCCTGAGTTTGTACTCCTTCAACCTAGCAAACAGCTTTTGCAGATGTTCGAGGTGTTCCTCCTCTGTTTGTGATCGAGCTATCATGTCGTCTACGTAAACCTCGATCTCATGATGTATCATATCATGGAACAAAGCCACCATGGCGCGCTGATAAGTTGTCCCTGTGTTCTTCAGTCCGAACGACATCACCTTGTAACAGAAAGTACCCCATTGTGTAACAAAGGTTGTTTTCTCCATGTCCTCGGGGGCCATTTTGATCTGGTTGTAGCCCGAGAATCCGTCCATGAAGGAAAACACCTTGTGCTGAGCTGTGTTGTCAATCAAAATGTCGATATGCGGTAGCGGAAAATCATCTTTAGGGCTGGCCCTATTCAAATCCCGGTAGTCCACACACATTCTGACCTTGCCATCTTTTTTAGGAACTGGCACGATGTTAGCAACCCATTATGGATAGGATGTGACAGCCATAAATCCAACGTTGAATTGCTTCATTACTTCAGCTTTAATCTTCTCAGACATGCCGGGCCTCATTCGGCGGACTTTTTGCTTGATCGGTGGACAATCCTCTCTTGTAGGGAGACGGTGAACCACAATATCTGTGTCTAAACCAGGCATGTCTTCATAAGACCAGGCGAAGATTTCAACGTATTCATTCAATAGTTGTATCAAACGCTCCTTGACACTTGGTTCCAGATTGGCACCCACTTGTACTTCCTTCCGGTCTTCCTCTGTTCCTAAGTTGACAGTTTCCAACAACTCTTCATGAGGCAAGATGGCCCTTTCTTCTTGCTGTAGAAGTCTGGCTAGCTCCCCTGGTACTTCACAATCTTCGTCATCTTCATACTCATCCTGATTGACCAAATCTTCAGAGTTATCGAAGGACATAGCAGAATAGTCACCCATAGAATCCGGAGTGGATGGGTACCTGCATTTGTGAGTGTGGGTGTGTGTAAGGGATAGCCATCCTTAAACAAACAAAATGCAAAAGGAAAGAAAATGAACACAGCAGTTTATCAATGAAAAACGTCCAATGAATCATTAAACATGGCATATGAATATGAAGAGAATCAAAACCCTTACAAATGGACCTACATGCCCCAGGCAAGGCATGAGGTGAAAAATAATGTGCAGATTGTTTAAAAGTAATTATTACAGACCAACAGGAAATGTTTGAAAGATAAGTTACTGATTAATGAAAGTAATGGGGACGAAGTCTTTCGCCTCCCAGTTGCGCAGTCCCCCTTCAATGGTTGGGAAGATCCAGTCTTCAATGTTGGCCTCTTCGTCTTCGTCTTCCAAGGCATTGATTCCATGAGGAGAAATCTTAATGGGCGTTCTTTCAACTTTTGAGCGGCGCATAGCTTTCTGCCCTGCAACGATAAATCCTAATCCAAACTTGTCTGTCTTGTGAGGGAAATAAGGCAACTGACCCCATGTTGAGCTCTTCCCTTCCTTCATCGCAGCCTTTGCGTCTTTTAGAGATGCCATCCTGGCCACCTGCTTGGGCTCCTCAGCTACCGCTTTTGCCACTGCCACCTCGGGAGAGACTTCCTCAAAATGCTGAAATGGTGTTTCAATGAATTCTCCGTCCACCTCTACATACCGAAAGGAGTTCAGGTGACTGATCATATATTCTTCTTCACCGTGTACAATTATAATCTTTCCTTTGACAGGGTACTTCAACATCTGATGTAGGGAGGAAGTGACTGCCCCAACATTATGTATCCATGGTCTCCCTAGCAAGCAAGAGTATGACGGACGGATGTCCATCACATAGAAAGTTGAATAGAATACTTCAGTGCCCATCTTGATGGGAATGTCGACCTCCCCATGCACCAATCTTTTAGACCCGTCAAAGGCCCTGACAATGATATCACTTGGTTTTAGCTCCAAGCCTTCACAATCCAATCGATCCAGAGCTTTCTTAGGCAGCATGTCCAGAAAAGAGCCAGTGTCGACCAAAACATGGGCCAGAGTAGTTCCTCGGAAATCAACTGACACATGCAATGCGTCATTGTGCTTTCTTCCTTTCGGAGTCAGGTCAGCATCAGAGAAACCTAGGCCATTGTCTGCGGTAAGGCTGGCTACACAATCCTGGAATTGATCGGCTGAGGTTTCCTGGGGCACATGGGCTGTCTTCAAAAACCTTATCAATGCTTTGGCATGAGCCTCCGAACAAAGCAGCAAGGCTAGCATGGAGATCTTCGAGGGGGTTTGCCCCAGTTGCTCTACCACATCATAATCACTCTTCTTAATTATTTTCAGAATCTCCTCCATCTCTTTCTTTGAGGTTTCGGGGATGACCAATGGTTGAGCCCTCGTCCTGACGAGCTCATCTTGGATCCCTTTCCCCTTATCAACAGAAGTAGGAGGGGCAACCACAGGAATAACAGCTTCTTCAATTAACGAAGTTCTTGCGGAAAGTTTTATCGGTGCAGGAGTAACTTTGGCAGCAGCTGAGGGTCCAAAGATTGCCTTTGGAGGGGCAATCTCTGGAGAGAATATTCTCCCACTTCGGGTAATCTTACTTGTACCGACAATGTTTCCAATGTCGGCATCTTCTTCATCAGAGCTTTCCTCGGTTATCTCAACTTGTTTAACACCATGGTAGTAGATTTCTCCACCATAATTCCATGGTATTGATTTATCAGAAATGTAGGGGACAAGCCCAGGCATGGTTATTTTCAGAGGAACAAACTTCGTAGCGGATGTAATCTTAACAGGCTTTTTAGGGACCTTGGAAAGATTGGTGGAAATGGTGATTATTGAAACATCTTTGATAGGGGTTGGAGTAGCAGGAATCTTTTCGAAAAGAATTTGTTGACTGTCCATTAGGCCTTGGATGCCTATCTTTAGCAATGGACAGTCGATTGGTAGGGAGGAACAACAGTAGCAGTCTTCTTTACACCCTGGGAAAATCCCAACTTTCAACAGATTTAACTTGATTGTCAATAGTGGAGTCATCAGATCATCAACAGCAGAAACACACAGATCTTCTTCAATAGCATGGACATTGCGACCATGCTTCGGCATTGGAGCCGATATTACGTTTGGCTTCTCTAGAGCATCGAACTCAACCTCTTTTGCATCTATCAAGTCTTGAATTTTATGCTTAAGCGCCCAACAATCATTGGTGTCATGCCCGATGCTGTCAGAATGATAGGCGCATTTAGCATTGGGATGATAATATGGGGAAGATGTGTTCACATTTTTTGGTGCCTCTTTGATAGTAGTGAGATTTAGCTTCAACAAATGGGGAAGAACTTGTGCAGGCGTCATATTGATGCGGGTGAACTGCCGTTGTGGCCGCTCCACCCGTTACTGATTTGGTCTGGACTGATTGTTACGAGGCTGATCATTTGATGAATTTTGGATCATCACGGCCCCCACGGTCGGCCGACGTTCAGTTCTTCCCGATCTTTTCTGAGAGTATATAACAGTTGCTTCCTTCTTGGCCGGAAATGACTTCTTAGCAATTGTAGAGGCAGAGGAATCCCTTTGAATCTTTCCATTCTTAATACCTACTTCCACCCGTTCGCCAGTCAGAATCAATTCAGTAAACCCTGCGGAAGAGCTCCCGATCAGAAGGTTAAAGAACGGGCCAGATAGGGTCCCCAAGAACATATCAACTAATTCTCTATCAGAAAGAGGTGGCTGCACTCTTCCGGCCAAGTCGCGCCACTTCTGGGCGTATTCTTTGAATCCCTCATTTGAGGCCATTCCCATACTCTGGAGCTGAGTACGGGTTGGCGCCAAGTCAGCATTATATTGATATTGGCGATAAAAGGCAGCTGCCAAGTCTTCCCAGTTATGCACTTCTGACCTCTCAAGCTGGTAAAACCAATCTAGTTGTGTTCCGGACAAACTGTCCTGAAAGAAGTGTACCCAAAGATTTCTGTCGGATGTATGAGGTTGAATTCTTCTGACATATGACCTCAGGTGCATTTTTGGGCAAGACAGCCCGTCATACTTTGCAAAAATTGGCACCTTAAACTTTGGAGGGATCACAATTCCAGCAATCAATCCCAATTCCTCAAAATCTAACCCAGGAACCCTCTGCAGCTCCATAGCTGCCAGTCTATCCTCCAGGTTTTTGTATCTGTCGTCCGCTGGCGGGTATTGCTACTCTGAGTAGTCTTCATCTTCCTCAACCTCTTCCTCTTCAGCCTCGGACTCAGAAGGTAGTGCAGCTCCTTTTCCCTTACTGGTTTCCTCCTCAGATGCGGAAGGAAATTCAAGAACTCTTCTAGCTTCACTCTCAAACCTTCTTCCCAGTGTAACTACCCCAACTCTTTTCTTTCTTCTTTTTCACCTTTTCTTGCTCTTTGTTCCCAAGCAGTGCTTTTAGATCCTCCTGACCCTTTGCCAAGGTCATTAGGAGTTGTTGAAACTATGATTTTTGTGACTGCAGATCTTTAACCGTCTGTTTGAGATCCATCTTACTGAAATAAACAGCAGAGAGATAAGGAAACCTGGTGTGGAGACCTGCTTATGCATATGATGAATGATATGTTTATTCATGCAATGCATTCAAGGATTTAGAAATTCAAAATTGTTGCAGACAAAAAGAACACACGTCATATTAATAAGAAGAGATTTTGTCAGTACATAAATGCCCCATGGGCCAAATATTACAAAAACTTCTTAAGGTAAAAAGATGTTGCGCATCCTCTTTGGTGCGATGTAAGTGTTAAGGGTCTCTTCCTCGTGAAGTCGGCGGGTAAGCTCCAAAACCTTCTTCTCACTGGCATAGAATCTGGCTTCAAAAGTATTCCGCTCTTCCTTGAGTTGGATCCAACTCTTCTGCATTTCCTCCCATGATGTTGGCATGTCAGGGTGTAGGATGGTGTAGGGAACCTCTCCTTCCTTAACGAGCTCTTTAATCAAAGGGAGAATATGAGGATAAGGCATCATAAGACTCTGGGCTCGAGTTCGTACCCACTTGAGATAAGGCTCAAGAGGGATGGAGTTCTTGTGCCCCAGTGTCTTGCTATCTACCTTGTTAGGCATCCTCCAAGCTCTGATGAATCTTTGGCGAAGTCCTTGCGTATCGTTGTCGAAGTCAAAAACTAGGTCAAGAATCAGCATGCCATGAGGGCCATCCCTCCATGCATATCCAAATTGTCTTAAAGCTAGGCAAGGGTTGTAGGTAATGCCTCCCCTAATGCCAAGTAATGGGATATTAGGGAACTCACCACAATGATCGACGATGATGACATTTTCTCTGGACCGAGAACACCAATGTACATCAGAGTGTGTGAGGGTCATCAACCGTTGTGACCACCTTAAGCCTTGGTCATTCTTCAGAACAGATTGTGGAAGGTGCGAAATAAACCACCTTGCAAGGAGAGGAGTACAGCACATGAGAACACCTCTCTTTCTCATTGTTCGTGTGTAAAATGAGTGGAGGATGTCCCCAAGCAATGTAGGTATGGGATTCCTGGATAGGAAAATCTTGACAGCATTGACATCTATAAGTTGGTCAGGATTTGGGAACAAGACCAACCCATAAATGAGGAGTGCCACGATCTCTTCAAAGGCTTGCAGATCCAAGGAATTCTAACACTCTTGTGCCTTCTCAAACAAGAACTTTGCCAAGAAGCCCTTGACACCACTTCTAGTCTCCCAATGCCCCTTGATGTCAGATGGTTGCAAGTGTAGTGCTTGAGCAACATCTTCAGGCTTTGGTTCTTTTTCCGTACCGTTGTAGGGTAGTTGATTAAGAATAGGAATTCTTAGGAGTTGAGAAAATTCCTCCAAAGTAGGCACCAATTGATAGTCGGGGAATGTGAAACAGTGATGAAGGGGGTCAAATAATTGGAACAACACTTTCACCATGTCTTCTTCAATGTTTGTGTTGACTAGGATGAGCAGTCTGCCATGTCTTTCACTGAAGGGAGAGCTTTCTGGAATTCTGGATGTAAGCTCCTTGAGTTGAGGAGGGATTCTCACAAGGTTGACTTGGATAGTTTTCCTGCGAAGAATTTCCATGACCTGCAAAACAAGACCAAAGATGAAGATCCAAACCCTTGAAATGGTTAGTGGATGCATATGATGCTTTATGATGTTCATGATGTATGCACAAACATATGTACAAGCAAGTCACACAAAAAACCTAGTTTCAGGCTTGCATGGGGTTTCATAGGTAAGTGTTAGAACAAAGTTTGAATCTACTACCCTATGTTTAAGTTTTGATGATAACAAAATGAAAAGATATATTATTTATATGATTCATGTATGAACTATGTGCTACCTAAAAATATTACGTTCTGCTTTGCAGAAACTCTGATAGGTATCAGCAAGAGCACACTTAATCAGCATCAGAATATTGGTTCTTGACATCAGCATCAGAAGTTGCTATATCAGAATACCAGAATCAGAAGATTAACTCACGTGTATGCTGAAGCTTGATGAACAGAACTGCGCTCAACACACTGATAATGAAAACACAAGTTCATCAGCAGTTAAGCAGAGTCAGAATGAGCCAAGCCAGAACATGCATTAAGTAAGCAACGATATTGTGCATTGAAAGCAAATTATTACCAACGGCCTCATTCCAGACAAGATCTGTTCAATAAGGAAAGTTTGTTATTAGCATTGAATCAAGAATATTGCTCCAACGTTCAACAATCTCAGTGCTATATAAACAAGAATATGAAGATTGAATTGGCTAATGCTATCCAACATTTTACACGCCTAAAAGCTAATCATAATCTTCCTTCTATCAGTTTGCTAAACGCTACATGTCTCCTTACTCAATCATTGTTTAGCAATCTAGTTTCATAAGCTTAAGTTGTGTATACATCACAGTTGTGATACAGTTTTGTAGAAAACATTCACACAACTAGATTTATCTTCTTTGTAAGAAAGTGTTTCCTTGACAAACCGGGTTGTGGTTTGCATCAAGAAGGCTTTAACAGTTGTTAAAGCAGTTTGTAATATTCAGTTGAATATAGTGGATTAAGACCTCGTTGGAGAGAGGCGAAATCACCTTGACGGGTGGACTGGAGTAGTTTGAGATCAAACGAACCAGGATAAAAATATCTTGTTCATTGCATTGATTTTCAGTTTTACAATTCAACCCCCCCCCCCCCCCCCTTCTTGTGTTTTTCACTTCTTCAATTGGCATCAGAGCGCCTGGTTCTGAGCTAAAACAATTAACCGTGTCAGTACAAGATCCAGCGTCAGAAAAACACAATGGCAGGAAACTATTCTCACACTAGCAATGACAACCATGAGGACAGAGACAGATTCAACGGCAAACCTCCAGTCTTTGATGGAGAAAACTTTGATTACTGGAAAGACAGAATTGAAAGCTTCTTTCTGGCACATGATGCTGATCTGTGGGATATGGTGACAGATGGATACACGCACCCTGTGAATGCAAGCGGTCAGAAGATTGATAGAAAAACAATGTCTGACCAACAAAAGCGTGACTTCAAGAATCACCACAAGGCCAGAACCATCCTTCTCAGCGCCATCTCCTATACTGAATATGAAAAGATCTCCAACAGAGACACAGCAAAGAACATCTTTGACTCTCTCAGAATGACGCATGAGGGCAACGTTCAGGTCAAAGAAACTAAAGCTCTGGCGCTCATTCAGAAGTATGAGGCGTTCAAAATGGAAGAATCTGAATCCATTGAAACAATGTTCTCAAGATTCCAGATTCTGGTAGCTGGTCTCAAGGTTCTGGACAAAGGATACTCTACTGCTGACCATGTCAAGAAAATCATCAGAAGTTTACGCAAGCAGTGGATGTTAGAACAAAGTTTGAATCTACTACCCTATGTTTAAGTTTTGATGATAACAAAATGAAAAGATATATTATTTATATGATTCATGTATGAACTATTTTCTACCTAAAAATATTACGTTCTGCCTTGCAGAAACTCTGATAGGTATAAGCAAGAGCACACTTAAAACAGCATCAGAATATTGGTCCTTGACATCAGCATCAGAAGTTGCTTTATTAGAATACCAGAATCAGAAGATCAACTCATGTGTATGCTGAAGCTTGATGAACAGAACTGCGCTCAACACTCTGATAAATAAAAACAACAGTTCATCAGCAGTTAAGCAGAGTCAGAATGAGCCAAGCCAGAACATGCATTAAGTAAGCAACGGTACTGTGCATTGAAAGCAAATTATTACCAACGTCCTCATTCCAGACAAGATCTTCTCAATAAGGAAAGTTTGTTATTAGCATTGAATCAAGAATATTGCTCCAACGTTCAACAATCTCAGTGCTATATAAACACGACTATGAAGATTGAATTGGCTAATGCTCTCTAACATTTTACACGCCTAAAAGCTAATCATAATCCTCCTTCTCTCAGTTTGCTAAACACTGCATATCTCCTTATTCAATCATTGTTTAGCAATCTAGTTTCATAAGCTTAAGTTGTGTATACATCACAGTTGTGATACAGTTTTGTAGAAAACATTCACACACCTAGATTTATCTTCTCTGTAAGAAAGTGTTTCCTTGACAAACCGGGTTGTGGTTTGCATCAAGAAGGCTTTAGCAGTTGTTAAAGCAGTTTGTAATATTCAGTTGAATATAGTGGATTAAGACCTCGTTGGAGAGAGGCGAAATCACCTTGACGGGTGGACTGGAGTAGTTTGAGATCAAACGAACCAGGATAAAAATATCTTGTTCATTGCATTGATTTTCAGTTTTACAATTCAACCCCCCCTTCTTGTGTTTTTCACTTCTTCAATTGGTATCAGAGCGCCTGGTTCTGAGCTAAAACATTTAACCGTGTCAGTAAAAGATCCAGCGTCAGAAAAACACAATGGCAGGAAACTATTCTCACACCAGCAATGACAACCATGAGGACAGAGACAGATTCAGCGGCAAACCTCCAGTCTTTGATGGAGAAAACTTTGATTACTGGAAAGACAGAATTGAAAGCTTCTTTCTGGCACATGATGCTGATCTGTGGGATATGGTGACAGATGGATACACGCACCCTGTGAATGCAAGCGGTCAGAAGATTGATAGAAAAACAATGTCTGACCAACAAAAGCGTGACTTCAAGAATCACCACAAGGCCAGAACCATCCTCCTCAGCGCCATCTCCTATACTGAATATGAAAAGATCTCCAACAGAGACACAGCAAAGAACATTTTTGACTCACTCAGAATGACGCATGAGGGCAACGTTCAGGTCAAAGAAACTAAAGCTCTGGCGCTCATTCAGAAGTATGAGGCGTTCAAAATGGAAGAATCTGAATCCATTGAAACAATGTTCTCAAGATTCCAGATTCTGGTAGCTGGTCTCAAGGTTCTGGACAAAGGATACTCTACTGCTGACCATGTCAAGAAAATCATCAGAAGTTTACCCAAGCAGTGGAGACCAATGGTTACAGCTCTGAAGCTAGCAAAAGATCTCAACAAAATCACTCTGGAGGAACTTATCAGCTCCCTCAGAAGTCATGAGATAGAGCTAGAAGCTGAAGAGCCTCAGAAGCAAGGTAAGCCTTTAGCATTGAAATCTAACAAAAAATCTGAGTCTAAAGTTTTGCAGGCAGTGGAAGAAACATCTGATGGATCCTCATCAGAAGAAGACGAACTCTCCCTCCTCTCCAGAAGAGTAAATCAACTGTGGAAGCAAAGACAAAGGAAGTTCAGGAATCCCAGAAGATCTGATCAGAACGAGTCCTCTTCCAGATACAGAAGGACAGAGTCTTCCTCTGGAAACAGAAGATCTGAAGGCTCCTCAAGTAGCAAAAATCCAAACACCAAGGACATCATCTGCTATGAGTGCAATGAGCAAGGACACTACAAGAGTGACTGCCCAAAGCTTCAGAGGAAAAAGCCCAAAAAGAAGTTTGGAAGAGAAAAGAAGAAAAGTGTCATGGCTACATGGGATGACTCTGACTCGTCTGAAGCTGACTCAGAATCAGATGATGAGAGGGCAAACATAGCTCTCATGGCTAACATTTCAGAAGATAGTGAAGCTTCTGAATCAGACTCTGAATCAGACACTGAAGAGGTATTTCCTAACTTTGCTGTTAATTTTACCAAGGCTGAACTTGCTGAAAGCCTTAATGAAATCCTGGAAAGGTATCAGCAAATTAGAGTTAAATTCAGAGACCTGAAAAGGAATCTTGAATCTGACTCTAATAAGACTGAGAGTCTCAAATTGGAGAATTCTGAGCTGAGAAATAAGATTTCAAAATTAGAAAACACTTTACAAAACTCTCAGAAGGAACCAATTTCTGAAACTCCCAGCAACGCTGATGAGATCATCAAGGAGTATGATCACAGTTTCCAGAAGTTCCTTGCTAAAAGCATAGATATAAGCAAAATGGCTTCAATGATCTATGGAGTTAGCAGAAACGGCAGGAAAGGAATAGGATACCAAGGTAAGGTTCCTACACCAAAGAATGTCATGGACTTAACCATTAAACACACACCTCTGAATTCACATTTTGTGTATGGTCACACACATGATATTAAATACACTAGCAGTAAGCACTCTGTGAAACCAAAATTAAACCAGAGTTTTGGTAAAACTAACAAATCAGGACCCAAGAAAATCTGGGTACCTAAGGATAAAATAATACATGTTGCAGATATCTTTAGCAGCAAGTCAGAAACACCAGTCATGGTACCTGGACTCTGGCTGCTCGCGACACATGACGGGAAGAAGGCATATGTTCCAAAGCCTGGAACTTAAGCCTGGAGGCCACGTTGGCTTTGGAGGCAATCAGAGGGGAAAGATAATTGGCTCTGGAACTGTAGGTAATGGAAATCTTCCCTCTATTAATAATGTTCTGCTAGTAGATGGATTAATGCATAATCTGTTATCCATAAGTCAATTAAGTGATAACGGTTATGATATAATCTTTAATCAAAAATCATGTAAAGCTGTTAGTCAGAAAGATGGGACTATCCTGTTTAATGGTAAGAGGAAAAACAACATTTACAAAATCAAACTTTCTGAACTAAAAAGTCAGAATGTAAAGTGCCTTCAGTCTGTTAACAACGAGCAGTGGATCTGGCACAGAAGATTGGGGCATGTTAGTATGAGAAGAATATCTCAGATTAACAAACTCAATCTGGTCAGAGGACTTCCTAATTTGAAGTTCAATTCAGATGCTCTGTGTGAAGCATGTCAGAAAGGCAAGTTTGCAAAACCTTCTTTTAAATCTAAAAATGTTGTTTCTACCTCTAAGCCATTAGAACTTCTGCACATTGACTTATTTGGACCAGTTAAAACTGCTTCAGTCAGTGGCAAGAAGTATGGGTTAGTAATCGTAGATGACTATAGCAGATGGACATGGGTAAAGTTCTTAAGACACAAGGACGAGTCACACTCTGTGTTTGTTACCTTCTGTAACCAAGTTCAGAATGAAAATGATCTTAGAATCGTTAAAGTCAGAAGTGATCATGGTGGAGAATTTGAAAACAAAGATTTTGAGTCATTCTTTAATGACAGAGGCATTCTGCATGATTTCTCTTGTCCTAGAACTCCCCAACAAAATGGAGTTGTAGAATGAAAGAACAGAACATTACAAGAAATGGCCAGAACCATGATCAATGAGACAAACGTTGCTAAGATCTTCTGGGCAGAGGCAATAAACACAGTGTGCTACATTCAGAATAGAATCTCAATAAGACATATTCTGGAAAAGACTCCATATGAATTGTGGAAGAACAGAAAGCCCAACATATCATATTTTCATCCATTTGGATGTACTTGTTTTATGTTAAATACAAAGAATTATTTGAACAAGTTTGACTCTAAAGCACAGAAGTGTATTATGTTAGGATACTCTGAACGCTCAAGAGGGTACAGAGTATACAATACAGAAACAAAGATTGTGGAAGAATCAATCAGTGTTCGTTTTGATGATAAGCTTGACTCTGAAAAGTCAAAGCAAAATGAAGTTTTTGCAGGTATGGAAATTGAATTTACAGGTTCTGAAGATAAGTCATCAGAAGCTCTCAACACAGACACTCCTTCAACATCTGAAAGGAGCACTACTAGCAATCCTACAACAGCTGTTGATCAACCTCAGAAGAGATTACCCAGAAGCAGCTTGGATCACCCAGAAGAGACTATCTTAGGAAGAAAGGAAGATCCAATCAGAACAAGAGCAAGCTTCAGAAACTCTGAAGAAACACTCATGGGACTTGTGTCTCTGATTGAACCTTCTTCTATTGATGAAGCACTTCTGGATAATGACTGGATTCTGGAAATGCAAGAAGAGCTGAATCAATTCACCAGAAATGACGTATGGGATCTTGTTCCTAGACCAAAAGGATTCAACGTCATTGGAACAAGATGGGTCTTCAGAAACAAGCTAAATGAACAAGGTGAAGTCATCAGAAACAAGGCACGACTGGTTGCATAAGGTTATAGTCAGCAAGAGGGGATAGACTATACAGAAACCTTTGCTCCAGTCGCCAGGTTAGAATCTATCAGACTTTTAATTTCATTTGCCGTTAATAGAGGCATCACTCTGTATCAGATGGATGTCAAGAGTGCATTCTTAAACGGTTATATAGAAGAAGAGGTTTATGTGCACCAACCCCCTGGTTTTGAAAATACAAAACATCCAGAACATGTTTTCAAACTAAAGAAGTCACTATATGGTCTGAAACAAGCTCCCAGAGCTTGGTATGAAAGGCTAAGTAACTTTCTGTTAGAAAATGAATTCACCAGAGGGAAGGTGGACACTACCTTATTCTGTAAATTAGTTAAGAATGACATCTTAGTCTGTCAAATTTACGTTGATGATATTATTTTTGGTTCTACTAATCCTTCTCTTGGAAGAAAATTTGCTAAGTGTATGCAGGCAGAATTTGAGATGAGCCTCATGGGGGAACTGAAATTCTTTCTAGGAATTCAGATCAATCAAACTCCAGAGGGAACTTACATTCATCAGAGCAAATACATCAGAGATCTTCTGAAGAAATTTGACCTCTCAGAATGTAAGCCATCAAAGATTCCAATGCATCCAACGTGCATTCTGGAAAGAGAAGAGGTAAGCAAAAATGTAGAACAGAAAGTCTACAGAGGTATGATTGGTTCTCTCCTTTATCTGACTGCTTCAAGACCTGATATATTATTCAGCGTTTGTATTTGTGCTAGATTCCAATCAGATCCTAGAGAATCTCACTTAACAGTTGTTAAGCGAATTTTCAAGTATCTGAAAGGTACTACTAATCTGGGTTTGTTTTATAGAAAATCTAGTGATTACAGTTTAGTAGGCTACTGCGATGCTGACTTTGCTGGAGACAGAGTGGAGCGTAAAAGTACTTCTGGAAGCTGCCAGTTTCTGGGAGAAAATCTGATCTCTTGGTCCAGCAAAAGGCAATCAACAATTGCGCTATCAACAGCAGAAGCTGAGTACATAGCAGCAGCAGGATGTAGCACACAAATACTCTGGATGAAAAGTCAGCTTGAAGACTTCCAGATTTTTGAGAGTAACATTCCTATACTCTGTGATAATACTTCTGCTATTTGCTTAAGTAAGAATCCCATTTTACATTCTAGATCTAAGCATATAGAAATAAAACATCATTTCATTAGGGACTATATTCAGAAAGGAATTTTGAACTTAAAATTTATAGATACAGACCATCAATGGGCTGATATCTTCACTAAACCCCTTTCTGAAGATAGGTTTAATTTCATTCTGAAACATCTCAGCATGAAAATCTGCCCAGCGTGAAAATGTTTTAATTCCATATATTTATCTTCATAATGTATTTGTTTTGCTGTGAACTTCTGATCAATGTCCTTTCAGAAAGATAGAACATGCAGATTGTATCAGATGCAAGTCTAAAGATCTGAGAGTCTAAACTCAAAGACAGACGTGCTGATCACTACATCAAACAAGTGTCATCCAATCATCAGCAAATCTCTGAAGCAGAACGCGTGCACGCTTCTGAGAAGGCAAAACGCTGATTAGGTGCATTGAGACACATGTCTGGTAACCGTTTTTAAGTATCTTTCTCAAATCCCCCAAAATCAGCAAGCATTAAATGAAAGTAATCATGTTTTTAAAACGTAATCATGATTTTATTTCTCTTTCTTAAAAACGTTTACTCTTTCAAAATATTCTGAACCCTATTTAAACACGTTAACCTCTCATTTTAATCTTTTACAGTTTCTCACTTTTCTCAAGCATTCTCTGCATTTTTCTGTGTTCATCTCTCTCAAACCCTTTTTCTCAGTTTTTCTCAAAAATCCCTTAGTGTGAACATGGCAACCTCCAGCAGTGCTTCTGCAGGTTCTCAGAAGAAAGCATCATCTGAACAGTATCAAGTGCCATTCAGAACACTCCTCACTCCTGTGAAGAATCTTGAAGTGTTATCTGAATTAATCATTGATTTTGGAAGTCTGAAGGAAAACGGTTTTGACTTAACAGAAGAAGTTAGGGCACAGAAATTGGAAAGGTATTTTGACAGGTTGGTTGGACCAACATTCCCTATGTTAGTCAAGGAGTTCTGGATTCATGCGACGGCTTCAACGCATCAAGTCACCTCCTACATTATAGGGAAGAAGATTGTGATCACTGAGGATCACATAGCAAGGTTAATCGGTTACAGTGGCGGTGGCGTCCGCTGTATTGATATGGCTGAGAGATGTGCTGACGTGGGCGTCATAGCAAGAAGGATTTTCACCCATGGGGTGCCCAGCAGCAAGATCAAAGATCTGAAGGATCATCACAGAGTTTGGGCGAAGATAATTCTGGGGTGCTTTAACCACAGGAAACCAACTAGTTCCCCTGATTACATAAATGTGGATCAGCAGTTTCTGATCTACTTTATCAATCAGAAGGTAAAAATCAACTTGGCTCATCTTCTGTTTAACCACCTCAGAACAAGCGTGAAGGAAACCAGGGAAGAAGAAAGAACAAAGAGGGATTGGATACCCTTTGGAAGGTTGATATCAGATATTCTGACTGAGAATAGACTGATAGAGCATCTGATAGAAGCTCAAGAGTTAAGCACCATTGAACCAACGGTTGGGAAGCCTCTGAACGCGAAGAACTTGAAGAAAATGAAGTTGATAGAGAATATCAAAAAGGAACCCAGCGCTACTCCTATTGCTGATATCACCAGCAGAAGAGTTCCACTGAGTGACTTTCCTTTATTTTCTGAGATAGAATCCAAGCTAGTGGTAGTTCTCAGATATCTGGACGCGTGCAAAGCTGATGGTACAGATCCCAATCTGAAGATCAAAGATCTGCACCAACCTCAACCAGAAGTGACTCTGAAGAAGACGAAGAAAAGGAAGGCACCTTCAGAAGGATCATCCCAGCAGACACCCAAGAAAAGAGGTAATTTATCTACTGCTTCTGTTTTAAATTCTTCTACTATTCCAGCATCAATTCCACCTCCAACCTCTCATAGAATCTCAATCCCCATCCCAACAATAGATGAAACTGAACCAGAAGATGACCCTTCTGAGGCACTTCAACTCAGAAGACCCAGAACCAAACATCCCAAACCAACAATCTCAACAACATCAGCAATTGACAAAGTGCTGTCTGACATTGATCAACACACTTCTGATCACTCCTCCATTAATCCAAACTTTGAACCACAAATTGTCCCTCCTCCACAACCAGAACAACAGCAATCTGCTGAAGAACCAGAACAACAACAACCTCTCTCATCCATTCCAGAAGAACCTCTTATCCCTGAACAACCAGAAATTCCAACAACTTCTCCACAACCAGCAATTCCTTCTCCCTCTCCTCCACCTTCTGAACCTCATTCACCTCAACCATCACCTCTGGCAATCCAGCTGCCATGTGGAACAACAGTCACAATGGCCCAGCTGCCATCCTCACCAGAATCCACACCACCAAATACTCCCAAAACACCAAACAGTCCAATCATTATTTCTGATTCTCCCACTCCCTCTCCAAAACAAACAGCTCCCAAGCAAACCACCGAAAACCCCAGCAGGACCGTCATAGACTTAACAATCCTTGATCGTCTTGCTGATCTGAAACATAAAATAGCCATTCCAAAACCAAAACAACCAGATGTTGGCTCTGGTATTATGAATTTTGAAACAGGTTTGCAGCAGTGGATTGCTTCTCTGAAGCAAGTCTGTCCTGGAATGATTGACCCAGCTGCCTCTGACCAGCTCTGGTCACAATTCAGAATTTGGGTACGTGCTGAAGCCCTCAAGTTGCAGGATATCAACTATGAGCAGGCACAACAGAACTTCAGCCAGCTGCTGAAGGAAGTTGAAAGTCAGCTGCCACAGGAAGACGTGCTCCCTCTGGATAGTGAGCCATGGTCTGAGAAACAACTAGCTTCAAAGGTGCAACCAGAAGAAGACAAGACCATTCAAGCTGAAGCAAGTCAAGCAGAAGATGTTGCAGAAATCTCTCAGAAGCTCCCTGCTTCTGATGTTTCTCAAGCTGCCTTGGACTGGCAGACTCTGAAAGAGCTGAAGCTGAATGACATGCGTCTGCAGCAGAGGATGGATGAAAATGACCAGAAGATGAAAGAAAGGATGGATGTGCAGGATAGCAAGATTGACACCGTTGTCAGCATGGTACACAAGTAGAATGAGACTGCTGATCAGATCAAAGCCATGCTGGAGAACCTGTTCACACGCCTTCCTCCCCAACCTTAGTTTTCCATTCATGTCATTTTCATGTTTTCTTTGATTATCTGTTGTACTGTTTTGATTGATTCTGAACCTTTTAATATGACAAGTTTTTCTGCCTTAAATGTTTTAGCACATCACTTACACTTTTTGATTGCTGACAAAAAGGGGGAGAACAAGAATGATATTTTAAACAATAACAGATTACTAAGACAGAAATTCTCGAACATTATAACTCTGATATACTTGAATATGTTTTTCTGTTTTGCTTAAGTCTACAGGTACAAGGAAGCTCCAGGATACTCTGAAGACTAAAGCTCTGATACTCTGACCCGCTCTGATACTTTGACCCAAAGCAAAGCTCTGACAAGAAAAGCTCTGATACGCTGATCTGAAGCTCTGCTCTGATATGCTGATCTAAAGCTTCTGATAGTCAAAGACTCTGATACTCTGATGTTTAAAGAAAGGAAAAAAGATCTGATCCTGAAGAACTCTTGGAATCAAAAAGGGAAGTAATAAACTCAGGGGGAGTATCTCTCAACTCTGATCCCTTATCTTTGATAACTTCTTATTCTGATACATCTTATCATTTAGTTACCTCTGATACTTCTTCACGTTAATTTCAATTAAAAATATCTGGTTTTTGTCATCATCAAAAAGGGGGAGATTGTTAGAACAAAGTTTGAATCTACTACCCTATGTTTAAGTTTTGATGATAACAAAATGAAAAGATATATTATTTATATGATTCATGTATGAACTATTTGCTACCTAAAAATATTACGTTCTGCCTTGCAGAAACTCTGATAGGTATAAGCAAGAGCACACTTAAAACAGCATCAGAATATTGGTCCTTGACATCAGCATCAGAAGTTGCTTTATCAGAATACCAGAATCAGAAGATCAACTCACGTGTATGCTGAAGCTTGATGAACAGAACTGCGCTCAACACTCTGATAAATAAAAACAACAGTTCATCAGCAGTTAAGCAGAGTCAGAATGAGCCAAGCCAGAACATGCATTAAGTAAGCAACGATACTGTGCATTGAAAGCAAATTATTACCAACGGCCTCATTCCAGACAAGATCTGCTCAATAAGGAAAGTTTGTTATTAGCATTGAATCAAGAATATTGCTCCAACGTTCAACAATCTCAGTGCTATATAAACACGACTATGAAGATTGAATTGGCTAATGCTCTCCAACATTTTACACGCCTAAAAGCTAATCATAATCTTCCTTCTCTCAGTTTGCTAAACACTGCATATCTCCTTATTCAATCATTGTTTAGCAATCTAGTTTCATAAGCTTAAATTGTGTATACATCACAGTTGTGATACAGTTTTGCAGAAAACATTCACACACCTAGATTTATCTTCTTTGTAAGAAAGTGTTTCCTTGACAAACCGGGTTGTGGTTTGCATCAAGAAGGCTTTAGCAGTTGTTAAAGCAGTTTGTAATATTCAGTTAAATATAGTGGATTAAGACCTCGTTGGAGAGAGGCGAAATCACCTTGACGGGTGGACTGGAGTAGTTTGAGATCAAACGAACCAGGATAAAAATATCTTGTTCATTGCATTGATTTTCAGTTTTACAATTCAACCCCCCCTTCTTGTGTTTTTCACTTCTTCAGTGGAGACCAATGGTTACAGTTCTGAAGCTAGCAAAAGATCTCAACAAAATCACTTTGGAGGAACTTATCAGCTCCCTCAGAAGTCATGAGATAGAGCTAGAATCTGACGAGCCTCAGAAGCAAGGTAAGCCTTTAGCATTAAAATCTAACAAAAAATCTGAGTCTAAAGTTTTGCAGGCAGTTGAAGAAACATCTGATGGATCCTCATCAGAAGAAGACGAACTCTCCCTCCTCTCCAGAAGAGTAAATCAACTGTGGAAGCAAAGACAAAGGAAGTTCAGGAATCCCAGAAGATCTGATCAGAACGAGTCCTCTTCCAGATACAGAAGGACAGATTCTTCCTCTGGATACAGAAGATCTGAAGGCTCCTCAAGTAGTAAAAAGCCAAACACCAAGGACATCATCTGCTATGAGTGCAATGAGCAAGGACACTACAAGAGTGACTGCCCAAAGCTTCAGAGGGAAAAGCCCAAAAAGAAGTTTGGAAGAGAAAAGAAGAAAAGTCTCATGGCTACATGGGATGACTCTGACTCGTCTGAAGCTGACTCAGAATCAGATGATGAGAGGGAAAACATAGCTCTCATGGCTAACATTTCAGAAGATAGTGAAGCTTCTGAATCAGACTCTGAATCAGACACTGAAGAGAAAATCTGGGTACCTAAGGATAAAATAATACATGTTGCAGATATCTTTAGCAGCAAGTCAGAAACACCAGTCATGGTACCTGGACTCTGGCTGCTCGCGACACATGATGGGAAGAAGGCATATGTTCCAAAGCCTGGAGGCCACGTTGGCTTTGGAGGCAATCAGAGGGGAAATATAATTGGCTCTGGAACTGTAGGTAATGGAAATCTTCCCTCTATTAATAATGTTCTGCTAGTAGATGGATTAATGCATAATCTGTTTTCCATAAGTCAATTAAGTGATAACGGTTATGATATAATCTTTAATCAAAAATCATGTAAAGCTGTTAGTCAGAAAGATGGGACTATCTTGTTTAATGGTAAGAGGAAAAACAACATTTACAAAATCAAACTTTCTGAACTAAAAAGTCAGAATGTAAAGTGCCTTCTGTCTGTTAACAACGAGCAGTGGATCTGGCACAGAAGATTGGGGAATGTTAGTATGAGAAGAATATCTCAGATTAACAAACTCAATCTGGTCAGAGGACTTCTTGATTTGAAGTTCAATTCAGATGCTCCGTGTGAAGCATGTCAGAAAGGCAAGTTTGCAAAACCTTCTTTTAAATCTAAAAATGTTGTTTCTACCTCTAAGCCATTAGAACTTCTGCACATTGACTTATTTGGACCAGTTAAAACTGCTTCAGTCAGTGGCAAGAAGTATGGGTTAGTAATCGTAGATGACTATAGCAGATGGACATGGGTAAAGTTCTTAAGACACAAGGACGAGTCACACTCTGTGTTTGTTACCTTCTGTAACCAAGTTCAGAATGAAAAGGATCTTAGAATCGTTAAAGTCAGAAGTGATCATGGTGGAGAATTTGAAAACAAAGATTTTGAGTCATTCTTTAATGACAGAGGCATTCTGCATGATTTCTCTTGTCCTAGAACTCCCCAACAAAATGGAGTTGTAGAACGAAAGAACAGAACATTGCAAGAAATGGCCAGAACCATGATCAATGAGACAAATGTTGCTAAGATCTTCTGGGCAGAGGCAATAAACACAGCGTGCTACATTCAGAATAGAATCTCAATAAGACCTATTCTGGAAAAGACTCAATATGAATTATGGAAGAACAGAAAGCCCAACATTTCATATTTTCATCCATTTGGATGTACCTGTTTTATGTTAAATACAAAGAATTATCTGAACAAGTTTGACTCTAAAGCACAGAAGTGTATTATGTTAGGATACTCTGAACGCTCAAGAGGGTACAGAGTATACAATACAAAAACACAGATTGTGGAAGAATCAATCAGTGTTCGTTTTGATGATAAGCTTGACCCTGAAAAGTCAAAGCAGAATGAAGTTTTTGTAGGTATGGAAATTGAATTTACAGGTTCTGAAGATAAGTCATCAGAAGCTCTCAACACAGACACTCCTTCAACGTCTGAAAGGAGCACTGCTAGCAATCCTACAACAGCTGCTGATCAACCTCAGAAGAGATTATCCAGAAGCAGCTTGGATCACCCAGAAGAGACTATCTTAGGGAGAAAGGAAGATCCAATCAGAACAAGAGCAAGCTTCAGAAACTCTGAAGAAAATCTCATGGGACTTGTGTCTCTGATTGAACCTTCTTCTATTGATGAAGCACTTCTGGACAATGACTGGATTCTGGCAATGTAAGAAGAGCTAAATCAATTCACCAGAAATGACGTATGGGATCTTGTTCCCAGACCAAAAGGATTCAACGTCATTGGAACAAGATGGGTCTTCAGAAACAAGCTAAATGAACAAGGTGAAGTCATCAGAAACAAGGCACGACTGGTTGCATAAGGTTATAGTCAGCAAGAGGGGATAGACTATACAGAAACCTTTGCTCCAGTCGCCAGGTTAGAATCTATCAGACTTTTAATTTCATTTGCCGTTAATAGAGGCATCACTCTGTATCAGATGGATGTCAAGAGTGCATTCTTAAACAGTTAATAGAAGAAGAGGTTTATGTGCACCAACCCCCTGGTTTTGAAAATACAAAACATCCAGAACATGTTTTCAAACTAAAGAAGTCACTATATGGTCTGAAACAAGCTCCCAGAGCTTGGTATGAAAGGCTAAGTAACTTTCTGTTAGAAAATGAATTCACCAGAGGGAAGGTGGACACTACCTTATTCTGTAAATCAGTTAAGAATGACATCTTAGTCTGTCAAATTTACGTTGATGATATTATTTTTGGTTCTACTAATCCTTCTCTTGGAAGAAAATTTGCTAAGTGTATGCAGGCAGAATTTGAGATGAGCCTCATGGGGGAACTGAAATTCTTTCTAGGAATTCAGATCAATCAAACTCCAGAGGGAACTTACATTCATCAGAGCAAATACATCAGAGATCTTCTGAAGAAATTTGACCTCTCAGGATGTAAGCCATCAAAGATTCCAATGCATCCCACGTGCATTCTGGAAAGAGAAGAGGTAAGCAAAAATGTAGAACAGAAAGTCTACAGAGGTATGATTGGTTCTCTCCTTTATCTGACTGCTTCAAGACCTGATATATTATTCAGCGTTTGTATTTGTGCTAGATTCCAATCAGATCCTAGAGAATCTCACTTAACAGCTGTTAAGCGAATTTTCAAGTATCTGAAAGGTACTACTAATCTGGGTTTGTTTTATAGAAAATCCAGTGATTACAGTTTAGTAGGCTACTGCGATGCTGACTTTGCTGGAGACAGAGTGGAGCGTAAAAATACTTCTGGAAGCTGCCAGTTTCTGGGAGAAAATCTGATCTCTTGGTCCAGCAAAAGGCAATCAACAATTGCGCTATCAACAGCAGAAGCTTAGTACATAGCAGCAGCAGGATATAGCACACAAATGCTCTGGATGAAAAGTCAGCTTGAAGACTTCCAAATTTTTGAGAGTAACATTCCTATACTCTGTGATAATACTTCTGTTATTTGCTTAAGTAAGAATCCTATTTTACATTCTAGAGCTAAGCATATAGAAATAAAACATCACTTCATTAGGGACTATATTCAGAAAGGAATTTTGAATTTAAAATTTATAGATACAGACCATCAATGGGCTGATATCTTCACTAAACCCCTTTCTGAAGATAGGTTTAATTTCATTCTGAAACATCTCAGCATGAAAATCTGCCCAGAGTGAAAATATTTTAATTCCATATATTTATCTTCAGAATGTATTTGTTTTACTGTGAACTTCTGATCAATCTCTTTTCAGAAAGATAGAACATGCAGATTGTATCAGATGCAAGTCTAAAGATCTGAGAGTCTAAGCTCAAAGACAGACGTGCTGATCACTACATCAAACAAGTGTCATCCAATCATCAGCAAATCTCTGAAGAAGAATGCGTGCACGCTTCTGAGAAGGCAAAACGCTGATTGGGTGCATTGAGACACATGTCTGGTAACCGTTTTAAGTATCTTTCTCAAATCCCCCAAAATCAGCAAGCATTAAATGAAAGTAATCATGTTTTTAAAACGTAATCATGATTTTATTCCTCTTTATTGAAAACGTTTACTTTTTCAAAATATTTTGAACCCTATTTAAACACGTTAAACCTCTCACTTTAATCTTTTACAGTTTCTCATTATTTCTCAAAGTATTCTCTGCATTTTTCTGTGTTTATCTCTTGCAAACTCTTTTTCTCAGTTTTTCTCAAAATCCCTAAGTGTGAACATGGCAACCTCCAGCAGTGCTTCTGCAGGTTCTCAGAAGAAAGCATCATCTGAACAGTATCAAGTGCCATTCAGAACACTCCTCACTCATGTGAAGAATCTTGAAGTGTTATCTGAATTGATCATTGATTTTGGAAGTCTGAAGGAAAACGGTTTTGATTTAACAGAAGAAGTTAGGGCACAGAAATGGGAAAGGTATTTTGACAGGTTGGTTAGACCAACATTCCCTATGTTAGTCAAGGAGTTCTGGATTCATGCAACGGCTTCAACGCATCAAGTCACCTCCTACATTATAGGGAAGAAGATTGTGATCACTGAGGATCACATAGCAAGGTTAATTGGTTACAGTGGTGGTGGCGTCCGCTGTATTGATATGGATGAGAGATGTGCTGACGTGGGCGTCATAGCAGAAAGGATTTTCACCCATGGGGTGCCCAGCAGCAAGATCAAAGATCTGAAGGATCATCACAGAGTTTGGGAAAAGATAATTCTTGGGTGTTTTAACCATAGGAAGCCAACTAGTTCCCCTGATTACATAAATGTAGATCAGCAGTTTCTGATCTACTTTATCAATCAGAAGGTAAAAATCAACTTGGCTCATCTTCTGTTTAACCACCTCAGAACAAGCGTGAAGGAAACCAGGGAAGAAGAAAGAACAAAGAGGGATTGGATACCCTTTGGAAGGTTGACATCAGATATTCTGACTGAGAATAGACTGATAGAGCATCTGATAGAAGCTCAAGAGTTAAGCACCATTGAACCAACGGTTGGGAAGCCTCTGAACGCGAAGAACTTGAAGAAAATGAAGTTGATAGAGAATATCAAAAAGGAACCCAGCGCTACTCCTATTGCTGATATCACCAGCAGAAGAGTTCCACTGAGTGACTTTCCTTTATTTTCTGAGATAGAATCCAAGCTAGTGGTAGTTCTCAGATATCTGGACGCGTGCAAAGCTGATGGTACAGATCCCAATCTGAAGATCAAAGATCTGCACCAACCTCAACCAGAAGTGACTCTGAAGAAGACGAAGAAAAGGAAGGCACCTTCAGAAGGATCATCCCAGCAGACACCCAAGAAAAGAGGTAATTTATCTGCTGCTTCTGTTTTAAATTCTTCTACTATTCCAGCATCAATTCCACCTCCAACCTCTCATAGAATCTCAATCCCCATCCCAACAATAGATCAAACTGAACCAGAAGATGACCCTTCTGAGGCACTACAACTCAGAAGACCCCGAACCAAACATCCAAAATCAACAATATCAACAACATCAGCAATTGACAAAGTGCTGTCTGACATTGATCAACACACTTCTGATCACTCCTCCATCAATCCAAACTCTGAACCACAAATTGTCCCTTCTCCACAACCAGAACAACAGCAAGCTGCTGAAGAACCAGAACAACAACAACCTCTCTCATCCATTCCAGAAGAACCTCTTATCCCTGAACAACCAGAAATTCCAACAACTTCTCCACAACCAGCAATTCCGTCTCCCTCTCCTCAACCAGAAATTCATCCACCATCACCTCAACCTGAGTTTCATCACTCTGAAACTCCAACTCCTCCACCTTCTGAACCTCATTCACCTCAACCATCACCTCTGGCAATCCAGCTGCCATGTGGAACAACAGTCACAATGGCCCAGTTGCCATCCTCACCAGAATCTACACCACCAAATACTCCCAAAACACCAAACAGTCCAATCATTATCTCTGATTCTCCCACTCCATCTCCAAAACAAACAGCTCCCAAGCAAACCACCGAAAACCCCAGCAGGACCTTCATAGACTTAACAATCCTTGACCGTCTTGTTGATCTGAAAAATAAAATAGCCATTCCAAAACCAAAACAACCAGATGTTGGCTCTGGTATTATGAATTTTGAAACAGGTTTGCAGCAGTGGATTTCTTCTCTGAAGCAAGTCTGTCCTGGAATGATTGACCCAGCTGCCTCAGACCAGCTCTGGTCACAATTCAGAATTTGGGTACGTGCTGAAGCCCTCAAGTTGCAGGATATCAACTATGAGCAGGCACAACAGAACTTCAGCAAGCTGCTGAAGGAAGTTGAAAGTCAGCTGCCACAGGAAGACGTGCTCCCTCTGGATAGTGAGCCATGGTCTGAGAAACAGCTAGCTTCAAAGGTGCAACCAGAAGAAGACAAGACTATTCAAGCTGAAGCAAGTTAAGCAGAAGATGTTGCAGAAAGCTCTCAGAAGCTCCCTGCTTCTGATGTTTCTCAAGCTGCCTTGGACAGGTAGACTCTGGAAGAGCTGAAGCTGAATGAAATGCGTCTGCAGCAAAGGATGGATGAAAATGACCAGAAGATGAAAGAAAGGATGGATGTGCAGGATAGCAAGATAGACACAATTGTCAGCATGGTACACAAGTAGAATGAGACTGCTGATCAGATCAAAGCCATGCTGGAGAACCTGTTCACACGCTTTCCTCCCCAACCTTAGTTTTTTCATTCATGTCTTTTTCATGTTTTCTTTGATTATCTGTTGTACTGTTTTGTTTGATTTTGAACCTTTTAATATGACAAGTTTTTCTGCCTTAAATGTTTTTAGCACATCACTTACACTTTTTGATTGCTGACAAAAAGGGGGAGAACACGAATGATATTTTAAATAATAACGGATTACTAAGACAGAAATTCTCGAACATTCTAACTCTGATATACTTGAATATGTTTTCTGTTTTGCTTAAGTCTACAGGTACAAGTAAGCTCTATGATACTCTGAAGACTAAAGCTCTGATACTCTGACCCAAAGCAAAGCTCTAACAAGAAAAGCTCTGATACGCTGATCTGAAGCTCTGCTCTGACATTCTGATCCAAAGCTTCTGATAGTCAAAACTCTGAGAATCTGATGTTCAAAGAAAGGCAAATAAAAAATCTGATCCTGAAGAACTCTTGGAATTAAAAAGGGAAGCAATAAATTCAGGGGGAGTATCTCTCAACTCTGATATCTCTTTATCCCTTATCTTTGATAACCTCTTACTCTGATACATCTTATCATTTAGTTACCTCTGATACTTTTTCACTTTTTTTTTCAATTAAAAAATATCTAGTTTTTGTCATCATCAAAAAGGGGGAGATTGTTAGAACAAAGTTTGAATCTACTACCCTATGTTTAAGTTTTGATGATAACAAAATGAAAAGATATATTATTTATATGATTCATGTATGAACTATGTGCTACCTAAAAATATTACGTTCTGCTTTGCAGAAACTCTGATAGGTATCAGCAAGAGCACACTTAATCAGCATCAGAATATTGGTTCTTGACATCAGCATCAGAAGTTGCTATATCAGAATACCAGAATCAGAATATTAACTCACGTGTATGCTGAAGCTTGATGAACAGAACTGCGCTCAACACTCTGATAAAGAAAACACAAGTTCATCAGCAGTTAAGCAGAGTCAGAATGAGCCAAGCCAGAACATGCATTAAGTAAGCAACGGTACTGTGCATTGAAAGCAAATTATTACCAACGGCCTCATTCCAGACAAGATCTGCTCAATAAGGAAAGTTTGTTATTAGCATTGAATCAAGAATATTGCTCCAACGTTCAACAATCTCAGTGCTATATAAACAAGAATATGAAGATTGAATTGGCTAATGCTCTCCAACATTCTACACGCCTAAAAGCTAATCATAATCTTCCTTCTCTCAGTTTGCTAAACGCTACATATCTCCTTACTCAATCATTGTTTAGCAATCTAGTTTCATAAGCTTAAGTTGTGTATACATCACAGTTGTGATACAGTTTTGTAGAAAACATTCACACACCTAGATTTATCTTCTTTGTAAGAAAGTGTTTCCTTGACAAACCGGGTTGTGGTTTGCATCAAGAAGGCTTTAGCAGTTGTTAAAGCAGTTTGTAATATTCAGTTGAATATAGTGGATTAAGACCTCGTTGGAGAGAGGCGAAATCACCTTGACGGGTGGACTGGAGTAGTTTGAGATCAAACGAACCAGGATAAAAATATCTTGTTCATTGCATTGATTTTCAGTTTTACAATTCAACCCCCCCCCCCCCCTTCTTGTGTTTTTCACTTCTTCAGTAAGTACCCTCTTGAGTGTAGTTGGCTTAAAAACCTGTCCTATAAATAGTAACCGGGTTCTAAGGAGCTCAATATCATTGGATTGTTTTCCATGTTCATTGTTTTGGTTTAGCCACTTAACTAGCGACCAAAATATTCCAAGAAAACAACCCTCAATGAGTGTAGTATCGAGTATCTACCAACTTCGGACTGCACCAAAGCCGGTCATCTCACTACCCCTAATAAAAGTCCAAGATGGTCAAGTAAGGTTCTAGGTCATTAGTGCTTAGTGACATCACTCAGCGGCCCCGTACTCTCCTTGATTGAACTCAAGGGTTACCGGTACTCACAAATATGTCGCACTAATATAGCTATTGCTTTGACCGTGTCGGTATACCCCGCACAATTTCCACAATGTATTGCTATCTATGAATGTTTCCCCAAATCCGGGTGTAGGATTTTAAGCCCAAGCAAGAGAACCAAGATGTAAAGCAATCAAAGCAAACAATTAGTCATGCAAAAGGGTGATCTAAGCCCTAAGGTTACTCCACTTTTAAATTATTCCCCAGCAGAGTCGCCAGTTCTATGATACGGTGGGAGAACTGACTTGAGGTTTTGCGTTTGTTTTCGCAAATGTTTCGGTTTAGCAAGAGTCGTCACCGACTTTTTATTTTATCCTAAAGGAAAGGTTAAAAAAAGCACAGGAAAAACCTTTGAGATGTTTTCTTGGGTTCGGGGAGTAGATTATAGAAAGGGAAGGTATTAGCACCCTTTCTATCCATGGTTATCCATGGGCTCTTAGTTACTTGCTTAGATCACTTGCATTTTCAATTGTTTGAAATGGTGCTTTGTGTGTGTGGTTTTTGAAAATGTTTTGAAAAAGATGCCTTGTCTAGGCAACCGTTGAAACAATTCTTTACTCGAATGTTTTACAAAGGTGTGTGTCTTTTCGAAAAGATATTTCAATATTTTGAAAGTTGTTTTGAAAGTTGTGTTGTGGAGTGGTTTTTGAAAAGTAGCAAGGATGTTTTCTTTGCAAGTTTGATCAAGTAACTAAGAGTTGTCTACCCCTAAATTTACTCAAAGATCTTTTCTATGTTTTAACCCTTTTAACAGTGTTGTTTCACCATTGTATTTGGTGAACAACCTTGTGTTAGGATGTAAACGGGACGGGCGCGGGTCATCGTATAGACCATGATAGCAATTTTGCAAAGTATCTTAGCATTTTTTGAGGGACTAAGATCATTTTTGTAAGGCAACTAGTGGATGTAACCCTAGGGGTGTTTGTGTGCAAGTGTGTTTTATTGCATACAAGAGTTTATCTTTGAATTAGGATTTTCTATTTCATTGATTTTATCTTGCCATACACATCCTAATTACTAGCATTTATAATTAAAAGCAATAAAAAGCATAAATATAAAATCCTACGCTATTACAGCAATTAGGGGGTGGGGGTACATATTTGTACATGGGGTGGTTCAACGAGAAAAATAGATAAGAAAAGAAAGTAACAAAAACAAGATAGAGAGAAAGAGAGAGGGAGCCAGCGCGCTACTGAGAGGTCATTAGAAGTTCTGACTCAGGCCCGCTGCCAGATGATCAACCTTTTGGTTAAACTGTGTGAGTCAGAACTTCTGACTCTGGCACCTGCAAAACAGAAACCTGTTAGTGGGGAAATTAGAAGTTCTGACCCCCATGCGCTGCAAGACAAAAGTTTGTTAGTGGGGATATCAGCAGTTCTGATCCTGCTGGAAATACAATAATTCTCAGAAGTTATGATATTTTTGACAATAAAACAGGCTTTAGATGTGCTAACGTCAAAGTCAGCACTTGGCTTCTCTCTGTGCTAATCAGAACATCTGCAATTTTGTTATTTTTCCACAAAACAGAAAACATGTTTGGAACAGCTTCAGCAAATGTCAAAGTGTTTCAGGGGACAGAACCAACAAGGTCACAGGCAGGTTCTATGCTGACTCACTTCCTATCTAAACGTTCTGAGGTATGAAAATCCTCAGAACACAAGCAACATCAACATGATGTTTACATTATGTTTATTTGAGCATGCAAAGCTGATGATGCTTAGCAGCGTGATGAAGGTCAGCAGGTGCTTACCTGGCTGTTGGAAAAGTTTGTGAATGAGAGCTAGCTTTTGGCTCTGATGGTGTTCTGGACAGGTTCTTTTTTGAAAGGGGTAGATGAAGGGGTATGTATGGTCAGAGGCTGAAAGGGTGTCCTTTAGTCACAAAGAAAGCTGGGTATTGATGAAGTTTGAAGGTAAGAAGTTCAAAGTTATGAAACACTGGAGATTTTGGCAGAGTTTCACAGTACTTTCTTGCTAAAATTTCTGTTTCTCTTCTAGCAATTTTTCTGGTTTTTTGGACGCCCTTTTTCAATGGACAATGGTTCTCTATTTATAGGCAAAGCTCTTGTGGATTCTTGAACATTAAAGGCGCCAACAAAGGTTGAATTGTTCTTTGAAAGAAGTTCCTGGGAAGTTATGATAATAGATAGCCTTTCATCCTAGACTAGAACAACAGACATGGATTGGGGAGAAGTGACCTCTAGGTGGACGGTGGCGCGTAGACCCATGCCTAAACCTGCATAAAGGCGTTTACCAAGCCACACGTGAAGAGACCCCTTGGATGAATGTTCAGGAGTGGTTGGGAGCATTAATGAGCATTAAATGGTGATGAGACTTATCAACACCAATATTCAGGTAATAGGAAAAACTTGAACCAGTAGTTCTGCTTTACCAAAAACAACGTAAACCATGCTCTGGTCTTGGCCTTTTGTTGTCTTAGAAAATTCTGGAGATCCTCCTGACTTTCTGACACATTCCTTGGATTTGCTTCTGGAAATCCTGGACTTAGAGATTCTGTATCAGTGTAACACCCAATCTTCTGACCCTTTCATCTTCTGATTTCAGCATGTTCTGAAGGAGCCTTCAGACTTCCTTGCTTCTTTTGCATAAACTCTGGATGAACTTGCGTAACTGCTGAAAGAGCCATGTTATATTTGAGGCTTACATGTTGAACGACGTTTACAACTTCTGACTGAGTTGATGTAGCTGCTGAAGAGCCAACTTCTGACTGCGTTGAGCCAAGCTTGCAACTTCTGACCGTTGAGCCAAGCTTGTAACTTCTGACCGTTTCTATCGGGAGTTTGGTCCAGAAGTTCTGAAGCGCTATTTTCTTCTTAAACATCCATTTTTTAGAGAAAAATTCCAAATGTTTAGAATTAAATTTTTCTCAAGATAAAAGCATTGCCTTTAGAGCTTGGGTGATCATTTTTCTCTTGTAAATGGTTTGCTTGGGAAGAAATTATAATTCAGGACTTGGATTTGTTTCAGAGGGAATCTGAGAATCCAAGATGATTTCCTGAAGAAAGAGAGGGCAAATTTTGGGGTACAACACTTGCAAAGGGTTGGACTTTGAAGGAGAGGCTGGCTTTTGGAGAGAGATTGGCCAAAAGAGAGAATAGAAAACAGGGAAAACCTTCGTAAATCCAAAGCAAAAACCTTGTGTTCCTCCTCTTTGAATCAAAGAACATAACCACTGTTCCGTCTCTCTTGCTGACTCAGAACATCCAGAGGCAGCAACTCAAAGCTCCAAGCCCATGTTCCAGGTTCAAGGTAAGTATTTCTGACTTTGCTTATTTTTCATTTTGAACATCATTAACATGTAAATATCATAGTATTAATGTTGTACATATCATTGCTTAAGTAGAAAAATTGTGGATCAGAACTTCTTGATTAAGGCTAGGCTCAGATTTAGGATTAGAACTTCTGTAAATTGTTGTGCTATTATCCTTCTGACTTGCTGATTGTTAGGAACTGAATAAATTGTTGATGTGCTGATTGAGTGTTGAAATATGGCATTAAAACTTCTGATGTTCATTCATAGTTTTGACACACAGAACTTATATGATTTTTCTCACTGTTAAACAAACACAGAACTTCTGAGTTCTCTTCACTGTTTTAACATACATAATTTCTATGATTTTTCTCACTGTTAACACACGTTGAACCTCTAATTCTTATGCTGTTAACACGCACAAAACCTCTATGATTCACTCATTGTTCTAACACAGCACAAAACTTCTGAGTTCTCCTTGCATGTAAAATATAAAGAACTTCTGATGTTTCCATTCGCTGTTTGTACACACTCAGAGTTTCTAATTTTTACATGCTGATAACGCACCGAACTGATGACGTCTGCTCATTGTTTTAGTGTAATACATAACTTCTGACTTGTGGCCCACTGTCTGAATGCAATCCAGAACTTGTGTCTGTCCTCTAACATTTCTTGTAGGGCCTCAGAGTGTACCAATCCAGAACTTCTAATTCTGAAGCTTCCTTCTGAGTCACCACACGGCTGACTTCAGAACTTCTGATCCTTGTTGTTTTACTTGTAGCAACACGCTGTTCCTATCTTTCATTTATTTTTCTTTTTTATCATTTTTAATATTAACTCTTTTTTTTAACATAAAAAAACATAAAAATATTTTCCTTTTAATTTATTTCCTTAAGACAAAAAACATTTTCTAAACAAGTCTATTTGTTTCTTATATTGTACATTTCAATATGGTTGTAATAGTAACTTAGGACTTATTTTTACTTGCAATCCCCATTCGTACATATGTACCCCCATCCCCTAAATATTGTAATAGCGTAGAATTTCATTTTCTGCAATTTACTGTTTTTCTTATACTGTATAGTAATTAGGTGTGTATGACAAGAGATAAAATCAACAAGTAGATAACTCTAATCAAAGATTAAATTCATGCAAATAAAACACATTATTCACATATGCACCCTTAAGGTTAACTCCACTTGTTGCCTAAAAAGTGATCATGTTATGCATGTGGGGTGTCTTAGCAAAAACAATAGAAATACAAGATCATAGTCCCTCGATGACGCTATCAATGTTGCCTTTCGAAATGATCTTAGTCCCTAAAGACAAATGCTAAGTCATCTCACAACATTTATATCATGATCATACGATGACCCAACGTTCGTCCCTTCACATCCAACGATGGGGCTTCTTACCAAATCAATGGTAAGATAGCAACATCTAAAGGAGGAGGAAAAGCACATCTAAGACCTTTTGAGTAGGCAGGTTCGCTCTTAGTTACTTGCTTGCTCACAACAAAAACATTTATACACCAACACTCTCACTTTGAAACATTTTCAAAAGATAACACTTTGTACGCGTTCTTATAGAAACGAGAGCCATTACAAAGAAAACTATTTTCAAAATCACTTTCAAAAACACTCTACAAAAACACCTCTTTGAACTATTTTCAAAACAAAACTTTGTACGCATTCTTATATAAACGAGAATCATTATAAAGTCACATTTTCCAAATACTTTAAAAAAACACACCACAAGCACATTCAAACAAAAGCAAGTGATCTAACGAGTAACTAAGAGCCCATGAAAAACCATGGATGAAAAGGATGCTAATACCTTCCCTTTTCATAATCTACCCCCTGAACTCAAGAAAACATCTCTAAAGGTCTTTCCTGTGCTTTTTCACCTTTCCTTTTTGGATAAAAGAAAAGTTGGTGGCGACTCTTGCTCAACCGCAACATTTGCGAACACAAACGCAAAACACCTCAAGTCAGTTCTCCCACCATATCACAGAACTTGTGACTCTCCTAGGGATTTCTAAAAGTGGGGTTACCTTAGGGTTAGATCAAATTTACTTGCTTACATTGTTTGATTTGTTTGCTTTACACTATGGTTCCTTGTTTGGGTTTGTTTTAAATCCTACACCCGGATTTGGGGACACCTTTTAGGTAAGTAGCAATAAATTGTGAGGGAACTGTGCGGGGTATACCGACATGGTTGAAGCAGTAGCAATATTGATGTGGCACTTTGGTTGGTACCGGTAACCCTTGAGTCAATCAAGGAGAGTACAGGGCCGCCGCGTGGTGTCGTGAAGCATCAACTGACCTTAGAACCTTTAATTTCACAACTTGGCCAGTGGGACATAGCGAGGTGGCCGGCCTTGGTGTATTCCCAAGGTCGACAGATACTCGATGCTACACTCATTGAGGTTGGACTCTTGAGCTTTGTTTGGTTGCGAGTCAATCGCCTATTGAACGAAGCTGGGAGAAAGATCAGTGATATTTAGATCCCTTAGAACCCGATTACTATTAACTAGGACAGGTTGAGCCAACTAAACTTCAAGAGGGTACTTACCTATAAACTCCATGCAAGCCTAAAACTTAGGATTTGTTTGCTTTGTGTGAATATGATTATTTGTATATAACTTGCTTACCTCACATATCTGTACATAACATCATAACATCATACCATAGCATTTTCAATAACCATTTCAAGGATCTCGAGGGTCTTTGATGCAGGGTCACGTTGAATCATACGTCTACCAAGGGGCAAGAGGATTTATTTCCCTCTAACCAAACACCGTCAAAAATCAAGTACAACAAACTTGAGTCAAGGGCTATGACCCACTTGATATGGTGAGCTTAATTCTCGTGGAAAGACATCCATCGATGCAAAGTTCTCTAATCAAAGTTGTAAGTGACTACTAACATTTACCCCGCGAGATCCTTGAAAACATGCATCCACATATCATGCATCATATCATGACATGTTTCTCCCATACAGGTCTCCTTATCTTCCTACTGTTTATTTTAGTAGAGATGGCTTTAGAGCAGACTGTCAAGGACATCTAGGCTCAAAACGCTCAACTTCAAGAGTTGTTCTTGAACCTATCCAAGGGACAAGAAGAGGTCAAGGCGCTCCTCACTAGGGGCATGATCATGGGGAATCTTGAGGGCGACAGAGATGACCAGTTGGAGAGGATACAAACTGAAATAGCCATAATGAGGGTCCAAATGATGGGACAGCTGGTGGGCCAGATGGCTCTTATCCAAAATCTGGCTCAAGGGCAAGAAGAGCTAAAAGTTCTTGTCAACAAGCTTCGTCAAGACGGATGTAACCAAATGGGGAAAACATCCAAAATTGGAGATCGAGTCATTGATCAGCCTCCCATGAGACAGGAAGCTGGAAGACCATCCCAATTTGCTGCCACGTCACGATCCCAACAACGACTTCGTCAACATCAACCGGAAAATCAGCCAAGGGTGTAAAGACCTCAAAGACAGTTCACCCAAATCAACATGCCATTGTCACAAGCATTACAACACATGTTGAAGATGAATCTGATTACGGTGATAAACCCTCATCCGAACCCTAAAACTTTTTCTCCCAGATACAATCCCGATGCCAGGTGTGCATATCATTCTGATAGTCCTGGACATGATACAAACGATTGTTGGGCGTTGAAGTACAAGTTTCAAAACCTGATCGACGAAGGAGCATTGGAGTTCACACAAGATGGCCAGACTGAATTCTTCTGCCAAAAGGCTCACCACCTAAAGTGATAAGTTCAAACAAAGAGGCTTCTGTTCATTTTGAATTTTCAAGTTGTAATTTCTCTTTTGTTATTCAAACAATTATCTATTAATGTCAAACTTTGTTTCATTAATGCATTGCATATGTTTGTCTTGAATTCATCCATTCGTTTTCACTATATTTAAACTATGCTTTCTACTTTCTTTATGAAATTTAACTCTTGCTAAAAGTTACAAGCCTTTAGAGGGAGGATGACGAAAACAATGCCATAATCTCATACAGTATGCTTTTGGACAGACCTTGCTGACGATATACAAGCATTTTTTTCAAATCCTAAACACTGGAGTTATAAGGAAGATAATCCCTAGTCAACCCCTTCGAGCCAAAGAAGTAGAATTTTTCCTTTTTACACAAATTGAAACCTTTAAACAAAACCTGGGGCAGGGTAGTCTCTCAGTTAATTCAAACGCGCTTTTAGCTGTAAACTCTCATTTCGTAATACAACGAATGACGTCAAAAACATTCCTCTGGAATCAAAAGACAGTGATGGCTCCCTATCGCATAGACAGTCATTATCACTAAAAGAGAAAAGCCCATAAAGTCAAAACCTACGAAGGAGACTTAAGAAAAACTTGGGCATCCCGCTGACTGTAATCTTAAAACAAGAACAGTCAGGAAAAAATTAGGGATAACAAATCAAGTAAAAAGAGGTCACTATAAATCCTCAACAACATAAAAAAAATGTTGCAAAAAATGACTGCCTTCCGACAAACTTAACTTGTCTGAGCCATCACCAATGCGTCATTCCAGACTCAATTGGAGTTCAAACGCACAATTTACTGAGCTTAGGACTGAAGAACATCACAAAGAATGGGTGGGTACAAATACACTTTGATCCTTTATCCTTTGTTTCTTAAACCGTGAACCAAGCCACGTTACAACCCTTCAAAAGCCCTAATTGAAGCATGGGTTAGTTCGAAAGCATACTGTTACAAAAGTTATCCTGACTCCTATAAGGCTTTACTCAAAATCCAGAGTTGAATTACAAACTTCTTTACTTGCTAAAAACGCATTTTTCAAAAATTCAAGACAAACATAAACTTTGCATTACTCGAATATCACTGTTTGCATATGGCTATTTGTTTGACAGCGGAGAAATTCACACAATGAATTTCCAGTGAACGAAAGCTCTCTCAGTGAATAAAATCAATTCAAGAAGGATGACACTTCCATTGACAAATCTCCTATCAACAGGGGGACATGACATGTCACTATCCAGCACATTTGGGGCAGTTTAGTCAAGATTCCAAGAAATCTCTCAAGAATTGCAGAGTAACCAGGGGAAAGTCTCCATCTCCGTCACTTGGGGCATTGAACGTCAATCCCGACAAAGGGTTATGTACAATCAAACATTTACAGGCAGTGCCACAAACACTCGCTACTAGGGGCACTGACAAATATCCCCAAAATCCTTCTCATAGGATAATTTCCCAACAAGAGTTTAATCTCTGAAAACCTTTCCCCAGCGGAGACAACCTCAAGAATCCTCGAGGACTTCCTCCAACAAAGTCGTCACCTCTTTAGCAGACCGACAACAAGGTTTATTTCCACAACAAACTACATATTCCCCAGTTTGAGCTTGCCTCTCCGACTACTACAAATCAAAGGACCACGACTCCTCTTCCCCAGTAGACTACTCTACAATCCCCTTCAAGTTACTGTGAAACCTGGACCCGACCAGATATCAGTTCAACTTCGACTCCCCAGTAGAGCAACGGATGACTAAGACTCCTGAGCTATTTTTCCCCAAGCAGGAATCAATACTCTCCACAGAGTTCTCAACTTTCCTAGGCGGAGTTCTCCTCAACAAAAAATGAATCCTTGGTGGAAATATTCTAGGAAAGGTTTCAAGACTCACCTACACTTGAACAACAGTCAGGGATTTACTTTCCCAAACTCGAACATGTCACAATAGCATTTCCTGTTCATACATCATGACATGCACATACATATCGCATACATCATAATCTCATTTATTTTGAGAACATCATCCCACCATGCATTTCATGCATCGCATATAATTAACCCTGATATTTTTCCAGGTAAAGGCGATTAGATTCGATGAATCCAGCAGTTTATACAAATCACATCTACAGACAACTAATGGAAACTCAGTTCCCGAAATCAAACGGGTCAACTAATCTACATTATCAAGCGGAGTAACCCTACTACCCAGGTTCCTTCACCAAACTTTATTATCCAGGCGTTCATTTCAAAGTAACCCTACTACCCAGGTTCCTTCTCACAAGCCCTACTACCCAGGCTTTCATTTCGAAGTAACCCTACTACCCAAGTTCCTTCACCAAGCCCTACTACCCAGGTTCCTTCACCAAGCCCTACTACCCAGGTTCCTTATCACAAGCCCTACTATCCAGGCTTTCATCTCGAAGTAACCCTACTACCCAGGTTCCTTCACTAAGCCCTACTATCCAGGCTTTCATCTCGAAGTAACCCTACTACCCAGGTTCCTTCTCACAAGCCCTACTACCCAGGCTTTCATTCTAAAGTAACCATACTACCCAGGTTCCTTCACACTTCCCTACTATCCAGGATTTCATTTCGAAGTAACCCTACTACCTAGGTTCCTTCTCACAAGCCCTACTATCCAGGCTTTCATTTCGAAGTAACCCTACTACCCAGGTTCCTTCTCACAAGCCCTACTATCCAAGATTTCATATCGAAGTAACCCTACTACCCAGGTTCCTTCACCAAGCCCTACTATCCAGGATTTCATCTTGAAGTAACCCTACTACTCAGGTTCCTTCTCACAAGCCCTACTACCTAGGATTTCATTTCGAAGTAACCCTACTACCCAGGTTCCTTCACACAGCCCTACTATCCAGGATTTCATTTCGAAGTAACCCTTCTACCCAGGTTCCTTCTCACAAGCCCTACTACCCAGGCTTTCATTTCGAAGTAACCCTACTACCCAAGTTCCTTCACCAAGCCCTATTATCCAGGCTTTCATCTCGAAGTAACCCTACTACCCAGGTTCCTTCACCAAGCCCTACTATCCAAGCTTTCATCTCGAAGTAACCCTACTACCCAGGTTCCTTCTCACAAACCCTACTACCCAGGTTCCTTCACACAGCCATACTATCCAGGCTTTCATTTCAAAGTAACCCTACTACCCAGGTTCCTTCTCATAAGCCCTACTATCCGGGATTTCATCTCGAAGTAACCCTACTACCCAGGTTCCTTCACCAAGACCTACTATCCAAGCTTTCATCTCGAAGTAACCCTACTACCCAGGTTCCTTCTCAAAAGCCCTACTACCCAGGCTTTCATTTCGAAGTAACTCTACTACCCAGGTTCCTTCATACAACCCTACTATCCAGGCATTCATCTCGAAGTAACCCTACTACCCAGGTTCCTTCACCAAGCCCTACTACCCAGACTTTCATTTCGAAGTAACCCTACTACCCAGGTTCCTTCACACAGCCCTATTATCCAGGCTTTCATCTCGAAGTAACCCTACTACCCAGGTTCCTTCACCAAGCTCTATTACCCAGGCTTTCATTTTGAAGTAACCCTACTACCCAGGTTCCTTCTCAAAGCCCTACTATCCAGGATTTCATCTCGAATTAACCCTACTACCCAGGTTCCTTCGCCAAGCCCTACTACCCAGGCTTTCATTTCAAAGTAACCCTACTACCCAGGTTCCTTCACCAAGCCCTACTATCTAGGCTTTCATTTCAAAGTAACCCTACTATCCAGATTCCTTCTCACAGCCCTACTATCCAGGCTTTCATTCCGAAGTAACCCTACTACCCAGGTTTCTTCTCAAGCCCTACTATCTAGGCTTTCATTTTGAAGTAACCCTACTACCCAGGTTCCTTCTCAAGCCCTACTATCCAGGCTTTTATTTCGAAGTAACCCTACAATCCAGGTTCCTTTTCACAGTCCTACTATCTAGGCTTTCATTTCGAAGTAACCCTACTACCCAGGTTCCTTCTCAAGCCCTACTATCCAGGCTTTCATTTCGAAGTAACCCTACAATCCAGGTTCCTTCTCATAGCCCTACTATCCATGCTCTCATTCTGAAGTAACCCTACTATCCAGGTTCCTTCCCACAAGCCCTACTATCCAGGCTCTCATTTCGATGTAACCCTGCTATCATGGTTCCTTCCCCATTATCTCTAGACAACAGGTTACAACACTGTAAAGCCTGGACCCGACCAAATACGATCGATTTCACATTTCCCCAGCAAGTTGTTGTACAATCTGGACCCTGACCAGGTATACAGTCTACTTTCACCTCTTCAATCAAGAGTTAATTCCCCAGTAGAGTAATGGACAACCAAGAGCTCCTAGACTTTACTTACCAGTGCATAAATCAACATTCCCTGGTAAAGTCCCCCTTGACAGCAGGTACAGGAATTTTCACCCAGGAATCTCTTATGCAACCTTTTTTTTATGGATGGCATCTTTAAGCCCATCTCCAACAACTATCCATTACCTATCCAAATGGCATCTTTAAGCCCATTCCCTACATAATCAACTAACACGTCTTCGAGTGCAAATTTTATGGGCACTCTAGTGTTCAATCATCTTCCACCTTCAAGTCACGAATGGCAGAATTACCAATCTAACTCTTCAGGTGTAAGAAGATTGAACAGGGGCAGCTGTTGTACCCTAAAATTTCCCCTCTCATTTCTCAAGGAATCACCCTGGATCCTCATGTTTGCTTCCATCCAATTCCAAGCCTTGAGCTACAAATTTTCCAAGAAAGTCACTCACAAGGGCAAAATGGTCATTTGCATACTGAGAAGTCTAACTTTGACTTTTGGATCAAAATCAAATCTCAAAAATCATATTTCATCAAGACATGTTGGAATATGAAGTTTGTTTCATCAAGAATTTCAAAAGTCAAATTTTACTTTGGAAAAGTCAAATTTCTAAATACTTGGATTTTTTTCTAAGTGTTTAAGAATTATGACAATTTCAGAACTTCTGACCATGTTATCACCATAACGCTCAGCAAATTCTGGACACTCTCAAGGCAGAGTTTGGTCAGAACTTTTGGGCAAGTTTTCACAAAAAGCTTCAGTCAAAGGTTGCAAACATGGTTCAGAACATGATGCTTCAATCAGAATATATGGAAGCAATGTTCTCTGGTTCAGAACATGACTCTTTAATCAGAACATGTGGAAGCAATGTTCTCCTTCAGAACATGCTGGAGCCAGAAGATACAAAGATCAGAGGTTGGATGCTACGCTGAAGCAGAACTTCTGATCCAGAGCTAAGCCTTGGTGTAGAATCTCACGTTGCAGGATTTCTGGCTGTGATAAATCTCATCATCATTTAATGCTCACAACCACTTTCTGAGTCTTTATCCAAAGGATTTTCACCACGTGTACCTCTACTGTCTTGGGATAGAAACTTTGGTACTAAGCCCATATTTTGCTTTTTACTTTTCCTTAATTCTTGCTGACAACCACCATGCTTGCTTCAAGAACAAGGCAACGCTTTAGTATATGAAGGTTATATTCAACGCTTTGGTTAGAACATAACCAAATCCCAAAACCTTGTTTATACAACCAGCTACATACCTATAACCAACAGCTAGTTCAGCCTACGCCTGCATCCCATAATTGCACCAAACTAGCATACGAAAACATTGATGAAAAAGCAAGGGAACAATATGCCAAAAAAGTTCAAATCCCATTTGTTTTTCCCCCAAAAACCACAACAAATTCATCTATAAATAAGTGGCTCCATCACACTTGCAAAGGGCTGGACTTTGAAGGAGAGGTTGGCTTTTGGAGAGAGATTGGCCAAAAGAGAGAAGAGAAAACAGGGAAAACCTTTGCAAATCCAAAGCAAAAACCTTTTGTTCCTCCTCTTTGAATCAAAGAACATAACCACTGTTCCGTCTCTCTTGCTGACTTAGAACATCCAGGGGCATCAACTCAAAGTTCCAAGCCCACGTTCCAGGTTCAAGGTAAGTCTTTTTGACTCTGCTTGTTTTTCATTCTGAACATCATTAACATGTAAATATCATAGTATTAATGTTGTACATATAATTGCTTAAGTAGAAAAATTGTGGATCAGAACTTCTTGATTAAGGCTAGGCTCAGATTTAGGATTAAAACTTCTGTAAACTGTTATGCTATTATCCTTCTAACTTGCTGATTGTTAGGAACTGAATAAATTGCTGATGTGCTGATTGAGTGTTGAAATATGGCATTAAAACTTATGATGTTCATTCATGGTTTTAACACACAGAACTTCTATGATTTTTCTCACTGTTAAACACACACATAACTTCTGAGTTCTCTTCATTATTTTAACACATAGAACTTCTATGATTTTTCTCATTGTTAACACACACTGAACCTCTGATTCTTACGCTGTTAACACGCACAAAACCTCTATGATTCACTCACTATTCTAACACAGCACATAACTTCTAAGTTCTCCTTGCATGTCAAATACACTGAACTTCTGATGTTTCCATTCACTGTTTTTACACACTCAGAGTTTCTGATTTTTACATGCTGATAACGCACTGAACTGCTGATGTCTGCTCACTATTTTAGTGTAATACAAAACTTCTGACTTGTGGCCCACTGTTTGTATGCAATCCAGAACTTGTGTCTGTCCTCTAACATTTCTTGCAGGACCTCAGAGTGTATCAATCCAGAACTTCTAATTCTGAAGCTTCCTTCTGAGTTACCACGCGATTGACTTCAGAACTTCTGATCCTTGTTGTTTTGCTTGCAGCAACACGCTGTTCCTATCTTTCATTTATTTTTCTTTTTTATCATTTTTAATATTAACTCTTTTTTTTAAACATAAAAAAGCATAAAAATATTTTCCTTTTAATTTATTTCCTTAAGACAAAAAACATTATCTAAACAAGTCTATTTATTTCTTATATTGTACATTTCAATATGGTTGTAATAGTAACTTAGGACTTATTTTTACTTGCAATCCCCATTCGTACATATGTACCCCCATCCCCTAAATATTGTAATAGCGTAGAATTTCATTTTCCGCAATTTACTATTTTCCTTATACTGTATAATAATTAGGTGTGTATGGAAAGAGATAAAATCAACAAGTAGATAACCCTAATCAAAGATTAAATGCATGCGAATCAAACACACTATTCACACATGTACCCTTAAGGTTAACTCCACTTGTTGCCTAAAAAATGGTCATGTTATGCATGTGGAGTGTCTTAGCAAAAACAATCAAAATACAAGATCATAGTCCCTCGATGACGCTATCAAAGTTGCCTTTCGAAATGATCTTAGTCCCTAAAGAAAAATGCTAAGTCATCTCACAACATTGCTATCATGATCATACGATGACCCAACGCCAATCCCTTCACATCCAATGATGGGGCTTCTTACCAAATAAATGGTAAGATAACAACATCTAAAGGAGGAGGAAAAGAACATCTAAGACCTTTTGAGTAGGTAGGTTCGCTCTTAGTTACTTGCTTGCTCACAACAAAAACATTTATACACCAACACTCTCACTTTGAAACATTTTCAAAAGATAACACTTTGTACGCATTCTTATAGAAACGAGAGCCATTACAAAGAAAACCCTTTTCAAAATCACTTTCAAAAACACTCAACACAAACACCTCTTTGAACTATTTTCAAAACAAAACTTTGTTCGCATTCTTATAGAAATGAGAATCATTACAAAGTCACATTTTCCAAATACTTTCAAAAAACACACCACAAGCACATTCAAACAAAAGCAAGTGATATAGCGAGTAACTAAGAGCCCATGGAAAACCATCGATAAAAAGGGTGCTAATACCTTCCCTTTTCATAATCTACCCCCCAAACTCAAGAAAAAATCTCTAAAGGTCTTTCCTATGCTTTCTCACCTTTCCTTTTTAGATAAAAGAAAAGTCGGTGGCGACTCTTGCTCAACCGCAACATTTGCAAACACAAATGCAAAACACCTCAAGTCAGTTCTCCCACCGTATCACACCTAATGTCCCCTTACTTGGCATTAGGGGAGGTATCACCTACAACCCCTGTTTAGCTTTTAGACAGTTTGGTTACGCCCGAAGGGATAGCCCGCATGAGATGCTAATTTAGGGTTTGGAATTTGACTACGAAAACGACGATCAAGGTCTTCGCCAAAGATTTATCCGAGATTGGAGGATGTTGAAAAAGGTAGATAGAAAGACTTTGGGCCATAAAAATTCCATCCCTCTTGAGCCTTACCTCAAATGGGTACGAACTTGTGCTCAGAGTCTTACGATGCCTTATCCCTCCATTCTCCCGATAATCATTGAGCCTGTCATGGAAGGAGATGTTCCATATACTATCCTACATCCTGACATGCCCACCTCTCTTGAAGACCTACAAAGGGATTGGATACAACTCAAAGGGGAGCGAGATACTTTCGAAGCCCAATTCTATGCAAGCGAGAAGAAGGTTTTTGAACTCACTAAGCAACTTCATGAGGAGCAGACTCTGAATGCCTACATTGCACCAAAGAGGATGCGTACTACCTTTTTATCTTAGAATTTTTGTATTATTTTTCCCAAGAAGGCATTGATGTACTCAAAGCTTTAATTTATTAATATAACATGTGTTTCCTTTTTGTCTAAAACAAATTTGAATCTTAAGATCCTTAAAATCACTGCATACGCATTTATCATTCATCATAACATAAGCAGGTTTCTTGCAACAAGTCTCCTCATCTCTCTACTATTTATTTCAGTAAGATGGATCTCGAGCAAACAGTGAAGAACCTCCAAGCTCAGAATGCACATTTTCAACAGTTGTTCTCAACTCTAGCCAAAGGACAAGAAGAGTTGAAGACCTTGCTAGTTGAGGAGAAGAAAAAGAAGACGAAGAAAATAACCGGAATTCTGAACATGGTAAGAAGATTCCAAGGGCAGACAAGAAGGGCCTTAGACTTTGCAATGACATCCGGTGAGAAAGACAATCAAGATGGGAAGGAAAGGAAACAGTTGTTCAGTCTGATTCAGAAGAGGAAGAGGAAGAAGAAGACTATTCTGAAGAACAATACCCTTCAGCCGATGACAAGTATAAGCATCTAGAAGAACGGTTTAGTGCAATGGAAATCCAAAAGCTGCCTGGCTTGGACTTTGAGGAGTTGGGGTTAGTAGCGGGGATTATCATTCCTCTAAAATTCAAAGCATCTGTGTTCACCAAATATGATGGAGTCTCATGCCCCAAAATTCATCTCCGGTCCTATGTGAGGAAAATCCAGCCCCATACCGCTGACAAGGATTTATGGGTACATTTCTTCCAAGACAGTTTGTCTGGAACTCAACTTGATTGGTTTTATCAGTTAGAAAGGGCGAATGTTCATAATGGGAAGATCTTGCTGCAGCCTTTTACACACAATACCAATACAATGCTGATCTTGTGCCTATCCGTACTCAACTCCAGAGTATGGCCATGGTTTCAAGTGAAGGCTTCAAGGACTATGTGCAAAAATGGAGGGACTTGGCTGGAAGAGTTCAACCTCCCCTATCTGTAAGAGAGTTGGTAGACATGTTTTTGGGCACCTTGTCTGGTCCTTTCTTCAATCACTTAATTGGGAGTTCATCGACAGCTTTTACCGAACTGATATTGACCGGAGAAAGGGTAGAAGCTGGGATAAAGAATGGAAAGATTCAAAAGGATGCATCCTCTGCTGCTGTAAGGAAGCCATTCATTGGAAAGAAAGAAGTGGTTGCTGTGTATCCTCAGAGAAATTAAGATAGGTCCGAACGTCGTCCAATGATGGGGGTTGTTATGATTCCTAAACCTGCACCTGATCAACAAAGAAGCAACCAACCAAGAATGGAAAGACCAGTCCGACAATTCCCAAAAATTAATATGACACTATCTCAATTATTGCCGCATTTGTTAAGATCCAACCTAGTGACCTTGAAAGAAGCTCCAAAGAACCCTAACACAACCTCTCCTCACTATCATCCTAATGCCCGCTGTGCATACCACTCTGAGAGTCTCGGCCATGACACTAACAACTGTTGGGCTCTAAAGAACAAAGTACAAGACCTCCTTGAAGCCAAAGAGACTAAATTTAATGCGCCAGAAAAGCCCAATGTCATTTCTGCCCCTATGCCCAAACACGGCCATAATACCAACGCCATTGAGGAAGATATGTTTGTTACTTCAGTTGTTGAACTTATGACCCGACTCCTTATTATAAAAAAGAACTTATTGAATGCCATTGTTTTCCTAGGCTATGATGAAAGCTGTCATTTTTGTTTGTCCTCACCAACCAATAGCCCCTTGTTGAGAGCAGGCGTTCAGTGCCTAATAGATAACAAGGAAATTTTGTTTGAAAATACTTCAATTCCAACTATTTCTTATAATCATGTTTCCATCGTAACCATTTCCGACAATTCTTCCAAGGTCTCCACCAAAAGACCCGTTAGAATTACATCAGTTCCAAAAGTAGCTCCTTTGATAATTACAATGCTTGGACCAATCTCGTATTCATCAGACAAAATCGTACTATGGAATTATGGACAGGATGTCTACTACCACAGTATCAAGCAAGATTGGCCAGCTACCGAAGATTCAAGTTCTGAGAAGGTTAAATCCAATATCAGTAATATTGCAGGGACTAGTAAGATAACCCGAAGCAGAAGGATATTCTCTCTAGAAATTTCTCACCCAAAAGCAGTTTTTGGACCCGTAATCATCCTTGTTGTTGTTGCTCCCCCAAAGGTTGTTCCCAATCCTACAATAATCTCTGCTAATACTCATGCTGACAAAGCTGTTACAATCCCCGCTATTACCTCTACTGATATTCCTGCTGCCGAGTCATGAGACTCGAGGTAAAAGTATTCTGATTGAGCCTGTCCGGACGAAGGCACAATCATTGGCTATCCCTGAGACCTCCTGGAAAGAGATGAAGGAAATTCTAAATATCATAAAAAGAAGCAACTACAATGTAGTCGAGCAACTGGGGAAAACTCCATCTAAAATTTCCATGATGACTTTACTACTATGTTCCGAGGCGCATGCAAAGGCCTTGGTAAAATTCCTGAAAACTGCCCATGTACCCCAAGAAACATCTGCCGATCAGTTCCAAGACTGCGTAGCCAGCTTGACTGCAGATAATGGTTTAGGTTTTTCAGATGTTGATTTAACGCCAAGAGGAAAGAAGCATAACGAGGCATTACATGTCTTAGTAGAATGCAGGGGCACGACTCTGGCTCATGTCTTGGTTGACACCAGTTCATCTCTGAATGTGTTACCTAAAAAGGCTCTTGATAGGCTTGATTGTGAGGGATTGACATTGAAACCAAGCAACATAGTAGTGAGAGCCTTTGACGACTCAAAAAGGATGGTGCATGGGGAAGTGGACATCCCCATAAAGGTTGTAACCCAAACATTTGATTCAACTTTTTATGTAATGGATATTCGCCCTTCATATTCCTGCTTGCTAGGCCGACCATGGATTCACAATGCCAGTGTTGTTACTTCTACGTTGCACCAAATGCTGAAATATCCAATTCAAGGGAAGATTATCACCGTTCATGGAGAAGAAGAGTATATGGTCAACCATCTAAATTCCTTCAGATATGTGGAGTTAGATGGTGAATTTATTGAAACTCCATTCCAACACTTTGAAGAAGTCCTGCAAGATGTGGCAGTGACCAAGGCTGTGTCTCAAGTTCCCAAGATCACAAGGCCTCCGCTCAGGATGTCGTCTTTAAAGGATGCCAAGGCAGTAATAGAAGAAGGTGGGTGCACTATTTGGGGACAACTCCTAGATATCCCATACGAATATGACAAGTTTGGTCTGGGTTTCACTTCAGGTGCCCGAAAGGCTGTACGCTGCGCTCGTGCCGGAGGACTACCCTTGAAGATCAACAACCACTAAGTCAATGCAGTGGAGGATGATGAAGACAACTATGACCTAGTGGATTGCATTTTCCCAACTGTCAGTGGAGGGCTCAACAACTGGGAGGCTAGAGACTTTGTCCCGATCACTTTTATCCCATATTAATTTGTCTTTACATTTTGTTGGATTTGTAATATTAAAACAATTCAGACTCTTAAAACCTTGTGTCTTACCCAAGGTATAATGGTCCATTTGTAAGGGTTATTATCTCATTTCCATATGACATCAATGAATCATGGACGTTTTTGCATACAAACTTTTCACTCATTGTTTTTCTTTTTTACATTTTCATTTCTTTCAAAGATAGCTATACCCTTACACACACTCACACTCACAATGCAGGTCTACATCCATTCTGGATCCCATGGGTAACAGTTCTGCTATGGACTTTTGTGACTCTGAAAATCTAATCTACCAAGCCGAAGACGAAGGTGAGGAAGATTGTGAAGTACCAGGGGAACTTGCCAAATTACTACAACAAGAAGAGAGAACCATTCAACCCCACGAGGAACCAGTAGACACCATCAATCTAGGTACCAAAGAAGACAAAATGGAAGTCAAGGTGGGTGCCAATTTTGAACCCAGTGTCAAGGAGCATCTGATTCAATTGCTACACGAATATGTTGAGGTCTTTTCTTGGTCGTATGAAGACATGCCAGGACTTGATGCAAATATTGTGGTACATCTTCTACCTACAAGAGAGGACTATCCTCCAGTAAAACAAAAGGTTCGTCGAATGCGACCAGATATGTCAGAGAAGATTAAAGCTGAAGTCGTGAAGCAATTCAACGCTGGATTCTTGGCCGTCACCTCTTATCCGTAATGGGTTGCCAATGTTGTTCTCGTGCCCAAAAAGGACAGCAAGGTACGAATGTGCATGGACTACAGAGATTTGAATAGGGCCAGCCCTAAGGATGATTTCCCACTTCCCCACATTGATATTCTAGTCGATAATACGACACATCACAAAGTGTTTTCCTTCATGGACGGTTTCTTAGGTTACAGCCAAATCAAAATGGCGCCTGAGGACATGGAGAAGACAACCTTTGTCACACAATGGGGGACATTCTGCTACAAGGTTATGCCGTTCAGACTAAAGAATGCTGGGGCAACCTATCAGCGTGCCATGGTAGCTCTATTTGACGACATGATACATCACGAAATAGAGGTCTATGTGGAAGACATGATAGCTAGATCTCAAACAGAAGAAGAGCATATTGACCATTTACAAAAACTGTTTGAGAGACTAAAGAAATACAAGCTAAGGTTGAACCCAAATAAATGCACGTTTGCAGTAAGGTCTGGTAAGCTCCAAGGCTTTGTCGTCAGCAATAAAGGTATTGAAGTGGATCCTGCCAAGGTGAAAGCGATACAAGAGATGCCTTATCCTCATACCGAGAAGGAAGTCAGAGGATTCTTGGGACGTTTGAACTACATTTCCAGATTCATTTCTCACCTGACAGCTACCTATGAACCAATCTTCAAACTACTGAAGAAATATCAGGTAGTCAAATAGAATGATGAGTGCCAAACTGCTTTTGACAAGATCAAAGAATACCTGCAAGAGCCTCCTGTGTTGATGCCACCAGTCGAGGGAAGACCATTGATCATGTATCTGACTATTTTGGAAAATTCAATGGGGTGTGTGCTGGGGCAGCATGACGAGTCTGGCTAAAAAGAGCACGTTATGTATTACCTGAGCAAAAAGTTTATCGACTATGAAACAAGATATTCACTGCTCGAGAAAACTTGTTGCGCTCTGGCATGGGCTGCTCGTCGGCAAAGACAGTATATGCTGACCCATACTACCTTGTTGATGTCTAAAATGGATCCAATAAAATACATCTTCGAGAAGACTACACTCTCTGGGAGAATAGCAAGATGGAAGATGATCCTGACAGAATATGATATACAGTATACTACCCAGAAAGAAATAAAGGACAGTGTACTAGCTGATCACCTTGCTCACCAAGCTGTAGAAGACTACCAGTCCATGATGTTCGAATTCCCAGATGAAGACATCATGATGGTAAACAATTGTGAAGAATTCAGGCCATATGACAGACCTGAAAAAGGATCCCGATGGACCCTGGTTTTTGATGGGGCATCTAACGCACTCAACAATGGTATTGGTGCGGTACTCATATCTCCAGAAGGATGTCATACTCCCTTTACTATAAGACTCTTCTTCAATTGTACAAATAACACAGCGGAATACGAAGCGTGCATCTTTGGTCTCAAAGCTGCCATAGACTTGGGGATCAAATCGTTGAATGTATTCAGAGATTCAACTTTGGTTATCAGCCAGATCAAAGGGGAATGAGACACCAAACACCCTAACCTTATTCCTTACAAAGAACATGTTTTGACATTGCTCTCACATTTTGAGAAGATTACCTTCGAGCACTTCCCGCGAGAAGAAAATCAGCTAGCAGACGCACTAGCCACAATGTCATCTATGTTTAAACTTAAATGGGATAACGAGGCTCCCCAGATTACCATTGAACGAAGGGATGAACCATCACACTGTCACAAGATTAATACTGAAGAACTAGTGGACCAGCCTTGGTTTCACGAAGTCAAGAGGTATCTCGAGGCTCAAGAATATCTAGAAGGATCTTCAGTCAATGATAAGAAGTTCCTAAGAAGATTCTCTGCTAAATTATTCCTTAGTAATGACATTCTTGACAAACGCAACCATGACTCTGTGTTACTTCGGTGTGTAGACAAGGTTGAAGCTGAAAGGATCATGGCTGAATTACATGAAGGAACTTTTGGCACCCATTCCAGTGGGCATATGATGGAAAAGAAAATCCTACGGGCAGGCTATTACTGGTCTACCATGGAAGCAGATTGCTATTAAAACTCTCGAACCTGCCACAAGTGTCAGATTTATGCTGACAAGGTGCATGTACCCTCGGTCCCTCTGAATGTCTTGACAGCTCCTTGGCCCTTTGCTATGTGGGGGATTGATATGATTGGGGAAATCAAACCAACAACCTCCAATGGACACCGCTTCATCTTAGTGGCCATTGACTATTTTACCAAGTGGGTGGAGGCAGCTTCTTTCGCTTCTGTTACCAAGAATGTTGTCGCCCGGTTCATCAAGAAGAATCTCATATGTCGGTATGGTATCCCAAAGAGGATCATTACAGACAATGGTACGAACCTGAACAATACTATGATCACAGCCCTGTGCGAGCATTTCAAGATCCAGCATCACAATTCTTCCCCTTATCGGCCAAAGATGAATGGTGCTATCGAAGCCGCAAATAAGAACATTAAAAAGGTCATACATAAAATGAAAATCACGTATAAACACTGGCATGAGATGCTACCATTCGCTCTCCACGGATATCGTACCATAGCTCGCACGTCAATCGGAGAAACACCTTATTCTCTGGTATACGGCATGGAGGCCGTTTTGCCTATTGAGGTCCAGATCCCCTCTCTAAGAACTATGAAGGATGCAGGGTTGAGTGAAGAAGATTGGATCCAGACTCTACTTGATGAACTGAACTTAATTGATGAGAAAAGGCTTACTATTGTTTGCCATGGTCAAATGTATCAAAAACGGATGATCAAGGCTTTCAACAAAAAGGTCAAACGCCAAGTATATCAAGTTGGAGATCTGGTGATCAAACGTATCATATTGCCACAAGGTGACCCCAGGGGAAAATGGACTCCTACCTATGAAGGACCATTTGTAATCAAAAACATATTCTCTAGTGGAGCAATGATCTTAACCACCATGGATGGTGACGACCTGCCGCACCCTGCGAACACAGACATAGTCAAAAGATACTACACATAAGAAACCCGCTAGGTTGATACACCTAGGCAAAACAAGGGCATCCCAGCGAACCAAAAAGGTTCGGGCAAAAATTAGGGTTAAAACAAAAAAATTTGTACACCCGGCAAGTTGAAAACTCGAAATGGCGACTTGGGCAAAAAAGGGTTTCCCGGTGGACTGAAAACCCGAAAGGGCGGTCCAGGAAAAATTTAGGGAATTAAACCGTATGACTATGTCCTGTTGGATCACCTTACAAACAACCTTTGGCTTCCACTGACAAACTCAGAGGTTCTGATTAATTCAATCATCTTCGGACAAGGCAACAAGTGGACAAGATGCTCAGAGGCACGAAGGCTATAGCAGAAGGGGAACCCCATGGGATTATTGCACATAGCTATCTTTTCTTTATATAAAATTTCATTTTTTACGACGGCGTTCTCTTACTAAAATGTTTGTCTCCTTGTACAAAAATACTTACTCAAAGTCAATATAAAGATATCTCTTTGAAATTGCAAAACTATCTGTTTTTCTTTACTCTTGTTTTGTTTACAAAAATGTCCAATGATTTATTTTTGAACATATGCATTAGGACATAATTACTGTTTACAAATAAACAAAATAGAAAGACAGTCACTGATGGCTTTAAGAGGTGGGGAAATCTCTCTATGCTATTTCCATAAATCCCTCGCAGTGTGCAGTTTAGTCCCCAGCGAAACAAAGCTTCCAGTTATCAATCCCCAATAGAAGTCACCAAGTTTCTCAGGGTTTCCCCAACAAGATTTTACAAGCAGTGCACGACATTTCCCTTACAACAGAGTTTATTTTTCTAAGAGGAAATTCATCAACACTTCGACTTCACAACATGAAGACTTACACTCCATATCCTCAGCAACATTCAGGGATTTATTTTCCCCAATCCAACAATCGTGCATCAAATTAGCTCACATACGCATACATCGCATCCATATATCATAAACATTGTTAGCACGAATGCATCATACCATGCATTTCATACAACATAACTTTGCATTTTAGCTAACATTTTACCCCTTCAGGATAAGGTTAACAACTACCATTAACAATGTTCAAAGTTTTCAAATACAGTTCAGATATGCTCCAGACACGGATGCCATTCTGACGCTCATTCAGAGTCTCTTTCAGATACAGTTCAGATACGCTCCAGACACGGGTGCCATTATGATACTCATTCAGACTCTCTTTCAGATACAGTTCAGATACGCTCCAGACACTGATGCCACTCTGATACTCATTCAGACTCTCTTTCAGATATAGTTCAGATACGCTCCGGACACGGATGACATTCTGATGCTCATTCAGAGTCTCTTTCAGATATAGTTCAGATACGCTCCAGACACGGATTCCATCCTGATACTCGTTCAAATTCAACCTTCAGATACAGTACAGATACGCTCCATACACGGATGCCATTCTGATACTCATTCAGACTCTCTTTCAGATTCAACAATCACTTTTGGATGGCATCTGCAAGCCCATCTCCAACAACTTTCCATCATCCCTCCAAATGGCACCTTTAAGCCCATTCCATCTACCATCGCATCACCGAGTGCAAATTTCTGGGCACTCTAGTGTCCAATCATCTTCCACCTTCGAGTCACGAATGACAAAACTCGCCAATCTAACTCTTAAGGCTTAAGAATATTGAACAGGTGCAGCTGTTGTACCCCAAAATTTTCCCTCTCCCTTGTCAAGAATTTTTCTCACAAGATCTCCTTGGGCTCAAGACTGCATTAGGGTTTGATCAACTCAAGACACCTCCTTAAGCACTGATGACCAAAATTAGGGTTTGATATTGCACAAGGATATTTGAACTTCCAATTCCCCATATGGTTTTCATGGATCATTATGGACCCCCAAGATCACTCATGTCAAGTTTCAAGCCTTGGATCACATTTTTGCTCAGTCAATTGAGCAGTTGACCTAAAATCAAATCTATTGGGGAAAAAGTCAACTATGGCCAATTTACAGTCAAACTTCATAATTTTTGACCCACATAAACATTTTAAACTCATATGTATCATTTGATCAAGTTTTTACCATAGCTCCTCAAGAAATTTGATCAAATCTCTAAAAGGGCAAAATGGTCAAAATTAGGGTTTTGAATGGGAAAGGGCAATTTCTGATTTTTGACCTAGCAAATGGTCAATTGGTTTAAGACATGATCTCAAGAGTCCAATTGAATCATTTTGACCTAATGACATGGTTCAAAACATGGCAAGTCCATTGGATTGACAGATGAATTTTTCAGTCAACTGATCAAAAGTCAACTGTATACTGAAAAGTCAAACTTTGACTTTTTGGTCAAATTCAAATGCCAAAGATCACAATTCATTAAAACATGTCAAAATATGAAACTTATTCATCAACAAATCAAAAATTCGAGATTTCATTTTGAAAAGTCAAAATTTCTAAACTTAGAAAATTTTCTAAGTGTTGGAAATTTCTTATTTTTTCATAACTTTGAGTAAAATTTTCACCATGATGCAAGATGATTCAAGAGAAACTTACAACATGAAAGTTGTAGATATCCATGAAATATACAAGTTTGCTTCACACAAATTCTTCCAAAAGTGCTTGGATCTCAAGTTATAATTTTATGAAATATGTGGTCATGAAACAAAACACTTAGTGAAATTTGGCCCTAATTTAGTCAGGATTTTGACCCAACTTCATGGCACTTTTTCATATAGTTCCAGGGGGAATCTTCAAAAGAAATTCAAAGATGGGTTGTAGAGAACATTGCAAGCTTTCCAAAATGTCCAATAAATCCTTGAGATCATTCTTGAGTAGGGAGAATCTAAGAGATGAAGTTAGGGTTTTATCACTTTTATTACAAGTCATTTTAGTGATGAAAAAAATTCAAATTCAAATCATGTTGCATAAAAACTACTTTGCAGGCATCAAACTTATTAGGCACTCCATAATTAATGGTTTACACAGCTGTTAGAGGCCTCACTTCAAGTATTCAATGCATGGACATGCTTTTTATCCGTTTTTGGAAGAAAGGTCACATTGCCAATTTGATAAAGTGACTTTTTGTACAAAACTTGTTCTTGAGCCTTGCACTTGTTCTCTTCTGATCAAACAGGTCCTATAACTAATGAGAAATGTTTTAAAGACTTACAATCACCCATCCCATGCTTGTACCTCTTCTTGAAACTTGTTTCCCTCTTTTCTTCAAAATCAAGTAACCTAGCCAAAAGCTAAGAACTTGTACTTCTGACTTGCCAATGCACTCAAACACTTTTGCTTATACATACACAAACCATTTGACACAAACATACGAATACTCAAGCCTTGACAACACCTAAAACTCAGAATCACACTTCACACTTCCATTTTCACACAAACTGACCAAAAACTTGAAACTCATAATCTACTCGTGCGTTTCTTGGCCTTTTGGTTTCTAAAGTTTCTAAACATCATATAGAGTTGATCCCACACCCTGTTATAGAACTGTAACACCATTAACACCATCCTCCATTTCCAAAAACAGAGCTCTGCACATTGACTTCTCTAGACCATTTCAGCCATCTATTGCTCAAGCTAAGCATTGCATTAGCTTCCTGGGACCTCAAGGAAGCTAACCTGATCATCACCATCACTTGAAACAAGCTCAAACTCAAAACACGATTTCCAGTTTTGAGGTAAGTTTTCTCAACTATGAACTCTTCATACAGGCATCATCAATAGTTTATTTGTGAATAAAACATGTAGATATCATTGCCCTAAAGCTAACCATGTCCATAGTTTACATTAATTTTGCTTGAGCTTAGAGAATTTTGAAACTGAAATTCCTGAGATTTTTAGGGTTCAGATTAGGGCCATTAAAATTCATGCTTATCTTTGATCTATAGTTTTAATTCTTTACATTTCTGAAACCCTGAGAAAATTTGCTATAAGTTTCATGTTTACAGTTTTCATTTTTGATGAGAAATGAGCAAGTTACAGTTGGTTTGGCTTGAGGTTGAAGATGAAGTCATCAGGGCACGTTTTGCCTTACATATTTATTGATTTGCCTATGTTAACGAATGTATAACCACCCCAGCGGTAGAAGCGCGCGCCTGTAACCTTTGGGACCTGGGTTCGAGCCCCAGTGGTACCCTTTTGTGTTTTTTTTATATTTTTGCACCATTCTGATTTTTGCAAGCGCCTGGGCCTTATTGGACTTATACTGTTTTTTTTAATTTTTTGCTTACTAACCCCCCTGCAGGCTAATTGCACCCCTGGCCCAGTTTATTTTTATTTTCCTTTTTTTATTTCATTTTTTTTCTTAATTATTTTTTTACTAATATTAAAAACCATGAAAAAATATAAAAAAATTAGATTTGCATTTTAATTTAGTTTATTTTATTTTTTCTCACAAAAAATATTTTTATTAACTATACTTTATTTATTTTTTACAAATCATCTTGTAAATTAAATTAAAACTAGGTTAGTATTTATTTTTCTTTTTTACACCTATTAAAATATATTTATTTATATATAAAATAAGGGGCCAAAAATATTTTATAATTTCATAAATATTTTCAAGATAAAAATACTAAAAAATACTTTTCTTAAACTTATTTTCTTTTGATTAATCAATAGAACTAGGATTTTATTTAAAATCTTTTCTTAAATAAAATTCAAGTTTAATTAGTTATTTTCTTTAATTAATTAGGTTAAAATAATTTCCCTTTTTCTCATAAAAATCCAAAAATACCCATTTTCTTAACAATTACATTTCTTGTATATTTATTTCATCTTGTACATTATATTCATTTAAATCTTTGCACATCAATACCTATTCAATATGGTTATAATAGACTAACTAGGTTTACATTTTTGCAATCCCCATTCAATTTGTACACCCCCTTCCCACAAATATTGTAATAGCGTAGTAACTTTAAATTCCGCAATTTATCGTTTTATATACAAATGTTAGTAATTAGGATTTGTATGGAAAGACTAAAACCAATGCTTATAAAACCCTAATCAAAGACAAAATCAAGCATGAAAATAATACACTTGCACACAAGCACCCCTAGGGTAATAATCCACTTGGTTGCCATACAAAATGGCCATATTACGCATGCGAGGTATCTTAGCAAAAACAAGCGAAATATAAGATCATAGTCCCTCGATGACGCTATCTAAGTTGCCTTTCAAATGATCTTAGTCCCTAAAAGAGAATGCTAAGATATCTTGCAATATTGCTAATTATGGTTATACAATGACCCACGCCCGTCCCATTTACATCCAAAGATAGGGTTACTTACCAAATCAATGGTAAAATGACAATATCAAAGGAAAGAGGAAATGAACATAAAAGACTTTTGAGTAAGTAGAATGCTCCTAATTACTTGCTCAATTTCAAACAAATATCCTTGATATTTTCAAAAACAAACACCTACACTTTCAAACATCTTACAAAACTTGAAAACATTTTCAAAAAGATCAAACATCTTTGTATACATTCTTACAAACAAGAATCATTACAAAGATTGCCTAAACAATGGCCTCTTTACAAAATACTTTCAAAAACCACACCAAGCACAATTTCAAACAAAAGCAAGTGATCTAGCAAGTAACTAAGAGCCCATGGAAAACCATGGATGAAAAGGGTGCTAATACATTCCCTTTTCATAATCTACCCCCCGAACTCAAGAAATAATCTCAAAGGTCTTTCCTGTGCTTTTTCACCTTTCCTTTTGGATAAAAGAAAAGTCGGTGGCGACTCTTGCTAACCGCAAAATTTGCAATCAAATGCAAAACCTTCAAGTCAGTTCTCCCACCGTATCACACATAGCAAGTTGCAGCAACAATAAAACAGGCTGCAATGCAACAGAACCAAAACAACATAACAAAGCAGCAACGCTGCCAATAGCAGGCATCAAACAGCCACAAAATGGGCAGCCTAAACAAAACAACAAAACAGCAGGCTAGCGCAGCAGCTAGGCTACCAAACAAGTGCAGCAAGTAATAACAGAAAAAGGCAGCAGCAACAGGTAAAAACAAATAAAATAACAGCAATTCAAAAATAACATGCAAGCTAGCACTAGCTCACATAAAACCTGCATCATCATTTTCCTTAAATTGCAAACCCTTCAGAAAATTGTATGAAAAGCAAAATGGCTTTATATTTAATTGAAAAATAAAATAGGAAAGAGACAAGTTTGAAAGATATCACCTAGCTTACACAACATGCCAAAGTCAGCTCTGTCCAAATCTGCCCAAAACTCAGTCCAAATGTTGCACAAAATAGGCAACCTAAAGCCTGCATCTCAACATGTTCAAAGTCAGCATACCACAAATGTTCAAAACTTCATCAACTCCCCCCCCCCCACTTTTCACCCTTATCTCATTAAAAAGACATCCACTGTTTCACTAAGAAGGGGATGGTAGGATAGCAAAAATCAATCAGAAAACCAACAAAGAAAGATAACCAAGCCAGCATACACAAAAAGCCAGAAAACCAAACAAAAGATAGAACAAAATCAATAGCAATTGTTATCCATCATTGTTGTACCCCAAAATTTGCCCTCTCATTTATCAAGACTTTCCTCACAAAACTTCTTGGACTCAAGACAAGATTAGGGTTTGGTCAGCTCAAGACACCTCATCTTGCACTGATAACCCAAAATTGGGGTTTGAGTTTGAACAAGGATTTTTGGACCATCAATGCTTCATGTGACTTTCATACACCATATTGGATCCCTAAGATTTCTCATGTTAAGTTTCAAGCCTTGAACCACATTTTTGATCAGTCAATTGGACAGTTGACCTAAAAATCAGCTGTATTGGGGAAAAAGTCAACCAGGGCCAATTTATAGTCAAACTTCATAATTTTCTATCCACATCAACATTCTAGGCTCATATGTACCATTTGATCAAGTTTGGATCACAACTCCTCAAGAAATTTGATCAAATCATCAAAAGGGCAAAATGGTCAAAATTAGGGTTTTGACTGAGAAAGGGCAATTTCTGATTTTTTAACCTAGCCAATGACCAATTGAGTTCAAACATGATTTCAAGGGTTCGATGGCATCATATTGACCTAATTACATGGTTTAAAAGATCTCAAGTTCATTGGATTGACAGATGAATTTTGCAGTCAATTGATCAAAAGTCAATTGTACACTGAAAAGTCAAACTTTGACTTTTTGGTCAAAATCAAGTGCCAGGGGTCATAATTCATCAAGATATGTCAAAATATGAAACTTGTTCACCAAGAAACTCAAATTTGAAAATTAGGGTTTTAATTTGAAAATTTTCATAACTTAGAATTTTTTCTAAGTATAAAAATTTTCTTAATTTTTTTCCAACTTTTCACCACTTTTTCACCATGATGCATTTTGATTCAAAGAAAACTTTCAACATGAAAGTTGTATTCCTCCATTAAATCTATAACTTTGCCTCACAAATTTTTCCCAAAATATGCTTGGATCTCAAGTTATGAATTTGTGAATATAGGTCCATGAACTAAATAACTTAGTGAAATTTTGCCCTAATTTAGGCAGGTTTTGGACCCAACTTCATGGACATTTTTCACCTAGTTCCAAGAGGTATATCAAAATGAATTTAAAATATGGATTGTAAAGAATATTTCAAGCTTTCCAAAATGTCCAAGAACTCTCCAAGATCATTTTTGGTTAGGGAGAATCGAAGAAGGGAAGTTGGCATTTTCTCACTTTTGTTCATGCCATTTTTCACATAGCATCAAGTTGCAAATCCAATCCATGCTGTTTGAATCTTGCTTTACAGGTCCTAAACTCACTCTGCACTCCATAATTAAATACAAACTCAGAAGTTAAAGGCATTATTTTTGCTTTTGGAGCTTTATACAAGAGATAATTCCATTTTTGGCCAAAAGTTCACAATGCCATTTTCATAAAGGGCAACTTTTGCAAATTTGTCAATCTTGAGCCTTGGAACTGTCCCTTTAGTACAAGCAACTTACACAACTCTCAGGCAATTGGTACAAGCTCTTTGCATCCCTCAAGCAAGCAAGGACATGCATGTGAGTATGGTCTTGTCACTTTACTTCAAAAGCATAAAAGTTGGTAAAAAGGTCAAAAACTTGTACAGCTAGTAAGAAGTGGACTTTGTATCATTTCTATACAAATATACAAAGTTGTGGCAAGACTTAGCACGATTGCATTGAAGCTAAAACTCCCCAAAACTCAAAAACACCATTTTTCTGTCCAAACACAGCATTTCTGCAAAACCCAAGCCAACTAATTTTTGACTCGTGCGTTTTGTATTTTAACACTTCAAACACCTTCTACATATCATACCAAAGAAATCCAAGCCATCACCCTGGTTCTGTAACCCCTGTTTCAGCCATTTCCGTTTTCAACCTTGAAGCTTGCAGCTTGACTTGTGCAGGAAGTTCTAGCCATCCACAAAGCAAGCTAGGCATTGGAATAGCTTGAGGGAAGTTCAAGGAAGCTCACACAATCCTCAGGCCTCCATTAAAGTCCCTACATTGCTCTATTCAAATCCAGCTGAAGGAGGTATATTTCTTAAACTCTATCTCTCTGAATAGGCATCCTCAAGCCACGATTTGTGAAGAAAAAATGTAGTCCATATCATAGTGAAGTTGTACATATATATACTTTTCATTTATATTAACTATGCTGAGAGAATTTGAAGATTGAAAATGCTGAAAAAGTTAGGTCACGAATTAGGGCTGCCAAAATTCTCTCTGATCTTTGAGAGTTAGGTTACAAAATTTATATTGTTGGAATCGTGAGATCAAATGCCACAAGTTTCATGTTATGAGATTTTGTTTTTGCGCAAGCATGTGAAAGTTACAGATTTGAACTAAGAACGCGCGCAAGGAGGACTGGCTGGAGGACAGGGATGAAGCGCCTGGGCTTTTTGGCGCTTTTGGGCTTTTTGTTTTCACTATTTGCACCCCCTGACATACTATTTGCACCCCTGGCTTATTTGTTATATTTTTCATATTTTCTCATATTTTTATATTTATTGCTTTTGATTATTTTTTCTGAACAATAAAAAATCTCAAAAATAATTTTTTTATTTTTTTACAATTTTATTTTATTTTTTTATTATTTTTTTACATAGAAATTAATTTATTTGATTAAAATAGAACTTATTTTCTTAAATAGTTTGTAAATATAATTAAAAATACTTAATATTTTTATTATATTATTTATACACATAAAATATTTATTTTTATACATACTTAATTTTTAATATTTGCACATAATATTATTTATTATTTTCTTATACAAAAAATATGCAAAATAATAATAAGAAACATTATTTTTCTTTGAATTAAAAATTAGGGTTTCACCCCTCCAAAAATAATACTATTTTTCCTTATTTTTTAGGGTTAATTTAAATTATTTTCTCATATAAAAAACAAATACAAAACATTCTTTTACATACATGTGCATTGCATTTTAAATATTTATACTTTATTTATTTAATTCGCACAATATTCGATTGAGTTGTAATAATATATTTAGGTTTATATTTGTGCAAAATCCCCATTCAAAACTTGTATCCCCCCTCCCATAATAATTGTTGTAATAGCTTAGTTTATTTTACGCAATTTATCGCTTTTATACCATGTTTAGTAAATTAGGGTTTGCATGACAAGAACAAAAACCAAACAAATAGAAAAAAACCTAATGCAAGACAAAAGCATGAAAAATGACACACTTTGCACACAAGCACCCCTAGGGTTTCTCCCACTTGGTTGCCTAAAATAAAATGGCCATGTTACACATGCGAAGTATCTTGGCAAAACAAAACAAGTATAAGATCATAGTCCCTCGATGACGCTATTCAAAGGTTGCCTAAACAAATGATCTTGGTCCCTAAAAAATGCTAAGATACTTGGCAACATTGCTATCATGGTCATACGATGACCCACGCCCGTCCCGTTAACATCCAAAGATAGGGTTTCTTACCAAATCAATGGTAAGTCAACAATGTCAAAGGAATAAAAATGCACAAGAAAGACATTTGAGTAGGTAGATAGCTTCTAAGGTACTTGCTCCATTTCAAACAACAATCCTTGCTATTTTCAAAAACAAGCACACACACATTTCAAAACATCTTACAAAACATTGAAACATTTTTCAAAAGACAAACATCTTTGTATACATTCTTACGAACGAGAATCATTACAAAGATTGCCTAAACGAATGGCCTCTTTTCAAAATACTTTCAAAATCACACCAAACACCATTTCAAACAAAGCAAAGAAAGTAACTAAGAGCCCATGGAAAACCATGGATGAAAAGGGTGCTAGCACCTTCCCTTTTCATAATCTACCCCCGAACTCAAGAAAACATCTCAAAGGTCTTTCCTGTGCTTTTTTACCTTTCCTTTTGGATAAAAGAAAAGTCGGTGGCGACTCTTGCTAACCGCGACATTTGCGACAAAACGCAAAACCTCAAGTCAGTTCTCCCACCGTATCACAATCACCATAACCTGTATCAAACATAGAGATTGAATAGACTTCAACTCAAATCCACAACCCTTTCCAACTGATTTTCCTTCCTCACTCACCCTCAGTCATAACTGAACACCATCATTTATCTCATCTCCCCATCCAACAATATCAAAATAACTAGCTTCCAACAGGGAATCGTAAGAAAAGAAGCCAACAAAACCAACAAGAGAACAAAAACCAGCAAACGAAGGAGGAAGCCTTACCAGAAAGAAAAGCTTCAACATGTATGATTCTTTCCCCTATTCTCACACCTCTATTTGCATACTTTCTGCACCAATTATGGCATGATTCCTATTTGTTACTACATTAGAAAAGGGGTAATAAATTAGTAAAAAAACCAAAAAATCATTAGACAGAAAACTACAAAATGCTGTAAGGCAAGCCTTCAACCTTCTCCAACCCATCTCTGATTCCCCTTCATGAACATTATAAGATGCGAAGTTTAGGGTTGTAGAGAGGTTTGGACTTGAATCAATAAGAGGGTAGCATCGCTAGGTCGAATCGGCGAGGATGAGAGAGATGAGAGAGACATGTTCAGGTTACAGAGTTGTTGGAGAAAGGTGAGGATAAGATGACGATGGAAGTCTTGTTTTAACAGAGGGGTATAGAGAGAGATGGAAGAAGAAAATGATAGATTAGGAAGAGACAAAGGGTTTTCAATGTTTTGTTTTTTTTTCTTCTTCTTTTCCCAAACAACAACAGCGGCGCTTCAGTCTCTAGGGTTTCAAACCCTTTCCATTTCCTTCCCAGAACCGGGTTTGGGCCTGGTTTATTTGGCCCAACCCATTTTTTATATTTAAATTATAAATTGGCAAAGGTAATTAAAGTGACGAATGAACAATTGGTGTGGTGGTCAAGGCGTTGGTGTTTGGAGGAGAAGTCTCGGGTTCGAGACCTCTTAGGGACGTTTTTTCCGTTTTTTTTGTTTGTTTGTTTCATTTTTTTCTTTTTTTGTTAAAACAAAAGCTCCTTGGGCTTTAACTTCTAAAGCCATGCTTTCAAAAAAACAACATCACCCCCATTTTCAATTTAACACCACCTTTCTATCTTGTTTTGTTTTAATATTTTAGTTTGTTTTTATTTGTTTCACTAATTTATTAAATTATGTAACTTTGTTAGATGATTTTCTTAATTATATTAGTTCTAATTTTTAATTTAGGAACATTTTGTAATTAATTAACTTTTTTTCTTTAGTCTTAATTTGTTTGATTAATTTCTTCATATTAAAAAACACTAAAATAAAAATATATACATTTGATTTAATTCCTTTAGTTAATTATCTTCTTTAAATAGAATAGAATTTTATTTTTCTTTCAAAACTTTTCAAACAAATACCAAGAATTTTATTTCCTTATTTATACTTTGTTAATAAATTTTACTTCATAAATTTGTTGTAGTTTCGATTAACTGCTTGATTCGATTTGGTTGTATTGTTTGCCTATTTGGACTTTTAGTCGCATTAATCCATCCCCTTTTGTAAATTTGTACCCCCATTCCCGAAAGCTCTGTAATAGTGTAGAATTTTAATTTCCACAATTTTTTATTTTCCTTATAATGTATAGTAATTAGGTGTGCATGGCAAGATTTAAAATCAATCACTAGATAACCCTAATCAAAGACAAATTAACTTGAATCAAGCACACTTCTCACACGTGCACCTCTAGGGTAACCTCGCTTGTTGCCTCGGAAACACGGTTATGTCCCTCGAATATGGGACGCTTTAGCAAATACCCTTAGATAAAAAAAGATCGTAGTCCATCGATGTCTCTCGATGTTGCCTTCGATAAAACGATCTAGTCCCTTACGAAAATTGCTAAAGCATCTCACAAGTTGCCTTCTATGACTGTACGGTTGACCCGCGCCTGACCCTTCACATCCAACGATGGGGCTTCTTACCAAATCAATGGTAAGATAGCCACATCTAAATGAGGAGGAAAAGAACATTTAAAGACCTTTTGAGTAGGCAGATTCGCTCCTAATTGCTCGCTTGCTCACAACAAAAAAATTTTACACACCAACACTCTCATTTTGAAACATTTTCAAAAGACATCACTTTGTACGCGTTCTTATATAAATGAGAGCCATTACAAAGACACCTTTTTAAAATCACTTTCAAAAACACATCCCACAAACACCTCTTTGAACTATTTTCGAAACAAAACTTTGTACGTGTTCTTATAGAAACGAGAACCATTACAAAGACATTTTTAAAAATATTTTCAAAACCCACACTACAAGCACATTCAAAAAAAAGCAAGTGATCTAGCAAGCAACTAAGAGCCCGTAGATAACTACGGATGAAAAGGATGCTAATACCTTCCCTTTTCGTAATCTACCCCCCCCCCCCAGAACTTAAGAAAACATCTCTAAAGGTCTTTCCTGTTCTTTTCAGCCTTTCCTTTTGGATAAAAGAAAAGTCAGTGACGACTCTTACTATCCGCACAATTGCGATCAAACGTAAAATACCCAAGTCAGTTCTCCCACCGTGTTACAGTAAGGATTTACAAAATCAAAATTGTATTTCCAGGCCATTTAAATACAAATTGCTCGCATATTTGCGCTGCTAATGTTGTTTGTGTTTATATGAACGTATTACATGTAAGATAACATGCAGGAATAAGATCGTGCCATTGTTAGGGCACGATCAAAATTTGCCTTCGAAGCTCACGATACAGGCAGTTTCAAGCCAAATAGACCCCATATTTTGATTCAGGGGATGATTTCACGTGGGATAGTGTCATTTTCATTGTTTTAAATTAACGTTTAGTTGAGTTTGCAGGTTTTGGTACACCGAAGAAGACGACCGTAGTTTGACTTTGGCGTCTCTCCGTCTGTTGACTCAGGCGAGGGAGCATGCGGATGTTATTTTCATATCAATACTGTATTGTTCCTAATATAATGTTATCATTTTATTTTTATCAACGAATGGATAGCTGACATAGTTGGTGAGGAAGATGCTCTGCAATGAGAAGGACCTGGGTTCGATACCCAGGTCGTGTATTTTATTTTTCTAACATGTTTCTTGCAGATCCAGCGTGTTGTGATCCTATGGGTGCACCATGTACCATCAGATCAGCACCATCAGATCCATACAACGTTAGATCCAGCACCTTCAAACATGCAACTTCATGATGGACTCTCAAGGGCTAGCAACATAGGATCCAGGACAGCTGCTGGGTTCTATCTTGTTTCATTCTTTTGCTTTTAATTATTTTATTTTTTTAATAACATTATAAAAATCATCCAAAAAAAATCATAAAAAATATAGTTTTAGGTTTTTTTTATTATTAAACTATATTTGTAAATTAATTGATTAATTATTTTAACCTTTTATTAATTTAAAATTAAATAGACTTAGGATTTTAAATTAATTTTTTTTCCATGATCAAAAACAAACAAAAAGATTTTTCCTTTTTAAGTTTTAGACCTTATTTTTCATTTCGCGCGCGTTATTTCCTTTCACTATTTTTCATATTTTTGTAACTCCCTAATCCCCCTCCCTGAAGCCTTGTAATAGTTTAGGATTTACATTTTTGCACTTTTAATTACTGTAAACTATTAATTGTCTAGATGCATGACTAATAGGATTGTATGGCATGAACATAAAATCAAACGCTAGAAAACCTAACACAAGACAAAAATAACTGAATACAACACACTCTCACATATACACCTCTAGGGTATCCCACTTTGGTTGCCTTCGGAAAAACAGTCTCATCTCTCGAAACGTGACAGATTTTAGGGGTTGCCCTCCAGTTTAAAGATTATAAGTCCCTCGATGACCCTCTCAATGCTGCCTCGATAAAAATGATCTTAAAACCCTAGGGTAATTACTAAAGTTCCTTTCCCAGTTGCCTTTGTGACTGTATAAAACCTCCCTTCAATTGTCCCTCAAACATCCAACGACTAGGGCTACCTACTCACTAATAGTAGGATAGCATTGTCTAAAGGAAAAGAGGAAAAGAACAACCCTTTCGAGTAAAAGTAGATAGTTCTTAGATGCTATTCTCAAAAAAACTTTAACACTTACACAAAAATTCTTTCAAAAACATTTACAAACACTTTGTATACGTTCTCTACCATTGCGAGAAATATTACAAAGTTCTCCGCACTAAGGCGCTTTCAAAAATACTTTTCAAAACACGCAAAGCACAAGGTATTTAAAAATGAGCTAAGTATCTAAGAGCCCGTGGATAACTACGGATGGCAAGGGTTCTAACACCTTCCCTTTCCATAATCTACCCCCTTACTCAGAAAACTCTCAAAAGGTATTTTTTTGTCTTTTCACCCTTTCCTTTGTTGGATAAAAGAAAATCTAGTGGCGACTCTTGCTTACTGCAACATTTGCAAACACAAATGCAAAACCAGTATAACAGTCGATTCTGCCACCGTATCACAGAACTGGCGACTCTGCTGGGGAATATTAAAAATTAGGGTTACCTTAGAGCTTAGTTCATTTTAAATTGCTTTACATTGTGTGTTTTGTATGCTTTACTTTTGAGGATTTGTTTGGGTTATTACTAAGAGATCCTACACCCGGATCTGTGGCACCTTTTTTAGGTAAGCAACAATAGATCGTGGAGACTGTACAACGTAGACCGATATGATTGAAGCGGTGGATGCGTTAGTGTGACACATTTGTTGGTACCGGTATCCCTTGTGTTAAATCGAGGAGAATATAGGGCCGATGTATGGTGTCATAAATTATTAACGGACCTTAGAACCTTAGTTGAACAAACTTGGCCATTAGAAAGTAGTGAGATATCCAGCCTCATTATAAAGCTGGGGATTGGTTGATACTCGATGCTACACTCATTGAGATCGGACTTTCGGGATATTTCGGCCGTGAGAAAAGTTCGTCTTATCTGAAACAATGCATGATAAAGAAAGATCAGTGATATTGAGACTCCTTAGAACCCGGTAACTATTACTAGGACGATTGAGCCAACTGAAACTTCAAGAGGGTACTTACCTTTAAACCTCATGCAAGCCTTTGAACCTAAGGCTACCTGTGTGACTTGTTTGCTTTCATTATCTAACAACTTTAATTCCTTGCAGGGCTTGCTTGTTTTCATTACCTAAGAACGTGAATTCCTTGCAGGACTTGTTTATAGTCATTATCTAATAATCTAAACTTCTTACAAGACTTACTTGTCTTCGTCACCTTACACTTTTGCTTGATGCATAACATGCACATCATAGCATCATACCATAGCATTTCCTTAACAATTTTAAGGATCTCAAGGTCCTGTGGTGCAGGTTATGATAAATCGGACATCTAGCAAGGGGGAAAGGGGATTTACTTTCCTCTAGCCAATGCCATCAAAAGACAAAAACACGATAACTTAAGTCAGAGGCTATGACCCACTCGACATGGTGAGCTTGATTCTCGTAGAAGGACATTCAACGATACAAAAGTTCTTCCGTCAAAGATGAAATCAAAATTCAAACATTTTTCTTATGTTTACCCCGTGAGATCCTTGAAAACATTGCATGCATCTCATTACATAACAGGTCTTCCAGTACAGGTTTCTCATTTTCTCGTTGTTTGTTTCAGCAGAAAAATGACTCTCAAACAGAACGACAGAGATCTCTAAACTCAAGATGCTCAGTTCAAGGAAATGTTCCTAAATATATCCAAGGGGAAAGAAGAATTGAAAGCAATCCTCGTTGGGAACTTGACCAAGAAAAATCCTTACGACAACAAGGATGACCAGTTGGAACAACTGCAAGCTAAGATGGAAAGGATGAGAATCTAGATGAATAGTCAGATGGCTCTTATCCGAAATTTAGTCTTGCGACAAAAAGAGATGAGGATTCTCATCAGTAAGCTTCATCAGGACATATACGACCGTCTAGGGCAAACTGCTAGAGCTGGGAGCCTAATCAATGATCAACCTCTCTTGACAGATAGGGAATTGGGTGACATGTTCATATGGGAACATGTTGAAAATAAACTCAGGAATGGTGAAATTCAGGGGACTACATCTTCAAGTACTCAGAAGAGATCATACAACGGAAAAAAGGAGTCCAGTACTGCATATGACCAGAAGGGTCGTAATAAGAGTGATCTCAACCAATCTGTGGGGGCGGTGTTAACTTCTAATCCTGCACTGCTTCAACAACGACGTGTCAATAGGTGTTGTACCCCAAAATTTGCCCTCCCATATTCTTCAAAGAATTGCCAAGTCAAAGCTTCAAAATCTCCCCAAAGGTTGCACAGTTCAAGGGCCTCCTAACAGTCAAAGATTAGGGTTTTGGTTCTGACAAAGAAAATGAAGTTTCCAAGGGTCCAATCAAGTCCCACATGCCTATAAACATGGTCAAGCATCCTCATACCAAGTTTCAAGACTTACAGCACAAAATTGCACAGTCAAAAACCCTAATTGCACTACAGTCAACTGTAGGGGCAAAATGGTCATTTGACAGTCAAAAGTCCAAATTTTTGGTGAACATCTCATTTTGAAGCCACAAACATCATTTGATCAATGCTTGATCATGATTCTCAAATCTTGGCTCAAAAATCATCAAGATGCAAAAGTTTCCATATTTGGACAGTTGAAAAAGTCAACTGTAAATTGACCAGGGCATAACTTCCACATGGTTTATCATAAAATTTCCATCCAAAGCTCATTTTTAAGAGGAAGACATTTCCTACAACTCCTCTTCACACTTCAAGTCCAAGAAATGCTCTCACAAAAAGTTATCAATTTCAACATTATAGGTCATTTTCAAAAGTCAACAAAAAGGGACTTTAAGTCAAAGGCCATAACTTGAGATTGGTAAATCAAAATGACATGGGACCAAAGACATTGGTTAGAGGACTCAAAGACCTTTCCAAAATGTCAAAAAACATGAGCAAAGCTTAAAAATTGAGCAAGATATGCCTTGTGGAAGTTGGGAAATTTTTAGATATTTTGAAAAGTCAACATTGATTCAAATGACCTAAAAATGCTAATGGGCCTCTTTTTCTTCCACAATTCATCATCCAAGGCATGGGCACGACCATTTGGCCCAAAGGGAAGTTTTTTATCATTTTTATTTTATTTATTTGAATTTTTAATTGCTAGAAATTCATTTAATTAAGTAAAATATATGAAAAATACTAAACCTACCTTTTTGAATCTTTTTGTGCATAAAATATCTCCAAGATTTCGTGCAAATCAGGTTAGGAAAGAATCAAAGGTGATTGGATATGATTGAAGCCAAAATAGCATGAAAAAGATTTGGAAAATTATGGCATAAAAATCAAATATTGATTCCTTCAATTCATGGATTTTTTGATCAAATTCTCAACCCTAAACCTTCACACATATATACATAGTGAAACCCTAATGCCCATAAGGTCCAAGCTGTGCAGAAAGACAAAAGAGAACTTTGCAATTTTGATCAAAAAATTCAAAACTGAAATCGTGATTCCAAAGCATTTCAAGGCAAAGTAATCAGTCCATTGCCTTCCTGAGACATCAGGGAAACTTCCTGGATCAAAAGCACGACCTCTAACGCCCAGAATTGGTGAATAGAGTTCAAACTGTTTTCAATTATATGCATAGTCGTGTCTTAATATTTAAGCATTTTCATGGCATTTCTTTTATGAATTCATACTAATGGGACGATTCTGAGACTAACCATGTGATTGAATTGAGTTTTCATACACTATATGCAAATCTGCCATTGTTGTCTTTTAGGGTTTGTGAAGCTTTGAATTGGGGTTTCCCAGTTAAGGTAAAATTGGAACATCACAGTACCATGACTAAATTCAGCGTACTTGGACGGTTCAAAATCAACCCTCGCGCCTAATTTATGGGACATCAGGAGCTAATCGCTATTTTTCAGAATGGGGTATAAGGGGACAGTCCAAAACCGTTGCCAATTTCTTTTTTGTTTCAGGAAAAAATAGAATGAGGAAGAAGACGCTTAGGTGGCGAGGCGTAAGTGGTTGATTTGAATTTCGCGCGGAAAAATACTATTAACCATTGTTTTGAGTTATATTAATTGTTTACTATTATATATTCAAAACGCGCTAGGTGGCTCAGTGGCAAGCAATTGTATTGGTGACCTTCAGGACCTGGGTTCGATCCCAGGTCCCCACCCCTTTCCATGTTATTTTCCTTTTAACGCTTATGTGCAGTTTCCATGCTAGCGTCCATCGTACATCCACAAAATCAAGCCATACACGTGCCTACTAGGATGGATCAAAGGGTCACAATTGAAGGAACATGGTGGACCTGAGTCAACACACCTACACGCGTCCTGAAAAGGTCAAAAGGGCTTGATATAAGTGGGCCAGAATTGCTACAATAAACCCTCCACTTGGGGACAACACCCCCTAGAGTTTGTTTCTTTTACTCTTTTTATATTTTTCTTTTCTTTATTTTAATTAATTTCTTTTAATTCTTTATAATTATTATTTTCATAATATATAAAAAACACAAAAAAATCAGAAAGGTCATAAAAACAAAAAATATATTTTATTTTAATATTTTGTAAATAAACATTATTCGTTAATTTTAGCTATTAAATTAGGTTTAATTCAAGCATTTTCTTAATTAACTTAAAATTTTTTAGAAATTAGGTTTAATTATTTTAATTACTTTTATTATTTTTTTCACAATAATTAAATATTTCCTACTATTTTTATAAATTAAAATTGCATGTAAATAATTAGGTTAATTTAGGTTTAACTTTAATATTTTTCTTAATAAATAAAAGTTATAGAATTAGGGTTAATGTTTTATTTTAATTAATCTTTCCCATAAAAATTCACAAATCCAAAAAATACCAAAAATAACTTCTTTTCATTTTAATTTTAATTAATTTAACAAATTTAATTTAATTTCATTAAAAAGGGTCCAACGCCCTCGTTTCCAATCTTATTTCAATTCGCGCATTTTATTTTATTTCTTTTAATTATTTATGTACCTCTCCCAAAGCCATGTAAATATTTATCTTTTGCACTTTACTTTATTTATTTACTTTCTGTCAAATCGGGTCCTGGAAATTTTGGCGATGTGGACCCGCGCCTTTGTAATAGTTTAGGAACTTTATATTTCTCGCAATTTTTAACTATTAATAATGACATGCAAGAATGAATGATAAAATAAAAACAAACGCATAGATCACTTTGACAAAAGACAAAAATAAATGAAAACGACACACAAATCACACACACCACCCCTAGGGTACGCCTCACTGTTGCCTTACCTCGAAAGGTGATCGTCGAGTAGAGGATGTCTTAGTAAGTCCTCATGATCCGGGAACCTGGCATGAGGGTAGCTTCTAAGGTGTCTTCCCATTGCTCTGGTGATCACCATGTCCCGAACCTCGAATTGACCCGAACACCTCCAACGGTGGTGCTACCTACCTCTCAATGGTGGGATGGCACTACTTTAAAGGACATTTACACAGACGAATTCCTTAGGGTAGGTAGACGACTCGTGGATACTTGTTCTAATTCAAAACAAAACAAATAAAAAATACTTTTCACACCGACACCTTTTCAAAAAGCTTTCGAAAGCAACTTTTCAAACACTCTTGAGGACTGATACAAGAGTCGAACTGGAATTTTCAAAGAAACTTTTAAAACTCACAGTTGAAAAGCAAACAAACCATTTTTGAAAACACAAATGAGCAAGTATCTAAGAGCCCATGGATAACCATGGATAGAAAGGGTGCTAACACCTTCCCTTTCTATAATCTACCTCCCGAACCGAGAGCAATCTCTTTAAGGAATTTTTCTGTGCTTTTGTCCTTTCCATTTGGAGAAAATAAAAGATGGTGGCGACTCTTGTTTCCGCGACATTTCACGAACCAGCGTTAAACAGTCAGTTCCAGATCCACCGATCACAGAACTGGCGAATCTGCTGTGGATTAACTTAAAGTGAGGTGTACCTTAGGGTTAGTTCATAACTGTGTTTTCAATTGTATTGACTTGTCTGCTTTAAATTTGTGGGTTGCATGGGAGTCACATAGATCCTAACCCGGATCTGGGGATACCCTGTTTAGGTAGCATAAGCTGTGAGGGACCTGTCCGGCGTAGACCGACACGGGTGAAACAGTGGCTACGTTGGTGTGGCACCTTGGTCTGTACCGATATCCCTTGTGTTGCAACGAGGAGAGTATGGGTCTTCTAAGGAGTCATTAAGCACCAACAACCTTAGAACCTTAAATGACACAACTTGGCCATTAGAACAGTAGCAGTATGCTACGCCCATTGAGGCTAAACTCTCGTGATGGTTCTGGCTGCAAGAAAAGATTGCGATGCTGGAGTTATGACCGATTGAGGGTAGTCAATGATATTGGGATCCTCTAAGAACCCGGTTACTTTGATAGGACAAGTATGAACCAACAAACTGAAAGAGGGTAGTACCTAGACCTCATGCTGGCCTAAACTTTAGGGGCTTGCCTTGTGTGACTTGTGTGCCTTACCATGTTTGCCTTTGTATCTATTTGTGGTGTGCTTTATCATGACATCATAGCATCATGAGCATTGCATGCATCCTGCATAAGGACTGACCATTTCAAAGACAAGAGGGTTTCATCTTTGCTCTATTTTGTAGGACATCATGATGCCTGTGCGAAGGAATACTATCTGGTTCAACTTTGTTCATTCCCCTGAGTTGCTTGAAGAGTTGGTTAGCAGAATTCCAAATACCACTTCCTTTATTCAGAGGCATGGTTCTCTTCTCAGTTTAGTCACTGCAAAGCGGGATCAACAGTTGATGAGTGTTCTGACCCAGTTCTATGACCCTCTGTACCAGTGCTTCACCTTTCAAGACTTCCAGCTGGTCCCTACCCTGGAAGAGTTCTCTGATTTGCTTGGTATCCCTATCTTGGATCAGTCTCCCTTCACTGGTTGGGAAAAGACCCTCAGGCTTGAGGATGTTGCTGCAGCTCTTCCCTTGACACATCAAGAGGTAATGGAAAACTGGGTAACTAGAAGCGGAGTTAAAGGTTTCTTGGCCAAGTTTCTGATTGGTAAAGCTAACAGTTTCTGGAATGACCTGGACTTTAGGGCATATGAAGACATCTTGGCCCTCTTAATCTATGGGTTAGTCTTGTTTCCTAATCCTGACAACTTCATCAATGTCACTGCCGTAAGGATCTTTATGTCTCAGAACCCTGTACCCACTCTCTTGGGTGACATCCTGCAACAACTTCATGCTCGTACTACCCGAAGACGAGGAACCCTATGGTGTTGTATCCCTTTGTTGGTGAGGTGGTTTATTTCGCACCTCCCTAAGTTCGTACTGAAGAACCAAGAAGGAAGAGGTTGGGCTCATAGGTTAATGTCTCTCACCGATAAAGACATCATTTGGACTTGCAGAGGTTTGGATGAGATAGCTATTATTGATCGATGCGGGGAATACCCTAATGTTCCTCTGATTGGTACCCAAGGAGGAATCTCTTACAATCCATGTCTAGCACTCCGTCAGCTTGGAAGAGCAAGAAGAGCAGGGCCTCATGAAATGTTGGTGCCTCACATCAGTTTTGAGTTTCAGGTGGATAGTGACGAGCTGCGTCGTACGTTCATCAAGGCTTGGGACAAAGTTCATAAAGATGACCCACAAGAGTTGGGGCCAAAGACTTCTTTACCTATGGAAGCCTACTACAAATGGGTTCGCATCCGTGCTCAGAAGTTAGGTATGCCGTATGAAGCTGTCAGACCCGTCATTCTTGAGTGTCCTGACAAAGATGGTGTTCCTCCAACTGTCCTTCCTCCTCAGATACCTACTGATTATGAGACATTAAAGAGGTCTTGGTCGCAACTGCGAGAAGAACGGGATTCTTACCGGGAAAAGTTCAATGAGCAGGAATTGAAGATCCAAAAGCTGATGAAGCAGTTGGAGAATGAGCGAACTCTGAACGACTACATCCGTACTGAGAAGAGGAGACCATGGGATCAATAAGGAGCTCTGGATGTTCTTTTACAGTTTTATTTCCCTTTTCAGTATTTCCTTTCATGTAACGCCTAAGGGCAACCTGTTGAATAATTTCAGTTTCAAAGTTGAATCTAATGAAGTGTGTTCCTTTTTGTTTACAAAGTTGATTCCCGATTGTCTTTGAAAACATAAATCATACGCATTCCATGCATCATGTGCATAACAGGTTTTCTTCTTTTCAGGTTGCTTACCATTCTTCGCTGTTTATTTCAGCATCATGAATCCTGACTCATCATCAACTGAGATGTCCATCAAGGCTCTTCAGGCGCAGAATGCGCAATTTCAGGAATTAATCATGGGTTTGGCTCAGGGCCAAGAAGAGCTGAAGGCTCTACTCCTGAAGAAGGAGAAGAAGAAGAAGAGAAGAACTGTTCTGTTCAACTCGGGCCGAAGGTTTGGAAACACTCTGCAGAATGAAGAGGCTGGTTCTTCCATTGGCAAGGGTACTCCTCAAGAGGGAAAAGGTCCAAGTCCGGTAGTCTCCGACAACGAGACTGATTTTGATGAAGAACAATATCCTCCGGCAGAAGACCGTTACAAGCAGTTAGAAGACAGGTTGAATGCTATGGAGATACAACAGGTACCTGGGCTGGATTTTGGAGATTTGGGTTTGTCTACTGGTGTGATTATTCCTCGTAAGTTCAAAGCACCATCTTTCACTAAGTACGACGGGGCGTCTTGTCCCAAGCTACATCTCAGGTCCTATGTTCGGAAGATTCAACCGTACTCAGTGGACAAGAATTTGTGGATCCACTTCTTCCAGGAGAGTCTTTCAGGGACTCATCTCGAATGGTTCTATCAGCTGGATGGGACCAAGGTTCGTAACTGGGAGGAGTTGGCTACTGCTTTCTATAAGCAGTATCAATATAATGCCGACCTTGCCCCTACGCGTACCCAACTCCAGGGTATGTCGCTAGGTTCAAGCGAAGGTTTTAAAGAGTACGCTCAGAAGTGGAGGGATCTGGCTGGCAGGGTGCAGCCTCCGTTGACTGATCGGGAGTTGGTAGACATGTTCTTGGGGACCCTATCTGGGCCATTTTTCAACCATCTTATCGGTAACTCATCTGTAGGGTTTATTGATCTTATTCTGACAGGAGAGAGAATCGAGGCTGGGTTAAAGTCTGGTAAGATTCCGAAGGGTGCATCGTCTAGTTCTGAGAAGAAACCCTTCAAGAAAGAGGCTAGTGCTGTATACGGCTCTAGAAGACAAGAGAAATCTGAGTGCCGCCAATCTGTCAGTGCGGTAATGATTGCTAAGCCTGCTGCCGCTCCTCGGCCAACCAATCCTCAAAGGGCTGAAAGACCCCGGAGAGAGTTTACCCGTTTGAGCATGACCTTATCGCAGATCTTGCCACAGTTGCTGTCCACCAATCTAGTGACTGTCAGAGAGGCCCCCAAAGTTGTGAACACTGCCTCCCCCAAATACAACCCAAATGCTCGTTGTGCTTACCATTCTGATAGCCCGGGGCATTCCACTGATGACTGTTGGGAATTAAGGAATAAGGTGCAAGACCTTATTGACGCGAAAGAGATACAGTTCGAAGCGCCTGAGAGGCCGAATGTGGTGACTGCTCCTATGCCTCAGCATGGGGTAAATGTTGTTGATGAAGAGGTGTACGCTGTTTCTGTGGATGATCTAGCCACTCCCTTAATGACTGTCAAGAAGAACCTACTGCTGGCCGGTTTATTTCCGGTTTGCAGTGAGGGTTGCCTGTTCTGTGCTGTTTCCCTATCCGGTTGTCCTTTGCTGAAGTTAGGCGTCCAAAGCCTAATGGATAGCAAGGAGATTCTGTTTAAGAAGTCTGTTGTTCAGTTGGTTCCGGTAGAAGAGGTTTCTGTGGTTACAATCTATAATAATCCAATCAGGGCTCTCCCAAAGAAGCCTGTTCAAATCATGACTGTTGCACCTGTGGTTATTACTGTTCCGGGGCCTCTCCCCTACGTATCTGATAAAGCTGTCCCCTGGCACTATGGGGCAGACGTATATGTGAATGGAATCAAACAAGAGTTCAACACTGGCGCCAGTATCTGCGATATCACTGGTCCAGCCAAGGTTACCCGCAGTGGCAGGCTCTTCTCACCTGACATTGCACCGCCCGCTACTCGAAGACCCCTCCTTATAACACCTACAAGTGTACCTGTTCCTGTTGCTGATCAAGTTGTTCCCCCTGCTGCCGAGTCATCTAATGCTCGGGGCAAAGGGATTGAAGTTGAGCCTGCCCGGATGGAGGCATCAATACCTATAACTGCTGAAGCCTCCCAACAAGAGATGGAGGAAATCCTGAAAATAATAAAGAAGAGTGACTTCAATGTTGTGGAACAGCTGGGGCATACGCCCTCCAAGATCTCAATGCTTTCCTTATTACTATGCTCTGAGGCCCATGCTAAGGCCTTGATCTCATTTCTTAAGACGGCCCATGTGCCACAGGAGACATCTGCAGTCCAGTTCACTGATTGCGTAGCAAATCTGACAGCGGACAATGGCTTGGGTTTCTCAGATGCTGACCTGACTGCGAAGGGAAGGGACCACAATGATGCCCTGCATGTCTCTATTGAATGCAGGGGCACTACTCTGGCACACGTATTGGTGGATACTGGTTCTTCTTTGAATGTGCTACCCAAGAAGGCTTTAGACCGTTTGGATTGTGAAGGCCTGGAACTGAAACCCAGCAATATCATCGTCAGGGCCTTTGACGGTTCAAAAAGGATGGTTCATGGAGAGGTTGACATCCCTATTCGTGTGGGCTCTCAGGTGTTTGACTCTACTTTTTATGTGATGGATATCCGTCCATCATACTCTTGTCTACTGGGTCGACCTTGGATCCATAAAGCTGGGGCAGTGACCTCTACCTTGCACCAGAAGCTGAAATACCCTGTCAGAGGGAAGATCGTCACTGTGCAGGGAGAGGAGGAGTATATGGTGAGCCATTTGAATTCCTTCAGGTACATTGAGATGGATGGGGAGTTTATCGAGACCCCCTTCCAGCATTTCGAAGAAGTACTTCCAATTTCAGCAGCAGCAGAAACAGCAGTCGAAGAGAATGTTCCTTTGAAGATGGCTTCCCTGAAGGATGCCTGAGCTGTGGTTCAGAAAGGTGAATGTGCTAACTGGGGCAGGCTTCCCGACTTTACACAGAAAACTGACAAATTTGGACTGGGTTTTACTGCAGAGGGTCAGAAAGCTATGCGGAAGACGAAGACCAGAAGACCTCCTGTGCTCATCACAAATCCAGGAGTGAATGCTGTCGGGGAGGATAATGAAGTGGATGAAGCTGAGTTCAATAGCTGGATCTATCCGACAACTGAAGGCGGATTGACCAATTGGATTGTCAAAGACCATACTCCTGTTACTTTTGTTACGCAGTAATAAACTTCTTTGTTTTGTTATTTGTAATAAACAATTAATTGAACTCTATGGCCCGGTGTCTTACCCGAGGCACCGTGGTTTTATTTGTGAGGGCATATAAATTGTCATTTCATATATCATAAATGAAAATCTTGGACGTTCTCTCGCATTTCAAATCTTATGCTCCTTTTCTGTCTTTCCTTCCTTTATATATATTTCAAAACAGCTGTATTTACACACACTCACTCATACAGGTTCCAATCCACTCTGGATCTCACTGGTAACGACTCTGCTACTGCCAGTTATGACTTCGAAAATCCGATCAACTTAGCCGAAGACGAAGGTGAAGATGATTGCGAAGTGCCTGGCGAGCTTGCAAGACTGTTTCTCCAGGAAGAGAGGGCAATTCAACCACATGAAGAGCCAGTGGAAACAATAAACTTGGGTACTGAGGCAGACATGAAAGAGGTAAAGATTGGTGCCAACCTAGAGCTCAGCGTGAAGCAACGGTTGACTAAGATGCTACATGATTATGTGGAGATATTTGCCTGGTCCTACGAAGACATTCCCGGGTTGGATACCGATATTGTGGTCCATCACTTGCCTACTAAGGAAGACTGCCCTCCGGTTAAGCAAAAGGTCCGCCGTATGCGTCCAGAGATGTCTGAGAAGATCAAAGCCGAGGTTATGAAACAGTTTGATGCTAGGTTCCTTGCAGTGACTTCTTACCCTCAGTGGGTTGCTAATGTGGTGCCGGTACCAAAGAAAGACGGTAAGGTCAGAATGTGTGTCGACTACAGGGATCTGAACAGGGCCAGCCCCAAAGATGACTTCCCCCTACCTCACATTGATGTCCTTGTTGATAATACAGCTCAGCATAAGGTGTTCTCTTTCATGGATGGATTTTCAGGTTACAATCAGATCAAGATGGCACCTGAAGACATGGAAAAAACTACCTTTGTTACCCAGTGGGGGACTTTCTGCTACAAGGTCATGCCTTTTGGACTGAAGAACGCTGGGGCAACCTACCAATGTGCCATGGTTGCTTTATTCCATGATATGATCCATCATGAAATAGAGGTGTATGTTGACGACATGATCGCGAGATCCCAGACTGAAGAAGAGCACCTAGATCATCTGCATAAGTTGTTTGATCGTCTGAAACTGTACAAGCTGAGGTTGAACCCGAACAAGTGCACCTTCGGGGTAAGATCTGGAAAGTTGCTAGGCTTCGTTGTAAGTGATAAGGGTATTCAAGTGGACCCTGCCAAAGTCAAGGCTATTCAAGAGATGCCAGTTCCTAAGACAGAGAAGGAAGTCAGAGGCTTTTTAGGACGCCTGAATTACATTGCTCGGTTCATCTCGCATCTGACTGCTACCTGTGAGCCAATCTTCAAACTGCTGAAGAAAGATCAGGTAGTACGCTGGAATGATGAATGTCAGGCTGCTTTTGACAGAATCAAAGAGTATCTCCAAGAACCACCCATCCTTATGCCACCGGTTGAAGGGAGACCTCTGATACTATACCTGACAGTACTTGATAATTCAATGGGGTGTGTGCTGGGGCAGCATGACGAGTCTGGCCGAAAAGAGCATGCCATATATTACCTTAGCAAAAAGTTTACCGACTGTGAGACCCGATACTCACTGCTTGATAAAACTTGTTGCGCTTTGGTATGGGCTGCTCGCCGGCTGAGACAGTATATGCTGACTCATACCACCTTGTTGATCTCAAAGATGGATCCTATAAAGTACATATTCGAAAAGCCTGCTCTGTCTGGGAGAATAGCAAGATGGCAAATGATCTTGACGGAATACGACATTCAGTACACAACCCAGAAAGCCATCAAAGGAAGTGTATTGGCAGACCACTTGGCACATCAGGCAGTAGACGACTATTAGTCAATGAACTTTGAGTTTCCTGACGAAAGCATCATGATAGTGACTGATTGTGAAGTACCTGGACCGGATGAAGGACCTGAGGAAGGATCCCGATGGTCTATGAACTTTGACGGAGCCTCCAACGCTTTGGGTAACGGTATCGGCGCCATAATCATATCACCTCAAGGCACTCATACTCCACTCACTGCCCGACTATGTTTCAATTGTACCAACAACATGGCAGAGTATGAGGCGTGCATCATGGGTCTTCAAGCTGCGATCGACTTAAGGATCAAATTTCTGAGTGTCTTCGGAGATTCCGCTCTTGTGATCAATCAGATCAAAGGAGAGTGGGATACGAAACATCCGAACCTTATTCCTTACAGAGAATGTGTGTTGACCTTGATCCCCCACTTCACGAAGATAACCTTTGAACACTTTCCGAGAGAAGAGAATCAGTTGGCGGACGCGTTAGCTACAATGTCTTCTATGTTCAAAGTTAAATGGGACAATGAGGCTCCCCGAATCATCATCTGGAAACTGGACGAACCGGCATACTGTTGTGATCTCGAGACTGAATTGGTGACTGAGAAGCCTTGGTACCATGAGGTGAAGAGATACTTGGAAGCTCAGGAATACCCTGAAGGTGCCTCTGTCAATGATAAGAAGTTCTTGAGAAGGTTCGCAGCAAATTTCTTCCTTAGCAACGTCATCTTGTACAAGCGAAACCATGATTCGACCTTACTGCGTTGTGTGGATGAGACAGAAGCAGAAAGGATCATGGAAGAACTACATGAAGGGACCTTTGGTACACATTCCAGTGGACATACAATGGAAAAGAAGATCCTTCGGGCAGGGTATTACTGGTCCACAATGGAAGCTGACTGCTACCAACATTCCAGGACATGCCATAAGTGCCAGATTTATGTAGACAAGGTGCATGTTCCTCCAGTTCCTCTGAATGTTCTGACTGCGCCTTGGCCGTTTGCAATGTGGGGCATAGACATGATCAGTGAGATTAAACCTACGACATCTAATGGGCATCACTTCATCCTAGTGGCGATTGATTATTTTACAAAGTGGGTTGAAGCAGCTTCCTACGCTACGGTAACCAAGACTGTTGTGGCACGGTTCATTCGGCATAATCTGATCTGTCGGTACGGCGTCCCAGAGAGGATCATTACAGACAATGGTACTAATCTAAATAATAAGATGATCACTGAGCTCTGCGAGCAGTTCAAAATACAGCACCACAATTCTTCTCCTTACAGACCGAAGATGAATGGGGCTGTAGAAGCAGCAAATAAAAATATCAAGAAAATCGTGCAGAAGATGACAGTGACTTATAAAGATTGGCACGAGATGTTACCGTTCTCTCTACATGGGTACCGTACCTCAGCTAGGACGTCAACCGGGGCAACTCCTTTCTCTTTGGTTTACGGTATGGAGGCAGTCTTACCGATCGAAGTGCAAATACCCTCTCTCCGGATAATGAAGGATGCAAATCTGAGTGAAGATGATTGGATCCAGACACGACTTGATCAGCTAAACTTAATTGATGAAAAGAGACTTGCTGCTATCTGTCATGGTCAGACGTATCAGAAACGGATGATCAGGGCATTTAACAAAAAGGTCAGACCACAAGAATATCAAGTTGGGGATCTGGTAATCAAGCGAATCATCCTTCCTCAGAGTGATCCAAGGGGCAAATGGACCCCTACGTACGAAGGGCCATTTGTGGTTAAACATGTGTTCTCAGGAGGAGCCATGATTCTAACTAACATGGATGGTGACGACCTTCCTCACCCCGCCAATGCAGACATAGTAAAAAGATACTACACATGAAAAAGACCCGCTAGGCTGACATGCCTAGGCAAAAATTAGGGCTTCCCGTCGAACCAAAAGGGTTCGGGCAAAATGAAGGGATGAAATGAAAAAAATCTGTACACCCGGCAAGTCGAAAACCTGAAAAGGCAGCTTGGGCAAAAATGGGTATCCCGGTGGACTGAAAACCCGAAAGGGTGGTCCAAGCAAAAGTTAGGAATAAAGCGTAATACTATGTCTCATTGGATCACTTTGCATCCAGAATCCGGTATCTACATCAAGTTCAGACGGCACCGATCAGTCAGCTTCACTTTCAACCAAGGTCATCAAGTGATGAGATGCTCGGAGATATAAAGGCAATAGCAGAGTTGAAACCCAGTGGGATCATTCATTTCACACAACTGTTTTATTTTCTCTTGTACAAAATTTGTATAAACTCTCTTGTTCGGCGGCGTTCTCTTACTAGGACGTCAGCCTCTTGTACATAAAAACGTCTATTTACAGGCCATTCAAAAATCAATACAAATATACTTTTCAGTTAAAAAGTGCCAATTGTTTTTCCTTTTCTGTTTTGTTTTTCGAAGAACGTCCAAGGTTCAATTTGTGATATATGCATTGACAATAATTTACTAACTCATGAATATTTGCATGCGAAACAAAGAATTAATTACAGGTAACATTAGAAACAGGGGCAATAAAGAGTTGTCTAAGCGATCTAATTGTTCCGTCCTCCAAGGTATCAAGGTAGGTTCAGCTAAAGAACAGAACCAGATATCTTAATTCCCCAGAGAGTGAGCCAGCAAGTCAGTACACTCTCCAAGCAAAGTTATCAAATCTTAAAGAAAGTTGAATATCCTCCTGCAGATCTCAACATTCCCCAGCAGTACATATATGTTCTTAACAAGCATCCCCGGCAGTCTTGGTCTAAAGATTGCTCCCCAGCGGTACATCAAACATTCAGTGGAGTCACTTCCCGATACAGTTCAAAACTTCCCCAAGAGAGTCCAATCCAGTTTCCCCAGGAAAGTTGGAATCCATCTCCCCAAGCAGTAAGCTTATCCCCAGTAGATTCTGGAAGCTTATCCTCGCAGAGCACGAACGCGTCTCCCGGCTTTGTTCAAAGAGTTATTTCCCTACCAGGATATAACTGGGTTATCCTCCGCCAAAAGCCACGGAAAGATCGTCCCCGACGAAGTCTTTTTATCCCCAGCGAAGTCTATTAACACTTCCAACCCAACAATGATATCCCCATCAAGTTAATATCAACAACTCAACAAAGTGTCTCTCTCCCTATAGAGTATTGCTTCCCAGCAAGATCGCTAGAGTACTTTCTCCCTGCAGAGTAATCTGTTCGCCAAGTTTATCCCCAACGGAGTTATCTTCTCCTACCGGTATTCTTGCAACTATCACCCAGCGAAAGCAAAATCTATTCTTCAACGTCAGCCCAGGAGTGACTTCCCGGCACCCGTCAAGGATTTACTTTCCTAGACGAAAACATACATTCATAAACATCACATACATCATTATAGCATGCATATACGCATCATATCTTACAAATCTCATTTATATTGAGAACATCATTGCTTGATCCATATCACGCATTGCATATGACTGACTTTTACCTTTCAGGAAATATTCAGTTAAGTTCTCAATCATATTTCAAGACCTAGACCGGTTCAGTTAAATCGACTCCAAAGATTTCTCTATTTCTTATCCAGTCAAAGGCCTTCTCTGGTTCAGTCAGATCGACCCTAAGATCTCCCTATTTCTTACCCAGTTGAAGACATTTCAAGACCTAGACCGGTTCAGTTAAATCGACTCCAAAGATTTCTCTATTTCTTATCCAGTCAAAGGCCTTCTCTGGTTCAGTCAGATCGACCCTAAGATCTCCCTGTTTCTTACCCAGTTGAAGACATTTCAAGACCTAGACCGGTTCAGTTAATCGACCCTAAGATTTCCTGTTTCTTATCCAGTCCAAGGCCTTCTCTAGTCCAGCTAAATCGACCCCAAACAGATTTTCCTGATAAAGACTCAGTAGAAGTTATCCAAGATTCTCTCAATGATTGCTGTTGAGGTTGTAGTCGTCTGTGGTTCTCTCCCCGATACTGCGGAGGTAGTAATCATCCCAAGATTCACTCAATGATACTGTTGAAGCCGAAGTCGCCCAAGATTCTCTCAATGTTTGCTGTTGAGGTTGTAGTCGCCTATGGTTCTCTCCCCGATACTGCGGAGGTAGTAATCATCCCCAGATTCGCTCAATGATACTGTTGAAGTCGAAGTCGCCCAAGATTCTCTCAATGATTGTTGTTGAGGTTGTAGTCGCCTATGGTTCTCTCCCCGATACTGCGGAGGTAGTAATCATCCCAAGATTCGCTCAGCGTTACTGTTGAAGTTGAAGTTATCCAAGATTCTCTCAATGTTTGCTGTTGAGGTTGTAGTCGCCTATGGTTCTCTCCCCGATACTGCGGAGGTAGTAATCATCCCAAGTTTCTCTCAACGATTGCTGTTGAGGTTGAAGTTATCCAAGATTCTCTCAATGTTTGCTGTTGGGGTTGTAGTCGCCTGTGGTTCTCTCCCCGATACTGCTGAGGTAGTAATCATCCCAAGACTTTCTCAATGATTGCTGTTGAGGTTAAAGTCATCCAAGGTTCTCTCACCGTTCCTGTTGAGGTAGTAACCATCCCTGGTTCATTCATCATCGTTTGAAGCTCCAGATCCAGCTCCTGTAACCAGTCAGGACACATCTACACAAGAGTTTGAAGACCACTCCTGCAACATGTCAGGTACTCATCTTTCTTTTGCAGGTACGCAGGTTCTCGCTAAGGAATCTCTTACGTGATTGACATCCAGATGGCATCTATAAGCCCATCCATTCTCCATCATCTCTTAGCATGGCATCTATAAGCCCATCATCCTATCCATCAATCTCTAAATGGCATCTGTAAGCCCATTCCCCACATCACACTACTACGTGAGCGCAAATTTTTGGGCACTCTAGTGTTCAATCATCTTCTACCTTCGGATTACGAAAGGCACGTCAGCCAATCTGCATCCTCAGGTCTAAGAAGATTGAACAGGGGCAACTGTTGTACCCCAAAATTTGCCCTCCCATATTCTTCAAAGAATTTCCAAGTCAAAGCTTCAAAATCTCCCCAAAGGTTGCACAGTTCAAGGGCCTCCTAACAGTCAAAGATTAGGGTTTTGGTTCTGACAAAGAAAATGAAGTTTCCAAGGGTCCAATAAAGTCCCACATGCCTATAAACATGGTCAAGCATCCTCATACCAAGTTTCAAGACTTACAGCACAAAATTGCACAGTCAAAAACCCTAATTGCACTACAGTCAACTGTAGGGGCAAAATGGTCATTTGACAGTCAAAAGTCCAAATTTTTGGTAAAAATCTCATTTTGAAGCCACAAACATCATTTGATCAATGCTTGATCATGATTCTCAAAGCTTGGCTCAAAAATCATCAAGATGCAAAAGTTTCCATATTTGGACAGTTGAAAAAGTCAACTATAAATTGACCAGGGCATAACTTCCACATGGTTTATCATAAAATTTCCATCCAAAGCTCATTTTGAAGAGGAAGACATTTCCTACAACTCCTATTCACACTTCAAGTCCAAGAAATGCTCTCACAAAAAGTTATCAATTTCAACATTATAGGTCATTTTCAAAAGTCAACAAAAAAGGACTTTAAGTCAAAGGCCATAACTTGAGATTGGTAAATCAAAATGACATGGGACCAAATACATTGGTTAGAGGACTCAAAGACCTTTCCAAAATGTCCAAAAACATGAGCAAAGCTTAAAAATTGAGCAAGATATGCCTTGTGGAAGTTGGGAAATTTTTGGATATTTTGAAAAGTCAACATTGATTCAAATGACCTAAAAATGCTAATGGGCCTCTTTTTCTTCCACAATTCATCATCCAAGGCATGGGCACGACCATTTGGCCCAAAGGGAAGTTTTTTTATCATTTTTATTTTATTTATTTGAATTTTTAATTGCTAGAAATTCATTTAATTAAGTAAAATATATGAAAAATACTAAACCTACCTTTTTGAATCTTTTTGTGCATAAAATATCTCCAAGATTTCGTGCAAATCAGGTTAGGAAAGAATCAAAGGTGATTGGATATGATTGAAGCCAAAATAGCATGAAAAAGATTTGGAAAATTATGGCATAAAAATCAAATATTGATTCCTTCAATTCATGGATTTTTTGATCAAATTCTCAACCCTAAACCTTCACACATATATACATAGTGAAACCCTAATGCCCATAAGGTCCAAGCTGCGCAGAAAGACAAAAGAGAACTTTGCAATTTTGATCAAAAAATTCAAAACTGAAATCGTGATTCCAAAGCATTTCAAGGCAAAGTAATCAGTCCATTGCCTTCCTGAGACATCAGGGAAACTTCCTGGATCAAAAGCACGACCTCTAACGCCCAGAATTGGTGAATAGAGTTCAAACTGTTTTCAATTATATGCATAGTCGTGTCTTAATATTTAAGCATTTTCATGGCATTTCTTTTATGAATTCATACTAATGGGACAATTCTGAGACTAACCATGTGATTGAATTGAGTTTTCATACACTATATGCAAATCTGTCATTGTTGTCTTTTAGGGTTTGTGAAGCTTTGAATTGGGGTTTCCCAGTTAAGGTAAAATTGGAACATCACAGTACCATGACTAAATTCAGCGTACTTGGACGGTTCAAAATCAACCCTCGCGCCTAATTTATGGGACATCAGGAGCTAATCGCTATTTTTCAGAATGGGGTATAAGGGGACAGTCCAAAACCGTTGCCAATTTCTTTTTTGTTTCAGGAAAAAATAGAACGAGGAAGAAGACGCTTAGGTGGCAAGGCGTAAGTGGTTGATTTGAATTTCGCACGGAAAAATACTATTAACCATTGTTTTGAGTTATATTAATTGTTTACTATTATATATTCAAAACGCGCTAGGTGGCTCAGTGGAAAGCAATTGTATTGGTGACCTTCAGGACCTGGGTTCGATCCCAGGTCCCCACCCCTTTCCATGTTATTTTCCTTTTAACGCTTATGTGCAGTTTCCATGCTAGCGTCCATCGTACATCCATAAAATCAAGCCATACACGTGCCTACTAGGATGGATCAAAGGGTCACAATTGAAGGAACATGGTGGACCTGAGTCAACACACCTACACGCGTCCTGAAAAGGTCAAAAGGGCTTGATATAAGTGGGCCAGAATTGCTACAATAAACCCTCCACTTGGGGACAGCACCCCCTAGAGTTTGTTTCTTTTACTCTTTTTATATTTTTCTTTTCTTTATTTTAATTAATTTCTTTTAATTCTTTATAATTATTATTTTCATAATATATAAAAAACACAAAAAAATCAGAAAGGTCATAAAAACAAAAAATATATTTTATTTTAATATTTTGTAAATAAACATTATTCATTAATTTTAGCTATTAAATTAGGTTTAATTCAAGCATTTTCTTAATTAACTTAAAATTTTTTAGAAATTAGGTTTAATTATTTTAATTACTTTTATTCTTTTTTTCACAATAATTAAATATTTCCTACTATTTTTATAAATTAAAATTGCATGTAAATAATTAGGTTAATTTAGGTTTAACTTTAATATTTTTCTTAATAAATAAAAGTTATAGAATTAGGGTTAATGTTTTATTTTAATTAATCTTTCCCATAAAAATTCACAAATCCAAAAAATACCAAAAATAACTTCCTTTCATTTTAATTTTAATTAATTTAACAAATTTAATTTAATTTCATTAAAAATGGTCCAACGCCCTCGTTTCCAATCTTATTTCAATTCGCGCATTTTATTTTATTTCTTTTAATTATTTATGTACCTCTCCCAAAGCCATGTAAATATTTATCTTTCGCACTTTACTTTATTTATTTACTTTCTGTCAAATCGGGTCCTGGAAATTTTGGCGATGTGGACCCGCGCCTTTGTAATAGTTTAGGAACTTTATATTTCTCGCAATTTTTAACTATTAATAATGACATGCAAGAATGAATGATAAAATAAAAACAAACACATAGATCACTTTGACAAAAGAAAAAAATAAATGAAAACGACACACAAATCACACACACCACCCCTAGGGTACGCCTCACTGTTGCCTTGCCTCGAAAGGTGATCGTCGAGTAGAGGATGTCTTAGTAAGTCCTCATGATCCGGGAACCTGGCATGAGGGTAGCTTCTAAGGTGTCTTCCCATTGCTCTGGTGATCACCATGTCCCGAACCTCGAATTGACCCGAACACCTCCAACGGTGGTGCTACCTACCTCTCAATGGTGGGATGGCACTACTTTAAAGGACATTTACACAGACGAATTCCTTAGGGTAGGTAGACGACTCGTGGATACTTGCTCTAATTCAAAACAAAACAAATCAAAAATACTTTTCACACCGACACCTTTTCAAAAAGCTTTCGAAAGCAACTTTTCAAACACTCTTGAGGACTGATACAAGAGTCGAACTGGAATTTTCAAAGAAACTTTTAAAACTCACAGTTGAAAAGCAAACAAACCATTTTTGAAAACACAAATGAGCAAGTATCTAAGAGCCCATGGATAACCATGGATAGAAAGGGTGCTAACACCTTCCCTTTCTATAATCTACCTCCCGAACCGAGAGCAATCTCTTTAAGGAATTTTTCTGTGCTTTTGTCCTTTCCATTTGGAGAAAATAAAAGACGGTGGCGACTCTTGCTTCCGCGACATTTCGCGAACCAGCGTTAAACAGTCAGTTCCAGATCCACCGATCACAATAGGCGTAGGAAAAAGTATAAAGAAATGAATTTTACTAAGATTAATATGCCTTTATCTCAGGCGTTGTAACACTTGCTGAAAGATGAACTCATCTCTCTATAGAATCCTCCTACAAATCCCAACACTGCCTCTCCAAAGTACAATCCTAATGTGAGGTGCGCTTATCATTCAAACAGTCCAGGGCATGACACTGACGACTGCTGGTCTCTGAAGAACAAGATTCAAGACATGATTGACAGAGGAGTGTTGGAGTTCACACAAGATGGCCAGACTAAATTCTTCTGCCATCCCTCAAAGGCACACCATCAGAAGTGACAAGTTCAGATAGAGAGGATTTTTGTTCATTAGAATTTTCAAATTGCAACTTCTTTTGATTGTACGAACACTTATTTCATGTCAAACTTTGTTATTCCTTTAATTCATTGCATATGTTTGTCTTAAATCAATCTATCTGTTGTCACTATACTGAAACCATGATTTTACTTCCTTTTTGTGATATTCAACTCTCGATTGAAAGTTGTAAGCCTTTAGAGGGAGGATGACGAAAAAGATACCATAATCTCTACAGTGTGCTTTTAAATAGACCTTGCTGACGATGTACAAGCATTGTTTCAAATCCTAAATAGTGGAGTTATAAGGAGGACAATCCCTATTCAACCCCTTTGAGCCTAAGTATGAGTTTTCTTTTTCACGCAAATTAAAACCTTTAATCATAACCTAGGGCAGGGTAGTTTCTCAGTTAATTCAATGGTGCATTCAATCACAAGATTTTCCTTCATACATGACGAGTAGTGTCAGAGGTATCCTTCCAAAACAAAAGATGGTGATGGTTCCACATAATCATTAAAATAGTCAGTCATTATCTCTCAAAAGAAAAGCCCGCTAAGTCAAAACCTATGAAGGAGACTTAAGAAAAAAACCGGGGCATCCCACTGACTGTAATCACAAAAGAAACATTTCACGCAAAAGGTAGAGATGATAAAATCAAAAAAATAGGTCGCTATAAATCCTCGACAAAAAGAAAATATTACAAAAAATGACTGCCTCCTCAGAATAAACTTTCAATATCGAAACCATCACCGGAATATCAGGGCAAAGATTCCAGACTCAATTGGGATTTAAACGCATGATTAACTTAGTGTAGGACTGGAGAACATCACGAAGGACGGGTTAGGTACAAATAAAGTTTGAGCCTTTATACTTTGTTTCTTAAACCGTGAACTAGGCCACGCTACAACCCTTAAAATTCCTAACTGAAGCATGGGTTAGTTCGAAAGCATACTGTTACAAAAAGGTATCCTAACTCCTGTAAGGTTTACTATAAATCCTATGTTGAATTCATGTTCTTACAAAATTCGGTTTGTTTACTAAAAATGCCTTTTCAAAACTTCAAGACAGACATAAGCTTTGCATTTTTAAATGCCATTGTTTTCATATGACTAATTGTTCGACATCATAGATATTTGCACGACGAATATTCAATGAACAAAAATCCTCTCAATGAACAAAATTACCTCAGATGGAAAGACATTTCAAATAACAGGCCTTTCATAATCAAGAGATATGACATGGTGTCTTACTAGTCTGGGGGCAGTCGAGTCAAGATTCAAGAAATCTCTCAAAAGTGTTGAATAGCCAGAGGCAGATCTCCATATGAATCACTTGAGGTACTGAACATGAATTCTAGCAAAGGATCGCGTATGATCGAGCAAACATTTTCTGGCAGTGCTGCAACACTTACTACTATGGACAATGACAATTTTCCGCACCCCGTGAACATGGACATGGTCGAAAAATACTATGCATGAAAAAATACCTTCTAGGTTGGCTGGCCTAGGAAAAAATAAGAGCACCCCGACGAACTAAAGGAAATAAAACTGCACACCCGACAATTCGAAAAACTGAAAATGCGGCTTGGGCAAAAAAGGGTATCCCGGTGGACTGAAAATCTGAAAGGACGATCTAGGAAAAAGTTTGGGATTAAAGCGTACGACTATGTCTCGTCATCTCGCCACTTGTCTATCAGTAGAAGGCTTATCACCCTGATCAACATTTACTCAAGACTCCAGGAGTTGGGATAACATTCAAGCTATACACAAAAGCCCCACAGAGTAACCACCCCCAGGGGACTATCTTCACAGAGTTCGTCATCAGTAAGGATACATTCTCTAGTAGGCATAGAAATAAGGGCATCCTCCCGTAGGTCACCGCCATATCTTCAGCGTATAGCCTAAATGATTTTAGATATGCCGTGTGTCTTAAACAGGATCAAGAGTTTCAATCATTTCCCCAGCATCTTGAAGAATTCCTCAGCATGGTTCATAAACTTCTTGGGTTCCCCAACAGGGCTTCATAAAAATCCCCAAGCAGTCTATGGAGTTTCCTTTCCTCAATAGAACTTCATAAAATCCCCAAGAGGTTTGCGGAGTTTCCTTTACCCAATAGAGTTTATTTCTCTAGCAACGGAAATCCATCTCCCAACAGTTTAACTTCAACAAATAATGAAAACTTACATTCTTCATCCCCAACAACAATCAACTTTATTTTCCCCAGTTCAACAACACTGCAATAGAATAGCTGATACATTCATACATTGCATTCATACATCTTTTTACAAACGTCATAGCATACGCAGCACAAGTACATATATCACAATATCATTTATTTTGAGAACATCATTACCCAATGCATTTCATGCATCATGACATTGCAGACAGCTAATTCTTTACCTTTTCAGGAAAGTTCGCAAGCAAACAAATATCATCATCAATTTTCAACAGTTCCAGATTAATTCCTGAAACCAGACAGGTCAACTATCTGTGAACAAATGATTGTAGATCAATTCCTGAAACAAGACGGGGCGACTGTCTACAAGACCGGGTTAGATATTAATTCCCGAAACAAGATAGGGAAACTATCTCAACAACCAACAAAAGAAAGTTCCAGATTAATTCCTAAAACCAGACAGGGCAATTATCTGTGAACAACTGATTGTAGATCAATTCACGAAACAAGACGGGGAGACTATCTACAAGACCAGGTTAGAGATTAATTCCTGAAACCAGACAGGAAACTATCTCAATGACCAACAAAAGAAAGTTCCAAATTAATTTCTGAAACCAAACAGGGAAACTATCTATGAACGACTGATTGCAGATCAATTCCCGAAACAAGACGGGGCGACTATCTACAAGACCAAGTTAGAGATTAATTCCTGAAACCAGACAGGGCAACTATCTCAACGTCCAACAAAAGCAAGTTCCAGATTAATTCCTGAACAAGACAGGGCAAATATCTGTGAATAACTGATTGTAGATCAATTCCCGAAACAAGATGGGGTGACTATCTACAAAACCAGGTTAGAGATTAATTTCTGAAACCAGATAGGGCAACTATCTCAACGACCAACAAAAGCAAGTTCCAGATTAATTCCTGAAACCAGACAGGGAAACTATCTGTGAACGACTGATTGTAGATCAATTCCTGAAACAAGACAGGGCGACTATCTACAAGACTGGGTTAGAGATTAATTCCTGAAACCAGACAGGGCAACTATCTCAAAGACCAACAAAAGAAAGTTCCAGATTAATTCCTGAAACCAGACAGGGCAACTATCTCAATGACCAACAAAAGTAAGTTCTAGATTAATTCCTGAAACCAGACAAGGTAGATATCTGTGAACAACTGATTGTAGATAAATTCCCAAAATAAGATGGGGTAACTATCTACACGCCCAGATGAAGCAGCCCTACACAGGCTCCTTCTAAATATTTCCAGATGTAGCTTTACACTGGCTCATCCTGAAGCAATCTTACACAGATTCCTTCTTGCAATTTTCAGATGCAGCTTCACACGGGCTCATCCTGAAGCAATCTTACATGGGTTCCTTCTCATGATCTCCAGATGCAGCTTTACACGGGCTCATCCTGAAGCAATCTTACACAGGTTCCTTCTCATGATCTCCATATGCAGCTTTACACGGGCTCATCCTGAAGCAATTTTACACGGGTTCCTTCTCATAATCTCTAGATGCAGCTTTATACGGGCTCATCCTGAAGCAATCTTACACGGGTTCCTTCTCATAATCTCCATATGTAGATTTACACTGGCTCATCCTGAAGAAATCTTACACAAGTTCCTACTAAGACATTTCCATATGTAGTCTAACATAGGCTCATCCTGAAGCAGCCTTACACAATTGCCTTCTAATACATTTCTGGACGCGGAAGCCTGGACCCGAACAGATAACAGTTCAAGTCACTGAAGCCTGGACCCGACCAGATGACAGTATACCTCAAATTCAAATTGAAGCCAAGACTCGACCAGATAACAGCTTAATCTCTGAAGCCTGGACCCGACCGGATAACAGTTTAACCTCTTCAATTACTATAAAGCCTGGAAACTGACTAGATAACAGTTAATTTCATTTTCCCCAGTAAGTCACTGTGAAGGCTGGAATACGACCAGATGACAATCAACTTCATTTCCCTCAGCAAGTTACGGTAAAGCCTGGATTTCAACCAGAAAACAGCTAACTTTCATCTCTCTAGTCCAGAGATAACTCCTCAGTAGAGCCATGGACAACTAAAGCTTCTATACTCCATTCCCCATAGAGTTTTCCTCAAGCAAAATAACAAAAATAAACATTGCTCAGTGGAGTCCTTCCCAAACAACAGGAACAGGAATCCCCACAAAGAGACCTATAATGAAGTCAACATCTACTTTATATGGCATCTTTAAGCCCATCTCTGACAACTCTCAGTCATCTTCTCCAAATGGCATCTGTAATCCCATTCCTGATATCATCAACCAACGACATTACTCCATGCGAGTGCAAATTTCTGGGCACTATATTGTTCTATCATCTTCCATCTTCAAATCACGAAAAGCAGACAAGCCAATCTAAATCTTCAGGTTTAAGAAGATTGAACAGGGGAAGCTGTTGCACCCCAAAATTTTCCTTCCCATTTTATTCAAGGCATGCTCATTAATGTCCTCAATTGCTCAAGGTTGACCAAGAATTGATCAGACAAATTCTCCTCCTAAGCAATGGCCTTTCAACTAGTTTCACTTTTCACCAAGATGTGTGAGCTCCAAAGGTCTCAAATGTTTTACATGGTCCTAATATGTCTTCAAGTTTTTCCATTCCAAGTTTCACGCCTTACAACTTCTCGTTTATTCTCAAGCTCAAGAAATGCATCATTTGGAAGGTACAAGCTCATACATTACAGGAGGTTATTGCACCTTATACGCCTAAGCATAATGGCATAACTAAAAGAAAGAATAGAAGTGTACTGAACTTGATGAGGTGTATGTAGAAAGCTAAGAATATTTCTAATAGATTTTGGGCTGGAGCAGATTCGACAGCAGTATGCATTCTAATTAGATGGCCAACGAAGCAGTGTTAGCTAGGAATTTCGATTACACAAGTTTTGAATGATTGACACTATGATCAAAGAAATAATAGTTCGAAAGAAAGTGTGAGGATGATTTTATGAAGTCTTCCAATTGATGAATAACTAATAAAGAGCTTCACTACGTTGAACCGTTATCAAAGTGTTCGTTTTTGAACTATTGAAATATAAGCTATTCGAAGCATTACAAGGAAAGACATTTCGAATGTCATGTTGATTGAATTGGTGCTTCAAAATGAAAAGGATCTTGAATTCAAAAGCTTTGATATTATCCAAATAAGCACGTCGAAGTCTAATGGTTCAAAGGGAATTCAATCTTCAAACATGGCGTGATTTCATAGAAGGGCCGTTAGGGTCGAATCAGCCAAATATAAGTCATCTTAGAGTTTTTGGATCAATGTGTTTCAGGCATGTACCTGAACAAATGAGGAACAAGTTGGATGATCGAAGTGAGGTCTTGGTGCTCATAGGTCATCATTCAACGGGTGCATACAAGTTGTATTCACCAATCGAAGATAAACTAGTGATCAATAAAGATGGTCTTGTAGACGAAAGCAAAGGGTGGGGTTGGAGTCGAAGTTCAGTTCGACAGGAAGATGATCCGAACAAAGATTCGACACAGTTACAACTATCACAAGTTTGTTCAAAGATCGAAAAGAACGGAATAAAGCTTCGACAAGTAAAAAGGAAGAGGTGATACTTCGATTGGCTGAATTGAAGGAAATGAGATCAAAAATAACAGAACGAAGCTTCGACAAGTCAAGAGGAGGAGGTGATACTTCGATTGGTCAAATTGAAGGAAAGGAGATCGAAAAGAACAGAATGAAGCTTCGAAAAGTCAAGAGGAGGAGGAGGTGATACTTCAGTTGGTCGAATTGAAGGAAAGGAGATCGAAAGGAACAAGAACTGAGTTCGACTAGGATGATTGGATATGAGGGGTTTCCAGATTACACAATCGATGCAGATGGTGGCTAAGTCGAAGAAGCCATGATGATGAAGCCTTGAGCAATTTGAATTGGAACTCAGAGCCATCGAAAAGAACAAAGCTTGGGAGCTTATCGAAAGAATCAATTGATGTGAAATGGAGATGTAAGTCGAAGTGAAAACCTAATGGGATGAAGCTTTTTGGGATTGGAATGATTAGCTCGAAGCCCAAATTCGAGTAAGACAGCAACCATAACATGTCTAGGTTCATTATGTTTCAAGAATGGCAAGAAAATTATCAAAATGGAAACTTTTCAAATCTTTTGATTTTGCTTTCAAAGCCATAATTAATGGCTGATTCATGCCATATTTGTTCACCACCACACCCCTATATAAATACAAGACCAAATCAGAAGAAGGGGGGACACAAAAATTTCCTCAAAGAGCCACACGCACACACTGTCTATCGAAGCTCCACAAAATTGTAAAAGATTCAACAAAATTGTCAAACTCGAAACAACCTTTGCATGCCTTCTCAATCCAAACTAACACCCAAATAATTCTCCTGAGACTTCTAGGAAGCCACCCAGGACCTTAACAAGTTGTTTCACGCCCAGGGTTACAGATCGAAGCTTCTCCGATTGGTAAGGACTTACAAAATCAAAATTGTATTTCCAGGCCATTTAAATACATATTGCTTGCATATTTGCACTGCTAATGTTGTTTGTGTTTGTATGAATGTATTACATGTAAGATAACATGTAGGAATAAGATTGTGCCGTTATTAGGGCACAATCTGAATTTGCCTTCGAAGCTCACGATACAGGAAGTTTCAAGCCAAATAAACCCCAAATTTGGATTCAGGGGATGATTTCACGTGGGATAGGGTCCTTTACAATGTTTTAAATAAACGTTTAGTTGAGTTTGAAGGTTTTGGTGCACCGAAGAAGACGACCAGAGTTTGACTCCGGCGTCTCTTTGTCCGTTGACTCAGGCGAGGGAGCGCGCGGATGTTATTTTTATATCAATAATGTATTGTTCCTAATATAATGTTATCCTTTTATTTTTTTTCAATGAATGGATAGCTGGAACAGTTGGTGAGGAAGATGCTCTACAATGAGAAGGACATGGGTTCGATACCCAGGTCGTGTATTTTATTTTTCTAACATGTTTCTTGCATATCCATCGTGATGTCATCCTATGGGTGCACCATGTACCATCAGATCAGCACCATCAGATCCATACAACATTAGATCCAGCACCTTCAAACATGCAGCTTCATGATGGACTCTCAAGGGCTAGCAACATAGGATCTAACGCAACTCCTGGGTTCTATTTGTTTGGGCCCAAACAAATTCCAGATCTCCCCCCTGTTACTTTTACTATCCTGGCCCATTTACTTTTTTATTTTATTTCATTTATTTTCTTTTAATTGTTTTATTATTTTTTTAATAACATTATAAAAATCATCCAAAAAAATCATAAAAATATAATTTTTGGTTTTTTTTATTATTAAACTATTTTTGTAAATTAATTGATTAATTATTTTAACCTTTTTTTAATTTAAAATTAAATAGACTTAGTATTTTAAATTAATTTTTTTCCATGATCAAAAACAAACAAAAAGATTTTTCCTTTTTAAGTTTTAGACATTATTTTTCATTTCGCGCGTGTTATTTTCTTTCACTATTTTTCATATTATTGTAACTGCCTACTGGATGTAATAGCATAATTAAGACTTTACTTTACTTCTTTATTTCCCCAAGTTTTTGAACATGTAATTAATCCCCCTCCCCGAAGCCTTGTAATAGTTTATGCTTTACATTTCCGCACTTTTTATTACTGTAAACTATTAACTGTCTGGATGCATGACTAATAGGATTATATGGTAAGAACATTAAATCAAACACTAGCAAACCTAACACAAGACAAAAATAACTGAATACAACACACTCTCATATATACACCTCTAGGGTATCCCACTTTGGTTGCCTTCGGAAAAACAATCTCATCTCTTGAAACGTGAGAGATTTTAGTGGTTGCCCTCCGGTTTAAAGATCATAAGTCCCTCGATGACCCTCTCGATGTTGCCTCGGTAAAAATGATCTTAAAACCCTAGGGTAATTACTAAAGTTCCTTTCCCAGTTGGCTTTGTGACTGTATAAAACGTCACTTCGATTGTCCCTCAAACATACTACGACTAGGGCTACCTACTCACTAATAGTAGGATAGCAATGTCTAAAGGAAAATAGAAAAAGAACAACCCTTTCGAGTAAAAGTAGATAGTTCTTAGATGCTATGCTCAAAAAAAACTTTTACACTAACACAAAACTTCTTTCAAAAACATTAGTAAACACTTTGTATATGTTCTCTATCATTCTGAGAAATATTACAAAGTTTGTCGCACTAAGGCGCTTTCAAAAATACTTTTCAAAACACACAAAGCACAAGGTATTTCAAAATGAGCTAAGTATCTAAGAGCTCATGGATAACTACGGATTGAAAGGGTGCTAACACATTCCCTTTCCATAATATACCCCCTTACTCAGAAAACTCTTGAAAGGTCTTTTTCTGTTCTTTTCACCTTTTCCTTTGTTGGATAAAAGAAAAGTTGGTGGCGACTCTTGCTTACCGCAACATTTGCAAACACAAACACAAAACCAATATAACAGTCGGTTATGCCACCGTATCACAATACCAATCTAACTCTTCATGTTTAAGAATATTGAACAGGGGAAGTTGTTGTACCCCAAAATTTTCCCTCTCTTTTCTCAATACATTTCTCACAAAGATCTTCAATGGCTCAAGTTTGCACAAGTTTTGACTAGGTCAAATCCTCTCCTAAAGCACTTAAACTCCAAATTAGGGTTTTGATTTTCACAAGGACTATTTGACTTCTAATGCCTCAATTGGCTTTCATGGTTCATTATAGGCCTCTAAGAACACTCATGCTAAGTTTCAAGTCTTGGATCTTAATTTTGCTTAGTCAATTGATCAGATAACTGAAAATCAGTTGTATTAGTTAAAAGGTCAACTGTGGTCAAACCACTGTCAAAATTCAATATTTTTGGTCCACATCAATACTGAATTCATATTCATCAATTGATCAAGATCTTATCACAATTCCTTAATAAAAACAGTCAAATCATCAAAAGGGCAAAATGGTCAAAATTAGGGTTTTGATTGAGAATGATTTGATCAGTGACTTCTGACCTAATACATGACTTAATGGTTTGATATATGATCTTAAGGATTAAAACACATTTTCTTGACCTAATTTCATGGCTCAAATCATTCCTCAAGATCAATTGATTGATATTTGAAATCTGGTCAACTGATGAAAAAGTCAATTGTAGCACCAAAAGTCAAACCTTGGCTTTTTGGTCAAAATTGAGTTTCAAATATCAAAATTCATCAAAACATGCAAAAAAATATGAGGCTTGATCATCAAGAAATATAGAAAGTCAAAAGTATTTGAGAAAAGTCAAAGTTTCCAAGACTTAGAAAATTTTCTTAGTGTTTTAACCTTATTATTTCATAACTTCATGGTACCTTTTCATGAAAATTCAAGATGATTCAAATAAAACTTCTAACATGAAAGTTGTAGATCTTGATGAAATATATAACTATTCTTTTTTGATCAAGTCCTATAAATGCTTGGATTTTGAGTTATAGATTCATAAAGTCATGCACTTTTTCTAAAACACTTAGTGAGATCTTGACCTAGTTTGGTCAGGATTTTGACCTAACTGTTGTACCCTAATTTTTCCTCCTAAGATCCCTTCATCATATTATACCAATTAAATCACAATAAGATCACACATTAGGTGTTGTTTCTTCTCTCTATATTTAGTTTTACTCTATGGGGAATCACCAAGTACCTTGACTTGTATTTTGTGACCATCTATGTTTAACTAACAAATACAATGTATGTGTATCCTATTTGTTGATGATGTAGGTGAAAGCACAATGCATTCCATCAAAGTTATCTTTTGGATTCATAATTTCATTCTTTATGCCTTCCTCAACAAAAGCTTCATTGAGATTCAAGCTTCTATGAAAGATTTTTGAAGTAACATCATGATAAAGTCTTTAGTCATTCATTATGCCTCAAGTTGTAAAAATTAGATCAAGAGTACAAGGGTTCACTAAAAAAGAAGTTTGACTCAATTAGACAATTCTTTGTCTCCATTGATCAAAAGTGCATATCTCCTTCAATTATCAAGATGTGGAAGTGATTTTGGTTTCCATGACTTCTCATTATCATCCTCAACAACCTTTATTTGCAAGATAAAAGTATTGGTGCAAGAAGGTTGATCCAAAATGGAAAAGTTCTCCCAAGGTATTTTCTTGCTCTAGGATCTAGGGTTTTGAACTTCAAAGGGGTATATCTTGCTCATATTTTGGTATTTTTGAGTGATTCTAAATTAATCCTTCTCTTTAAAGGGTTATTAAAAAATTACTTCAAAGGTTTTACGGAAATTTTGTGTGTAAGAAACTTGATGATGAAGAATAATTACAAGTCCTCTAGATGAATCCTCAAATCCCTTCACGTGACTTCAAATGATCATAACTTGATCAATTTATATCACCTTGAGCCCATTCTTTTTACAAAATGATATTTAATATGTGAGCTTCAACCTTTCTTTTATGTGAAAAGTGTGAAAATGGAAATAAGATGCCCTAAGGATGCAAAAGATTATAGGTCATTTGATGAATTTTTTCCAACTTCAACAAGTCGTAACTCTCTCAATTTTTGGATATTTTGAATGGTTCAAGTTTCAAAATATAATTCAAGAGATCTACTTCATTCCATATTTTTAGGTCAAGAGAAAATTTCAAGTGTAAGGCCATCTTTGGATGCAAGACATTATAAGTCATTTTTGAAGAAAAACTTAGAAATTTTCTAAGTATGAAAAGTCATCCCTTTTCTTCCAACTTTAACTCAACATAACTTATTACTCAAACATCCAATTAATCTCACTCCTTGCACATTGTAAAGCTTGTGACTTTATCTTTCAATTGCTCCAAAAATCACATCATATGGTGCCCTACATTGTTGGTACCATGGTTATGAAGGTAGCATCATGAAATGGAAATTTCAAGTTCAGTCAGATTTAAAAATTAGTTTAAATCCAATTACAATCATGTTTAAGGATCAATTTCGCGTCTAATCATGTTTAGCAACTTACCATAACAAGAAAACACCCTTAAACCATTCATTTTGCTGCATTTTGAGCCATGTGAAGTCACACTTTTCACACTTAGCAGGTCCACACAATTTCACTGATTTTACCTCCAATTCACACGCTTGAGCCTTGCATCATGATCAACTATAAATAAGGATCATTCCTCACTCATTTTCTCAAGCTTTTGATAGCCAATTGACCCCTGTTTAGATCCCACACGAACTCTGAATTTGAATTTCTGATTTCTTACATTCTCACCATCAAACACCAAAAGCTCCATTCAGTTAGCTTCATTGAACTTCTCTAAAGCTAACCATATGGTTACTTTCAAGAATCTGACCTATATTGATCTATAGAAGTCCAGTTTCAGAGCTAATTCTAACTACTTCATTCAGGTAGATTTATTGGCCAAATTGATTCAAATAAAAGACTAATCTGCTCCTTGTATCCTTTTGATCCTCGTGCTCTTTATAATTTGCAATTTCATTGAGAATTGAGTGAGATATCCCAGATTTTCGTGCTCGCTATTTTTTCTGGTTTTCTTCAAACACAACCTTGCATAATTTATATAAATTTGGCGCGATTGTAGCATTAGAATCATCTTGAAGAGAGTAATCTAATGGTACCAGTCTGGATTGCTAATTTTACAGTTTGAAGGATTCAATTTGGGGATGAGTGGAAGTTGAAGACGATGACATGTTCGTCTTCAACCAATGACACAAAGCCACATTATTTTTTTGATACATATATGATATGTTTGCCTTACCATGTGCGTGCCTCAAGAGCCCTTGGATCTGATTACTTTTATGAGCCAGGCTCCATCCAACGCGCCACATTTTAAGTTGTTTTATTTTAAAAATATTTGATTCGGTGTGATATTTATTAAAGACCATGATATGCACAGTGCATCTGATCTATTGGATTAGCTTACTAACGTATTTTGACTTTCATCCATTGGTCCATATTTTTTTTACTTTGTTTTCATTTTTGATTTTTATATTTAAATTATTTTAAACTTCAAAATTCATAGGAAATTCATTTTAACTCCAAAAAATCTGAAAAAATTATGGAAAATACTTTTGATTTTTCTCTTCCTTATTTTTATTTTTTCACATTTTTATTTTGTGTTTTGATATTTTTATAATTTTTCACTTTATTTGAATTGTTTTAAATGTTTAAAAATACTTTTATGCATTTTTAAATTCTGGAAAAAAAATAGGGAAGGATCCAATGACATTGTGACAAATATTGTTGACCTCATTTATTTTTTAGTTCTGACTTTGTTATTTTTTATCATTTTTTATTTATTTTACCTATTTCTTTTAATTTAAAAAATAGTTTATGACTTTAAAAAAATTACCAAAAATTTTATAAAAATATTTGAGTTCATTTCTGATTTTTATATGGCCTTACTTAATTTTTCTTGATTAATTTTAATATAGTTGCTATTTTTCATCTATTATTTCCATATTATAATCATTTTAAAATCCTTATTCTTTTATTTTTAATTCAATTTTATTTTTTGCATATTTTCTGGCTGATCTTGGATTGAAATTTTGATCATGAACTTTGTTAACATCATTGGAACCATGGTGTTGAGTTTAACTCCATGAATGATTTTAATAACAGTTTGATTAAATTTTGATTCAAATGTGGTTTATTCATTTTCCCATTCCCTCTTCATCTCATCCCCTTCTTATTGCACTAAGTGTTATTGAAGCATAATTTCTATATCATGTCTCAAAACAAATGATGCATAGATTGTTATTGATCAGCCTCAAAATAGGTGCGACTTCAATATAATCTACTTACGATTGCTTAACATAGCGCTAAATTTTGTCCCGATTTAAGAAAATGATCATTCGTGGCTCAAACTTATGTTTGCAAGCCCAAGTATGTTAATTTGAATCCTATGATCCAATAACATTGAGATTCATTGTTAGGAGGCTTTTGTTCTACCAATCCTCTAATAGAACTTCATCAATTTTGGTCAAAGTGGATCACTTAAACAACATTAATCATTAAGTTACTTTGAGATTCTTAAAATGGATGATATACTTGACAAAAAGCAAATGTAACTTGTTGTTGAGAGGATTTGGTTCTACCAATCCTCTAATGAGTTCCAAATGCAAGTTTCAAGATGGTCATCCAACTAAATATTAACTTCTAACAATTGACTTTGTTTTATGCTTTTACTTTATGTACCATTTACTTTGACATTTACATTTCATGTTATTTTCATCTTTACTCACTTGAGCCTTTATCTTTTATGTCTTGTTTATTTTTGCTCACTTGAGCTTTTCATTTCTTTTTGAATATACCTAATAATCAACTTGAATCATAAAAAAATTTAATGGTACTTGGACTACTTGGTTACTATCCTTGGCATTATGGAGTTATGGACTTCTTGGACTTAGGATTAGAAGCCTTGATCTACCTTGGGACCTTGTGACCTCAATTGATATTTTGTCTGGAGTTCTTGGGGTTTATCCCCAAGACATTGGATTGTTTGTTTGTTTTGTGTGAATGTTATTGTGATTACATGCTTTGTCTGTGATCTGGAATTCATATGTATACAGTCGTTACTCTGCCCAATTTTTTTGAAGACTTAACGCAATTGAAGTTTGGTATTCTTGAGGGATTTATTAATTATTTTCTTGGTTTCAAATCCAAAGGATGTAATTCTACATTGACTCATTATGTCAAGTGTTGGATTCTTGTTTGGTTAGATGGTCTTTCTCCTTAGTTTTTACCTTATGCTTTAGGATAGTCTCTTCATCTTCTCCCATCTTCTTTAATTTCAAAAATCCTCTCCCTCCTTTTGAAAAAATCTTCTTGTTTATAAAACTTGAACACTTTCATAATAAACTTGGACTTATGTCCATGTATTTTCAAAAGTTATTTCTTAATTAAAACTCAAATCAACTTAACAATACCTTGAAATTTTTCGTGAGAAAACTAAAATTCAATGAATCTCATTCAAACTATTTTGCCATTTTGGCTTTTGTCTTCAAAAACTTTTCTTAAAAGATTAGACTCTTTTCAATCCTTGTAGTGATGCAAACAACTATACTTCTATAATATGTAGTGAAGAGAGATATTTTTCACTTGGGTGTTGAGTGAGGCATTGTTGATTTTAAATCTAAGCCATATCTTCCACTTTGAGTTGACGCAAATTCTCCTTTCTCATAATTATGGGTAGTAAGTATGTTTTCCACACGGACAATGAAGATGATGTCTTATCTCATGAAATTAACCAACATACTTGTGTTATAAAAATTTTAAAAAAGAGGAACTATGTGTACCCTGATCCCCTATTGCATGAAAGGTGGTACGTGGGCACTAAAGGTTCGCAACCACGGAGGGTGCAAAAATTATAAAAAATTTACTTCTTTCCTCACCACCATAATCTATTTTCATACAAAATTTTATAGCCAAAATATACAGATTTTACAAAGAAGTTCCTGCGGAGTATCGTAGATGTTAGGGTGCTAATACCTTCCCTTTGCATAACCTACCCTCTTACCTTGAATCTTTCCCCCTCTTTTGGGTTATTCGCTCTTTTCCCATTCCTTTCGAAACAATAAAGCGCAATGGAGATTTTTATTTTGATCTGTATAAGTCAAGTCAATCCAATGGCTTAGTCTTAAACATTTTTACCGCTACAGAAAAATGGCGACTTCACTAGGGAAAGATTGACCTCTTGCTAGTCCATCCCTAAGTGGGTTGAGCATATCTTTGTTTATATCTGTATATATGTTATTGTTGTTTATATGTTATATGTTATATATATGTTTGTCTGGATTTTTCTGGTTTTCAGGGTGCTTGGGGATTTCTCATAAGTCCTATACCCGGACTTAGGCAAACTTAAAATAGGACGGGCAATATAGTCATGTTAACTTTGAGGGAGTAATCCCAAAAAAGGAGGCATGAGATCTCCCACTCAGTGGAGGCCCCTTTGACTGTAGTTTCGTTTACCGGGTAATCGGTAAGACGTGCTGCTTTCGACCTGGGAGCCCGCTGAAGCTAAGGACCATAGATTACCAAACCCATCTTGGTATTTTAGGTGTAGTGCAGAAGCTATGAAAGAGTAATTCGGAAATAGTTACCACGCGATACTACGCTCGGACGAGTTTTTCTTGAGAATACTACTAATTACTGAGTTAATCAGGAAGTTAGTAATATCTGAAGGAATGATGTAGGCTCTAGGAACCTCTAGAACCTTGTTCGGCAGGTGATAACTTTTAGACCACACCTTATGGGTAATACCTTCGACCTCATGCACGTGACGTTGAACGTATGAACCCTATGTGTGTGATTTTGTGTGTGATTGTTGCATCATGCATACATGCACCCATGAGCATCTCCTAAAGACATTTTTTTCAAGGGACTTAAAAGTTTACTATTTGTGAATATCTCAGGTACTTTTTGACTATGGATTCTGGAAAAAGAAAGACCAGAAAATATAGTTTCAAAGATCCCAAGATAGATGACTTGATGAGTCTGATTCCCAAGATTGAGTGTTCTGCAGATCTTCGGAAGAAGTATGGGTCCATCATTTCTCTCATGAAGCTTAGGATGAAGGAGGGTATTCTCTCAACCTTGGTCCAATTCTATGATCTGATGTATCGATGATTTACTATCCCTGACTATCAGTTAATGCCTACGCTAGAGGAGTATTCTTATCTACTGGGTTTACCTATTATCGACTGTGTTCCTTTTACTGGTTTAGAGGGTGAGCCAAAATCACATGAGATTGCTGCTTTGATCCATTTGGGTAAGTTTAAGGTTGAAGCCCACATGACTACTAAAGGAGGGATTAGAGGATTACCGGCTCAGTTATTATTGGAAAAAGCTCATTTGTCAGGATGAAGAGTACGGTCGATTTTGAGGCCATTTTTGCTCTACTTGCTTACGGGTTATTCTTAATTCCTAATGTAGAAAAATTTGTTGATATCAATGCTATCAGGATCTTTATGATTGGAAACCCAGTTCCTACATTGTTTGGTGATGCTTATTACTCTACTCACCTCCGGGATTCTTATCATGGAGGGATGATTATCTGCTCCACGCCTCTGTTATACCGGTGGTTTACTTCTCATTTGCCTCAGTCTGATGCCTTCTGGGATGTCAGGAAGGAACCCCGTTGGGCTCCTAAGATTATGGAACTTACTCACTCAGATATTGTTTGGTATCATCAGGCTTATCGTGATGTAGAGATTCTTGACAGTTGTGGTAGTTTCCCCAATGTACCTCTTCCTCGTACAAAGGGAAGGATTAACTACAACCCTATTCTTGCACGACGACAGCTTAGATATCCGATGAGGGGTAAACAATATAGTATTCATTTGAGTAGTTTCTTCCTGAAAGAGGGAGAAGACCATAAGGAAGATAGGGAGCAGATTGTGAAGGCTTGACATCACATTCACAGGAAGAGTAGAAAGAACTTGGGACCTTAGGGGCTGTTTCCTTGGAGCCTTATCTTTAGTGGGTACAAGCCAGAGCTATTCAGTTGAAGATGTCATATTCTCAAGAAGCACTTATGCCTGATTTGTTTGTGAAGACCGCTCCTCCCATATTGGATGATGTTGAAGAGCTACAACTTGCTTTAGTCAGGATGCAGCGGGAAAAGGAAGCTTGGAAGAATAAGTGCCAAACTCTAGAGATTTCCTACCGAGCAAACTTGAAGGAGAAAGATGAGTTGATTAAGATTCTTGAGAGTCGGGATGTAGAGACGATGGAGAGGCAAGGGGAATTATTTTCTCCTAAGCCTCAACCAGGAATTAGTTATTCACTTCCTGACTCTGATGATTGGAAGGAGGTTTCCACCAGGTATACGGAAGAAAACCAGAGGTTAAAGGCTCAGATTTCCAGACTTATCGGGAAGCGTCAGCGCACAGAGTGATCTCCATCAGCTTTACTTCTTAGAGTTTTTGACTTTATTTTCATCTTCTACTTGGGATTATTGAAACTTGTAATCCAATTTGAAGTTATTATAGTAAAAAAATTCAGTATTTCAAATGTGTTATTACCTTGATATTTGCAAAATTGTCTATAAATATTTAAGCCCCTTGAAATATTAATCATAAAATAAATCATATACATTGCACATCATGCATCATATTGTACATACTTCTTGCATTTTTTATGCATATCCAGGTGTCTTACTGAGCTTCTTTACTTTGTTCAGCAAGTTGTCTCACCAGTACAATACTCGAGCTAATTTTAGAAGGAGGATGGATAACCTATAACAAGAGAACCGTGAGTTACGCGAGGAAGTTTCTGCTTTGAAGGTCGGCATGGCCAATCTCACTGCTCTGATGGAATCTCTGGTGGCTGCTCAGAATCAGCCACCGAGTGTTCAACCTCAACAGACAATGGTTACTACTGAAGTTTCGACTCTTCCTGTGTCTGCAAATCCAACTGTTATTCAGAATCGTATGCCTCTAGGATATCGTTGGGGGATGCCAAAAAACTTTATGTCAGAAGGTTTAAATCAGGATCCTCAGATTTCTATGCTTACTCAGACTGTTTTTGTTCCCGCACCTCTTGTGGTACATGTTACCCCTACTGCTAGAAACGAAATTCACTATGTTGCATCGCCCTCTATGAATGTGATCATGTTTGCTAATGATGATGTGTATCGTCCTATTCCTCCACAAAGTGAAAGCTTGGGTTTCTATGATAGAATGGAAGATTTTCAAGACCAGTTTGACAAAATGCAGAAAGAATTGAAGGCCCTCAGGGGAAAAGAGCTGTTTGGGAAGAATGTGAATGACATGTGTTTGGTTCCTAATGCCAAGATACCTGCGAAGTTTAAAGTACCGGAGTTCGAAAAGTACAAGGGAAACACTTTCCCTCGTGCTCACTTGGTAATGTATGTAAGAAGAATGTCTACCCACATAGACGATCATTGCCTGTTGATTCATTTCTTTCAAGACAGTCTAACTGGTGTAGCATTGAAATGGTACATGAGCTTGGATAGTGCCAGTATTTATTCTTTTAATGACTTGGGAGAAGCGTTTATCAGACAATACAAATAGAATGTGGACATGGTGCCTGACTGTGATCAACTCGGGGTCATGGTATAAAAGGACAGGGAATCATTCAAAGAATATGCACAGAGATTGCATGAGGTAGTCGCCCAAGTGATTCCTCCAATGGAAGAAAAAGAGATGACAAAGATTTTCCTGAAAAACACTAGGTGCATTCTATTATGAAATAATGGTGGCGAGTGCACCAAGCAATTTTACTGAAATGGTGGGGATGGGTGTTCGTTTGGAAGAGGCTATAAGAGAAAGTCGTCTCACAAAAAGTGAAAGTTCCAACAGTATGAAGAAGCCATCATTTGGATTTTTTAAGAAGAAGGAGGGAGAGACAAATGATTTTGTTCAAGAAAGAAGGGTTAACACCTCTAGAAGAAATCATTAGCACCCTCAACAGGTTTCCTCAATAACTCTGATTGTAAATGCAACTCCGACTACAGTTGCTTATCAAAGGCCGACCCCTCAGGGAAGCCAAGGGTAGAATAAAAAGAGAGAACCTTTTGACTCTACCCCTATGAGTTATGCAAAGCTACTTCCGGCATTGATTCAGAAAAAGTTGGTCTAGACTAGGCCACCTCCCGCTATACCATCCCCTTTACCTTGGTACTACAAGGCAGATCAGGCGTGCGCTTTCCATCAGGGTGCACCAGGACATAATATGGAAAACTTTTATCCTCTGAAATCTGAGGTACAAAGAATGGTTAGATCTGGCCTTTTGTCCTTCAAAGATGTCAGTCCGAATGTAAAAAATAATCCTCTCCCGAAACATGGAGGAGAAAATGCTGTTAACATGGTTGATGGTTTTCCAGGGGACTTCTGCATCTATGATATTAACTTTGTTAGAGGAGACCTTGTAAAGATGCATGCAGAACTTTGAGAGTTTAGTTACTACACTCATGACCATGCTGGTTGTGGTACTTGTAGTACTAATATACAAGGTTGCAATAAGATAAAGGATAATTTACAAGAGATGATGGATGAGAGCCTCATCCATATAATTAGCCCTAGGGCAGAGTATGAGGAAGAAGTAAACATGGTTTCTAGATATCCTGGAGAGTTCAGAATCTTTGATTTGGAATATATGAACGATGATCTTGTGCAGTTACATGCTAATTTCTGCCACATGGCTGGTCAGGTAGAGCGCCATTATGGATCTTATCGGGTTTGTTGCATGGACTCCTGAAGATGTTCAATTATGAGAAAAGGTATTCAATTGCTGTTGGATAATGGAACCATCAAGGTTTTGGGGCAAAGAGATGGTTACCATGAGGTTAACGAGATTTAGGTCTGCTTGGCTGAGGAAGAATCAGATGATGATGAGTATGCTTCTGCAGATGATTTCTTTTCCTCAGACGAGGGTTTGTTCTTTGGTGATGACACCTTGATGACAAGATTGTCTGAAGAAGGCGTGCATGTGATTCTGTCCTGTTTCAATGATTCTGCCCCTGTTGAAATTGAATATTATAGTAAGCCAGTTATTGCCCCTGTGGTGATTTGCTTACCAGGGGCCGTTCCTTACGAATCCAACAAAGTTGTACCGTACAAGTCTAATGCTACAATTTTAGAGGATGGTGTGGAAGTTCCCATCCAGCCGTTGTCTAATATTGGAAATATTGCTGAAACTAGTAGGGTGACCCACAATGGTCGTGTGTTTGCACCAGTTGTTCGGGGAATTGATGATGCTGGAAAGAAGGTTGTGGAAAGTGTTGAAGATAAGAAGGTTGCAGGGGAATCCAACGGTGCTACCCCAGAGAAGGACGTGGATGATATCTTGAAAATAATCAAAATGAGCGACTACCGAATTGTGGATCAGTTATTGCAGACTCCTTCAAAAATATCTATCTTGGCATTATTAATGAATTTTGTTGCTCATAGAGAATCCTTAATGAGGGTGTTAGACCAAACCTTAGTGGAGTATGACATGTCGTAAGATCAATTCAACAGTGTGATAGGTAATATTACATCATGTAATAACCTAAGCTTTTGCGATGATGAATTGTCTGACAAGGGGAAGAATCACAATTTGGCTCTCCACATATCATTGAACTGTAAAAGCAATTCATTATCAAATGTGTTGATTGATAATGGATCCTCCTTGAATGTGATACCGAGGAGTACATTAATGAAGTTGAAATATCAAGGGGCTCCTATGCACCTAAGTGGTATTATTGTCAAAGCTTTTGATGGGTCAAGGAAGTCGGTTATTGGGGAGGTCGATCTGCCTATTCACATAGGCTCACATCTGTTCCATATCACTTTCCAAGTCATGGATGTTGTGACCCCCGTATAGTTGTCTACTGGGAAGACCATGGATACATGAAGCAGGGGCTATCACTTCCACACTACACCAAAAGTTGAAGTTTATGCATGAAGGCAAAGTGGTTATTGTAAATGGAGAGCAAGCATTACTGATATCTCACCTATCATCTTTCAGTGTTGTTGAGGAAGATGAGGTTGTTGTGGGGATGCACTTCCAGGATCTATCTGTTGATAATGTAAAGGGGAATGAGAACTTTATGGTTTCATTAAAAGATGCTCAGCAGGTTGTGTGCAACAGTCCAATTAAAGTATGGGACAAGTCGTTGATCCTCCAGTAAACAAGAACAAGGTTGGTTTAGGAGTCTCTACCAAGAATGGAAAGAATGAAGGTTTGAAGCCAAAGTCTATTATGAGTGGTTATCATGACGTTTTCTGCAGCGGAGGCTACCTCCATCCAATTGTCTCAGGAATTAGTGCTATTGAGAAGGGTGAAGAAGATCAAGAAGTGCCGAATTATGTGACACCTGGAGTCAGAATCCAGAATTGGGTCACTTATGATGTTCCCTCTTGCATCCATGTCTCAAAGTAATTTGTTTTTCTTTGCAAAAAGCTTTCATTCTTCCCAAGATGAAATTTAATGTTGTATGGGCTTATCTGTTTGCTGTGATCATTAAAATCATGAATAAAAGTTATCTTTGATTCTCAAAATTATGTCTTTTATTTTTCTGTTTTTCTGTTTTATTTTTCATGGAAAATGGTAATCAGAAAAAACCTTTTTTTAGAATATGTTTGTGAATAAGTCTGCATAATCATTTGATATATATGTGTCAGTTTCTAAAATAAATAACAAATCACATGTGAAAATTAACTAATAAACCCGTTGAATACAAAGACCCGCACCCTCTCCCAACTTTGAATATCCTGTGTTTGGGACAGAAGAAGAAGATTATGATGAGATTCCATAAAAGGTTTCACATTTTCTCGAACACGAGGAGAATTCCATTCATCCGCATGAGGAGTCATTCGAAACAATCAATTTGGGTTCGGAAGGAGAGCCAAAGGAAGTCAAGATTGGAGCATCGTTGCATCCTGATGTGAAGAATAAGTTAACTGAACTATTGAAAGAGTATGTGGACATCTTTTCTTGGTCTTACCAAGATATGTCGGGCCTAGATACCGATATTGTAGAACATCACTTGCCCTTGAAGCCAGAGTGCCCTCCCGTCAAGCAGAAGTTGAGAAGAACTCATCCTGATATGGAAGTAAAAATCAAAGAAGAAGTGTTAAAGCAGATAAATGTTGGTTTTCTTGTGACATCAGTATATCTTCAATGGACAGCCAACATTGTGCCCTTACCAAAGAAAGAAAGGAAAGTCTGCACGTGCGTAGATTACAGAGATCTAAATAAATCTAGTCCAAAAGATGATTTTCCATTACCACATATTGATATGTTGGTTGATAGCACATCAAAGTTCAAATTTTCTCGTTCATGGATGGACTTTCCGGATATAATCAAATAAGAATGGCTCCCGAGGATATGAAAAAAACAACATTTATCACACCCTGGGGAACATTTTGTTATAGAGCGATGCCCTTCGGGTTGAAGAATGCTGGTGCAACGTACCAGAGGGCTATGACAACCCTATTCCATGATCTGATGCACAAAGAAATTAAGGTATGTGTTGATGACATGATCGCCAAATCACAGACCGAAGAAGGGCATGTGGAAGATTTGTTGAAGTTGTTTTAGCATTTGAGGAAGTACCGTCTCCGCTTGAATCCAAATAAATGCACTTTCACTGTCCGATCATGGAAGTTGTTGAGTTTTATTGTCAGCTAGAAAGGGATTGAAGTTGACCCAGATAAATTCAAAGAAATCCAAGAAATACCTGCGCCAAGGACTGAGAAGCAAGTTACAGGATTCCTTGGGCGTCTGAATTATATTTCCATATTTATTTCCCATATGACTGCTACATGTGAACCAATCTTTAAGTTGATAAAGAAAGATCAAGGTTGCATATGGACAGAGGACTGCCATAAGGCATTTGAAAGTATCAAAGAATATTTACTTGAGCCTCCTATCTTGCTCCCTCCCATTGAAGGAAGACCATTGATCATGTATCTAACATTGTTGGATAGTTCTATGGGTTGTATCTTAGGACAACAAGATGAAACAGGAAAGAAATAATATGCCATATATTACCTCAGTAAGAAATTTACCGATTGTGAGTCACGATATTCTATGTTAGAGAAGACATGTTGCGCTCTAGCTTGGGCGGCAAAGCGGTTGCAATAATATATGTTGAATAATACTACTTGGTTGATTTCCAAAATGGATCCAATTAAGTATATCTTTGAAAAGCCTGCTCTTACAGGGAGAATTGCCTGCTGGAAAATGCTATTGTCTGAATACGACATCGAGTACCACACTCAAAAGGCCATAAAAAGCAGTATGCTGGCGGATTATCTTGCTCACCAACCGGTAGATGACTATCAATCTAATAAGTTTGATTACCCTAATGAGGATGTGATGTTCTTAAAAGAAAAAGATTGTGATGAACCTTTTCCTGGGGAAGGTCCAGATCCTGAATCTCGTTGGGGCATGGTATTTGATGGAGTGGTGAATGCTTACGGAAAAGGAATTGGTGCGGTGATTATTACTCCACATGGATCACATATTCCTTTTACTGCAAGGCTGACATTTGATTGCACTAATAATATGGCAGAATATGAGGCTTGTATTATGGGTCTCGAGGAGGCCATTGACCTTTGAATCAAGGTTTTAGATGTGTATGGTGATTCGACTTTGGTTGTTAATCAGATTAAAGGAGAATGAGATACTCTCCATCATGGCTTGATCCTCTACAAAGATTATGCTAGAAGACTATTACCCTTCTTTAATAAGATTGAATTCCATCATATCCTGAGAGATGAAAATCAAATGGCAGATGCTTTGGCAACTCTGACTTCTATGTATCAAGTTAACACTTGGAATGATGTGCCTCGTATTATAGTGTGACGTTTGGATAGATCGGCTCATGTGTTTACAGCAGAGGATGAGGCAGATTAAAAACCTTGGTATTTTGATATCAAGCATTTCCTATGAACCCGAGAATACCCAATTGGTGCATCAAATGAAGATAGAAAGACATTGAGAAGGTTGGCAGGTAGATTTTTCCTTAATAAAGATGTATTGTATAAGAGAAATCATGACATGATCTTGCTCAGATGCATGGATAGAAACGAAGCAGACATGTTAATGCATGAGATTCATGAAGTTTCATTTGGTACCCACGCTAATGGATATTCAATGGCAAAAAAGATGCTTAGGGCAGGTTACTATTGGCGACAATGGAATCTGACTGTTACAAATTTGCTAAGAAGTGCCATAAATTCCAAATTTATGCTGATAAAATTCACGTGCCTCCTACACTTCTTAATGTTATTTCTTCCCCATGGCCTTTCTCTATGTAGGGTATTGATATGATCGGAATGATTGAACCAAAGGCGTCAAATGGGCATCGTTTTATCTTAGTGGCAATTGACTACTTTACCAAATGGGTGGAGGCAGCTTTATATGCTAATGTCACTAAACAAGTGGTGGTGCGTTTTATCAAGAACAACCTCATATGTCGGTATGGTGTGCCAAGCAGGATTATCATTGACAATGGCTTAAATCTAAATAACAAAATGATGTTTGAACTTTGTGAATAATTTAAGATCGTCCATCATAATTCATCTCCCTACAAACCAATGATTAATGGAGTTGTTGAGGCGGCCAATAAGAACATCAAGAAAATCATCCAGAAAATGGTGGTTACTTATAAAGACTGGCATGGGATACTCCCTTTTCCTCTGCATGGGTATCGAACATCTGTACGCACTTCAACAGGGGAAACCCCATTTTCTCTTGTATATGGCATGGAAGGAGTGTTGCCCATTGAAGTGGAAATTCCCTCTTTGCGTGTAATAATGGAAGCCAAGCTGTCAGAGGCTGAATGGATCCATAACAGGTTTGACCAGCTGAATTTAATAGAATAAAAAAGAATGGCGGCCTTGTACCATGGTCAATTATAACAAAAGAGAATGAAGAAAGATTTTGATAAGAAGGTCAAACCTCGTGAATTCAGAGAAGGTGACCTCGTGCTCAGAAAGATCATGTCGTTCAGCGTTGATTCTAAGGGCCAGTGGACTCCCAATTTTAAAGACCCATACATTGTCAAGAAAGCCTTCTCTGGCGGTGCATTGATTCTTGAAACAATGGATGGTGAGGAGTTCCCATGTTCTGTGAATGATGATGTAGTCAAGAAATACTTCTCCTAGAAAAATAAAAGAACAACTTGCTAAGACGAAAACCCGAAAGGGCGGCTTAGGCAAAAAGGAGCGTCTCGGTAAATCGAAAACCCGAAAGGGTGATCTAGGAAAAAGTTAGAGACATAAAATAGAATAAATGATTCCCGGTAGGTTGAAAACCCGCAAGGGCAACCTAGGCAAAAGTTATGGATTTTCTAGCAAGTAACTGCATCAGACAAGACTTGATCAAAAGAGGAAACAATCTGCTTGGATCTTGCTACTCTTCAACCAAAGTTTCGGCTTAGGAATTCAAAGTTGTTAGAGATAATGGTGGTTATTGTAATTCAATGTATCTTTTCCAATATATATTACCATTTTCCAAATTTTGTAATCATCTATAGAGTCTTGCCATTTGCAGGCTGCCATTCTATTAATAAAGTTTGAGCCTTTTATCCAATTCTTTGCAATTCTTATTTTATTCATCTTATGAAGATTTCATTTATTATTAATAGTAATGATCAAAGCAAACAAATTAAATAACAAAATTATTATTTTTGAAAAGAATTCACAAATTGTTTTAAATTTTATGGTACAAGGAGGACAAAATTAGTGATCTCAAGGACGGATAAAACTCAAAGGTTTGCATAAAATGAGGACTCTATCTAAGTTTCCCAAGTGAAGGATTCACTCATTTGGTAAGAATATTTTACTCTCCATACCTGCTGAGATTGGACTCATTCACGAATCATATACTTTCGGGAACATTAGCATTCTGTTTATCTGCACGACAGCCAGGCAAGGGCGGTGTTTTACTGAAGAAGTATTGAAATGGTTATCATTTTTTGGGTTTTCTCCCACCAAGTGCTTGTTTGTATTTAAAATCCCCAAAAGTTTTTGCTGTAGTATTTGAAATTCCCCTGGTGATGTTGAGACGAGATACTTTTCGAAAATTATGGCCATGTGAGGTTTTAGTACTTTCGCCCCAGAGAAGTTGGTGCAATTATCACTCTCGTTATTGAAGATGTATCTTGAAGTATCATTCACCAGTATAGTATTATCTTCCCCATTAAAGTCAGTTTGCTACCCCAACTGACAACTCAACAACATAATTTTGTTCTTCTCTAGTGAAGTCAACCCTGGCAGAAATTTGAACTTCAGACCCTCTTTCAGTATTCAGTTTTTTTGATTTCCAATTAGAGCTCAGAGGGAGATGTTACATCATCGTTTAATTTAGTTTTTCCCCAGTAAAGTTAAGCTATGAAATAGGAATTTGTTCCTCAGTTGGTGCTTACTTTTATTATTGAAATTCCATCCTAATTTTGATTCAGCCGAGTATTGATTATACCCATTTGCGGCCTTGCCTGGTTATCCCCAGTGTTCTATGTCTGTTTTGTCAACATACATGGTGACACTCATACATTCACACATACATCTACATGTTTGAATTTAGAAAATCATTGCTCATTTGCATTCATTGATTTTTTGCTAACATATTACCCTATTTTGTAGAGTTGTACTACCCTCTCTCCAATAGAATGTCAACCTTAAGCAGAAAGTGTATATTCTTTCAACTTCCCCATTGAATTATTCCTCGTAGAAGAATTTTGTATCAGCCTTTTTTTCAGCTTGCTGTCTGGATGGGATGGAATTTCCCTCTTGATTTTATTTCTCAAAAGGTGTATTTTGGTTGACTGCTTCATTTTAATTTATTTCTGGTTGGAATGAGTACCCTCGACGGTGTTATTATTTGAATTTCTGTGAACTTCAAGGCCCAGTTTGAGAATATGCATTTATTTTGCACAATAATTTCTATAGGAATTATATTGGCATTTATCCAGGAAGTTATTTCTTCTTCAGGAAATCTTTATTGCATTTCCTCCTCATGATAGTAAATGGCAGGACTCTTTATTTGAGCAACATGTACTTCCCCGGTGAATCTGATTGTTCTTAAAGAAGATTGAGATTTTGTTACTCCAATGGATGGTAGCCTTATCATTATGGAAGGTAGTCTTTTGTTGAGGTTTTGTTACTCCAATGGATGGTAGCCTTGTCATTATCGAAGGTATCTTGTTGTTGAGATTTTGTCACTCCAAAGGATGGTAGCCTTGTCATTATGGAAGGTAGTTTTCTGTTGAGATTTTATTACTCTAATAGATGGTAGCCTTGTCATTATGGAAGGTATTATGTTTTTGAGATTTTGTTACTCCAATGGATGGTAGCCTTGTCATTATGGAAGGTAGTATGTTGTTGAGATTTTTTTACTCCAATGGATGGTAGACTTGTCATTATGGAAGGTAGTTTGTTGTTGATTTTGTTACTCCAATAGATGGTAGCCTTGTCATTATGGAAGGTAGTTTGTTGTTGAGATTGTTATTCCGATGGATGGTAGCCTTGTCATTATGGAAGGTAGTTCGTCATTGAGATTCTATTACTCAATAGAAGTTCATCTATTCGTGGTTATGAATATTTGATACATCTTGAGATTTACTGGTATTATCTTACCATCCCTTTCCCCAGTGAGTCGACGTTACTTTATTGTTATCCCCTCAAAGTTTGGATAGTTCACAGTCATCTGTCGGTCACCATTATCTTTTACTCTCTCCTCAATTCTTGAATTGCCGATGCTTTGGATCCTATCTTAGACATTACCCCAACAGAGTCTTGTCTTTCCTTCACCGGTGATTTATTTTCCTAGGCAAGTTTTCTTTTGCTTCCTATTTTGCCTTTTACATCCCCAATGGTGTCTCGCGTCCCTTTAGATTTGTTCATCTGCATTCATAATCGCATGGTATCTTAGGGCCAAAAATAGGTCTTGTTTTATATTTAAGTATCTCCAATCGTGTCGACACAAATATTGTAACCTTCATATCTCCGGATAGAAGACACTTAAATAAGGGTAGCAATTGTACCCCAATTTTTGCCCCTAAGATCCCTTCATCATATCATACCAATTCAATCACAATAAGATCACACATTAGGTGTTGTTTCTTCTCCCTATCTTTAGTTTTACTCTATGGGGAATCACCAAGCATCTTGACTTGTATTTTGTGATCATCTATGTTTAACTAACAAATACAGTGTATGTGTATCCTAGTTGTTGATGATGTAGGTGAAAGCACAATGCATTCCATCAAAGTTAGCTTTTGGATTCATAAGTTCATTCTTTGTGCCTTACTCAACAAAAGCTTCATTGAGATTCAAGATTCTATGAAAGATATTTTGAAGTAACATCATGAAAAATTCTTCCATGATTCATTATGCCTCAAGTTGTCAAAGTTAGCTCAAGAGTACAAGGGTTGACTAAAAACGAAGTTTGACTCAATTGGACAAGTCTTTGCCTCCATTGATCACAAGTGCATATCTCCTTCAATTCTCAAGATATGGAAGTGATGTTGGTTGCTATGACTTCTCATTATTATCCTCAAAAACCTCTATTTTCAAGATAAAAGTATTGGTGCAAGAAGGTTGATCAAAAATTGCAAAGTTCTCCCAAGGTATTTTCTTGCTCTAGGAGATAGGGTTTTGAACTTCAAAGGGGTATATCTTGCTCATATTTTGGTATTTTTGAGTGATTCCAAATACATACTTCTATTTAAAGGGTTATTAACAAATCACTTCAAAGTTCTTAAGTAACTTTTGTGTGTAAGAAACTTGACGATGAAGAAAGATTACAAGTCCTCTAGATGAACCCTCAAATCCCTTCATGTGACTTCAAATGATCATAAATTGATCAATTTTTATCACCTTGAGCCCATTATTTTTCCATAATGATCTTGAAGATGTGAGCTTCAACCTTTATTTTATGTGCAAAGTGTGAAAATGGAAAGAAGATGCCCTAAGGATGCAAAAGATTATAGGTCATTTCATGAATTTTTGCCAACTTCAACAAGTCATAACTCTCTCAATTTTTGGATATTTTGAATTGTTCAAGTTTCAAAATGTCATTCAATAGATCTAATTCATGCCATCTTTTTGGGTCAAGAGAAAATTTCAAGTGGAAGGCCATGTTTGGATTAAAGACATTATAAGTCATTTTTGAAGAAAAACTTAGAAATTTTTGAAGTATGAAAACTCAGCCATTTTCTTCCAACTTTGACTCAACACAACTTCTTTCTCAAACATCCAATTGACCTCACTCCTTGAAAATTGTAAAGCTTGTGACTTTATCTTTCAATTGCTTAAAAAATCATATCATATGGTGCCCTACATTGTTGGCACCATGGTTATGAAGGTAGCATCATGAAATAGAAATTTCAAGTTTAGCCAGATTTGAAAATTAGTTTAAATCCAATTACAAGCCTGTTTAAGGATCAATTTCGCGTCTAATCATGTTTAGGAACTTGCCATAACAAGAAAAGACCCTTAAACTATTCATTTTGCTGCATTTTGAGCCATGTGAAGTTCAACTTTTCACACTTAGGAGGTCCACACAATTTCACTGATTTTTCCTCTAATTCACATGCTTAAGCCTCGCATCATGATCAACTATAAATAAGGATCATTCCTCACTCATTTTCTCAAGCTTTTGATAGCCAATTGACCCATGTTTAGACCCCACACGAACTCTGAATTTGAATTTCTGATTTCTTACATTCTCACCTTCAAACACCAAAAGCTCCATTCAGTTAGCTTCATTGAACTTCTCTGAAGCTAACCATACAGTTACTTTCCAGAATCATGACCTATATTGATTTGTAGAAGTCCAGTTTCAGAGAAACTTCTCACTACTTTATTCAGTTAGATTTCTTGGCCAAATTGATTCAAATAAAAGACTAATCCCCTCCTTGTCTCCTTCTGATCCTCGTGCTCTTTATAATTTGCAATTTCATTGAGAATTGAGTGAGATATCCCAGATTTCCGTGCACGCTATTTTTTATGGTTTTCTTCAAACACATCCTTGCACAATTATTATAAATTTGGTGCGATGGTACCATTAGAATCATCTTGAAGAGATGAATCTAATGGTACTAGTCTGGATTGCTAATTTTACAGTTTGAAGGATTCAATTTGGAGATGGCTAGAGGTTGAAGATCATGACATGTCCGTCTTCAACCAATGACACAAAGCCACGTTATTTTTTTGAAACGAATATGATATGCTTTCCCTACCATGCGCGTGCCTCAGGAGCCCTTGGATCTGATTACTTTTGTGAGTCAGACTCCATCCAACGCGCCACATTTTAAGTTATTTTATTTTAAAAATATTTGATCCGATGTGATATTTATTAAAGACCATGATATATATAGCGCTTTTGATCCATTGGATTAGCTTACTAACGCGTTTTGACTCTCATCAATTGGTCTATATTTTTTTGACTTTGTTTTCATTTCTGATTTTTATATTTAAATCATTTTAAACTTCAAAAATTCATAAGAAATTCATTTTAACTCCAAAAAATCTAAACAAATTATGGAAAATAATTTTGATTTTTCTCTTCCTGATTTTTAATTTTTCACATTTTTATTTTCTATTTTGATATTTTTTATAATTTTTTACTTTATTTGAATTGTTTTAAATGTTTAAAAATACTTTTATGCATTTTAAAATTTTGAAAAAAAATAGGGAAGGATCAATTGACATAGTGACAAATATTGATGACCTCATTTATTTTTTATTTTTGACTTTGTTATTTTTATTATTTTTTATTTATTTTACCTATTTCTTTTAATTATAAAAATAGTTTCTGACTTTAAAAAAATTACCAAAAATTTCATAAAAATATTTGAGTTCATTTCTGATTTTTATATGGCCTTACTTAATTTTTCTTGATTAATTTGAATATAGTTGCTATTTTTCCTCTATTATTTCCATATTATAATCATTTTAAAATCCTTATTCTTTTATTTTTAATACAATTTTATTTTTTGCATATTTTCTGGCTGATCTTGGGTTGAAATTTTGATCATCAACTTTGTTAACATCATTGGATCCATGGTGTTGAGTTTAACTCCATAAATATGGATGAATGATTTTAATAATAGTTTGATTAAATTTTGATTCAAATATGGTTTATTCATTGTTAGGAGGCTTTTGTAATACCAATCCTCTAATGGAACTTCATCAATTTTAGTCAAAGTGGATCACTTAAAAATCATTGACCATTAAGTTACTTTGAGATTCTTAAAATGGATGATATACTTGACAAAAAATAAATGGAACTTATTAATGATAGGCTTTGGTTCTACCAATCCTCTAATGAGTTCCAAATATAAGTTTCAAGATGGCCATCCAACTAACCATTAACTTCTAACAATTGAATTTATTTTACGCTTTTATTTTATGCTTTTACTTTATTTACCATTTACTTTGACATTTACATTTCATGCTATTTTCATCTTTGCTCACTTGAGCCTTTATCTTTTATGTCTTGTTTATTTTTGCTTACTTGAGCTTTTCATTTATTTTTGAAGATACCTAATAATCAACTTGGATCATAAAAACCTTTAATGGTACTTGGACTACTTGGTTACTATCTTTGGCATTATGGAGTTATGGACTTCTTGGACTTAGGATTAGAAGCCTTGATCTACCTTGGGACCTTGTAACGCCAATTGTTATTTTGTCTGGAGTTCTTGGGGTTTACCCCTAAGATATTGGGTTGTTTGTTTGTTTTGTGTGCAGGCTATTGTGATTACATGCTTTGTCTGTGATCTGGAATTCATCTATATACAGCCGTTACTCTGCCCAATTTTTGTGAAGACTTAATGCAATTGAAGTTTGGTATTCTTGAGGTATTTATTAATTGTTTGCTTGGTTTCAAATCCAAAGGATGGAATTCTACATTGACTCATTATGTCAAGTGTTGGCTTATTTTTTGGTTAGATGGACTTTCTCCTTAGCTTTTACCTTATGCTTTAGGATAGTCTCTTCATCTTCTCCCATCTTATTTACTTATGTCCATGTATTTTCAAAATTTATTTCTTAATCAAACCTCAAATCAACTTAACAATACATTGACATTTTTCGTGAGAAGACTAAAAGTTAATGAATCTCATTCAAACTATTTTTCCATTTTGTCTTTTGTCTTCAAAAACTTTTCTCAAAATATTAGTCTCTTGTCAATCCTTGTAGTGATGCAAACAACTATACTTCTACAATATGTAGTGAAGAGAGATATTTTCCACTTGGGTGTTGAGTGAGGCACTGTTTATTTTAAATCTAAGCTATATCCTCCACTTCGAGATGACGCAAATTCTCCTTTCTCATAATTGTGGGTAGTAAGTATGTTTTCCACACGGACAATGACGATGATGTCTTATCTTATAAAATTAACTAACACACTTGTATTATAAAATCTTAAAAAATGAGTAACTACGTGTACCCTGATCCCCTATTGCATGAAAGGTGGTACGTAGGCACTAAAGGTTCGCAACCGTGGCAGGTGTAAAAATCATAAAAAATATACTTCTTTCCCCACAACCACAATCTATTTTCATATAACATTTTATAGCCAAAATATACAGATTTTACAAAGAGGTTCCTGCGGAGTACCGTAGATGTTTAGGGTGCCAATACCTTCCCTTTGCATAACCAACCCTCTTACCTTGAATATTTCCCCCTCTTTTGGGTTATTCACTCTTTTCCCATTCCTTTAGAAACAATAAAGCGCGATGGCGATTTTTATTTTAATTTGTATAAGTCAAGTCAATCCAATGGCTTAGTCTTAAACATTTCTACTGCTACACTAACTTCTTGGCCAATTTTCACCTAGCTCCAATTTGATTTAGCAAAGAAAAAATTAAAGTTGCAGAGGATGTTTCAAGCTTTTCAAAATGTCCAAGAACTTGAAGATATCATTTTGAGCTAAGAGAATCGAAGAGGAGAAGTTGGGCTTCCAATCTTGCATTATAGGCCATTTTTGTGATGAATTCACAACCAAAACTCCAACCAAAGCTACAAGATCTCTCTTTTCAGGCTATGATTTCTCCAAATCTATGCATAATCGAGCAATTACACAAACTCTAAGTGTATTACACAAATATTTGAAGCTTTGTCCAAGTCTTGATACCATTTATGGTTAGAATGCAAAATAAACATTTCCATTTGCATAAAGCTTTACTTTTCTAACCACTCTCTTCTTTCAAGCTTGAAATCTATTCTAAAGATCACATGAAATCTCTCAATATCAGAAGCAATCCACAAAATCTACAAAGCATGGCTAAGTTTCTTGATTCACTCCTTTCTCCCTCATGAAGCAACTTGTCTTTATGAATTTGAAAAATGCAGAACATGTGATTCTGATCATCTCAAGTCCCAAAAACTTTTCTCTATAAATAGAGGCATCATTTGCAAGATAAACCATGAATTCAAGAGCCCTAAAACTCACTCAAACTCCCTAGAACTTAGAGTTGCATCCAAGCCTCCATAACTTGTCATTTCTGGCCAAAAACTTCAATCTCATAATCCACTCGTGTGTTTTTCCTCTAAATCATTCTCAAAGCTTCTATATATCAAATATAATTCATCCCAACACCTGATACAGTTTTGTAACTCCATTTTAATCTTCTTCCAAACTCAAAACCATAAGCCTGCACATTGACTTCTACAAGGAGTTTCAGCCACTCTCAACTCAAGATAAGCATTGCATTAGCTTCCTAGAGGTCCAAGGAAGCTAACCAGATCATTGCAGCACCTTGAAGCAAGCTCAAACTCAACACGAATTCCATTTTCGAGGTGAGTTTTCTTACTTTTGAACTCTTCATATAGGAATCATTTGGCTTCCATTTTCAAAGATAAAATGTAAACATCATAGCCCTGAAACTGACCATATCCTTATAATTCATTTATATTGCTTGAGTAGTGAGAATTTTGAAGATGAACTTTCTGAAAAAATTAGGTTTTTATTTGGTACCAGTAAAATTCTTATTCATATTTGATTTATAGCTCATGAACTTTATATGGTTGACTTCGTATTGAAAAATTGAGTAAGTTTCATGTTTACATTTCCTGATTTGGTTGAGAAATGAGGAAGTTACAAATTCAAAAATGATGATAATGAGGTTGGCACGAGGTTGAAGATGAAGTCACATTCAGGACTTGGTTTATTTTAAATTTAATTATTGTTGTTCTAATACCTGATGTACAAGCTACCCCAGTGGCAGAGCATGCGCGTATAAGGCATTGGTATACAAGGACCTGGGTTCGAGCCCCAGTGGTACCCTTTTATTTTTCACTTAATTTGTTCTTGCAGATTCAGTGTTTTCTAGCTTGAGGCGAGCACAATACACCTCACATCTACATAACATGATCATACTACCATCAAATCCAACATCCCAAGCATGCATGACCATGATACACTCTCAAAGATTGGCCATACTGAATCATAAATAGGCGCCTGGGCCTTCAGATCACGAGCCCTTACTTTTTTGTTTTTACTTCCACATCCCCCTTTTTACTGAAAACACCATGTAGGCCCATACACACTTTTTTCCTGACTTTCAAACAAAAACACCTTGGGCCTAGCCCTGTTTACTACTCTTACCACCCTTTTTACTCTCTAACACCTCAGCCCAGCTATTTTCATTTCTTTTATATCTTGTTTATTTTTATTTAAATATTTATTTATTTAAACTAAAAAATACAAAAATATATTTTTTTTGAATAACTAAATTGTTAAATATTTTAGACATTTATTTTATTTTATAAATACTTAGAACTAGGTTTATTTATTTTACACACTTTAAAATACTTTCTTTTTTTTTAAAATTAATATTAACATTCAATTTATTTCATAAATAAATTTTAGACTTAGGTCTCATTTTCTTAATTTCAAATTAGGTTTTAGGTCTTGATTAAGTAATTAATTAACTTATTTTATTAAAACTAATTGATTAATTAAGTTAAAAACCTTTTTTCTACCAAAACTCATAAAAACATTTTTTTCTCTTATATATCATCTTTATATTCTTGTAAATTTTATTTGGCATCATTCAATATGGTTGTAATAGTAATTAGGTTTTAATTGCTTTCGTCCCCATTTATAATTTGTAAGTCTCTATCCCCTAAAGTGATGTAATAGTGTAAGACTTTAAATTTCCGCAATTTATCACTTTTAATGTTATCACTAGTAATTAGGGTTTGTATGGTAAGATATAAAATCAAACAATATACAACTTTAATTCAAGAAAAATTACATGAAATCAATACACTTTTCACACTTGCACCTCTAGGGTTAACCCATACTTGTTACCCTCGAATAAAAAATAGTCATGTCCCTCGAACGTGGGATACTTTAGCAAAGACCCTCAATTACAAGATTGTAGTCCCTCGATGACCCTTTGATGTTGCCTATGGTAAACGATCTTAGACCCTTACGACAAATTTCTAAGGTATCCTACAATGTTGCCTTTTATGACGGTACAATGACCCACGTTTGTCCCTTCATATCCAATGATAAAGCTTCCTACTAACTAATGGTAGAAAAGAATTATCTAAAGGAGGAGGAAAATAACCAAGACTTTTTGAGTAGGTAGAACGTTTGTAGTTGCTTGCTCATGACATTTCAAAACATATTTCAAACATACCAACACTTTTCGATGAAATATTTTCAAAAGTCAACACTTTGTATACATTCTTATAGAGATGAGAATCATTACAAAGTTCGCCTAAACAAAGGCACTTTTCAAAAATACTTTCAAAACAAATCACAAACATATTTACAAAGCATTTCAAAGTGAGCTAGAAACTAAGAGCCCATAGATAACTACGGATGAAAAGGGTGCTAACACCTTCCCTTTTCATATCCTACCCCTCGAACTCAAGAAAATTCTTAAAAGGTCTTTTGTGTTCTTTTCACCCTTTCCTTTATTGAATAAAAGAAAAGTCGGTGGCGACTCTTGCTATCCACAATAATTGCGATAAAATGAAAAACACCCAAGTCAATTCTCCCACCGTATTACAGGTGCATTTTATGAAGAGATGGTGAGGCCTTTTGGTCGTTTTGGACAACTCATATATGCAGTAGCATGTGTTCAAAAGATGGCACAAGTTAGTGGAGTATGGAGAGAGAAATAAGGAATTGGCTATTTTTGGCAATTTGGAGGTTTTTTATCCAAAATTGGTACAGATGCATCATGAGTGTAAAGGGAAGGTATGATCCTATTATTCATGACCCAAATATCTTATGGTCCAGATTGGAGTGAAAAATAATAACCACAATTGAAGAATTTGAGAAATCGTAAGATTTGGCTTTGGTAAAATTCAATGAAATGCAGTCCCAACATAAAGGGTATAACTTGCTCAATTCTTTGAGTTATGTCACGAACTTGGAGTTTATTGAAAGGGAAAATTATTTCCTACAACTTTCATGTTTATAACATTTTTATTTGAATTTATTAAGATCCCCAAAACTGCCCATGAAAACTGGTTGAGTTGAAAAATAACATATAATTCACAAAAGTGACTTATAATTATTTGCTTCCTAACTCTAAAAATAATCACTTTTTGGACATGGGACCATGGTGACAAAGTTGTAGATCTTATTTTTCTCTTTCTAAGCATGTAAAATTTGCTCACTTTCAATAAGAAATGAAGAAGTTGTGAATTTTTGAAATTTAGCCCTATGACTTTCCATACTTGGAAATTTTTCCATGTTTCACCAAGATACCTTCCTGAAAAAATCAGCTTCAAAATCCATATTTCTCTTGAATCTCTTCAACCACAGGCCAAATGGTGTTGAAACATGATCATTAACTTAAACTTTGACCAAAATTCCACTTGGTCAACAGTTGACTTTTATTGACTTTTGCTCAGATGACCAGATAATCAAGATTAAGCAGTTGAACTTCAAATGATATAAACCAATGATCAAAATGATATGTGAGGATGCCTTGTAAATCATATGAACTCTTGAAATCCAAATTTCTCAATAAATTTGTCAAGAAATTCCTTTGACCAACAATTGACTTTTCAGCAAATTAGGTCAAAATTTCAACGGTCATCTAATGAAATGTTCCGAGTAACCTTGTGATGAATCCAATGGTTATACTTAATACCTTGGGATATCAATTTATCAGAGAAATTAAGTCTTGATGAAAAATGATCTTATAGCTTGAAAGAGGCCAAAACCCTAATTTCTGATTGAACAACTTAGTAGATGATTGTTGTACCCCAAAATTTTCCCTCCCATTTTTACTCAACATATGTTCATTAAGATACTTTACTTACTCAAGGATGCCCAAGAGTTGACCAGACAAACTTTCTCCTAAAGTAATGAACCTCCAACTAGTGTTTCTTTTTTCATTAAGATGGGTGAGTCACAAAGGCCTCATATGATCTCCATAGCCCTAATATGTTCTCAGGACCATTCATGCCAAGTTTCATGCCTTGCACAAGAAGTTTACCCAGTCAACTGCTCAGATGTTGGAAAATCAATTGTACTAGGTCAAAAGTCAACTGGGGCCCATATACAATCAAACCCCAAGATTTTTGGTCAACCTTAACATTTTGAGGTGATATCCATCATTTGATCAAGGTTTGATCATGATTCCCCAAGGAAGGCTCCTAATTCATCAAAACTCAAAAGTTGCTAAATTAGGGTTTTTCAAGAAAAGTCAACCAAACTTTGACCAGGCATAACTCTCTCATACTTTATCAAAAATTTGTCATCCAAGGCTCATTTTGAATAGAATCCAATTCCCTGCAACTCATCTTCATCCCTCAAGTTCAAGAAATGCACCCATGTAAAGATATGAATTAAGACATTATAGGTCATTCCAAAAGGTCAACAAAAACACCTTTTGGGTCAAAGCTCCTTACATGAATATGGAAGATCCACTTGAGATGAAACCAAAGAGGTTGCTTAGGGGACATTCTAATATTTCTAAAAAGTCTAAGAACACCCTCTTAGGGTCAAAATTGAGAGAGATATGCATTGTCAAAGTTGGCCATTTTTGGAAATTTTCCCAAAATCAACAATGCTCAAAATTGCATTTTTTTTCTTCCACATAGGCCCATACTTTCAAGATTGAATCTCAATCCTAGTATGGTCCACGACCTATGGGACCCCCATGCATTATTAACTCATTTATTTAATTTATTTTGATTTTTATTCATTTTAAAATCAAATAAATTCAAATTAAATCAAAATAAATCAAACTTATGGAATGAGATTTGTTTTGCATTGAATTGTAGATGATGCAAGCTGTATAACCTCAAGAAAATTGTATCAAGCCATAAACAAGAGGAAATCTCCAATTTTGGAAAGATTGGAATCAAAACTTCAAGACCATTATTCTTTGGATTCTTTCCAAAAATATTAACCTAATTGGATTTAATACATATACTAAAGCTTGGTGAACCCTAAGAAAGAAAATTTTCGTGCGCATCCTGCCTCCAAAGCAAGAAACAAAACTCAATTTTTTTGTCAAAAAGTGCAGACTGGATCTTCCTCCATAGGCCAGTTCAAAGTGTTCTAAAGGTCAAATCATATTCCTGGACGTCCATTGGGGCGATAGCAAGCATTATCAAGGCCTGAAGCATCAAGAAACGCGCGCTAGCAACATCAAGGTTTGCTCATATATTTGAAGTTGATCTTTTCAATTCACGCATGATAAATCATTTATAAGTATACATTCATGTTTGTATCATCCTTTAGAATGTGTTTGCATATTTAATTGCATGTTTTGATGACTGTGTGATGAAATACCATTGTTAGTGTTTAAGGTTGATTTTTAGGGCTTTGCGTTTCAGGCAAAATCAGGGCTAAAGATGGATATTATTGCATTCAGGAGATAAAACCCAATTGATCTGTGTAATTGGATTTGATTTATGTTGCTTGAATATGATTTTTGAGGATTGCAGGTTTATAGCAATGGACGTGTCCGTAGGTACAGCCCTGGGTCTAAAACGACAGTTTCGTTGAAGAAGATGAAGGCGTGTCAAGGCATGGGTGGACTGTTTGAATCTCACGCGTTTTTCCTATAACCTTAATTCATTATTCAATATATTATTTGTTGTGTGTTTATGTCAACGTATAGAAAGTTGGTTCAGTGGTACAAGCGAAGGGTCTTAAGGCGTTCATGTGTAGGAGGTCAGGGGTTCGATCCCTGCCTCCTACATTTTACTTTCCCTAATAATTGTTTGCAGATCATGTGCCTTGTGTTCTAGCGTGTCTACCATACACCCTCCAAATCCAGCCAGTGGATCATCTTCAGATCCAGATCTAGTGCCCAGTGGAGAGAAGTCTATGATGCACCTTCAAACATGTCCAGCACTGGATTCAAGTGCAGGGTGGGCTTACAAAAAAATCTGGGCTTGAAAATCCTAGTTCATACCCCCAGCTTGCTTCATCACCCCAGGCCCAAATCTTCCTTTTTTCTATTATTCTTTTTCATTTCTTTTAATTTATCATTTTAATTATTTTCACAAAAAAAGATTTTTTTTAATTAAATCATAAAAAATCAAAAATTCAACAAAAAAGTTAGGTTTAGTTTTTTTTATAATAAAATATTTAATTGCAATTAATTAGCTTAATTAGATTAATTAAAATTCTTTCTTTGTAATTAAAATCCAATAGAAAATTAGGTTAACTTTACTACAAATTTATTTTCTTAATCAAATTTAGATTTCTAGATTTTTTCTTTTTTTCCTAATAAACTAATAAATCACCAAAAAGATTTTATTGTTTACTTAGAATGCTTTTTTAGGTTTTTCTTCTTAAATATATGATCTCGTCTCGCGCGCGTTATTTTATTTCTCGCATTTTTTATATAATGTAATTGATTATGGGATGTAATAGGCTAGGTTTAAAATTCCATTTTTTTATTTCTTGTACCTTTTATGTAAATGTCCTAAAGCCATGTAATAGCGTAGATTTACAATTCTCGCACTTCATATATTAACTGTTAATAATTAGGTATGTATGACAAGACTGTAAATTAAAACGTTAGCTCACCTAATAAAAAAGACAAAAATAACCGAATCAAGCACACTTGCACATGCTCACTCCTAGAGTTTACCCCACTCGGTTGCCTCAGAAATAATGGTCGTGTCCCTCGAACGTAGGGGTACCTTAGCAATGACCCGCAATTTAAAATTGTCATAAAGATCATAGTCCCTACTTGTCCCTCGAGTTGCCTACGAATTGATCTTATGACGATAGTCCCTTTGAAATGCTAAGGTGTCTTTACTTGTTGCCTTCAGAGACCATTTCGTCCCTTCGAACGTCCCTTTAAAAATCCAACGACGGAGCTACCTACTCCTTAATAGGAGGATAGCGCTGTCCAAAGGAGATGAAAACGAATAGACTTTTTTCGAGTAGGTAGAAATCTTAAGTACTTGCTCAAAATAAAAACTTTTCACACAAACACTTTTCAAAAATAGTTTTCAAAACAACTTTGTCACATTCTTGAGGACCGATACAAGGGTTATCACGAAGTAAACAAAACTTTTTGAAACAAGCACACACAAGCAATTTAAAAAATGAGCAAGTACCTAAGAGCCCGTGGAAAACCACAGATAGAAAGGGTACTAACACATTCCCTTTCTATAATCTACCCCCCGTACTCAGAAATATCTCAAAAAAAGGTTTTTTCTGTTCTTTTTCCTTTTCCTTTGTTGGATGAAATAAAAGTTGGTGGCGACTGCGATACGGTGGCAGAACTGACTTGAAGGTTTTGTGTTTGATCGCAAATGTTGAGGTTAGCAAGAGTCGCCACCAACTTTTCTTTTATCCAAAAGGAAAGGTGAAAAAGCACAGGAAAGACCTTTGAGATTATTTCTTGAGTTCGGGGGGTAGATTATGAAAAGGGAAGGTATTAGCACCCTTTTCATCCATTCTTTTCCATGGGCTCTTAGTTACTTTCTAGATCACTTGCTTTTGTTGGAAATTGTGCTTTGTGTGGTTTTTGAAAGTATTTTGTAAAGAGGCCATTGTTTAGGAAAACTTTGTAATGATTCTCGTTCGTAAGAATGTATACAAAGATGTTGATCTTTTGAAATTGTTTTCAAGTTTGTAAGATGTTTTGAAAGTGTAGGTGTTTGTTTTGAAAATATCAAGGATGTTTTGTTTTGAAAGGAGCAAGTAACTAGGAGCATTCTACCTACTCAAAAGTCTTTCATGTTCATTTCCTCTTTCCTTTGACATTGTTATCTTACCAATGATTTGGTAAATAACCCTATCTTTGGATGTAAACGGGACGGGCGTGGGTCATCGTATAACCATTATTAGCAATGTTGCAAGGTGTTGTACCCCAAAGTTTTCCCTCCCATATTTCTCAACACATGTCAAGTGAGGTCCCCAAATTGCTCAAGGAAGTTCAAGAGTTGACCAGACAAACTCTCTCCTAATGCAGTCTACCTCAAATTAGGGTTTCCATCTTCATCAAGATGTGTGAACCACAAAGGACTCAAATTCTCACCATTTTCCTAATATGTCCTCAAGATCATCCATGTCAAGTTTCAAGCCTTGCAGAAGAAGTTTGCTCAGTCAATTGCTCAAATGCCTGAAAATCAATTGTGTTAGGTCAAAAGTCAACTGTGGCCCACATACAGTCAACCCTCAAGATTTTTGGTCAACATCCTCATTTTGAAGTATTATCCATCATTTGATCAAGGGTTGATCATGATTCCCCAAGGATTGCTCACAATTCATCAAAACCCAAAAGTTGCTAAATTAGGGTTTTGTAGGAAAAGTCAACTCAACTTTGACCAAGCATAACTTTCTCATACTCTATCATAAATGACCCATCCAAAGCTCATTTTGAATAGGATTCAATTACCTACAATTCATATTCAGCTCCAAAGTTCAAAATATGCACTCACAAAAATATATGAATTTTGACATTATAGGTCATTTTGGAAAGTCAACAAAAACACCTTTTGGGTCAAAGCTTCATACATGAACATGGAAGACTCAATTGAGATGAGACCAAAAGGGTTGCTTAGAGGACATCCTAAGATTTCTAAAAAGCCCAAGAACACCTCTCTAGGTTCAAAGTTGAGAGAGTTATGCATTGGCCAAGTTGACAATTTTGTGAAATTGCCAAAAGTCAAATGTACTCAAAATACATTTTTTGTCAAATGGGCCTAGTTTTTCATGATTGAATCTTGCTTATGACATGGTCCACGATCCAAATCAGAACCCGCACATATTTTTATTTATTTATTTATTTTATTTTTATTTTTATCATTTAAAAGTCAAATTAAATCAAATAAATAGCAAAAAATATCAAAGATTTGTTTTGTGATCAGATTTTGGATGGAATTAAATCCAATTATGCTGACAAATCATATCTAAAACGTGCAAAACAAATTGAGCCAAAATTGGCATGATTTGACTTGATATAGAAAGATATCATACAAGGATAAAGACCGAATCAAATCTTCATAATGGACCAAGATTTAGCTCGTTTTTGTTGACCTAATATATTCCATTACATATACAGAGCATAGCCGAGGAACGAAAAAGAGGATTGAGGTCGTGAAAGTCACCAAGCAAACTCAAATTTTTGAAGAAAAAGTGTGGATCGGTTTTCAATTTAGAGGACGATTCAAGGATATTCAAAGCCACCAATCAACTCCTGGACATCCTCTAAAGCGATTGCAAGCATCACCAAGCCTCCACAAGTCCAGAAACGCGCTGCACGACCGTCACAGTTTGCTTCTCTTTCAAAATTCGATTATCACGATTCTTGCATTATAAACATGTTTTAATGGTGTGTATGTGTTTGTTATCATGTTTGCAATGTATTGAATTGGTTTAATTGATGTTTGAGCGCATATATTGATAGTTGCCATTGCTAGGGTTTGAGGTTGTATTTTAGGGTTTCTTAATACAGGTACAATTAGGCCAAAATAAGGATGCCATCATGTTGTACCCCAAATTTTGACCTAAGATATCGTCTCCTACCTGCATATTTACATTACATTTGTTTTGATCCATCGATTTCAAATTCATGACTTTTTTTTCAGGCCAGGAGCTATCTATGCTGAGCATTAAATCATTTAATCGATTCGTGCAAAAATGATGCTTATTAATTTGTTCATTATCTAAAATTTAAATAATTGAAATCCATCTTTTCGATCATTATTTAATTTAAAGATGTATGGATAATAAAATAAACATCATAGAAGAGGCGCATTAATTGTGCGGACGTTTTATTTATTTACTCATTATTTTTAAATTTAAGTAACTAGAATTTATTCTTAGTTATTATATAATTTAAAGGTTATGAATAATATAAATAAGCATTTGAGGAAATTCATTGGTCAATAACGACTGTTTAATCGTTCGTCGTTCTAGGTTAAATAATTGAAATCCTATTTTAATTATTATAATTTAGTTGAGAATGATGGATTAAATAATCGAAGGTATTAGTTGGTCAATGATAATTATTATTTATCTGTTTATTATTTTGAATGTAGGTAATTGGAAATTTGTTTTCAATTATTATTCGTTTGGAGAAATAATAAACGATAAATAAATAAAGAAGAAGAATTAAGGGACAAATAGTTTCTTTTATTCATTTTTTTGGTACAAGTTATTTTGTAAATATTGTATATATTGCAGTAAATTACAATAATGAATTGCCAAAATTAAAATGAAATAAAAAAAAACTAGTCTATCTTAATTCTAAAGCTTCCAATCCAATGCGTTTGTCCGCTCATTTAATTTTACCTGCACAATTAAAAGAAAAGAATTAGAATTCAAATAAATAATTAAATGCAGAAAATAAATTTAATGTTCATCATTAAATGTAATGGCCGGAATCAGTTATTATTTTTTTTGCAAATCACGGGATTACTCCCGGTTCACAAAAAAGAAAAGGATTTCAAAGCATATGCACAAATTATTTTCCAAAACTGCATACTTAAGCTAATTACATTTTGTTCAAAATCCCAAATGTAATTTCAAAGCATACAGCATAAGCATACAAAACCATGTAGTAACTAATATGCAAGCATGTTACTTAAACTTTTGCCTACACCAGCAGAAACCAAACAGCTTTTGTATTAAAAGGGAAAATATGCAGTTTGACCATATTTGCAAGCAATAAAAATTCCTTTTTCATCATTTTTCAGCCACTACATTTTCAGAAAATAGACAGCTTATCACTCTTTTGTCAAAGCCATTCTGAGAGAGAAAAAAGAGAGGGAGAAGTGTGGGATTTGCAGGCTTAGCTTAGGCAGAAAGAGGTATACAAGACAAACTAAGAAAATATAGCCAGTAAGAATAATAGCACATAAGAAGAATAGAGGCAAACTGAGGGGACAGTAGTGCAGGATGCTCAGGGAGATCCCAAGGGATTTGTTTTCAAATTCCTGGCCTGTAGCGAAGAGAAGAGAGAAGAGCTGTTATATTACAACAAAAGAGAAAACAAAGAGGATCTCATCTTCATAAAACAGCATAAAGAAAAAAACGAAATATACAAGTTATCAGAACAACATAATCAAAAACCTCATCAACTCTGCCTCAACTTTCAAGTATTCAAACCTGAAGCAAGAATCTGAGAAAACCTGCATCAGTCTCACACAAACCCAAATCTCTACCAGCATCATAACCTGCTAATGCCTTAGCTCTTTGTCAACACATAACCCATAACTGAGTTATCCCAAACCAATGCCAAAAACCAAAACAAGACCTGCATAATCACACTGAGAAAACGATTTTCCAAACCATACAAAAAAACATTACCAACTGATTGAGCCCCCTAGAGCCAATATCACCATCCCCTGTCATCGAAAAACCTCAGGAAACCACACAGAAATTCCACATCCATCATCATGTACAACCAATGCCCAAACCTATGCATTATCCATCCAACAACCTGAAAATTCTACACAACCAACTAAGCCTCAGTTCAACATCATCAGCTTTTCAAAGCATTCTTTTCTCAAGCCTACACCATTTCTGCAAACCATTTTTCAGACCAACAAGAGCAAGTGCAGTATCACACTCAATCAGAAGAAGAAAGAAACAAAGTTTGGCTTCAACAAGTTTCAAGAAGAACAAGGTAGCATCGTATTCAAGTGAGAAGAAAAGCAAGACAAAATCAGTAGCACGTTCAAGCAAGAGGAAGAAGAAAGCCACAAATACCGTTCACCATCGTGTGCGCCTGCCGTCTCCCTGCTGTCCGGCCTCCATCACCCCAAGCTCCTCCTCCTTCTCCACCTAGGTAACACGCTTGCTTCCATTCTTACTCCTTAAACGGCATTCAAATCGACATGGACAATAGAATGTAAAAACTAGTCAGAATCAACCAAGAAACCATAAAGTCAACCAAGAAATCGTAAAATCAACAACGAAACTGTAAGAATCTACATGCGAATCGAATCATAAAATTAACGAAAACGATTTGTCATTACCGTCTCTGCTTAAGCCGCCGCGTCAACAATGGAGGGAAGAGAAGCTTGGTGTGGGTGGCCGGAACAAGGAAACGTCGACATTGGAGGCAAGAAAATGAAGAAGTTGTGCGAGAAAGATGAAGATCATAAGCGCCGTTTCTGTCCCATAAGCCAAACCCTAAATCCCTTTGTACAAACAAACACAACCCTAATCATAACTTAATCCCTTGGACCCTATTCTCAGCTTAAGCCCATAAAATGTTGTACACACCCCCTTGTTTTCATTTTCGTTTTGGACCCTATCCCAATTACCTGGCCCATTCAGATTTAATTGCACCTCCCTTAATCCATTTCCATTTTTATTACCCCCTTAAAATCTTATTAATTTTGATTTTCAATTTTAGATAACCCAAAATAATTTCAAGTATTTTGATAATAGACCATTTTTATCAATCCAATTTTCAAGATTTAATTTAATATCTTTTCTAAAAAAATAGGTTTTAGTTAGTTTATTAAACCTAAAATAATTCCTAATATTTTTGTAGAAAAAGATATAAGAATAAGAAAAAACAAAATATATTTTATCACCATAATTAATATTAAATGCATATATAAAAAACTTAATAACTTAAAAAAAAAACTAAAAAATGCCACGTTCTCGTTAATTAAATCTTTCGATTTATCCTATTCAAAAATGTATAAAAAGATTTAAGTTTTTTTTCGTTAACATTAAACAAACAAGAAATCATAAAACGCATTGTTCGCATCTTTTATTTATATTATTGCTATCTAATTATTGTTCGCATATGTTCCTTGTTCATGTATCTTTGTCTACTCGATTTATGTTTAAATCCAAAGGGAGAGAACAGTAAATTTGTTGACTTCATGTTTCCAAATCAAACTGCGCAAATTTTCGCATTGCATAAAAACTTAGGTTAATTTTCCTCAAACATTCACATTACTTCAAAATTTCAATCTTTTCAAGACTTATACCCTTTAAGCCAAAACTTCGACATTAGGTCGTCGCATTTTCAAAAAAACCGTCCGTATCCCTTTTTCGGCCAAAACGATTTATTTTCAATCAAGCGATCAATTTTAAACAAAACAGATATTTCAAAAGGTTCCTATAGAGTACTATAGATGCATTGGGTGCTAATACCTTCCCATTGTATAACCAACCCCCGAACCATAAGATCTCTTTTCAAAAACGCTTTGTATTTTCAGTATTATTTGCATTGCATATTTAGGGTTTTATTTCGCTCTTTTCCCTTTTCCTTTGGAAACAATAAAGCGCGGTGGCGACTCTTGCTTTTGCGAGACGAATTAATCAATAATTCGATCTCCGATTTACCCCGCTACATTTTTTATCGCTACAGAATTGGCGACTCTGCTGGGGAAAGATTGACCTCTTGCTGGTCCATCCCTAAGTGGGTTAAGCCTAATTTGTCTTATCTGTTTTACTATTATTTGATTTGCTTGATTATATGTTTAAATTGGGGTGTTTGGGTTTTTTGAAGGACGAATCCTATACCCGGATTAAGTAACACTTAAGGAATAGGACGGGCGGTATAGTCATGTTAACTTTGAGGGAGTAATCCCGAAGAAGGAGGCATGAGATCCCCCACTCAATGGAAGGCCCTCTTGAACTTAATATTTGTTTACCGAGTAATCGGGAAGACGTTATTATTTTCGACCTAGGAGCCCGAGAAGTTGAGGACCGTAGAACCCTAACCCATCTTGGCCTTTTTAGGTGTAGCGCGGAGACTATCACGGAGTAATTCGGAAGTAGTTGTTACGCGATGCTACGCTCGGACGAGTTTCTCTTGAGAATATTGCTAATTATTGAGTAATCAAGACGTTGGTAATATCCGAAAGAGGGATGCAGACTCTGGGAACTCTTAGAACCTTGTCTTACAGGTGTGATCGAAACATTAGTACATACCTTTGGGTGGGCCTTACCCTCGACTCCATGCTGAACTTCGAACCTTTAAACCCCATGTTTGCAAACTTGTGTGTGACTGTCGCATTATCATTCATTCATGCATTCATCAACATCTTTGTAAAAACTCGTTTTTCAAGGAACTTTGGAATGATTTTTGCAAACGTCTTAGGGTACTATGGAACTTGGAAGGAGAAATACTCGAAGCTTTAGCTTCAAAGAGCCCGAGATTGAAGAATTGAAGAGTTTGATTCCGAAGATAGAGAGTCCGACAGATTTTCAGAAGAAATATGGGTCCATCGTACCGCTCATGAAGCGCAAGATGAAGAAAGGCATCCTCAACACTTTGGTTCAGTTCTACGATCCCTTGTATCGATGTTTCACCTTCCCGGATTATCAGTTGATGCCTACCTTAGAGGAGTACTCCTATATCCTTGGTTTGCCGATCGTCGACCGTGTTCCTTTTTCTGGATTAGAAGAGGAGCCTAAATCCCATGAGATAGCAACCATCACCCATCTGAAGAAGTCAGAGATAGAAGAGAATATGACTACGAAAGGAGGAATCCGGGGTTTGCCGGCTCAGTTTCTGTTGAAGAAAGCTCGTTACTTTGCTGATACAAAGGATACCGTTGCCTTCGAGGACGTGTTTGCTCTACTCGCATATGGTCTTTTCTTATTCCCTAACATTGATAAATTTGTGGATGTCAATGCCATCAGAGTTTTCCTGATTGGAAATCCGGTCCCTACGCTGCTAGGGGACACGTATTACTCTATCCATCTTCGAAACTCTCATCAAGGAGGAATGATTATTTGTTGCGTACCGTTGCTGTATCAGTGGTACGTCTCGCATTTACCTGGGTCCGATGCTTTCTGGGATTTTGAGAAGGAATCGCGGTGGGCGCCAAAGATTATGGCTCTCACTCATTTCGACATTGACTGGTACAATCGAGCTTACCATGACGTAGAGATCATTGACAGCTGTGGTGCTTTTCCTAATGTACCTCTTCTTGGTACGAGAGGTGGAATCAACTACAACCCTGTTCTAGCGCGCCGTCAGTTCGGGTACCCGATGAGAGACAAGCCGAACAGTATCCATGTGAGTGGTTTCTTTCTTCAGGAAGGACAAGATCATCAGACTGCTAAGAGAGAGATTGAAGGAGCTTGGCGCCATATCCACAAGAAAGGGAGAGATATGCTGGGACATAGAGGTGCCGTTTCTTTGGAACCTTACCTGCAGTGGGTCCGTGCTAGGGCTAATGCTCTCAAGATGCCGTATAAACTTGAGAAACCTTTGTTCCCTGCCATCGCACCATCATCAGTTGCTATCCCAATCGCAGATGTAGGAGAATATCAAGGGAACCTGGCTAGGATGAAGTCCGAGAGGGATGCTTGGAAGGAAAAGTACCATATGTCCGAATACGAGAATCGAGTCCTGACTCGACAGCTGAAAGAAAAGAAGGAGTTGTTGCTTATTCAAGACGGCCGGTTCGTTGACCACGATGAGAAGCTTCGCCAGAAGGATGCCTTGTTGAAGAAATACGCGAGTGAAAGGAAGAGAAAAAGGGAATGTTCAGTAAACGTGGCTCTCGTTCCTAATCCACAAGAAGAAATCATCGATCGACTGATCGCGGAAAAGAAAGATTTGGAAGACTTTTATGAAGAAAAGATCAAGAAGCTCCGACTACAGCTGGTGTTTGGTCCGTCATCTGAGGATTCTGAGTGAGCTTTAGCTTTAGTTTATTTTATTGATGTCATTTTGTAAAACTATGTAAAAGGGCTTCATGCTCCGAAGTTGTAATTTATTGTTTTATTAAGGGCTTCACGCTCCGAAGTTGTAACTTATGGTCTTATTTCGGGCTTCATGCTCCAAGTTGTAATTTACTGCTTCATGTTTTAAAATGTAATTTATCACTTTATTATGGTTTTCAGGTTGCAAGTTGTAATTTATTGCTTTCATTAGTGGATTTGTTATTCCAAGGTTGTAATTTACTATTCCAAATTGTAAGTTGTAATTTATCGCTTTCGATTAACGGATTGAGTTTTTGTTATTCCAAATTCCTTTACCATTGATGTGTGTAAAGTTACTAAAGTTCCTTGAAAAACTTTTAAAATGAGTCATCATTTGCATCACCATCATGCATCATTTCACATTCCACATCACATGTTTTCTAGAGTCTCATTCTTGTTCTTTTTTCCACCGAAGGTTGCCAAGCTGTCTCACCAACACGACACTCGGGCCAGTCGTCAGAAAAGAATGGAAGATTTGGAACAGGAAAATCACGAGCTTCGTGGGGAAGTTGCTACACTTCGTGCCGAGATGGAAAAGTTAACAACGTTGGTGGAAAGTTTGGTGGCTGTTCAGAATCAGCCATCGACTACGGCTGCCGAGATTCAGACTTCAACTCCAGTGGTTTCCGAGATTGTTATCGCTCCTGCCTCCGCAACTCAAATCAACTCTCCGATCCAGCATCAGATGCCGAAAGGTTTTCCTTGGGGAATGCCTTACAACTTTATGCCAGAGGGGTATCAGCCTACCGCCCAACCTATATTTCAGCCTGCTTTGTCTCTCCCTCAGTCAGAGACAACCGCCATGCCGCCAGTAATTCCGTCGGTAACACCTTTTCCGCAACCAATCATGACGACCGTTGCTCCAGTGGTCCACTCAGTGCCATACTTGAATGAACCAATTTATCCTGCCGAACCTGCTGAAAGTATGGGCCTTTTTGATAGAATGGAGGAGTTTCAGGATCAGTTCCAAGAAATGCAGAAAGAGCTTAGAGCCTTGAAGGGGAAGGATCTGTTTGGGAAGAGCACACATGATCTGTGCCTGGTTCCGAATGTCAAGATTCCGGCGAAGTTCAAAACACCAGACTTTGAAAGATACAAGGGGGATTCGTGTCCTAGAAGCCATTTGACAATGTACGTGAGGAAGATGTCCACGTATTCTGATAATCATGATTTATTGATTCATTATTTTCAAGATAGTTTGACGGGTGCTGCCTTGAAGTGGTATATGGGATTGGACAGCATTCGAATCCGCAATTTTAACGATCTCAGTGAAGCCTTTGTCCATCAGTACAAGTATAATGTTGACATGGCGCCGGACAGGGATCAACTCCGGGCAATGTCGCAGAGAGACCGAGAATCTTTTAAGGAGTACGCCCATAGGTGGCGTGAAATTGCTGCTCAGATCCATCCACCTCTAGAGGAGAAAGAGATGACTAAGATATTTTTGAAGACCTTGGGATCCTTTTACTATGAGAGGATGATAGCCAGCGCGCCCAGTGACTTTACCGAGATGGTGAGCATGGGTATGCGATTAGAGGAGGGAATTCGTGAAGGACGTTTGATTAAGGAAGGGAGTATGTCCAGCAGTGTGAAGAAGTTCGGAGGTGTTTTCCCGAAGAGGAAAGAGCAAGATGTTAGTGCTTTGTTTCCAGGTAGGCCGAGGAGAGGCTACTCTCACGTCGCGGCAGTCACTCCGGCTGTCCGCCCAGCTTTGGTAGCCCCATCTCATCAGATTCCGCCACCTCAACAACGACCTTTTCAACAGCAGCCTCGACAACAGGCCTATCCGCTCAACAATCAGAATCGCTCGCCCAGAAAGCCGCAGTTCGATGCCATTCCTATGACGTATACCGAACTTTTCCCTGCTCTCATCAGAAAGAATCTCATCACAACCAAGCCACCTCCTGTCGCACCGAACAGTGCTTCTCCATGGTATAAGGCGGATCAATTCTGCGAATATCATCAAGGGTCGCCGGGGCATAACCTTGAGAATTGCTTTGCGTTGAAGGCGGATGTGCAGAGATTAATTAAGCATGGCATCTTGTCTTTTAAGGATGTGAACCCGAATGTCAGAGATAATCCTTTGCCCCGACATGGGGCAGCTTCTGTGAATATGGTGGAGGGTTGCCCGGGGAAGTTCCGAGTTTTCCAAGTCGAGCACATCAGAGAATCATTGATCAGGTTACATCAGAGTTTGAGAAGACTTGCCTTTGTTAGGCACCAACATGACTATGACGTTTGCGAGTTTTGTTCAAGAGAAGATGATTGTCCTATTGTGAAGGAGGACATTCAAAAGTTGCTAGATCAGAGAATTATTACTATTACCTATGACCGAAATCCTGAAGATGAAGTGAATGTGATAACCCCACAGTTTAATTTGCCAGAATCAGTAGAGATTGCTTACAACAGCCAGACTGCGTCTGCTGAGCCTTTGATTATTTACCCACCTGGCCCTGTGCCTTATAGCTCAGACCAAGCCGTGCCGTACAAGTATAACGCCACCATGATCGAGAACGGGGTAGAGATCCCCATCCCAACTAGACCGTCTTTCGTTAATATTGCCGATGTAAGTAGAGTGACAAGAAGTGGGCGTGTTTTTGCCGCGGTACCGACAAGAAGACCAGAAGTTCAAGTAAGGAGGCCCATGCCGGCGGAGATTCCTGTAAGAAATGAACCAAGGGTTGAGATAGGTCGATCCAGTGAACCTATCCCTCACCCTGAAGAAGATGAAATCTTAAAGCTTATCAAAAGAAGCGAGTATAAAATTGTGGACCAGCTTCTGCAAACACCTTCCAAGATTTCCTTGCTTGCCTTATTGAGAGATTCTGGGGCACACAGAGAAGCCTTGATGAAAGTGTTGGACCAGGCGTTCGTAGACCATGATGTGACAGTTGATCAGTTTGACGGGATTGTGGGGAATATAACCTCGTGTAACAACTTGGGTTTCAGTGATGAAGAACTCCCGGAGGAGGGGAGAAACCATAATATGGCTCTGCACATTTCAGTAAGTTGTGGGAACGATACCTTATCAAGCGTGTTAGTGGATACCGGCTCGTCATTGAATGTGATGCCCAAGACCACGCTGTCTCGACTTTCATATCCAGGTGCTCCTATGAGGCCTAGCGGAGTAATCGTTAAAGCCTTTGACGGTTCCAGGAAGACAGTTATTGGTGAAGTGGATCTTCCCATAGTGATTGGTCCCCATACTTTTCAAATCACTTTCCAAGTGATGGACATCCGTGCTGCTTATAGTTGCTTATTGGGCCGTCCCTGGATCCATGATGCCGGGGCAGTCACCTCCACACTCCATCAGAGGTTAAAGTTTGTGAGACATGGGAAACTAGTGATGATTGGGGGAGAGCAGGCCATGGTGGTAAGTCATTTATCATCATTTTCTTTTATTGATGCTGACGAGGACGTCGGGACCCAGTTTCAGGGCCTATCTGTTGCTAAGGATACCGTGAAGAAGCCAGGGGCATCCATCTCTTATTTTGAGGATGCACGGCGAGTAGTGGAAAGTGGTTCGGCCGAAGGATGGGGCCAGGTGTTGACGTTACCCGAGAACAAGTCTGGGGAAGGTTTGGGTTTTCATCCAATAGCTGCAAGGGTCAAGAAAGAGGTGGTTGTTCGTCCAATTCAAGAGGTCTTTCGGAGTGCAGGGTTTGTACATCCTGAGGTTGATGCTGTCATAGATGATGATTCCGAGGAGGTTTGCCCGTGTTTGTGACGCCTGGATTGGCCCGCCAAAACTGGATAGCTGTTGATATTCCTGTGGTTATGCATATTTCCGAGTAATGTTTTGTTTATCTTCCTTTTGAAAAATCGCTCTGCCCAAGGCGAAACGTATTTTGTGTCGGGCTACGAAAAATAATTCCTTTTGCTCTGCCCAAGGCAAAAGAGAAATGTCTGGGCTTGCTGTTTCAAGTATTTCCTCTTTAATGAATAAAAATGTTATTTTGTCCACTGCTGTTTTATTTTTCACTTTTTCGGGAAATAATAATGAAAATTGATTAAGAACATTTAGTTTTATTTGCACAAATCGATTTCTAAAATAAAGCATAATCATGTGTGCAGATTACTTCATGACTTAACCATCGAAAACAATGATCCTATGCCCTCTCCCAACTTTGAATTCCCTGTGTTCAGAGCCGAAGAAGGGGTTGATGAAGAGGTTCCTGTTGAGATTTCCCGTTTGGTTGAGCAAGATGAGAAGGTCATTCAACCATTTGAAGAACCCGTAGAGTTGGTCAATTTGGGTGATGAAGAGGTTAGAAAGGAAGTCAAAGTCGGAGCTTTGCTTATCCCGGAAGTTAAGGAGAAGATGTTGGAGCTTCTCAGAGAGTATGTTGATGTGTTTGCATGGTCTTACCAAGATATGCCAGGGTTGGACAACGACATTGTGGAGCATCGTTTACCGTTGAGACCTGAGTGTCCACCGATCAAGCAGAAGTTGAGAAGGACTCGTCCTGACATGGCCGACAAGATTAAAGAAGAAGTTCAGAAGCAGATCAACGCAGGTTTTCTTGTGACGTCGGTCTATCCTCAGTGGTTAGCCAACATCGTGCCTGTTGCTAAGAAGGACGGTAAGGTTCGGATGTGTGTAGACTACAGAGATCTGAACAGAGCTAGTCCGAAGGATGATTTCCCATTACCTCATATTGATGTATTGGTCGACAGTACTGCCAAGTTCAAAGTCTTTTCTTTCATGGATGGTTTCTCTGGTTACAACCAAATCAAGATGGCGCCGGAAGATATGGAAAAGACCGCTTTCATTACACCGTGGGGAACTTTCTGTTATCGAGTTATGCCGTTTGGTTTGAGGAATGCTGGTGCAACGTACCAAAGGGCCATGACTACTTTGTTTCATGACATGATGCATAAGGAGATCGAAGTGTATGTGGATGACATGATTGCCAAATCACAAACTGAAGAAGATCACTTGGAGCATTTGTTAAAGCTATTCCAGCGTTTGAGAAAGTACAAACTCCGTCTGAATCCCAATAAGTGCACTTTTGGCGTTCGTTCAGGAAGACTTTTAGGTTTCATTGTCAGTCAGAAAGGTATTGAAGTAGATCCTGATAAAGTCAAAGCTATTCGGGAAATGCCCGCACCCAAGACGGAAAAACAAGTAAGAGGATTCCTTGGGAGATTGAATTACATTTCTAGGTTCATATCTCACATGACTGCTACTTGTGGGCCGATTTCCAAGCTTCTCCGCAAGAACCAAGGATGTGTGTGGACAGAGGATTGTCAGAAAGCTTTCGATAGTATCAAAGAATATTTGCTCGAACCTCCCATTTTGATTCCTCCGGTGGAAGGAAGACCATTGATCATGTATTTGACCATATTAGAGGATTCCATGGGATGTGTGCTTGGTCAGCAGGACGAGACTGGAAGAAAGGAGCACGCTGTATATTATCTGAGTAATAAATTCACAGACTGTGAGTCTCGATATTCATTGCTTGAGAAAACCTGTTGTGCTTTAGCCTGGGCTGCTCGCCGTCTGCGCCAGTATATGATTAATCACACTACTTGGTTGATCTCCAAAATGGACCCAATCAAGTATATCTTTGAGAAGCCCGCCTTATCTGGAAGGATAGCCCGTTGGCAGATGTTGTTATCTGAATATGACATTGAGTATCACACTCAGAAAGCGATCAAAGGGAGTATTTTGGCCGATCATTTGGCTCACCAACCAATTGAAGACTATCAATCCGTCAAGTTCGATTTCCCAGATGAAGATGTTATGTACTTGAAAGCTAAAGATTGTGAAGAGCCATTACCTGAAGAAGGACCTGATCCTGAATCCCGTTGGGGTTTGATTTTTGACGGAGCTGTGAATTCCTATGGAAATGGAATTGGGGCAATCATCGTCACTCCCCGAGGTACTCATATCCCGTTCACGGCAAGACTGAAGTTTGACTGTACAAACAACATGGCGGAGTATGAGGCATGTATTATGGGTCTCGAAGAAGCGGTAGATCTAAGGATTAAAATTCTTGATATTTACGGAGATTCGGCATTGGTGATTAATCAAATCAAAGGAGAATGGGAAACTCGTCATCCTGGTTTGATCCCGTACAGAGACTACGCTAGAAGGTTGCTAACCTTCTTCAACAAGGTGGAATTACATCACATCCCTAGGGATGAGAATCAAATGGCTGATGCTTTGGCTACTTTGTCTTCAATGTTTCAAGTGAATGATTGGAACGATGTGCCTACAATCCGGGTTATGCGCCTCGACCGACCTGCTCATGTGTTCGCAGTAGAAGAGGTCACCGACGACAAACCTTGGTTCTATGACATCAAACGTGTTCTTCAAACTCAAGAGTACCCGCCTGGGGCATCCAATAAGGATAGGAAGACGTTGAGAAGATTAGCAAGCAGTTTCTTTCTCAATGAAGAAGTGTTGTATAAAAGGAATTACGACATGGTCTTGCTCAGATGTGTAGACAGACGTGAAGCAGACATGCTGATGCAAGAGGTACACGAAGGATCCTTTGGCACTCATGCCAATGGACATGCAATGGCTAGAAGGATGTTGAGAGCTGGTTACTACTGGATGACCATGGAATCTGATTGCTGCAAGTATGTGAAGAAGTGTCATAAATTCCAGATTTATGCGGACAGGATGCACGTACCGCCGACCCTCCTCAATGTTATATCTTCACCTTGGCCTTTCTCCATGTGGGGCATTGATATGATTGGGATGATTGAACCCAAAGCTTCAAATGGTCATCGTTTCATCTTGGTAGCGATCGATTATTTTACTAAGTGGGTGGAAGCCGCATCTTATGCTAATGTAACCAGACAGGTGGTAGTCAGATTTATCAAGAATCAGATTATTTGTCGGTATGGTATCCCGAGTAAGATCATCACTGACAATGGGTCGAATTTAAATAACAAGATGATGAAGGAGCTTTGTGAAGAGTTCAAAATCGAGCATCATAATTCCTCTCCTTACAGGCCGAAGATGAATGGGGCTGTTGAAGCTGCTAACAAGAATATCAAGAAGATCGTCCAGAAGATGGTGGTAACTTATAAGGACTGGCATGAAATGCTTCCGTTTGCTTTACACGGGTATCGTACTTCAGTTCGAACTTCAACAGGCGTGACCCCTTTCTCCCTAGTTTATGGTATGGAAGCAGTACTCCCCGTGGAGGTTGAGATTCCGTCTCTGAGAGTGTTGATGGAAGCCAAGCTTTCTGAGGCCGAATGGTGTCAAAGTAGGTACGATCAGTTGAATTTAATCGAAGAAAAGAGATTAACAGCTTTGTGTCACGGTCAGTTGTATCAGCAAAGAATGAAGAAGGCTTTTGATAAGAAGGTTCGACCGCGCGAGTTCAGAGAAGGTGACCTCGTGCTCAAGAAGATATTATCTTTCCAACCCGATTCTAGGGGCAAATGGGCTCCGAACTATGAAGGACCGTATGTTGTTAAGAAAGTTTTCTCTGGAGGGGCCATGGTTCTCGCCAATATGGATGGCGAAGACCTCCCGCGTCCCCTGAACGCCGATGCAGTCAAGAAGTATTTCGCTTAAGCGAATTTCTGGTCAAATCAGTCTTGGCATCTGAGCATATTCTGGAATTCAAAGTTGTTAGGGAGAATAGTGATCATTGTTTTTGTATGACCTTTTATTTCACATACTATTTCCCCAAACTTTTGTAAACCATTGGAGTCGCATTGTTAGCGAACTACCATCTTATTAATGAAATTTGAGCATTTACCTTTTGTGGGCAAAATTTTAATTTTTATGGAAATACTTGAAACAAATTTACTTAAAATATTCTTATTTCTAAAATGTGTCGTGAATAACGAAAGGAATATTAACAGTCGTTCCGAAGATGGTCAAGCCATGAAATGCAAAACAGTACAGTAATTTATACTTGCATGATGAATTTGTTTTCTTTCAAAATCGTCATGAAGTGTTGGCTGTGTACATGATTGGTTACGGTGGTGCTAAATTTGGTGACTCCCCAGTTGTCCCAGTTAAGTGTGGTTTTAGCTACCTTTGTTTGGGAGATTTTGAAGTGCGGTACACTTCGTCTCATGCCAGTGGTTTATTGGTGCTAGAAGATTGGATTTGATTGTTTGTCTCCTCAGAAGACTTGAGCCTTGTAGCGTGACATCTTCCGACGTTGCTTTGTATTCCGTTTATCTTCCATCATTTCAAGAGTGGCCGAGCATTTACATTGCTGTGACACCTTATTATCTCCAAGATATTCCATCTGTCTGTTTTGTCAGCATATACATGACATTCATTTATTCATTCACACTCGCATCATGCACACACAGTTGTATTTGTTAATATCATTAAATTCGTACATCTTAGTTGTGTCTTTCCAAATAACGTATTTGGTCTTTCCAAATAGGGTGTCAACTTAAGCATAAAGTGCGCCTCCTTTCTAACTCCCCAACCGAGCTAATCCTCGTGGATGATTTTTGATTCAGCTTACTTTGTCCATTTCTGGATAGGATAAATTCCCCAATCGAGTTACTTTCTCATTGGGTAGAGTCTTGTTTGACTGTTTCTCTCTGGTTATCCCTGGATGAAGTTGTTGCCTCTTGCATAGGCTATCTCATTGATTTTCCCCAGTGAATTTGCGACCTAGACGGTTGGTGCATTTATTTTGCACATTAAAGTATATGATCTCCTCGGGAGAGATTGATTCAAGTTTCTTTCTGACGAGGATTATATTCTCTGCCAGTACCATCGCAGTCCCCCTCTGAATTATGTTGGAAAACGACAAGCGGTAGCTCTTCACGAGCAACTTGTACGTTACTATCTTCGACAAGCGCCGAGCAGTAGTTCTTCATGAACTACTAGTGCGTTATTTTATCTTTCGGAAAGCGCCAAGCAGCAGTTCTTCACGAGCTACTAGTGCGTCATTTTATTCCGTTGGAAAGCACCGAGCAGCAGTTCTTCATGAGTTACTAGTGCGTCAGTTATGACTTTGTGAAAGCGCCGAGCAGCAGTTCTTCATGAGCTACTAGTGCGTCATCGTCATTTTATCCTTTTTGGGAAGCGCCGAGCAGCAGTTCTTCATGAACTACTAGTGCGTCATTTACTCTTTTTGAAAGCGACAAGCAGCAAACTCTTCATGAGTTACCAGTACGTTATTATTCTTCGGAAAACAGCAAGTGGTAGCCTCTTTATTTGGGCAGCTTGTTTGTTATCGGTGTTTTCTTTGGACGACAGCAAGTGGTAGCCTCTTTATTTGAGCAGCTTGTTTGTTATCGGTATTTTCGTCGGACGACAACAAGCGGCAGCTTCTTTATTTGAGCAGCTTGTATGTTATTGGTATTTTCTGTGGACGACAACAAGCGGCTGCTTCTTTATTTGAGCAGCTTGTATGTTATTGGTATTTTCTGTGGACGACAACAACTGGCAATTTTCTTTATTTGAACAACCTTCGTATCTACAGTCTCATTACCTCAGCATTAATGAGTATACCTCTGAAATCTCGCAGAGAAGTCTGGTACGAATCTATACCTCCAGAAGTCGGTAATCAGTTATCCGCAATTTGATACTCTCTGTCTATCGTCGACCTCGAGTTGCGAATTCACTGTGTTGGATCAATGATTTGTTACGGCTTATGCAAGATGCTCTCTTTGTTAGGGTTAGACGTTGTATTCCCTCAATTTTATTCGCTGTCAGAAGTCTGTCGTTTGAAGTCGATAATTCGTTCCCCCAGTAGCGTACACCTTATGTCTCTGTGTTTTGTTGGTGTTCGGTTCCTCCAACGTTGTTTTGTTTCGTACAATATCTTTCTCTGTGAATTCGAGCACTACATTCATACCACCGCATGATGACGGCATCTTAGGACAAAATTTGCGTAATTATGTATTTAAGTACCTTCAATCACGTCGAAACGAAGATTTTAATCTTCATATCTCCGGATAGAAGAAACTTAAATAGGGGCAGCTGTTGTACCCCAAATTTTGACCTAAGATATCGTCTCCTACCTGCATATTTACATTACATTTGTTTTGATCCATCGATTTCAAATTCATGACTTTTTTTTCAGGCCAGGAGCTATCTATGCTGAGCATTAAATCATTTAATCGATTCGTGCAAAAATGATGCTTATTAATTTGTTCATTATCTAAAATTTAAATAATTGAAATCCATCTTTTCGATCATTATTTAATTTAAAGATGTATGGATAATAAAATAAACATCATAGAAGAGGCGCATTAATTGTGCGGACGTTTTATTTATTTACTCATTATTTTTAAATTTAAGTAACTAGAATTTATTCTTAGTTATTATATAATTTAAAGGTTATGAATAATATAAATAAGCATTTGAGGAAATTCATTGGTCAATAACGACTGTTTAATCGTTCGTCGTTCTAGGTTAAATAATTGAAATCCTATTTTAATTATTATAATTTAGTTGAGAATGATGGATTAAATAATCGAAGGTATTAGTTGGTCAATGATAATTATTATTTATCTGTTTATTATTTTGAATGTAGGTAATTGGAAATTTGTTTTCAATTATTATTCGTTTGGAGAAATAATAAACGATAAATAAATAAAGAAGAAGAATTAAGGGACAAATAGTTTCTTTTATTCATTTTTTTGGTACAAGTTATTTTGTAAATATTGTATATATTGCAGTAAATTACAATAATGAATTGCCAAAATTAAAATGAAATAAAAAAAAAACTAGTCTATCTTAATTCTAAAGCTTCCAATCCAATGCGTTTGTCCGCTCATTTAATTTTACCTGCACAATTAAAAGAAAAGAATTAGAATTCAAATAAATAATTAAATGCAGAAAATAAATTTAATGTTCATCATTAAATGTAATGGCCGGAATCAGTTATTATTTTTTTTGCAAATCACGGGATTACTCCCGGTTCACAAAAAAGAAAAGGATTTCAAAGCATATGCACAAATTATTTTCCAAAACTGCATACTTAAGCTAATTACATTTTGTTCAAAATCCCAAATGTAATTTCAAAGCATACAGCATAAGCATACAAAACCATGTAGTAACTAATATGCAAGCATGTTACTTAAACTTTTGCCTACACCAGCAGAAACCAAACAGCTTTTGTATTAAAAGGGAAAATATGCAGTTTGACCATATTTGCAAGCAATAAAAATTCCTTTTTCATCATTTTTCAGCCACTACATTTTCAGAAAATAGACAGCTTATCACTCTTTTGTCAAAGCCATTCTGAGAGAGAAAAAAGAGAGGGAGAAGTGTGGGATTTGCAGGCTTAGCTTAGGCAGAAAGAGGTATACAAGACAAACTAAGAAAATATAGCCAGTAAGAATAATAGCACAGAAGAAGAATAGAGGCAAACTGAGGGGACAGTAGTGCAGGATGCTCAGGGAGATCCCAAGGGATTTGTTTTCAAATTCCTGGCCTGTAGCGAAGAGAAGAGAGAAGAGCTGTTATATTACAACAAAAGAGAAAACAAAGAGGATCTCATCTTCATAAAACAGCATAAAGAAAAAAACGAAATATACAAGTTATCAGAACAACATAATCAAAAACCTCATCAACTCTGCCTCAACTTTCAAGTATTCAAACCTGAAGCAAGAATCTGAGAAAACCTGCATCAGTCTCACACAAACCCAAATCTCTACCAGCATCATAACCTGCTAATGCCTTAGCTCTTTGTCAACACATAACCCATAACTGAGTTATCCCAAACCAATGCCAAAAACCAAAACAAGACCTGCATAATCACACTGAGAAAACGATTTTCCAAACCATACAAAAAAACATTACCAACTGATTGAGCCCCCTAGAGCCAATATCACCATCCCCTGTCATCGAAAAACCTCAGGAAACCACACAGAAATTCCACATCCATCATCATGTACAACCAATGCCCAAACCTATGCATTATCCATCCAACAACCTGAAAATTCTACACAACCAACTAAGCCTCAGTTCAACATCATCAGCTTTTCAAAGCGTTCTTTTCTCAAGCCTACACCATTTCTGCAAACCATTTTTCAGACCAACAAGAGCAAGTGCAGTATCACACTCAATCAGAAGAAGAAAGAAACAAAGTTTGGCTTCAACAAGTTTCAAGAAGAACAAGGTAGCATCGTATTCAAGTGAGAAGAAAAGCAAGACAAAATCAGTAGCACGTTCAAGCAAGAGGAAGAAGAAAGCCACAAATACCGTTCACCATCGTGTGCGCCTGCCGTCTCCCTGCTGTCCGGCCTCCATCACCCCAAGCTCCTCCTCCTTCTCCACCTAGGTAACACGCTTGCTTCCATTCTTACTCCTTAAACGGCATTCAAATCGACATGGACAATAGAATGTAAAAACTAGTCAGAATCAACCAAGAAACCATAAAGTCAACCAAGAAATCGTAAAATCAACAACGAAACTGTAAGAATCTACATGTGAATCGAATCATAAAATTAACGAAAACGATTTGTCATTACCGTCTCTGCTTAAGCCGCCGCGTCAACAATGGAGGGAAGAGAAGCTTGGTGTGGGTGGCCGGAACAAGGAAACGTCGACATTGGAGGCAAGAAAATGAAGAAGTTGTGCGAGAAAGATGAAGATCATAAGCGCCGTTTCTGTCCCATAAGCCAAACCCTAAATCCCTTTGTACAAACAAACACAACCCTAATCATAACTTAATCCCTTGGACCCTATTCTCAGCTTAAGCCCATAAAATGTTGTACACACCCCCTTGTTTTCATTTTCGTTTTGGACCCTATCCCAATTACCTGGCCCATTCAGATTTAATTGCACCTCCCTTAATCCATTTCCATTTTTATTACCCCCTTAAAATCTTATTAATTTTGATTTTCAATTTTAGATAACCCAAAATAATTTCAAGTATTTTGATAATAGACCATTTTTATCAATCCAATTTTCAAGATTTAATTTAATATCTTTTCTAAAAAAATAGGTTTTAGTTAGTTTATTAAACCTAAAATAATTCCTAATATTTTTGTAGAAAAAGATATAAGAATAAGAAAAAACAAAATATATTTTATCACCATAATTAATATTAAATGCATATATAAAAAACTTAATAACTTAAAAAAAAAACTAAAAAATGCCACGTTCTCGTTAATTAAATCTTTCGATTTATCCTATTCAAAAATGTATAAAAAGATTTAAGTTTTTTTTCGTTAACATTAAACAAACAAGAAATCATAAAACGCATTGTTCGCATCTTTTATTTATATTATTGCTATCTAATTATTGTTCGCATATGTTCCTTGTTCATGTATCTTTGTCTACTCGATTTATGTTTAAATCCAAAGGGAGAGAACAGTAAATTTGTTGACTTCATGTTTCCAAATCAAACTGCGCAAATTTTCGCATTGCATAAAAACTTAGGTTAATTTTCCTCAAACATTCACATTACTTCAAAATTTCAATCTTTTCAAGACTTATACCCTTTAAGCCAAAACTTCGACATTAGGTCGTCGCATTTTCAAAAAAACCGTCCGTATCCCTTTTTCGGCCAAAACGATTTATTTTCAATCAAGCGATCAATTTTAAACAAAACAGATATTTCAAAAGGTTCCTATAGAGTACTATAGATGCATTGGGTGCTAATACCTTCCCATTGTATAACCAACCCCCGAACCATAAGATCTCTTTTCAAAAACGCTTTGTATTTTCAGTATTATTTGCATTGCATATTTAGGGTTTTATTTCGCTCTTTTCCCTTTTCCTTTGGAAACAATAAAGCGCGGTGGCGACTCTTGCTTTTGCGAGACGAATTAATCAATAATTCGATCTCCGATTTACCCCGCTACATTTTTTATCGCTACACATCATACTCGTGAGATCAAAACGAGTTGATTTGTATACTTGGAACTGATTTATATTGCCTATGGTAGATTTTGGAAATTTGCAGGTTTGTAGCCACGCTTAAAGACTGTCGATATAGCCTATAGTGACAAATTCGGCTGTAGGTAAAAGTCCCCTCTAAGGCAACAGTCCCTGGGGAAGAGGATGAAGGTGTGTCAATGCATGAGTGGACGATTTGAAATTCACGCGTTTTTAGGCCAAGTGTTTAGTTTGTATTATATTTATTTTGTTTGATTATATATACAAGTAAACAAAGTAGCTCAGCTGGTAGCGTGGTATTGGGAGCGAGCAGAAGGACCTGGGATCGATCCCCAGGTCCCAACCTTTGTTCATATTATTTGGTTTCATGAGATCAGGTACACTGCAGCCTCAAGCATCCACCATATGCCATCCAGATCCAACCACGAAACGCATCTTTAGCCTAGATCCAGCGGGCCATCATTGGAGGATCACCATACACCTCAAGTCAACATACACACTATATCAGGCGAAGTTAAAAGGGCTTGGATCTGTTTGGGCCCAGAATTTCAACAGCATACCCCCACAATTGCTAGCAACCAGGCCCACTTCTAACTTTTCTTTCTTGTTTTTTTAATTCTTTAATCTTTCTTTTATTTATTTTAATTGACAATTAATCACTTATTTTTCATAAAATCATAAAATCAAGAAATAAAAAAAATAGAATTAGACTTTTTTTATCAAAACTAATTTTGTTAATTTAATTTAATTTAGTTTAACATAGGGCAATTTTAGCTTGTTTTTATAAATAAAATCAAATAGAAATTAGGTTAAATTCTAGATTCGATTCTTTTATTTTTCTCAAGTAAACAAAATACAAAAATAGGTTTTTTTAGATTGAATTAATTTATTTTTCTTAACTTAAAATTAATTAAAACTTAGGATTTTCTTTTTAATTGTTTCATTATTTTCTTAAATAACAAAAACATCTTTTTTTAATCAATCGCGAATAGGTTTAGTCAAGGGTCAAAACCCTAATCGCCTCGTATTTTATTCACCGCGCGTTTATTATTTTTGCCAATATTTTTGTAAATGTTCATGGTTTGTAATAGTTAATTTAGGGCTTTTACTTATCGCTTTTTCCCCGGGTTTTTGGTTATGTAATTAATCCCCCCTCTGAAGCCTTGTAATAGGTAGATTTATTTTCTCGCATTTTAATTCCTGCAAATACTTAACTGTTTAGATGTATGCTAATAGAATTGTATGGCAAGAATGCATGACAAATTAATACGGTTAGAAAACCCTAATGTGCAAAGATAAATAACTGAAAACAAATCACTCGCACATATCACTCTTAGGGTATACTCTCACTTCGGTTGCCTTCGGTAAATGATCATTTGTCTTAGTGATTGCCCTCCTGTCTAAAAAGATCAAATGTCATATTCGATTGTTGCCTCGGAAATGTTGCCTCGGAAATGTTGCCTTGAATATGATCTTAAGACTCTAGGGTTATTACTAAGGTATCCTAACATTGCTTTAGTGATCGTACGTCCCTTTCAAATTGACCCTTACAAATTCCAATGATGGTGCTACCTATTTCTCAATAGTAGGATAGCACTGTCTAAAGGAAACAAGAATAGAAACGATCTTTTTTTCGAATAGGTAGATGCTAGTAGGTACTTGCTCAAATCAAAGCTTTTTCACACTTACACATTTCAAAACAATTTTCAAAACAACTTCGTCACACCTTTGAGGACTGATACAAGGGTTATCATGAAGTAAAACATTTTCAATATAAAGCACACAAACACAAGCAATTTTAAAAAGATGAGCAAGTACCTAAGAGCCCATGGAAACCCATGGATAGAAAGGGTGCTAACACATTCTCTTTCTATAATCTACCCCCCGTACTCAGAATATCTCGAAAAATGATTTTTTTTTCTGTACTTTTTTCCTTTCCGATTGGATGAAATAAAAGTCGGTTGCGACTCTTGCTTACCGCAACATTTTGCTAACAAAAAACGCAAAATGCAAACCAGTATTAAATAGTTGGTTCTGCCACCGTACACACAAGGTATCTTAGAATTCTCTTTTAGGGACTAAGATCATTTGAAAGGCAACATAGATAGCGTCATCGAGCGACTATGATCTTATATTTTGCTTGTTTTTGCTAAGATACCTCACATGCGTAATATGATCATTTTGTAAGGCAACCAAGTGGATTTTACCCTAAGGGTGCTTGTGTGCAAGTGTATTGTTTTTCATGCTTGGTTTTGTCTTTGATTAGGGTTTTCTATTGATTGGTTTTAGTTTTTCCATACAAACCCTAATTACTAGCATTTGTATATAAAGCGATAAATTGCGGAATTTAAAATTACTACGCTATTACAATACTTGTGGGAGGGGGTGTACAAATTATAAATGGAGATTTCAAGAAAATAAAGCCTAATTATCTATTACAGCCATATTGAATTTGTACAAGAATTGAATAAATAATGTGTAGAAATGAATAAATATACAAGAATGTAAATATAAAGAAAATGGATGTTTATTTGGATTTTTTAGGGAAAGGGGGTTTTGTTTTAAACAAATTAACTAAAATAGAAATAATTAATTAAATTCATAAGAAGTAAAACTAAATTTACTAGGAAAAGAATTTAAATAAAACCCAAATCCACTAATTGATTAAAAATAGAAATCAAGTTTATAAGAAGAATGTTTTTGATATTTTTGTCTTAAAAATAATTTATAGTATTATAAAATATTTTTGGTATTTTTATATTAAAATAAAATATTTAAATTATGTAAAAGAAAATAACTAAAACCCTAGTTTTTTTAAATTAAATTTACAAACCTATTAGTAAAATAAATAAAGTAATGATTAAATAAAATAATTTTTTTGTGTAAAAAATAAATATACTATGTCAAAATATAAATCTAATGTTTTTATATTTTTTATGATTTTTTTAGTATTATATAAAATATTTAAGAAAACAAATAAATAAAAATGAGAAAAAGAAAATAAATTGGGCCAGGGGTGTGAATAGCCAACAAGGGGGTCAGAAGTGAAAAAAAAACATAAGCCCAAGGAGATGAGGCCCAGCGCTGCCAAAAGAAGGGGTCAGAACATGAAAATATGAAAAATCCAAAAGGGTACCACTAGGGCTCGAACCCGGGTCCCTATAGTCACAAGCGAGCGCTTCTACCACTGGGGTGGCTATACATCTGTTTATATAAATCAAACCATAAATATATATGGTAAACAAGTTCTTGAGGCCAACTTCATCTTCAACCTCATGCCCAACCAGAACCTTTGTATCTCATTCAATTTTCAACAAAAATAAAAATTGTAAACAAGAAACTTGTAGCAAATTTCCTCACGATTTCAGAAATGTAAAGCAATAAAATTATAGATCAAAGACAAGCATGAATTTTAATGGCCCTAATCTGAACCCTAAAAAGTTCAGAAACTTCAATCTTAAAATTCTCTAAGATCAAGCAATATAAATGAAAACTATGGACATGGTTAGCTTTAGGGCAATGATATCTACATTTTTCAATCACAAATAAACCATTAATGATGCATGTATGAAGAGTTTACAAGTCATAAAACTTACCTTGCAAGAGGGTATCGTGTTTTGAGTTTGAGTAGCTTTCAGTGGGTTCCAATGATTGGATTAGCTTCCTCAAGTTCCCAGGAAGGTAATGTGATGCTTAGCTTGAGCTGAAAGTGCAAGGTATTTTGGAGAAGGAGTTCTGGAGAAGTCAAGGTGCAAGGTGTTGTTTTTGAAAATGGTGGATGATGATGGAGGTGTTATAGTGGTTTTGAAGATGTTGGAATTGTTTGTGTATATTATTTAGAAGCTTTTGAAAGTAAAAGGCCAAGAAACGCACGAGCAAATTTGGAGATTGGATTCAAAACTCAGAAATGACAAGTTTTGAAGTGTTTTTGGTGATTATGTGTTCTTGGTGTTTTTAGGGTTTAAGAATGCGTGGGATTTGTGGCAAATAACTTGTTTATGTATAAGCAAAAGGTATTGAATGCTTTGGATAGTCAGAAGTACAAGTTACAAGCTAATTGCTAGGTTACTTGATTTTGAAGAAAAGTGGGAAAACAAGTTTCAATGTGTAATACAAGCATGGGCTGGGTGATTGTAAGTGTCTAACCAAGTTTCTCTTGAGTTATAAGACATGTATGATCAGAAGAGAATAAGTGCAAGGCTCAAGAACAAGTTTTATGCAAAAAGCTACTTTATCAAAATGGCATTGTGCACTTTCTTCCCAAAATGGATATAAAGCATGGCCTTGCATTGAATGCTTGAATTGAGACCTCTAACAGCTATGCAAGAAATTAATTATGGAGTGCCTAACAAGTTTGATGCTTTCAAAGTAGAGGTTATGCAGCATAAGTTTGAATTTTGAATCTTATTCATCACAAAATGACTTGTAACTCAAGTGTGAAAACTCTAACTTCGTCTCTTCAATTCTCCCTACTCAAAAATAATCTTAAGGAGTTCTTGGACATTTTGGAAATCTTGTAATGTGCTCTACAACCCATCTTTGAATCACTTTTAAAAATTCCCCTACTAACTATATGAAAAAGTGCCATGAAGTTAGGTCAAAATCCTGACCAAATTAGGGCAAATTTTCACTAAGTGTTTTGTTTCATGACCATGTGTTCTTAAAATTATAACTTGAGATCCAAGAACTTTTGGAAGGAGTTGTGTAAAGAAATGTTGTATATTTCATGGATATCTAAAACTTTCATGTTTAAAGTTTCTTTTGAATCATCTTGCATCATGGTGAAAATTTTGCTCAAAGTTGTGAAAAAATAAGAAATTTCCAACACTTAGAAAAAATTTCTAAGTTTAGAAATTTTAACTTTTCAAAATGAAATCTTGAATTTTGGATTCCTTGATGAATAAGTTTCATATTTTGACATGTTTTGATTAATTGTGATCTTTGACATTTGATTTTGACCAAAAAGTCAAAGTTTGACTTTTCAGTATACAGTTGACTTTTGATCAGTTGACTGAAAATTCATATGTCAATCCATTGGACTTGAGCAATGTTTTGAGCCATGTCATTAGGTTAAAATGATGAAATTTGACTCTTGAGATCATGTCTTAAATCAATTGATCATTTTCTAGGTCAAAAATCAGAAATTGCCCTTTCCCAATCAAAACCCTAATTTTGACCATTTTGCCCTTTTGAAGATTTGATCAAATTTCTTGAGGAATTGTGGTCCAAACTTGATCAAATGATACATATGAGTTTAAAATGTTGATGTGGATCAAAAATTATGAAGTTTAACTGTAGATTGGCCATAGTTGACTTTTTCCCCAATACAGTTGATTTTTAGGTCAACTGCTCAATTGACTGAGCAAAAGTGTGATCCAAAGCTTGAAACTTGACATGAGTAATATTTAGGGTCCATAATGATCCATGAAAGTCATATGGGGCATTGGAAGTTCAAATATCCTTGTGCAATATCAAACCCTAATTTTGGTCATCAGTGCTTAAGGAGGTGTCTTGAGCTGATCAACCCTAATGCAGTCTTGAGCCAAAGGAGATCTTGTGAGCAAATTCTTGATAAGTGAGAGGGAAAATTTTGGGGTACATCAGCGAATCTTGCTTACCGCGACATTTGCGAATACAAATGCAAAACCAGTATAACAGTCGATTATGCCACCGTATCACAGAACTGGCGACTCTGCTGGGGACATAATAAGTGGGGTATACCTTAGGATCTAGGTCATTTCTAAAAAATTGCTTTCTTATTTGTTTTGTATGCTTTATCCTTAAAGGTTTTTGTTTGGGCATTGTTAAAGATCCTGCACCCGGATCTGGGGGCACTTATTAGGTAAGCAGCAATAGATCATGGAGACTGTACGGCATAGACCGATATGGTTTAAACGATGGTTGTGTTGGTGTGACACTTTGGTTGGTACCGTTATCCTTCATGTGGAAATTAGGAGAATACGGGGCCGCCGCGTGGTGTCATAAATCACTAACAGACTTTAGAACTTTAGTTGAACAAACTTAGCCATTAGAAAGTAGTGAGATAGCTGGTGTGATACGGTGGGAGAACTGACTTGATGTTTTGCGTTTCGATCGCATTTGTGTGGATAGCAAGAGTCGCCACCGACTTTTCTTTTATCCAAAGGAAAGGTAAAAAAGAACAGGAAAGACCTTTCGAGATTATTTCTCGAGTTCGAGGGGTAGATTATGAAAAGGGAAGGTATTAGCACCCTTTTCATCCATGGTTTTCCATGGGATCTTAATTACTCGTTTAGATCACTTGCTTTCATTTGACAGTGTGCTTGTGGTGTGGGCTTTGAAAGTATTTTGAAAAATCTCTTTGTAATGGTTCTCGTTTCTATAAGAACGCGTACAAAGTTTTGTTTCGAAAAAAGTGGTTCAAAGATGTGTTTGTGAATTGTGTTTCAGAAAGTGTTTTGAAAAGATGTTTTGCAATGATTCTCGTCTCTATAAGAACGTATACAAAACGTTTTGTCTTTTGAAAATGTTTTGAAATGAAAGTGTAGGTGTAAAAATGTTTTTATCGTGAGCAAGCGAGTAACTAGGAGCGAATCTATCTACTCGAAAGGTCTTAAATTGTTCTTTTCTTCCTCCTCTTAATGTGGCTATATTACCATTAATTTGGTAAGAAGCCCCATCGTTGGATGTTAATGGACAGGCGCGGGTCAATTTTTACAGTCATCGAAGGCAACTTATGAGACGCTTTAGCAATTTTTGTAAGAGACGAGATCGTTTTATCGAAGGCAACATCGAGGGTCATCGAGGGACTACGGTCTTTTTATCGAAGGGTCATTGCTAAGGCGTCCCATATTCGAGGGACATGACTGTATTTCTGAGGCAACGATCGAGGTTACCCTAGAGGTGCGCGTGTGAAAAAGTGTGTTAGTTTCAAGTTATTTTATTCTTTGATTAGGTTATCTAGCGATTGATTTTTGAATCTTACCATACACGCCTAATTACTATACAATATAAGGAAAACAGTAAATTTGCGGGAATTGAAATTCTACGCTATTACAAAGTGTTCGGGAATGGGGGTACAATTTTTACAAATGGGGATGAGTCAAATGCGATAGAAAGGTCCAAATAGCAATCAATACAACCAAATTGAATTTTGAACGATTAATTAAAGCTACAATAATCTACGAAATAAAATTAAACAACAAAATATAGCAATGAAATTTTAAGTATTTACTTGAAAGGAAGAAAGTAAAACCTAATAAATGAAATAATTGACTAAAAGAAATTAAGATCGTATGTATTATTTTGTATTTTTACTTACTTAAATAAAATCTAAAGAAGGATAAAAATCAAATTCTACTATTTTTTAGTGTTTTGTTATATGTACATTACTTAATAATTTTATTTACAACAAATTTTATTTTTTAAGAAAAAAAGAAGTTGATAAAAAAATCACAAAGTTTAGATTAATTAATTATGTATATAAAAAAATGCATGTTCTTTAAGGTTAGTTGAAGTATTTTATTAAAACTAAAAAATATAAGTCAAAAGATAAAGTTGAAAGAAATAAAACAAAAATGCCCACAGGAGGAATCGAACTCAGGCCATTTGGGTTATCCAGGATACATTTTACCAACTGAACTACACTGCTTATTCATAATTCAAATGGCTTAAATGATAAATGTAAGGAAAACGCTAGCAAGATTGGGCCAAAAGGCCCAAGAGGCCTGACCCGGTTTGACAAAGGGAATAGAAAGGGTTTGAAAACCCTAGCAAAGAGAGACGTGCGGTGCTGCCCCTAGGGAAGAGGGAAATTTTTTTGTCATTATTATCCCATTTAATGATTATTATTCCTAATAAAACACAGATTAAATAACAAATTTAAAAAAAAGAATATGTTCTCTCTTCCTCTGTTCACGTTATTTTTTCTCACGATGAACAACAAAACACAAACAAAACCTTTTTTTTCTTCTATTCTATCACTGAATCCTCCTCCATCTTCTCTCAACCGAACCTAACCCTCTTTGCTCGACATTATCTCAATCTACTCTGAAACTTTCAGTTACTTTTCTGTATTTAGTTTGACGATGTATCTCAAATGATTCAACAATAACGGAAAATTAACATGCACAACGATCAAATCAGAGAGGAGTTCGATCAAGCTAGCATAAAATCCATGGATGATAAACTAAACGCGAAAAGATGATATGATGGCAGAAAATGTACCTTTTGGAGTCTTTCCGGCAGAGTTTCGAAAAAGGTAAATCCCGAGATCCTTATGCGTTTAAGTTCTGATTCCCTTGTTCTATGACAATCGCTTTGAGGATGCGAGTTAGTTTTATCGATATTGACACGAAAATTGTTGTTGGTGTTGATTTGCAGGAGTTTAATGAAAGCGTGAAACGTTGGCTTCTTGATTTTGGTTAGAAATCTCAGAATTTGGTGAAGCTTGAAGGGAATTTCAGGGAAGATTTTATCAAAATCTCTGCAGAATTTCTTTATATTTTTCATTCTAATTTTTTCTTCCTTGATGAAGGTATTTTCGTTCTTTGACTGTCAAGTTGTTTTTGTTGGTTCTCTGATTTGAGATCAAGGGTGGTGGTCGGCTTTTTCTGAGTTGGATAAAAAAAATTGTTATGTTTTCTTTGTTTTTCTGGGTTTTGGATGATGGTTCTCAGGTTTTGGAGTTTGCTCACTTTGTTACTGTGTTTGTTGTGAATAATTGTTCTCTTTTTGCTGGCCCTTTAATCCAACGCCCCTCTTTGTTTTTATTGACCTTTTCTTATGATGTGGCCTTTTTGCCTTTGGTCTCTACAACAGGCTTTTGTGGTCCTGTGATTACAGCAGGTTTTTTCAGATTTTGTATTTTAGCAGTTTTGATGATTTTTGGGTTTACAACAGGTTTTGTTCTGATTTTGGGTTTACAACAGGTTTTTTTCTTCTGATTTTGGGTTTACAGCAGCTCTTCTTTTTGTAGCAGAGCTTTTGCAGGATGTGCTTTGGGCAATTTTGTAGCCTAGGTGACCTCTTTCCTCTCTTCTCTCTCAATGAAAAATAAAAGCAATTTTCTCTTTTGCTTATTTTACCATTCTGAAAGGTTTGCAGCACTTGGAAAATGATGATACTTTGTCTCTTGAGCAAGTTGACTTGCTATTTTGTTTGATTTAGCATCTAGCTATTTGTTACATTTGCCACACTGCTGCCTTGTTTTAGCTTATGATGATGTTGTTTGTTTGAGTTTGTGATGATGCTATTTGTTTCAGTTTGTGATGATGTTGTTTGTTTTAGTTTGTGATGATGCTATTTGTTTCAGTTTGTAATGATGTTGTTTGTTTCAGTTTGTGATGATGTTGTTTGTTTCAGTTTGTGATGATGTTGTTTGTTTGGACTGTTGTAGTGCTTTGTTATTGTGTGCAGCCTTGGGCTATCATGTTCGTGAATTTATCTTTTTCATTCTTTTTGTGAACCAAGAAGGGCAACCTTCTTGTGATTTGCAACTGGGGGAAATAGGTTGAGATGAAATAAACAGCATTCTGATTCCACGTTGCAAACCTTAATGATGAACTTATGAAATAGCTTTTGGAAAATTCCTTGTTCATGCTCATATATTTTGTATTAATCATGCTCTCTTTCTCTTGTTTTTCATGTGAGCGAAAGTGGAGATGACAAAGCAAAGAACGTAAGAAACCCGTGGCAAACATGAAAGTCTTGGAGAAAATCAAAGGAATTTGATATAACTTCAATCTTCAAACAACTTAATCATGGATTAGTTATCTTAGGCCAAACATTCACTTTGATTTTCTTTGTAACTTAGAAAAATCTTCTTGTATTTTGATGTATTGTATCCAATAGTTGTACCAACTTATCTTTAAATACAATAAGTTGTAAAACATAAAGTATTAAAAGAATTCTAAGTTTTGTAACAATCTTGGACGGTGTGTTTGAAATTGGAGAAAATCTTGAATTGTACCATAAAGTATTCTTGTGTTATTTTATAACTTGAAATCCTTTATAAACAACAATTTGTAATTTCTCTTCGCATCCTAATTGATTTTTTTTTGAAGTTCCGAATAAGGATATTTGAAATAAAATGCTCCAGTCTGGTAACTTAAATTCCAAATAATCCAAATAACTTTGTAACTGCATTTCAAAAAAACACGCACTTTGTACTCCATTTCCTAAACAAAATAAATGTTTTAAGGACGTAAATCATCTGGTCAACCTGGATCCCAAAATCATGATTGTCCTAAATTACAGTCTTAATCTCCATCTCTTGTCCCAAATAAATCATGCTCTGAAAACAAACATTATCCTTTCAGTAAACTGTGTTTAAGAAAAATTCACAATCAATCAATGCCTTGCGATAATTTGATAATTTTAAAGTCTTCCAAACCCAAATTTCTTCCGATTCTCTGAAGATAAACCCGTCAGTGGCGTCACATGTGACCATGAACAGACATAATCGTCTCAAAATCTTGTAGCTTGAAGAAATCATAATTATAACCTTGAGGAAGCATAAAGACCTATGAAGGCCAATTGGATCTTTGAAAACTCATTTTCTTTTGAGAATTGCAAAAAAAAACCTAATTGTTGATTTACTGCCCCAGAAGAGAATCTGTCTGATCGATTTCTGAGCCAACTTGAATATCCAAGAAACCCTAGGGTTGTATCTTGTATGAAAAAAATGGGAGGGAAAATTTTGGGGTACAACAGCTGGCCTCGGTATAAAGCTGAGGATTGGTTGATACTCGAGGCTACACTCATTGAGATCAGACTTTTGGGATATTTCGGCCGCAAGAAAAGATTGCCTAAGCTGAAATAATGCCTGATAAAGGATGATCAGTGATATTGAGAATCTGTAGAACCCGGTTACTTTTCTAAGACAGGTTTGAAACCAACTAAACTTCAAGAGGGTATCTACCTTTAACCTGATGCAAGCCTTTGAACCTAAGGTTTATTGTGTGCTTTGCTTGTGTATGATTTACTCTGCTTGAACATAACATCATGCATCATAACATAGTTTTGATTCTCATTACACTAACCATTTCAAGGACCGAGGGAATTTATCTTTGTTCTGTTTTACAGATCATGGCTTTCGCTCGTAGAAACACTATTCGAATCAGCTTTGTGAGAATACCTCCCCAAATCAAGGAACTAGTATCAAGGGTTCCTGAAACTTCTGCGTTCACTAAGAGACATGGTCAACTTCTCAACCTAGTTACTTCAAGCTTTGATGAAAATATGATGGGTGTACTCTTTCAGTTCTTTGATCCCAAGCACCACTGCTTCACCTTTCCAGACTATCAGTTGGTGCCTACCATGGAAGAGTTCTCTCAGTTATTGAATCTATCCATTCTTGACCAGGTGCCTTTCACAGGTTTAGAAGAGGCTCCGAAGCCAGAAGTAATTTCCTTAGCTTTGCATCTGAAACGGGCCGACGTGGTATCCAATTAGGAAACAAGAAGAGGAGTCAAGGGTTTCCTAGCCAAGTTCTTAATAGATAAATCCCAGTTGTTTTGGGATGATTTGGACTTTCAGGCTTTTGAGGAGGTATTGGCCCTTTTAATCTATGGGTTAGTATTGTTCCCTAATCCATACTTATTCATAGATATGAATACTATCAAGATATTCCTCTCTCGCAACCTTGTGCCTACCTTTCTCGGAGATATCTTGCACGCTCTCTATACTTGTACCATGAAGATAAGAGGGGTTCTTATGTGTTGTATGTCATTAATGTCGAGGTGGTTTATTTCTCACCTCCCTAAGTCAGTGTTGAAGAATGAAGAAGGTTTGGGTTGGTCGCAAAGGATAATGTCACTTGCTCACGCGGATATTCTCTGGTATTCCCGAGCTATGGGAGATATTGCTATTATTGACCACTGTGAGGAGTTCCCTAATGTCCCACTACTTGGCATTAGGGGAGGCATAACTTACAATCCTTGTTTGGCCCTGCGACAATTTGGTTATGCTCGAAGGGATGGTCCTCATGAGTTACTTATCCAGGGCATTGTGTTTAACTATGAGGATGATATTCAAGGATATCGCCAGAGGTTCATACGAGCTTGGGGATGGTAAACAGATCTGACGCCAAGACTTTGGGGCCAAATAATTCCATTCCTATGGAACCTTATCTCCAATGGGTACGAGCTCGCGCTTAAAAACTTATGATGCCCTACATAGCCGTCTTACCGATGATTGTGGATCCCATTACTGAAGGGGATATTCCCTACACGGTTCTTCATCCGGATATGGCCACCGATCTTGAGGAACTACAGAGGTCCTAGATCTAGTTGAAGAAGGAGCGTGATACTTATAGGGACCAGTTCTATGCCTAGGAGAAGAAGGTTTTAGATCTCACAAAGCAGCTTCATGAGGAAAGAAGCCTTAATGTCTATCTCGGCACGAAGAGGAAGCATCCATGTGAAACTTGATTTCTTTTAGTTTTTAGAATTACCAATTGTAATGCCTAAAAGGCATTTGTATTTTGAATGCTACTAATAAAATATTTGTTTCTTTTTGGTTCGCAAATTTAAATTTCCCAAAGTCCTTGAAATCATTGCATACTCATCCCATCCATAGCATTGCATAAACATGTACCATTACAGGTTTCTCATCTTCTTCGTTGTTTATTTCAGCAAAAATGTCTTCTGAACAAAGCATCTGAGATCTTCAGGCATAAAATGCCCAATTTCAACAGATGTTCATAACTCTGGCAAAAGGGCAAGAGGATCTGAAGGCCCTCATCTTGAAAGAGAAAAATAAGAAGAAGAAGAAGAAGAAGAAGAAGAAGAAGCCCGCTGGTATCCTTAATATGGGCAGAAGATTTGGGGGGCCGCTAAGGCAACCAGTCGATCTGACCTCCTCATCCAAGGAAGGGGAGAATCAAGAGAGGGAGACAAGGGAAGAGGAACCCAGTCCTGAAGTTTCTGACAATAATACAGATTACAATGATGAGCAGTATCCTCCCATTGAGGATAGATACAAGCAGTTAGAGGATCAGCTGAGCGCCATGGAAGTCTAGAGAATACCTGGGTTGGACTTTGAAGAACTGGGATTGGTGTCGGGAGTGGTCATCCCACAGAAATTTAAGGCTCCAGTTTTCGCAAAGTATGATGGGGTATCTTTCCCAAAGCTCCATCTCCGTTCCTATGTAAGGAAGATCCAGCCCTACACCGCTGATAGAAACTTGTGGGTTCACTTCTTTCAAGACAGCTTGTCAGGGACTCAGCTTGAATGGTTCTACCAACTGGAGAGAACCAATGTTCGAAACTGGGAAGATTTGGTTGCTGCTTTTTATAAGCAGTATCAATACAACGCCAACCTTGCCCCTACTCGTACTCAACTCCAGAGTATGTCCAGGGGTGCAGGTGAAGGATTTAAGGACTATGCGCAGAAGTGGAGAGACTTGGCTGGAAGAGTCCAACCCCCATTTATCTGACCGGTAGTTGGTTGACAAGTTTCTTGGGACACTGTCTGGTCCATTCTTTAATCATTTGATTGGCAGCTCGTCAGCTGGCTTCACTGAGCTGATATTAACTAGAGAGAGGGTAGAAGCTGGGATCCGGAGTGGTAAAATACAGAAAGACACCTCTTCGAGTTCGGTAAAAAAGCCTTTCGCTGATAAGAAGGAGTCCAGTGCCCTCTATAGCCCAAGAGGTCAAAGCAGAGCTGAACACCGTACAACAGTAAATGCTGTAATGATACCTAGGTTTGCGGCTTCTCCACAACGCAACAATCAACAAAGGATAGAACAACCATAAAGGCAGTTTACCCAGATTAACATGACATTGACAGAGGTTCTAGCCTATATGTTGAGATCTAACTTAGCAACCTTGAAAGAAGCTCCCAAAAATCTGAATACCACATCTCCTCGGTACAATCCAAATGCTCGTTGTGCCTACCATTCTGAGAGTCCTGGTCATGATACAAATGACTGTTGGGCTCTAAGAAGTAAAGTTCAAGATTTGATCGAAGCCAAGGAGATTGAGTTCGATGCCCCGGAAAAGCCCAATGTCATAATTTCTCCCATGCCTAAGCACAATCGTGGAGTTAATGTTGTTGATACTGATCTTTTTGTGACCTCAGTTGATGAAGTTTCTACTCCTCTTATGACTGTTAAGAAGAATATGTTGTTGGCCGGTTTATTTCCGGTTTGTGGTGAAGGTTGCCACGTGTGTTCATCTCTGCCTTCTGGTTTCCATTTGCTGAAAATAGGTGTCCAACGCCTGATGGACAGCAAAGAAATTTTGTTCGAGAAAACTCTGATTCCAACTGTTCCATTCGAAGATGTTTCTATTATAACCATTTATGTCAATCCTTCCAAGGTCTCCTCGAGAAGACCTGTTAGGATTACACCCGCTTCAAGAGTCGCTCCGTTAATAATCACCTTTCCTGGTCCTGTCCCGTACGCCTCGAACAAAGTTGTCCCTTGACATTATGGCGCTGATGTTTACTATCATGGTGTTAAATAAGATCTGAAGAATGAAGAGGTCGATCCCGATGTCAGTAACATTGTCGGGACCAGTAAGATTACCATAAGTGGAAGGGTTTTCTCTCCAGAGATTTCCCCAAAGATTGTCAATAAGCATGTTGTTATTTCACCTGCTATTCCTACCGGTACTTCAACTACTACTCATGTTCTTACTCCAATTGTCACTCCTGCCGTCGAGTCATCTGGGACCCGAGGCAAAGAAGCTATAGGTGAGCCTGCTCGGACGGAGGCACCTAGAAAAATTGTCGTAGAAGCCTCTAAGCAAGAGATAGAGGAAATATTAAAAATAATTAAAAAGAGCGACTACAATGTGGTCGAGCAGCTGAGGCAGACCCCCTCGAAGATATCCGTGTTGTCTTTGTTGTTGTGTTCCGAGGCCCATGCGAAGGCTTTGATCGCATTCCTCAAGATTGTGCATGTGCTGCAAGAGACCTCGACCGATCAATTCAAAGACTGTGTAGCCAGCTTGACTGCTGACAATGGGCTGGGTTTTTCAGATGCCGACTTAACACCAAAAGCGAGAAAGCATAATGATGCTCTGTATGTCTCGATCGAATGCAGGGGCACCACTATGGCTCATGTACTGGTGGATATTGGGTCTTCGCTGAATGTTCTGCCTAAGAAGGCTCTTGATCGGCTGGATTGTGAAGGCTTGGCCTTAAAGCCTAGTAACATTGTGGTAAGGGCTTTTGACGTGTCGAAGATAATGGTGCATGGGGAGGTGGACATCCCTGTCAAGGTAGGCTCTAAGACCTTTGAGTCCACCTTCTATGTGATGGACATCAGGCCATCATACTCTTTTTGTTGGGTCGTCCTTGGATCCATGAAGCTGGGGCTGTTACTTCTATATTGCACCAAATGTTGAAGTATCCGGTGAAGGGGAAGATTATCACTCTGCATGGCGAAGAGGAGCATATGGTGAGCCACCTCAACTCCTTCAGGTATGTCGAGATGGAAGGGGATTTCATAGAGACTCCATGTCAAAACTTTGAAGAGGTTCACCAGATTTTGGCGTCGACTGAGACTACTATCAGCACCAAACTTCCTCTGAAGATGGCTTCTCTCAAAGACGCCAGAGTAGTGGTTGAAGAAGGTGGGTATACCAACTGGGGACAACTCCCTGATTTTACTCACAAAACTGACAAGTTTGGTTTGGGCTTTACTTCAGGAGCTCAAAGGGTTGTTCGACGCGCTCGAGCTGGAGGACCTCCCCTACGCATCAACAATCGGGGAATTAATGCCATTGAAGATAGTGAGGAAGACTCTGACATTGACAGTTGGATATACCCAACTACCAATGGTGGAGCGAGTAATTGGACGACTAGGAATTTTATAGCAGTTTCTTTTATTCCCCGATAATTATCTTACTTGTTTTCTAAATTTGTAATAAACAATTTAAACTCTACAGCCTTGTGTCTTGCCCGAGGCACTTGGGTTTTGTTTGTGAGGGCTATTATGTGTCATTTCATATATCATCAATAAAACATTGGACGTTCCTTGCATACAAATTTTGCGCTCTCTGTTTTTCTTTTCTGCTTTCACTTTATCAAAACAGTTATGCTCTTACACACACTCACGTATCATACTGCAGATCCATATCCACTCTGGATCCCATTGATAATAATTCTGCTACTGCCAGTTATGACTTTGAAAATCCGATCAACCAAGCCAAGGACGAAGGTGAGGACGATTGTGAGGTGCCTGGAGAGCTTGCTAGACTGTTACAGCAGGAAGAAAGGGCTATACAGCCTCATGAAGAGCTAGTCGAGACGATAAACTGGGCACGGAGGTGGACAGAAAAGAAGTTAAGATTGGCGCAAATCTAGAGGCTAAGATCAAACAGCGGTTGATACAGATGTTGCACGACTATGTTGAGATCTTCGCCTGGTAATATGAAGACATGCCCGGTTTAGACACTGATATCATGGTACACCGCTTGTCGACTAAAGAAGATTGTCCTCCGGTTAAACAGAAGGTTCGTCATATGCGCCCTGAAATGTCAAAGAAGATCAAGGCAGGGGTCATGAAGCAATTCGATGCAGGGTTCTTAGTTGTCACATCCTATCCGCAGTGGGTTGCTAATTTCGTTCTGATACCTAAGAAGGACGACAAGGTACGGATGTGTGTGGATTACAGAGACCTGAACAGGGCGAGCCCCAAGGATGACTTCCCACTTCCCCATATTGATGTTCTGGTTGACAACATCATTCAGCACGAAATCTTCTCCTTCATGGATGGTTTCTATAGCTACAACCAGATTAAGATAACTCCTGAAGACATGGAGAAGATAACCTTCGTCACACTATGGGTCACTTTCTGTTACAAGGTAATTCCTTTTGGGTTGAAAAATGTTAGGGAAACTTATCAGCGAGCCATGGTGGCTTTGTTCCATGATATGATTCACCATGAGATCGAGGTTTATGTTGGTGACATGATAGCCAGGTCTCGAACCTAAGAGGAACACCTGGATCATCTACAAAAGTTGTTCGACAGGTTGAAGACATACAAGTTGAGGTTGAATTCGAACAAGTGCACCTTCGGGGTAAGGTCTGGTAAGCTTCTGGGTTTCTTCGTCAGTGACAAAGGTATTCAGGTAGACCCCACAAAGGTAAAGGCCATACAAGAGATGCCGGCTCCCCGTACAGAGAAAGAGGTTAGAGGTTTCTTGGGACGCCTAAATTATATCGCCAGGTTCATTTCACATCTGACTGCTACTTGTGAGCCCATCTTCAAGCTTCTGAAGAAAGATCAAGTGGTAAAGTGGAATGACGAATGCCATACAGCCTTCGAAAGGATCAAAGAATATCTCTAAGAACCGCCAATTCTGATGCCTCTGGTTGAAGGAATACCTTTGATATTGTACTTAACAATGCTAGACAATTCAATGGGGTGTGTGCTGGGGAAGAATGTCGAGTCTGGTCAAAAGAGCATGCAATATACTACCTTAGCAAAAAGTTTACTGACTGTGAGACAAGATACTCACTGCTCTAGAAAACTTGTTGCGCTTTGGCATAGGCTGCTCACCGACTAAGACGTTATATGCTGACCCACACTACTTTGTTGATATCTAAGATGGATCCAATCAAATACATCTTCGAGAAGCCCGCTCTTTTTGGAAGAATAGCGAGATGGAAGATGATCTTAACTGAATATGATATACAATATACCACCCAGAAAGCAATCAAGGGAAGTATATTGGCTGATCATTTGGCTCATCAGGCCGTGGATGACTACCAGTCCATGAATTTTGAGTTCCTGAACGAGAACATTATGGTAGTGACTGACTACGAAGAACCTGGACCAGATGAAGGACCTAAAGAAGGATCTCGATGGACTATGGTCTTTGATGGAGCTTCGAACGCACTTGGTAATGGCATCGGGGCTGTAATCATATCTCCTGAGGGCTTTCATACTCCTTTCACTGCCCGAGTATGTTTCAACTGCACTAACAACATGGCGGAGTATGAAGCCTACATCATGGGTCTCAAAGCCGCTATTGACCTCAGGATCAAGTTCTTAAATGTCTTCGGGGATTCAGCCTTAGTGATAAGTCAGATCAAAGGCGAATAGGATACGAAGCATCTGAATCTCATCCCATACAAAGAGCATGTGCTGACATTGCTCCCACACTTTGAGGAGGTAACCTTTGAACATTTCCCACGAGAGGAGAATCAGTTAGCGGACGCGCTAGCTACCATGTCTTCTACGTTCAAAGTCAGGTGGTGGTGTACCCCAATTTTCCCCCCTAATATCCCTTCATCATACCATGTTGATTCATTCACAACAAGATCACACTAGGATTCTTGGTTCCCCTCCCTATATGTAGCTTTGCCCTTTTGAGGAATCCCTAAGCACCTTGACTTATGTTCTTTTATGATCATGAATATTGTTTTTGTCTTGATTTCTTCTTTCAACTAAATAAAATGCAATGTTGTTTTGTCTTGCTTGTTATCCATGTAGGTAAAGGCAATGGGATTTAACAAGTTACCTCATGGGTTCATAAGTTTATTTCCATGCCCTAGTCAATAAAGCTTGAGAAGTTCAAACCTCACCATTGGCTTGGTTTTGGAAGAGTTGGCATGGCAAGGTTTTTTTGGTTCATCACATTTCAAGGTTATCAAATTTGGTTGAAAAGCACAAGGGATTGATTGGAGAAGTTGTCATGGTTGGACAAGATTTTATTCCATTTGGTCACAAGTGCATATTTCTCTCAATATTCAAGATATGGAAGTGGTTTTGGTGTCTATGAGTTCTCATTATCATCCTCAACAACTTCTATTTCAAAATCATGTGTGTTGGTACAAGAATTTTGTTCAAAATTGTCAAAGTTCCTCAAAGCATTCTCTTGATCTAAGGAGCTAGGGTTTTGAACTTCAAAGGAATATATCTTGCTCATCTCTTGGTATTTTTGAGTGATTCCAAATACATCTTTCTCTTCAAAGGGTTATTAACAAATCACTTCAAAAGTTTCAAGGAGTTGTCATGAGGAAGAGACTCAATAAGGAAGAAAGATTACAAGTCCTCCAGATGAATCCTCAATTTTCCATGTGTGACTTCAAATGATCATAACTTGGTCAATTTTTATAACCTTGAGCCCATTCTTTTTCCATAATGATCTTGAAGGTGTGAACTTTATTCCTTCTTTTATGTACAAAGTGAGAAAATGGATGGAAGTTTCCTTAAGGATGCAAGCGATTATAGGTCATTTCATGATTTTTTGCCAACTTCAACAATTCATAACTCTCTCAATTTTTGGAGATTTTGAATGGTTCAAGTTTCAAAATGTCATTAAAGAGATCTACTTCATGCCATCTTTTTTGGTCAAGAGAAAATTCTAAGTGGAAGTCCATGTTTGGATGCAAGACATTATAGGTCATTTTTGAAAAAGAACTTGAAATATTTCTCAAGTATGGAAAGTCAACTCTTTTTCTCCAACTTTGACTCAACACAACTTTCAGCTCAAGCATCCATTTGATTCCATTCTTTTTCCATTGCAAAGCTTGTAATCTCATCTTTCTAAAGCATCAAGAATCATGCCTTAAGACCCCTTGAGCTGAAAATGCCATTGTTTCAAAAGTGGTAACTTGGAATTGAAGTTTCATTGCAAGTCAGAATTTGAATTTCATGTTACAACCTCTAAACCTCAAATTAGCACGCATTTTAGATCTAAACATGATTAGCCAACTTTCCCAAGTGGATTAGTGCATCAAAACGCGTGTTTTGGATGAGTTTTAACAAAAGAGAAGTCACATTTTCTTCATGATGCAGACCCGCACGAATTCCTTCCAAATTGCATAATTCACCCTTCCTTTTGATCCCATTTGCTTCTCCTATAAATACATGAGCAATCCCATTCATTTTTCTCAAGCTTGGATAGCCAGAATCACCCTGTCAAACGTGTTCCACGACTCAGAATTCAATAACTTCAAAATCCATTCTCGAGCCTTTTTCAATCCAATTTTTCCATCAATTCACATTCCTTGATCTTCCCTGAAGCTAACCATATAATTACATTCAAGAATCGTGCCCTATACTGCTCCATAGAAGTCCAATTTCAGAGCTCTGCAACTCAACTTCAATAGGTCGATTCCTTCATCAATTCTTCAAAACTCTGATATCATTGTGTTTCTCTTATTGCCCTGATTCTAGTCGTAATACTTACCTTTTACTGGAAACACGTTTTGACCATGAAATTTCAAATCCCTTTTCAAAACTTTCTTTCCAAATTGCTTGAGCTACAGTTTATATAAATTTGGCGCGAGGGTGTGGTTGTCTTCGTCTTGAAGAGACGAAACAAATGGAATAGGTATGAGCTTCTGATTTTACAGTTTGAGAGACTTGTAAATCACGTTGGCTGGAGGTTGAAGATGATCTACGTGTCATCTTCCAACCAATGATGGCACGCCACTTGGTATTTTTGAAAATCTGATTTATATTTGATTATGTACTTTATTCACTAATGACTATGATATGCACAGTGCGCCAGATCCATTGGATTTGATTACTAACGCATTTTGACTCTCATCCAATGGTCCACATATTTTTACTTTTATTTTATTTTCTAATTTTTTATATTTTAATTGTTTAAATTTCAAAAAATCATAGAAAATTCATTTTAAGTCCAAAAAATCTGAAAAAATAATGAAAAAATATTTTGATTATTCTCTTTCTGATTTTTATTTTTTCACAATTTAATTTTGTGTTTTGGTATTTTTTATAAATTTACACTTTATTTGAATTGTTTTAAATGTTTAAAAATACTTTTATATATTTTTAAATTCTGAAAAAATTATGAAGTGATCCAATTATATTGTGACAAATATTGGTGACCTTATTTTATTTTTGTTTTTGACCTTACTATTTTTTATCATTTTTGGTTTATTTTACCCATTTCTTTTAATTTTAAAAATAGTTTCTGACTTTAAATGGTGCATAGATGTTTCTGACTTCTTATTGCACTAAATGTTGTTGGAGCATGATCTCTATATCATGTCTCAGAATAAATGGTGCATAGATTGCTATTGACCGGCCTCAAAATAGGTGCGACTTCTATATAAGTCCACTTACGATTGCTTAACATAGCGCTAAATTTTACCCCGATTCGAATAAATGATCATTCATGGCCCAAACTTATGTTTGCAAGCCCAAGTATGTTAATTTGATCTCTTTGATCCAATAACCTTGAGATTCATTGTGTGGAGGCTTTGGTTCTACCAATCCTCTAATGGATCTACAACACCTTTGATCAGCGTGAATCACTTAAACATCATTGATCATTAAATGGCACATGTGAAAATTCCATATGGATGATATACTTGACAAAAAGAAAATGCAACTTATTGTGTGGAGGCTTTGGTTCTACCAATCCTCTAATGAGTTCCAAATGCAAGTTTCAAGATGATCATCCAACTAACCACTAATCATTAATAATTGACTTTATCCTTTATTTTTATTATATGCCCCTTTTATTCTTATGCACTATTTACTTTTAGCATTTACATTTCATGCCGTTTTCATCTTTGCTCATTTGAGTATTTACTTTCTTGTCATTTTTACTTTGCTCACTTGAGCTTTTATTTTTTTTAAGATACTTAATAATCAACATAAACCATAAAAATCTTTAATGGTACTTGGACTATTTGGTTACTATCCTTGGCATTATGGAACACGGGACTTTTTTTCTTGGACTTAGGATTAGAAGCCTTGGCCTATCTTGGAAGACCTTGTGATCTTATTTGATTATTTTGTCTGGAGTTCTTGAGGTTTACCTCAAGACATTGGGTTGCTTGTTTGTTTTTATGTGCATGTTTTTGTGATTACACCCTTTGTTTGTAATCTGGAATTCACCCGTATACAGCCGTTACTCTGCCCAATTTTTATGAAGACTTAATACACTTGAAGTTTGGTTCTCTCAAGAGGTCCAGTATTTTTTGCTTGATTTGTTTTCAATCCAAGGAATGGGAATTCTATCTTGGCTCATGATGTCAAGTATTGGCTTCTTGTTGGTTAGATGGTTCTTATCCCTAGATTTTACCTTATGCTTTAGGATAGTCCCTTATTCTCCTTCCATCTTCTTTAATTTTAAAAATATTCTTCCTCCTTTTGAAAACTCTTCTTGTTTTTTTTAAACTTGAACCACTTTCATAATAAACTTGGACTTATGTCCATGAATTTTCAAAGCATTTTCATAAATAAACTCCAATCAACTTAATAATACTTTTACATTTTTGTGAGAAGACTAAAATTCAATCAATCTCATTCAAACCATTTTTCCACTTTATCTTTTATCTTTAAAACTTTTCTCAAAAGATTGAACTCTTGTCAATCCTTGTAGTGATGCAAAAAACTATACTTCTACAATATGAAGTGAAGAGAGATATTTTCCACTTGGGTGTTGAGTGAGGCATTGTTGATTTTAAGATCCAGGCCATATCCTCTACTTTGAGATTATGCAAATTCTCCTTTCTCATAATTGTGGGTAGTAGGTATGTTTTCCACACGGACAGTGACGATGATGTTTTATCTCATAAAATTAACCAACACATTTGTGTTTTAAATTTTTAAAAGAGGAACTACGTGTACCCCAATCCCCTATTGCACGAAAAGGTGGTACTAGGCACTAAAGGTTCGCAACCACGGCGGGTGCAAAAAATTTAAAATAAATATATTTCTTTTCTCACCTCCACCATTCATTTTTATACAACATTTTTCATAGCCAAATATACAGATTTTACAATGAGATTCCTGCGGAGTACCGTAGATATTTAAGGTGCTAATACATTCCCTTTACATTACCAACCCCCTTACCTTGAATCTTTCCCCTTCTTTTTGGGTTATTCACTCTTTTCCAATTCCTTTGGAAACAATAAAATGCGGTGGTGATTTTTATTTTGAGTTGTATAAGTCAAGTCAATCCAATGGCTTAGTCTTAAAACATTTCAACCGCTACAGAAAAAATGACGACTTCACTGGGGACAGATTGACCTCTTACTGGTCCATCCCTAAGTGGGTTAAGCCTATCTTTGTTTATATTTGTATATGTGTTATTACTATTTTTTGTGTTATATGTTGTATATATGTTTGTCTGGATTTTCCTGGTTTTCAGGGTGCTTGGTGATTACTCATAAGTCCTATACCCGAACTTGGGAAAACTTTAAGATAGGACGGGCGGTATAGTCATGTTAACTTTGAGGGAGTAATCCCAAAAAAGGAGGCATGAGATCCCCCACTCAGTGGAGGCCCCTTTGATTGTAGTTTCGTTTACCAAGTAATCGAGAAGACGTACTGCTTTCGACCTGGGAGCCTGCTGAAACTGAGGACCGTAGAATACCAAACCCATCTTGGTCGTTTAGGTGTAGTGCGGAAGCTATGACAGAGTAATCCGAAAATAGTTGTCACGCGATACTACGCTCGGACGAGTCTTTCTTGAGAATATTACTAATTACCGAGTTAATCGGGAAGTTGGTAATATCCGAAGGAAGGATGTAGACTCTGGGAACCTCTAGAACCTTGTTCGGCAGGTGATAAATTTTAGCCCAACACCTTATGGGTAGTACCTTCGACCTCATGCTCATGACGTCGAACCTATGAACCTTATATGTGTAATCTTGTGTGTGATTGTTGCATCATGCATCCATGCACTCATAAGCATCTTTTGAAGAAACCATATTTCAAGGGATTTAAAGGTTCACCATTTGTGAATATCTCAGGTACTTTCTAACCATGGATTCTGGAAAGAGAAAGACTGGGAAATACAGTTTCAAGGATCCCAAGATAGATGAGTTGATTAGTCTAATTCCCGAGATCGAGTGTTCTGCAGACTTTCGGAAGAAGTATGGATCCATTATTCCTCTCATGAAGTTGAAGATGAAGGAGGGTATCCTCTCGACCTTGGTCCAGTTCTATGATCCGATGTATCATTGCTTTACTTTTCCCGACTATCAGTTGATGCCCACACTGGAGGAGTATTCTTATCTATTGGATTTACCTGTTACCGATCATGTTCCTTTTACTAGTTTAGAGGGTGAGCCAAAACCACATGAGATTGCTGCTTTGATTCATCTAGGGAAATCTGAGGTGGAAGCCCATATGACTACTAAAGGAGGAATTATAGGATTACCAGCTCAGTTCTTATTGGAGAAAGCTCGTTACTTTGCTAGAATGAAGAGTACAGTTGCTTTTGAGGCCATCTTTGCTCTACTTGCTTACGAGTTGTTTTTATTTCCTAATGTGGACAAGTTTGTTGACATTAATGCTATCAGGATCTTCATGATTGGAAACCCAGTTCCTACATTTTTGGGTGATGCTTATTACTCTATTCATCTTCGGAATTCTTATCATGGGGGATGATTATCTGTTGCACGCCTTTGTTGTACCGGTGGTTTATCTCTCATATGCCTCAGTCTGATGCTTTTTGTGATGTTAAGAAGGAACCCTATTGGGCTCCTAAGATCATGGCACTTACTCACTCGGATATTAATTGGTATCATCGAGCTTACCAGGATATAGAGATTATTGACAATTGTGGTAGTTTCCCCAATGTACCTCTTCTTGGTACAAAGGGAGGAATTAACTATAACCTTGTTCTTACACTGCGACAACTTGGTTATCCGATGAGGGATAAACCGAATAGTATTTATTTGAGTAGATTCTTTCTGAAGGAAGGAGAAGACCATAGGTAAGCTAGGGAGCAGATTGCGAAGGCCTAGCGTCATATTCATAAGAAGAGTAAGAAGGATTTGGAACCTAGGGGTGCTGTTTCTTTGGAGCCAAATCTTCAGTGGGTCCGATCGAGAGCTATTCAATTAAAGATGCCGTATACCCGGGAGACACCCATGCCTGATCTATTTGTGAAGACCACTCCTCCCTTATTAGATGATCTAGAAGAGCTGCAACTTTCTTTGGTTAGGATGCAACAGGAAAAGGATGCTTGGAAGAACAAGTTCCAAACTTTAGAGAGTTCCTATAAAAGCAGACTTGAAGGAGAGAGACAACTTGATTGATATCCTTGAGAGTCGAGTGGTAGAGTCTATGGAGAGGCAAGGGGATTTTTTTCTCCTAAGCCTCAATCGGATGCTGATCACTCACTTCCTGATTCAGGTGATTGGAAGGAGGTTGCCATCAGACATGCGGAACAAAACCAGAGGTTGAAGGCTCAGATTTCCAGGCTCACAGGGAAGCGCCAGCGTATAGAGTGATCTTCATCAGTTCTATTTCTATGGGTTTCAGATTTTATTTTCATCTTGTACTTGGTATCATTGAAATGTAATCTATTTTGGAGTTGTTATAATAAAAAAATTCAGTATTTCAAATGCGTTATTACTTTGATATTTGCAATATGTCCATAAACTATAAATACCTTGAAATATTAAATAACAAAGTAAAAATAATCATGTGCATTACATATCATGCATCATATTGCACATTTTTCTTGCATTTGTTATGCATATCCCGGTGCCTTACCAAGCTTCTTTACTTCGTTCAGCAAGCTGACTCGTCACTGCAACACTCGGGCTAATTTCAGAAAGAAGATGGACAACTTAGAACAAGAGAATCGTGAGTTGCACGAGGAGGTTTCTGCTTTGAAGGCCGGCATGGCCAATCTGACTACTCTGATGGAAGCTCTGGTGGCTGCTCAGAATCAGCCACCGAGTGTTCAACCTCAACCAACAAGGGCAACTACTGAAGCTCCGACTATTCCTGTATCTTCTACTCCAGCTGTTGTTTAGAATCGCATGCCCCAAGGTTATCCATGGGGAATGCCAGAGAATTTTGCACCTGAAGGTTTCAATCTTAGTCCTCAAGATACTCCAGTTGTTCAGACTATTGTTACTCCTGCACCTCTTGTGGTGCATGTTTCTGCTGCACCTCCTTCAGTGAATATGGTTCCGTTTGTTAATGATGATATGTGTCGTCCTTTCCCTTCACCGAGTGAAGACTTGGGTCTTTATGATAGAATGGACGATTTTCAAGAGAAGTTTGAGAAGATGCAAAGAGAGATGAAGGCCCTCGGGGGAAAGAGCTATTTGGGCAGAATGTGAATGAGTTATGCTTGGTCCCAAATGTTAAGATACCTGCTAAGTTTAAAGTCCCAGAGTTTGAGAAGTATAAGGGCAACACTTTCCCTCGTGCTCATCTGGTGATGTACGTAAGGAGAATGTCTACCCATACTGATGATCAACGTCTGCTGATTCACTTTTTTCAGGATAGTTTGACCGGTGTTGCGCTGAAGTGGTATATGAGTTTAGACATCGCCAATATCCACACTTTTAATGATTTGGGAGAAGCATTCATCAAACAATACAAGTACAACATGGACATGGCGCCTGACCGTGATCAACTCAGGGCCATGGTTCAGAAAGACAGGGAATCATTCAAAGAATATGCGCAGAGATGGCGTGAGGTAGCCACCCAGGTGATTCCTCCCATGGAAGAGAAGGAGATGACTAAGATTTTCTTGAAGATGCTGGGTGCTTTCTACTACGAGAGGATAATAGCAAGCGCACCAAGTGACTTTACTGAAATGGTAGCGATGGGTATTTGCTTAGAAGAGGCTGTAAGAAAGGGTCGTTTAACGAAGAGTGAAAGTTCTAGAGGTGTGAAGAAACCATCTTATGGGTTTACCAAGAAGAAGGAAGGGGATGCAAATGTTTTTATACAAGAGAGGAGAGTAAACACTCCTAGAAGGAATTATCAGCCTCATCAGCAAGTCGCCTCACTTACTCCCATTATGAATGTCGCTCCAACTACCTTTGCTTATCAAAGACCGTCCCAGCAGGGGAATCAAGGGTATAATCAAAGAAGGGATAGTTATGGCCTTATTCCCATGAGCTATACGTAGTTACTACCAGCATTGATTCAGAAGAAGTTGGTTCAGACCCGACCACCTCCCGTCGTACCATCACCATTGCCTTGGTATTACAAGGCAGACCAAACATTTGCTTTTCATCAGGGAGTACCAGGGCATAATGTTGAGAATTGTTATCCTTTAAAGACTGAGGTGCAAAAGTTGGTAAAGTATGGTGTTCTATCTTTCAAGGACGTGGGACCTAATGTGAAAGACAATCCTCTACCCAAGCATGGGGGAGTAAATGTTGTTAATATGGTGGCCGGTTGTCCAGGCGACTTCCGGATTTTTGATATTAATCTGGTTAGAGGAGATTTGGTGAAAATGCATGCAGACCTCTGTGAATTTAGCTACTATACGCATGACCATGCCGGTTGTGCTATTTGCAATACATACATACAGGGTTGCGATAAGATAAAGGATGATTTACAGGAGATGATGGATGAGGGCCTAATCCATATAATCAGGCCTAGGGTAGAGTATGAAGAGGAAGTGAATATGGTTTCTGGATGTCCTGGAGAATTCGGAATTTTTGATGTAGAGTATATGAATGAGGTCCTCGTACAGTTGCATGCTACCTTTTGCCATACGGCTGGTCAAGTGGAACACTAATATGGATCTTGCCGAGTTTGTTGTCGAGACCCCGGAGGATGTTCAATCGTGAAGAAGGGTGTTTAGTTGTTGTTAGACAATGGAACTATCAAGGTCACAAGTTAGAGGGATGATAACCATGAAGTTGATATGGTTGAGGTTTGTTTGACTGAAGAAGGGTCAGATGAAGAGTATGCTTCCACAGATGAGTATTTCTCTTCAGATGAAGGTTTGTTTTCCAGAAATGACTTATTAATGACTGATTGTGTTGAATAAGGGGTAAACGTCATTGTGCCTTGTTTTTATGCACCAGCCCATTTTGAAGTTGAGTATCATAGCAAGCCAGCTGTTACCCCATTGGTGATTAGTTTGCCGAATCATATCCCCTATAAGTCAGATAAGGTTGTGCCTTACAAATACAACGCTACAACCTTAGAGGATGGAGTGGAAGTTCCCATCCAGCCAATGCCTAATGTTGGAAATATAGCTGAAAATAGAAGGGTGACCCGCAGCGGTCGTGTGTTTGCACCAGTGGTTCGAAGAGATGTTGGTGCTGGAAAGAAAATTGTTGAGAATGATGAACCTAAGAAGGCTACGAGTGAGACTAGTGGAGCTACGTTAGAGAAAGAAGTGGATGATATTTTGAAGATAATTAAGATTAGCGACTACAGAATTGTAGATCAGCTACTGCAGACTCCTTCAAAAATATCTATCTTAGATTTATTGATGAACTCCTCTGCTCACAGAGAATCCTTGATGAGGGTACTGGACCAAGATTTTGTGGAGAGTGATATGCCAATAGACTAATTCAGCAGCGTAATAGGAAACATTACTTCATGTAATAACTTGAGTTTCTGCAATGATGAATTACCATATGAAGGAAGGAATCATAACTTGGCCCTCCACATCTCTATGAACTGAAAGAATGATTCACTATCCAATATGCTGATTGATAATGGATCCGCGTTGAATGTTATACCTAGGAGTACGCTTATGAAGTTGAAATATCAAGGAACGCCTATGCGCCCGAGTGGCATCATTGTGAAAGCGTTTGATGGGTCAAGGAAATCTGTTATTGGTGAAGTGGACTTACCTATTCATATAGGACCACATTTATTTCAGATAACTTTCCAGGTCATGGACATTGTTCCCGCTTATAGTTGTTTTCTAGGACGGCCGTGGATACATGAGGTAGGGGTTGTCACTTCAACTTTACACCAGAAGCTGAAGTTTGTACGTGAAGGGAAAGTAGTGATCATAAATGGGGAGCAGGCATTGTTGATATCTCATTTGTCCTCTTTCAGCATTGTAGAGGCGGATGAAGCTGCTGTTGGAACCCAGTTCCAAGCCTTATCCATTGACAACATAAGAGGAAACTAGAATTCCATGGTTTCGCTGAAGGACGTGCAGCAGGTTGTGCGTAATTGTCATAATGAAGTTTGGGGACGAATTATGGATCCACCTGTAAATAAGAACAGAACTGGCTTGGGGTTCTCTTTGAAGAATGACAAAGGTAAGGGCATGAAGCCGAAGTCTGTTGCAGGCAGGTATCAAGACATTTTCCGTAGCGGGGGTTATCTTCATCCGGTTGTTTCCAGGATTAATGCCATTGTGAAAGATGAAGCAGAGCAGGAAATGCCGAATTATGTGACGCACGAAGTTAGGGTTCAGAACTGGATCACCATTGATGTTCCCTTTTGCTTACATGTTTCAAAGTAATTTGATTTGTTAATCTTTTTGAAAAAGCTTTCACTCTGCCCAAGGTGGAAGTATTAATGTTGTAGGGCTTATCTGTTTGCTATGACTTTTAAAATCAATAATAAAAGTTGTCTTTGTTTCCCAAATTATGTCTTTATTTTTCTGCTTTTTCTTGGAAAATTGTAATCAGAAAAAACCTTTCAAAATAAATAATAACTGAAATTCAATTTGCATGATCACTTGTTATATGTGTCAGTTTCTAAATGCAATCACAAATCATATGTGCAGATTAATTAAAAAACCCATTAAATACAATGACCCTGCACTCTCTCCCAACTTTGAATGTCCTATGTATGGGGCTGAAGAAGAAGATTATGATGAGATTCCAGAAGAGGTCTCACGGTTTCTTGAGCACGAGAAAGATACCATTCATCCATATAAAGAGCCATTGGAAGTGATCAATTTAGGTTCAGAGGAAGATCCGAAGGAAGTCAAGATTGGAGCATTGTTGTATCCTGATGTGAAGAGCAGGTTAATTTAGCTGCTGAAAAAGTATGTGGATATTTTTTCTTGGTCTTATCAAGATATGCCTGGTCTAGATACAGATATTGTAGAGCACCGTTTGCCGTTGAATCCAGAGTGTCCGCCAATCAAACAAAAGTTGAGAAGAACTCACCCAGATATGGCAGTAAAAATCAAAGAGGAGGTTCTAAAGCAGATTAATGCTGGTTTTCTTGTGACGTCAGTGTATCCTAAATGGATTGCCAATATTGTCCCAGTATCGAAAAAGACGGAAATGTCCGCATGTGAGTAGATTACAGAGATCTAAATAAAGCTAGTCCAAAAGATGATTTTCCATTACCACACATTGATATGTTAGTGGCTAGCACATCAAAATTTAAGGTATTCTCGTTCATGGACGTATTTTCCGGGTATAATCAAATAAGAATGGCTCCAGAGGACATGGAAAAAACAACGTTTATCACACCCTAGGGAATATTCTGTTATAGAGTAATTCCCTTCGAGTTGAAGAACGCTGGTGCAGCGTACCAGAGGGTTATGACAACCCTATTCCATGATCTGATGCACAAGGAAATCGAAGTATATGTTGATGATATGATTTCCAAATCCTAGACTGAAGAAGGGCATGTAGAAGATCTGTTGAAGTTGTTTCAGCGATTGAGGAAGTATCATCTCCGCTTGAATCCAAATAAGTGTACCTTCAGTGTCCAATAAGGGAAATTGTTGGGTTTCATTGTTAGCCAGAAAGTAATTGAAGTTGACCCTGATAAAGTCAAGGTAATTCAAGACATGCCAGCACCAAGAACTGAAAATCAAGTCAGAGGTTTCCTCGGGCGTTTGAATTATATTTCCAGATTCATCTCCCACATGACCGCAACATGTGAACCGATCTTTAAGTTGTTAAAGAAATATCAAGGTTGTGTGTGGACGGATGATTGCCAAAGGGCAGTTGAAAGTATTAAAGAATATCTGCTTGAACCTCCTATCTTGCTTCCTCCTGTAGAAGGAATACTGTTGATTATGTATCTGACAGTGTTAGATAAATCCATGGGTTGTATTTTGGGACAACAGGATGAAACAGGGACGAAGGAGTTTTCCATTTATTATCTCAGTAAAAAATTCACTGATTGTGAGTCCCGGTATTCCATGCTGGAAAAGACATGTTGTGCTTTGGCCTGGGCGACAAAGCTTTTGCGGCAGTATATGTTGAATCACACTACTTGGTTGATCTCCAAAATGGATCATATCAAGTACATTTTTGAAAAGCCTGCTCTTACTGGGAGAATTGCCCGCTGGCATATGTTTTTATCTGAATATGATATTGAATATCACACTCAAAAATCTATTAAAAGTAGCGTGTTGGCATATTATCTTGCTCACCAACCAATGGAGGATCACCAGTCTGTAGAATATGAATTCCCCGATGAGGATGTGATGTTCCTGAAAGTGAAAGATTGTGATGAACCATTGCCTGAGGAAGGTCTTGACCCTGAATCTCGTTGGAGTATGGTATTTGATGGAGTTGTGAATTCTTATGGTAAAGGAATTGGTGTTGTGATTGTCACTCCTCATGGATCGCACATTCCTTTTACCGCAAGGTTAACATTTGATTATACTAATAATATGGCCGAATACGAGGCTTGCATCATGGGTCTCGAAGAAGATATTGATAGAATTAAAATTCTAGATGTGTATGGTGATTCAGCTTTGGTAATAAATCAGATTAAAGGAGAATGGGATACTCGTCACCCCGGATTGATCCCTTACAAGGATTATGCTAGAAGATTACTACCCTTCTTCAATAAAGTTGAATTCCATCACATTCCTAGAGATGAAAATCAAATGGCGGATGCTCTGGCAACTCTGGCTTCTATGTACCAAGTGAATACTTGGAATGATATGCCCCGAATTACGGTTCGACGACTGGATAGGCCCGCTCATGTGTTTACAGCAGAGGAGGTAGCAGATGAAAAACCTTGGTGTTATGATATCAAGCATTTTCTTCAGACTCAGGAATACCCGATTGGTGTGTCGAAGAAAGATAGAAAGACATTGAGAAGATTGGTAGGCAGTTTCTTCCTCAGTGAAAATGTGTTGTACAAGAGAAATTATGACATGGTCTTGCTCAGATGCTTGGATAGACACAAAGCAGACATGTTGATGCATGAGATTCATGAAGGTTCATTTGGCACTCATTCCAATGGACATTCGATGGCTAAAAAGATGCTAAAGGTGGGTTACTATTGGCTGACAATAGAGTTCGACTGTTATAAATTTGCAAAGAAGTGCCATAAATGCCAGATTTATGCAGACAAGGTCCATGTGCCTCCGACACTTCTCAATGTGATTTCCTCCCCGTGGCCTTTCTCTATGTCGAGTATTGACATGATTGGGATGATAGAACCCAAAGCTTCGAACGAACACCATTTTATCTTGGTAGCAATTGATTACTTCACCAAGTGGGTGGAGGCTGCTTCATATGCCAATGTTACTAAGCAAGTGGTTATGCGCTTCATTAAGAATAACCTTATATGTTGGTATGGTGTGCCGAGCAGAATCATCATTAACAATGGATCGAATTTGAACAACAAGATGATGATAGAACTGTGCGAAGAATTCAAGATTGTCCATCATAATTCATCTCCATACAAGCCAAAGATGAATGGGGCTGTTGAAGCTGCTAATAAGAATATCAAGAGAATTATCCAGAAAATGGTTGTTACTTATAAGGATTGGCATGAAATGCTCCCTTTTTCTCTACATGGATATCGAACATCTGTCAGCACTTCAACAGGAGCAACCCCGTTCTCCTTGGTGTATGGAATGGAAGCTGTACTCCCTATCGAGGTGGAGATTCCCTCTTTACGTGTGATAATGGAAACCAAATTGACAGAGGCTGAATGGGTCTAGAACAGGTTTGACCAATTGAATTTGAATGAAAAAAGTGGTCCATAATAGAAGCTGACGCAGTCAAGAAATACCTCGCCTAAAGAAATAAGAGAACAGCTCGCTAAGCTGAAAACCCGAAAGGGCGGCTTAGGCAAAAAAGGAGCGTCTCGGTAGTCCGAAAACCCGAAAGGGCGGTCTAGGAAAAAATTAGAGACCTAAATAGAATAAATTTCCCGCTAAGTTGAAAACCCGCATGGGGGGCTTAGGAAAAAGTTAGGGACTTTCTTGGCAAGTAACTACGTCAGACAAGACTAGATCGTTGAAGCAACAATCTTCCCGAATCCTCACCATACTTCAACAGAAGATGCTGCTAAGGGCGGGTTACTATTGGCTGACAATGGAGTCCGACTGTTATAAATTTGCAAAGAAGTGCCATAAATTCCAGATTTATGCAAACAAGGTTCATGTGCCTCCGACACTTCTCAATGTAATTTCCTCCCCGTGGCCTTTCTCTATGTGGGGTATTGACATGATTGGGATGATAAAACCCAAAGCTTCGAACGGACACCATTTTATCTTGGTAGCAATTGATTACTTCACCAAGTGGGTGGAGGCTGCTTCATATACCAATGTTACTAAGCAAGTGGTTGTGCGCTTCATTAAGAATAAACTTATATGTCAGTATGGTGTGTCGAGCAGAATCATCACTGACAATGGATCGAATTTGAACAACAAGATGATGACAGAACTGTGTGAAGAATTCAAGATTGTCCATCACAATTCATCTTCGTACAGGCCAAAGATGAATGGGGCTATTGAAGCTGCTAATAAGAATATCAAGATAATTATCCAGAAAATGGTTGTTACTTATAAGGATTGGCATGAAATGCTCCCTTTTGCTCTACATGGATGTGATCGGTGGATCTGGAACTGACTGTTTAACGCTGGTTCGCGAAATGTCGCGGAAGCAAGAGTCGCCACCGTCTTTTATTTTCTCCAATTGGAAAGGACAAAAGCACAGAAAAATTCCTTAAAGAGATTGCTCTCGGTTCGGGAGGTAGGTTATAGAAAGGGAAGGTGTTAGCACCCTTTCTATCCATGGTTATCCATGGGCTCTTAGATACTTGCTCAATGTGTTTTCAAAATGCTTGTTTGCTTTTCAATGTGGGTTTAAAAAAGTTTCTTTGAAAAATTTCAGATCGACTCGTACGTCAGAGTGTTTGAAAAATTTGCTTTGAAAGCTTTTGAAAAGTGTTGGTGTGAAAAGATTTTGAATTTTTGTTTTGAAGAGAGCAAGTATCCATGAGTCGTCTACCTACCCTAAGGAATTCGTCTGTGTAAATGTCCTTTAAAGTAGTGCCATCCCACCATTGAGAGGTAGGTAGCACCACCGTTGGAGGTGTTCGGGTCAATTCGAGGTTCGGGACATGGTGATCACCAGAGCAATGGGAAGACACCTTAGAAGCTACCCTCATGCCAGGTTCCCGGATCATGAGGACTTACTAAGACGTCCTCTACTCGACGACCACCTTTCGAAAGGCAACAGTGAGGCGTACCCTAGGGGTGGTGTGTGCGAATGGTGTGTTGTTTTCATTGATATTTGTCTTGTCATGTTTGTTGTTTTCTACGCTTGATTTTAATTAAGACATTCATTCTTGCATGCTTTTTAACAGTTTAAAAGTTGCGGAAAAATAAATCTAAGCTATTACAAATGGCGCGGGTCCACATCGCCAAAATTAAACCGGACCCGATTTGACGGAAAATAAAGAAAGCGATAAAATAAAGGTGCGAAAAGTAGAAATTGTTACAAGGCTTTGGGATATGTACATAATTATAATAAACGACATAAAATAAACGTGCGAAATAAAATAATTAAAACAATGGGCGTTGGACCCTTTTGCAACAAATTAAAATTAATAGGAAATTAAAATTAAAAATTAAATGTTTTTTTTGGTATTTTTGTATTTTTTAAGATTTAATGGAAAAGAATTAATTAAAAGTAAAATAAAATGCTAAACCCTAGTTCTAATGTTTTTTTTTTTAGTTATTATGAAAATGTTATATTAAACTAAATTAAACCCTAAATTAATTTATATGCATTTAATTATAAAATAAATAAATAAATAAATAATATTGTGATAAAAAACAAATTAAAGGAATAAAAATTAAACCTAATTCTATTTTTTTGATTTTAGTTATTAAAAGGATTAAAATTATAACCTAATTATACTAAATAATTACATATTAACTTATCTTAAAAAAAAACAATTAAAATAAAATAATTATTAACTTTTTGTCTTTTTCTGAATTTTTCTATATGTTTTTGTATTTTGTTAAAAAAAATAATTAATTAAATAAACAGTAATAAAAATAATAATTAAAACAAGAATAAGAAATAAATAAAATAAAAGAAGAATTTAATAGTAAAGGCAAACCAGGGGGGTAGCCCCAAATTGGAGGTGTTGATCCAAAGGTTCTGGCCCATTAACGCTTTGGTCCATTGACTTTGCCAGTTTGCATGCTAGCGCGTTGACCATTGCGTACATGTTCTTTGAATCTTGGCCATTGATCTGATTCCACTAAGGACGTGGACGTCTGGATGAGGGGGATATATCGTGTACTCCACTACAAACGCTGCATAGGAACACTCATAGAAAAATAATATTGAAAGGTTACACAGACCTGGGGTTCGAACCCAGGTCTTGGATATTGCCAAGAGAGGTACCTGCCAGCTGAGCCATTTGGATTATTTGATATATTAATAATACACAAACAACAAAAGAAAGAATAAGCGCATTAGTGATTAAACGCGCGGAATTTGAAATCAGCGAATCAGTGAGGGACAACACATCGTCTTCCTCACTTTTTCTGAAACATAAGCCTATGGAAACGGTTTTGCACGCGTTGCTGTAGACCACCTACAAGAAAATAACGATTAGACGCTGGGTGTATATAAATTGATCGCGAATGTATGAATCTCTTCGTCTTGGTGTACTGAATGCAATGGTGGTACTGGGATGGCCTAATTTTGCTTGTATTGGGAAACCCCAATTTTGAAACCTGCAAACCCTAACATTTAACAATGGCCAAATCGCCTATATTGCACAAAAATGAAATTAATTGGTATGGTTAGCTTGGAAACTTCATACTGAACAAGAATTCATCAATCAAAATGCAAAAAGATGTATGAATTGTGATATGCGATTTCAAAAGTTTTGTGGCACAGTTCGAGTTCTTGATACCGATTCAGGGCGTTTTGGTAGTTGATATTGATTGGAATTTGATCAGGAGTTCACAAGGAAGCCTTTGGAATGAGTATTAGGGTTGGAATCGACCTCTAACAACGTTTTCAGATTTGAATTTTATGGCAATTTTTTCAAGTGTGCAATGGAGTTTTCAGCGCAGCTTCTAGCCTTCTTCCATTAGGTTTTGATTCAAGCATATGTAATGAATAATTTAGGTCAACAAAACTGGCCAAAATCTCTTGCATTCAAGGATTCCAATATTTGATTTTCCTTAAGGATCTTCCATATCTTTTCATGTGTATTTTGTGCAAATCATATCCCAATGCTCCAAATCTTTCCAAATTGGCTTAGGCACGAATTATTGAGCCTAAAATGTGTACAAAAAGATTCATTAGGTCAAGTTAGATATTTTCTATATATTTAAATAATTTAAATGAATTAATATTAATATAAATTCAAATAAATAAATAAAAAAATGAGAAAATACTTCCCTTTGGGCCCAATGGTCGTGCATAGGCTTGGAATGATGAATCATGGAAGAAAAGTAGGCCCATTGGCAATTTTAGACCATTTGAATCAAAGTTGACTTTTCAAAATTCCCAAAAATTGCCCAACTTCCACAAGGCATAACTTGCTCAATTTTTAAGCTTTTCACATGTTCTTGGACATTTTGGAAAGGTCTTTGAGTCCTCTAACCAATGCCTTTGGTCCCATGTCATTTTGATTTACCAATCTCAAGTTATGGCCTTTGACTTAAAGTCCCTTTTTGTTGACTTTTGAAAATGACCTATAATGTTGAAATTGATAACTTTTTGTGAGAGCATTTCTTGGACTTGGAATATGAATATGAGTTGTAGGAAATGTCTTTCTCTTCAAAATGAGCTTTGGATGGAATTTTTCTGATAATCCATGTGAAAGTTATGCCTTGGTCAATTTTAGTTGACTTTCTCAGCTGTCCAAATATAGTAACTTTTGCATCTTTGATGATTTCTGAGCCAAATTTTGAGAATCATGATCAAGCATTGATCAAATGATGTTTGTGGCTTCAAAATGATATGTTGACCAAAAATTTGAACTTTTGACTGCCAAATGACCATTTTGCCCCTATAGTTGACTGTAGTGCAATTTAGGGTTTTGACTGTGCAATTTTGAGCTGAATGCCTTGAAACTTGATATGAGGATACTTGGCCATATTTGTAAGCATATGAGACTTGATTGGGTCCTTGAAAACTTCCTTTTCTTGATCAGAACACAAACCCTAGTTTTGACTGTATAGGAGACAGTTGAACTGCATAACCCTTGGGGAATTTTGTGACCTTGACTTGACAAATCTTGGAGAATATGGGAGGGCAAATTTTGGGGTGCAACAGTTGCCCCTGTTCAATCTTCTTAGACCTGAGGATGCAGATTGGCTGACGTGCCTTTCGTAATCCGATGGTAAAAGATGATTGAACACTAAAGTGCCCAGAAATTTGCGCTCACATAGTGGCAGTGATGGCGGAATGGGCTTATAGATGCCATTTGGAGATTGCTGGATAGGATGATGGGCTTATAGATGCCATCTGGATGTTGATCGCGTAGGAGATTCCTTAGCGAGAACCTGCATACCTGCAAAAGAGAAAATGAGTACCTGACACGTTGCAGGAGCTGATTTTAGATGCTTGGTATAGATGTGTCTTGACTGGTTACAGGAGCTGAGTCTGGAGCTTCAACCGCTGATGAATGAACCAGGGATGGTTACTGCCTTAGCCTCACTCAACGTCGGAGAGGGAAATATCTGAAAAGGACTTGTCACCTCACACACCGTCGGAGAGGGAAACATAAGAGACTATCACCTCACACTCATCGTCGGAGAGGGGAACATCTGAAAAAGGGATTACTACCTCACACACCGTTGGAGAGGGAACCATAGGAGAATATCACCTCACACTCATCGTCAAAGAGGGAAACATCTGAAAAAGGGATTACTACCTCACACACCGTCGGAGAGGGAACCATAGGGAGAATATCACCTCACACTCATCGTCGGAGAGGGAAACATCAAAAAAGGGATTACTACCTCACACACCGTCGGAGAGGGAACCATAGGAGAATATCACCTCACACTCATCGTTGGAGAGGGAAACATCTAAAAGGGGACTTCTGGAAGCAGTATCAGAACGTCACCATATCTGGTTTACATCTGAAACTATATCTGGAAGGAAATCTGGAAGCAGCGTCAGAACGTCACCATCTCTGGATCATATCTGAAACTATATCTAGAAGGAAATCTGGAAGCAGCATCAGAATGTCACCATATTTGGATCATATCCGAAACTATATCGAGAAGGAATTCTGGAAGCAGTATCAGAACGTCACCATATCTGGATCATATCCGAAACTATATCGAGAAGGAATTCTGGAAGCAGTATCAGAACGTCACCATATCTGGATCATATCCGAAACTATATCGAGAAGGAATTCTGGAAGCAGTATCAGAACGTCACCATATCTGGATCATATCCGAAACTATATCGAGAAGGAATTCTGGAAGCAGTATCAGAACGTCACCATATCTGGATCATATCTGAAACTATATCAAGAAGGAATTCTGGAAGCAGCATCAGAACGTCACCATCTTTGGATCATATCTGAAACTATATCAAGAAGGAATTCTGGAAGCAGCATCAGAACGTCACCATATCTGGTTTACATCTGAAACTACATCTAGAATGAATTGCGATAGTTGATAGTAGTCATTTTTGTATTGATCTTTTTCCTGAAAAGGCAAAACATATTTGTATGCAAAATCATGATGCATGAACTGTATGTCTTCAAGATTAATGAGATCCGTGCCATATGATGCATATGCATGCTATAATGTACGAAGATGTGATGTTTATGAATATGTTTTTGTCTAAGAAAATAAATCCTTGACGGGTGCCGGGAAGTCGTATCCTGGGCTGATGTTGCAGAATAGTTGCCAGAATTCCAATAGACGAAGATAACTCCGTTGGGGAATAAACTTGGCGAATGGAGGATTCTGCGGGGAGAAGAAGACATTCTAGCGACATGCTGGGAAGAAATACTCTGTGGGGAGATGCTTTTGCTGAATTGTTGAGGATGACTCGCTGAGGATACCTTGTTGTATTGGAAGTATGAATGGACTTCGCTGGGGATAAGAAGATTCTGTCGACGACGCTCTTTCCGTGGCTTTTGGCTGAGGATAACCCAATTATATCCTGTTAAGGAAATAACTCTTTAAATAAAGCCGGGCGACGCGTTCGTGCTCTGCGAGGGGATAAGTTTACTGCTTGGGGATATGGACTCCATCTTTCCTGGGGAACCTGGTTGGACTCTCCTGGGGAAGTATTGAACTGTATTGGTTATGTTCTTCCGCGGAGCCTATCCTGATACTTTGGAGGATAGAACCATCAGATTGCTTAGACCGCTCTTTATTGCCCCTGTTTCTATGGGGGAGGCACCTGGGGTGCTGATAGTCGTTGAGGGTCAAACCTTCTTCTGGTAGGCAGATGATAAGATGACGGGACATAGTCGTACGCTTTTTGATTCCTAACTTTTGCCTGGACCGCCCTTTCGGGTTTTCAGTCCACCGGGATACCCATTTTTGCCCAAGCCGCCTTTTCAGGTTTTCGACTTGCCGGGTGTACAGATTTTTTTCATTTCATCCCTCATTTTGCCCGAACCCTTTTGGTTCGCCGGGAAGCCCTTATTTTTTCCTAGGTACGTCGACCTAGCGGGTCCTTGATTTTGCGTAGTATCTTTCGACTGTGTCCACGCTCTTAGAATGCAGGGAGGTGTCCCTGGCTGCTTGTGTTGCCATATTGCCAGAAGGTGTCTGATCGTGCAAGATTCGTTGCTGGAGTGCCCCAAATGACTTAGGCAGAGATTTTCCCCAGGCTTTTTGGCCTTTTGAGAGATTCTCCGACTCTTGATTGGGCTGCCCCAGATGATGGACAATGCTCATGTCTGCCCCTTGATTGGAGATACTCTTGTTCACTAGGCATTTCTCGTGCGAATTTCCCTGCTGTTCAAACAAAAAGTCATATGCAAACAAAGTTATGTTAAAAACGCAACGCTTATGTCTGTCTCGAAGATTTTTGAAAATGCATCTTTTCATAAAACAAGTGAATGTTTGTAAAACGTGATGTCAAACTCCGTATTTACCGTAGGCCTTCAGGAGTCAGGATACCTTTCGTGACAGTATGCTTTCGAACTAACCCATGCTTCAGCTAGGACTTTTAAGGGTTATAACGTGGCCTGGTTCACGGTTTTAAGAAACAAAAGATAAAGGCTCAAAAGTATTTGTACCCACCCGCTCTTCGTGATGTTCTCCAAACTTAAACTCAGTTGACCGTGCGTTAGACCTTGCTTGAGTCTTTGCTTTGATGTTCCAATAATGGTTCAGATGTTGATAACTTATTTTGAATGGGCAGTCATCTTTGTTTTGGTTGAGGGTTTGTGAGACCTCTTTCTTGATTTTGTTATCCCTTTCTTTTTTTTGCCTGAACTGTTTCCTTTTTTTGGAATTACAGTCAGCGGGATACCCCAGTTTCATAAGTCCCCTTTGTAGGTTTAGACTTTTTGGGCTTTTCATTTATGAATTTTGATGATGACTGCCTGTCCTTTTGATTGTTCTGAACCATCACTGTCTTTGTTCGTTTTGTAAAGATGCACTTGGATCAACTGAGAGAACTACCCTGCCCCAGGTTATGATTAAGGGTTTTGATTTTTGAAAATAAAAACTCCTACTTCTTTGGCTCTGATGGGTTGACGAGGGATTATCATCCTTATAACTCCAGTGTTTAGGGATTTGAAACAATGCCTGTACTTCATCAGCGGGATCCGTTCAAAAGCATACTGTAAAGATCGGGGTATCGTTTTCGTCATCCTCCCTCAAGAGGCTTAGAATTTTAGATCCAGAGTTGACATCAGAAAAAATATGAAAAGATATTTGAACATAATGAAAATAATTGTATTAATTTCCAAAACAGACATATGCAATGCATTAATAGAATAAAAGAGTTTGCTATGACATTAATTGTTTGTATAAGCAAAGAAAAGTACAGCTCAAAAATTCAAATAAACAAAAGGCTTCAATGATTTGGCAACGGAGCAGTGATTGTGTTCGGAGTCTCTGGCACTTCAAACTGAATCTCTCCAGCGTCGATCATATCTTGAATCTTATTCTTGAGAGGCCAGCAATTGTCTGTAGTATGCCCCGGGCTATCTGAATGATATGCGCACCTATCGTTGGGATGATAGTTGGGTGCAGAAGTGTCCGGATTCCGAAGAGGAGCCCTTAAGGTGATCAGCCCTGCCTTCAACATTTGTTGCAGTGCTTGATCCAGCGACATGTTGAGTTTGGTATACTGTCGTTTCTCCTTGCGCTGCTGCCCCTGTCCTTGTTGAGCAGGTCCGGGATTGGAGATTTGGATTGCCCCTGCCTCATGACGGCTCTTTTTACCGTGCACGGCATTGGATTCTTTCTTTCCATGATGAGGCTTTTTATCAGCAGGCGCAGCCTCTTGAATTTTCCCAGACCAGATGCCAGCTTCTATTCGCTCTCCAGTCAAGATAAGATCTGTGAATCCAGCAGACGAGTTCCCAATTAGGTGGTTGTAGAATGGACCAGACAGGGTCCCCAAGAACATGTCCACAAGTTCCCGATCCGTCAGAGGTGGTTGTACCCTTCCAGCGAGATCCCTCCATTTCTGCGCATACTCTTTAAAACCTTCACTTGATCCTAACGACATACCCTGGAGTTGGGTACGCATAGGAGCAAGGTCGGCATTATACTGATACTGCTTGTAGAAAGCAGTAGCCAACTCCTCCCAGTTACGAACTTTGGTCCCATCCAGCTGATAGAACCATTCGAGATGAGTCCCTGAAAGACTCTCCTGGAAGAAGTGGATCCATAAATTCTTGTCCACCGTATATGGCTGAATCTTCCGAACATAGGACCTTAGATGCAGCTTGGGACAAGACGCCCCGTCATACTTAGTAAAGGATGGTGCTTTGAACTTCCGAGGAATAACCACACCAGTTGACAAACCCAGATCTCCGAAATCCAGCCCAGGTACCTGTTGAACCTCCATAGCCTTCAACCTATCCTCCAACTGTTTGTACTTGTCCTCAGCCGGAGGGTACTGTTCGTCGTCGAAATCTGTTTCATTGTCAGAGACCACTGGACTGCTTAGGCAAAAAAGAGAACTAAATAGGCAAAAGAAATAAGAGAACAGCTCGCTAAGCTGAAAACCCGAAAGGGCGGCTTAGGCAAAAAAGGAGCGTCTCGGTAGTCCGAAAACCCGAAAGGGCGGTCTAGGAAAAAATTAGAGACCTAAATAGAATAAATTTCCCGCTAAGTTGAAAACCCGCATGGGGGGCTTAGGAAAAAGTTAGGGACTTTCTTGGCAAGTAACTACGTCAGACAAGACTAGATCGTTGAAGCAACAATCTTCCCGAATCCTCACCATACTTCAACAGAAGATGCTGCTAAGGGCGGGTTACTATTGGCTGACAATGGAGTCCGACTGTTATAAATTTGCAAAGAAGTGCCATAAATTCCAGATTTATGCAAACAAGGTTCATGTGCCTCCGACACTTCTCAATGTAATTTCCTCCCCGTGGCCTTTCTCTATGTGGGGTATTGACATGATTGGGATGATAAAACCCAAAGCTTCGAACGGACACCATTTTATCTTGGTAGCAATTGATTACTTCACCAAGTGGGTGGAGGCTGCTTCATATACCAATGTTACTAAGCAAGTGGTTGTGCGCTTCATTAAGAATAAACTTATATGTCAGTATGGTGTGTCGAGCAGAATCATCACTGACAATGGATCGAATTTGAACAACAAGATGATGACAGAACTGTGTGAAGAATTCAAGATTGTCCATCACAATTCATCTTCGTACAGGCCAAAGATGAATGGGGCTATTGAAGCTGCTAATAAGAATATCAAGATAATTATCCAGAAAATGGTTGTTACTTATAAGGATTGGCATGAAATGCTCCCTTTTGCTCTACATGGATGTGATCGGTGGATCTGGAACTGACTGTTTAACGCTGGTTCGCGAAATGTCGCGGAAGCAAGAGTCGCCACCGTCTTTTATTTTCTCCAATTGGAAAGGACAAAAGCACAGAAAAATTCCTTAAAGAGATTGCTCTCGGTTCGGGAGGTAGGTTATAGAAAGGGAAGGTGTTAGCACCCTTTCTATCCATGGTTATCCATGGGCTCTTAGATACTTGCTCAATGTGTTTTCAAAATGCTTGTTTGCTTTTCAATGTGGGTTTAAAAAAGTTTCTTTGAAAAATTTCAGATCGACTCGTACGTCAGAGTGTTTGAAAAATTTGCTTTGAAAGCTTTTGAAAAGTGTTGGTGTGAAAAGATTTTGAATTTTTGTTTTGAAGAGAGCAAGTATCCATGAGTCGTCTACCTACCCTAAGGAATTCGTCTGTGTAAATGTCCTTTAAAGTAGTGCCATCCCACCATTGAGAGGTAGGTAGCACCACCGTTGGAGGTGTTCGGGTCAATTCGAGGTTCGGGACATGGTGATCACCAGAGCAATGGGAAGACACCTTAGAAGCTACCCTCATGCCAGGTTCCCGGATCATGAGGACTTACTAAGACGTCCTCTACTCGACGACCACCTTTCGAAAGGCAACAGTGAGGCGTACCCTAGGGGTGGTGTGTGCGAATGGTGTGTTGTTTTCATTGATATTTGTCTTGTCATGTTTGTTGTTTTCTACGCTTGATTTTAATTAAGACATTCATTCTTGCATGCTTTTTAACAGTTTAAAAGTTGCGGAAAAATAAATCTAAGCTATTACAAATGGCGCGGGTCCACATCGCCAAAATTAAACCGGACCCGATTTGACGGAAAATAAAGAAAGCGATAAAATAAAGGTGCGAAAAGTAGAAATTGTTACAAGGCTTTGGGATATGTACATAATTATAATAAACGACATAAAATAAACGTGCGAAATAAAATAATTAAAACAATGGGCGTTGGACCCTTTTGCAACAAATTAAAATTAATAGGAAATTAAAATTAAAAATTAAATGTTTTTTTTGGTATTTTTGTATTTTTTAAGATTTAATGGAAAAGAATTAATTAAAAGTAAAATAAAATGCTAAACCCTAGTTCTAATGTTTTTTTTTTTTAGTTATTATGAAAATGTTATATTAAACTAAATTAAACCCTAAATTAATTTATATGCATTTAATTATAAAATAAATAAATAAATAAATAATATTGTGATAAAAAACAAATTAAAGGAATAAAAATTAAACCTAATTCTATTTTTTTGATTTTAGTTATTAAAAGGATTAAAATTATAACCTAATTATACTAAATAATTACATATTAACTTATCTTAAAAAAAAACAATTAAAATAAAATAATTATTAACTTTTTGTCTTTTTCTGAATTTTTCTATATGTTTTTGTATTTTGTTAAAAAAAATAATTAATTAAATAAACAGTAATAAAAATAATAATTAAAACAAGAATAAGAAATAAATAAAATAAAAGAAGAATTTAATAGTAAAGGCAAACCAGGGGGGGTAGCCCCAAATTGGAGGTGTTGATCCAAAGGTTCTGGCCCATTAACGCTTTGGTCCATTGACTTTGCCAGTTTGCATGCTAGCGCGTTGACCATTGCGTACATGTTCTTTGAATCTTGGCCATTGATCTGATTCCACTAAGGACGTGGACGTCTGGATGAGGGGGATATATCGTGTACTCCACTACAAACGCTGCATAGGAACACTCATAGAAAAATAATATTGAAAGGTTACACAGACCTGGGGTTCGAACCCAGGTCTTGGATATTGCCAAGAGAGGTACCTGCCAGCTGAGCCATTTGGATTATTTGATATATTAATAATACACAAACAACAAAAGAAAGAATAAGCGCATTAGTGATTAAACGCGCGGAATTTGAAATCAGCGAATCAGTGAGGGACAACACATCGTCTTCCTCACTTTTTCTGAAACATAAGCCTATGGAAACGGTTTTGCACGCGTTGCTGTAGACCACCTACAAGAAAATAACGATTAGACGCTGGGTGTATATAAATTGATCGCGAATGTATGAATCTCTTCGTCTTGGTGTACTGAATGCAATGGTGGTACTGGGATGGCCTAATTTTGCTTGTATTGGGAAACCCCAATTTTGAAACCTGCAAACCCTAACATTTAACAATGGCCAAATCGCCTATATTGCACAAAAATGAAATTAATTGGTATGGTTAGCTTGGAAACTTCATACTGAACAAGAATTCATCAATCAAAATGCAAAAAGATGTATGAATTGTGATATGCGATTTCAAAAGTTTTGTGGCACAGTTCGAGTTCTTGATACCGATTCAGGGCGTTTTGGTAGTTGATATTGATTGGAATTTGATCAGGAGTTCACAAGGAAGCCTTTGGAATGAGTATTAGGGTTGGAATCGACCTCTAACAACGTTTTCAGATTTGAATTTTATGGCAATTTTTTCAAGTGTGCAATGGAGTTTTCAGCGCAGCTTCTAGCCTTCTTCCATTAGGTTTTGATTCAAGCATATGTAATGAATAATTTAGGTCAACAAAACTGGCCAAAATCTCTTGCATTCAAGGATTCCAATATTTGATTTTCCTTAAGGATCTTCCATATCTTTTCATGTGTATTTTGTGCAAATCATATCCCAATGCTCCAAATCTTTCCAAATTGGCTTAGGCACGAATTATTGAGCCTAAAATGTGTACAAAAAGATTCATTAGGTCAAGTTAGATATTTTCTATATATTTAAATAATTTAAATGAATTAATATTAATATAAATTCAAATAAATAAATAAAAAAATGAGAAAATACTTCCCTTTGGGCCCAATGGTCGTGCATAGGCTTGGAATGATGAATCATGGAAGAAAAGTAGGCCCATTGGCAATTTTAGACCATTTGAATCAAAGTTGACTTTTCAAAATTCCCAAAAATTTCCCAACTTCCACAAGGCATAACTTGCTCAATTTTTAAGCTTTTCACGTGTTCTTGGACATTTTGGAAAGGTCTTTGAGTCCTCTAACCAATGCCTTTGGTCCCATGGCATTTTGATTTACCAATCTCAAGTTATGGCCTTTGACTTAAAGTCCCTTTTTGTTGACTTTTGAAAATGACCTATAATGTTGAAATTGATAACTTTTTGTGAGAGAATTTCTTGGACTTGGAATATGAATATGAGTTGTAGGAAATGTCTTTCTCTTCAAAATGAGCTTTGGATGGAATTTTTCTGATAATCCATGTGAAAGTTATGCCTTGGTCAATTTCAGTTGACTTTTTCAACTGTCCAAATATAGTAACTTTTGCATCTTTGATGATTTCTGAGCCAAATTTTGAGAATCATGATCAAGCATTGATCAAATGATGTTTGTGGCTTCAAAATGATATGTTGACCAAAAATTTGAACTTTTGACTGCCAAATGACCATTTTGCCCCTACAGTTGACTGTAGTGCAATTTAGGGTTTTGACTGTGCAATTTTGAGCTGAATGCCTTGAAACTTGATATGAGGATACTTGGCCATATTTGTAAGCATATGAGACTTTATTGGGTCCTTGAAAACTTCCTTTTCTTGATCAGAACACAAACCCTAGTTTTGACTGTATAGGAGACAGTTGAACTGCATAACCCTTGGGGAATTTTGTGACCTTGACTTGACAAATCTTGGAGAATATGGGAGGGCAAATTTTGGGGTGCAACAATGGATATCGAACATCTGTCCGCACTTCAACAGGAGAAACCCCGTTCTCCCTAGTGTATGGAATGGAGGTTGTACTCCCTATCGAGGTGGAGATTCCCTTTTTACGTGTGATAATGGAAACCAAATTGATAAAGGTTGAATGGGTCCAGAACAGGTCTGACCAATTGAATTTGATTGAGGAGAAGAGAATGACGGCTTTGTGTCATGGCCAGTTATATCAAAGAAGAATGAAGAAATCTTTTGATAAAAAGGTCAAACCTCGTGAATTCAAAGAAGGTGACCTCATGCTCGGGAAGATCATGTCTTTCAACGTTGATTCTAGGGGCAAGTGGACTCCCAATTTTGAAGTCCTATATGTTATCAAGAAAGCTTTCTCTGGCGGTGCATTAATTCTTGAAACTATGGATGGTGAGGAGTTCCCATGTCCCATGAATGCTGACGTAGTCAAGAAATACTTCGCCTAAAGAAATAAAAGAACAACTCGCTAAGCTGAAAACCCGAAAGGGCGGCTTAGGCAAAAAAGGAGCGTCTCGGTAGGCCAAAAACCTAAAAGGGCAGTCTAGGCAAAAATTAGAGACCTAAACAGAATAAATTTCCTGCTAAGTTAAAAACCCGCAAGGGCAGCTTAGGCAAAAGTTAGGGACTTTCTTGGCAAGTAACTACTTCAGACAAGACTTGATCGTTGAAGCAACAATCTTCCCGGATCCTCACCATACTTCAACAGAAGCTGCTGCTCAGGATTTCAAAAGTTGTTAGAGGTGATAGGGGTCATTGTATCTCAATGTATATTTTCCATTATATATTACCATCTTTCAAACTTTGTAATCATCTATGGAGTCTCGCCATTCGCAGACTACCATTCTATTAATGAAATTTGAGCTTTTACCCAATTCTTTGTATTTCTTATTTTATTTAGCTTGCAAAGAATCCATTTATTATCGATAATAACTTTCAAAGCAAAAAAGATTAAATAACAAAATTGATTTTTCAAAAAAAGATTTTACAATCTGCTTTTACTTTGAGATTTATGATGAAACAATGACAACAAAAATGGTGATCCCAAGAATGGACAAACTCTAGTTGTTTTAAGAAGTTTTTGTTCCCCTCGGGAAGGTTTGCTCAGGATGTTTTCACCGTATTGGGTTTATGATTTTCGTATCCTCGATCAAGTTTGGATTCATTTCTCCTCTTTTCTGAGTTTTCATGATGTGAAGTTTCAATCCGCATTTTCTCCGGTGAAGTTTTCATTTGGCCTAATAGAAGTTCTTTTTCCAGAGAAGTTGGTATCATAACCACTCTTGAAGAACGTAGGTCCCTTGTTTCTTTAAGTGAAGGATGTATTATGGTTTTCCCTTTGTGGATGTAGTGTTAACCTCCCTAATGAAGTAGGCCTGAATTCGCCAGTGAATGTTTGGATGTTTTGGTGTCAGTCTTCTTTACTTGAGACTGGTTTTGCAATCTCCAGTAGGAATGTTACTTTTAAAAACGCTTGTTTCCCCGTTAAAGCCTGAAGAAGGATGTTCTATCCTTGTATCTATATTATTCTGTCACTTTGTTTTGCTTACTTCTGGATTATGTCGCTCCCCAGTAAAGCTAAAGCAGCCAGTAGGTTTTATTTCCTCAGTTGGCATTTACCTTTTCTTAGAATAATCATCTTGGATGAAGTTTAGCCGAGTGTTGTTAGTGCCCGAGGTGGTTTTGCCTGGTTATTCCCAATGTTGTATATCTGTTTTGTCAGCATACACACAATAACACTCATACATTCATACATACATCATGCATAGCTAAAATTGGAAAATCATTATTCATTGACATTTGTTAATATTTTTGTTGATATATCATCCTGTTTTGCAGAGTTACGTTATCCTCTCTTTAATAGAGTGTTGGCCTTAAGCAGAAAGCGTATATTCTTTCAATTTCCCCACTGAGTTGTCCCTAGTGAAAGATTTTTGCTTTAGCGTTCCTGTACAGCTCCTTGTTTGGATGGATTTTGTTTTCCCTCTTTAGTTTATTTCTCAAAGGATGTATTTTGGTTTACTGTTTCATTCTAGTTTATTTCTGGTTTGAATCTGTGGTTCCATGACAATATTATTTACTTTGGATTTTTGAAAACTTCAAGTTTTGGTTGGTGCATTTATTTTGCGCGAGAAGACTTTATCTCCTCAGCATGAATATCGTGGCATCTCCCCAGGAAGTCATATTTCTTTATCCAGGAAGTCATATTTCTCTCCCCAGGAAGTCATATTTCTTTCTCCATGAAGTCATATTTCTCTCCCTAGGAAGTCATATTTATTTCTCCGGGAAGTCATATTTCTCTCCCCAGGAAGTCATATTTCTTTCTCCGAGAAGTCATATTTCTCTCCATATAAAGTCATTTCTTTTTACAATCCTCCATGACAACAAGTAGCAGGTCTCTTTATTTGAGTAACTTGTGCTTCCCTGTAAAATTCGACGTAACTTTTTTTTGCTATCTCCTCTATGAGTGAATAGTTTGCAGTTTATCGTCAGATTACGCCAACGGATGGCAAGACTTTCAATATCACAGAAACAGCTCATTGTTAAATCTTTGCAAGTGGAAGTCTCTTTATTTGAGACAGCTTATATATTATCCTTTCCAAGCGGAGTGCCTTGGTTAAAAAACAAGTTGAGACCCGTTCTAGGTGAAACGCCAGAATCTTGGGGAAACTTGTTATCTTTTTTCTACCCTCAGTGAATGTTGGTAGTTCATCGTCAGTGAACGGCGATGCAATGATATATTCTCTTTCTACCTTCAGTGAAAGTTGGTAGGACATCGGCAGTGAACGTCGATGTTTGTTATCTTTTTGCTACCCTCAGTGAACGTTGGTAGTTCATCCTTAGTGAACGGTGGTGCTATGATATTTTCTCTTTCTACCTTCAGTGAAAGTTGGTAGGACATTGGCAGTGAATGTCGATGTTTGTTATCTTTTTGCTACCCTCAGTGAACGTTGGTAGTTCATCGTCAGTGAATGGCGGTGCTATGATATTTTCTCTTTCTACCTTCAGTGAAAGTTGGTAGGACATCGGCAATGAACGTCGATGTTTGTTATCTTTTTGCTACCCTCAGTGAACGTTGGTAGTTCATCGTCAGTGAATGGTGGTGCTATGATATTTTCTCTTTCTACCTTCAGTGAAAGTTGGTAGGACATCAGCAGTGAACGTCGATGTTTGTTATCTTTTTTCTACCTTCAATGTAGTTCATCGTCAGTGAACGGAGGTTCTATGATATATTCTCTTTCTACCTTCAGTGAAAGTTGGTAGGACATCAACAGTGAATGTCAATGTTTGTTATCTTTTTGCTACCTTCAGTGAACATTGGTAGTTCATCGTCAGTGAACAATGGTGCTATGATATTTTCTCTTTCTACCTTCAGTGAAAGTTGGTAGATCACCATCAATGAAAGTTGGTGTTTGTTATCTTTTTGCTACCCTCGGTGAACGTTGGTAGTTCATCATCAGTGAACGGCGGTGCTATGATATTTCTTTTCTCTCTACCTTCAGTGAAAGTCGGTAGGACATCAGCAGTGAACATCAATTTTTGTTATCTTTCTCTCTGCCTTCAGTAAACGTCGGTAGCTTCGCCTTCGATAGAAGTTAGTGTATCCTTTGACCATTTTACCATCCTCTTTGATTCAGGTCTTTTGATCCACCAGTGATTTATTTTCCTGGTGGGGTCGCTCTCTTGTTTATTTATTATTGTTACATCCCTAGTAGTGATTTGCTTCCCTTTGGAATTGTCCATGTGCATTCATGATCATAAACATTTGCATGGCATCTTAGGGCCAAAAATAGGGTTTGTTTTATATTTAAGTATCTTCGATCGCGTCGACATGAAGATTTTTAACCTTCGTATCACTGAATAGAAGAAACTTAAATAAAGGCAGTTGTTGTACCCTAATTTTTGCCCCTAAGATCCCTTCATCATACCATGATGATTCATTCACAACAAGATCACACTAGGATTCTTGGTTCCCCTCCCTATATGTAGCTTTGCCCTTTTGAGGAATCCCCAAGCACCTTGACTTATGTTCTTTTGTGATCATGAATATTGTTTTTGTCTTGATTTCTTCTTTCAACTAAATAAAATGCAATGTTGGTTTGTCTTGCTTGTTATCCATGTAGGTAAAGACAATGGGATTTAAAAAAGTTACCCCATGGGTTCATGAGTTTATTTCCATGCCCTAGTCAATAAAGCTTGAGAATTTCAAACCTCACCATTGGCTTGGTTTTGAAAGAGTTGGCATGGCAAGGTTGTTTTGGTTCATCACATTTCAAGGTTATCAAATTTTGTTGAAAAGCACAAGGGATTGATTGAAGAAGTTGTCATGGTTGGACAAGATTTTATTCCATTTGGTCACAAGTGTATATTTCTCTCAATGTTCAAGATATGTAAGTGGTTTTGGTTGCTATGAGTTCTCATTATCATCCTCAACAACTTCTATTTACAAATCATGTGTGTTAGTACAAGAAGTTTGTTCAAAATTGTAAAATTTCCTCAAAGCATTCTCTTGATCTAAGGAGTTAGGGTTTTGAACTTCAAAGGAATATATCTTGCTCATATCTTGGTATTTTTGAGTGATTCCAAAGACATCTTTCTCTTCAAAGGGTTATTAACAAATTACTTCAAAAGTTTCAAGGAGTTGTCATGAGGAAGAGACTCAATAAGGAAGAAAGATTACGAGTCCTCCAGATGAATCCTCAATTTTCCATGTGTGACTTCAAATGATCATAACTTGGTCAATTTTTATAACCTTGAGCCCATTATTTTTCCATAATGATCTTGAAGGTGTTAAATTTAAGCCTTCTTTTATGTGCAAAGTGACAAAATTGATAGAAGTTGGCTTAAGTATGCAAAAGATTATAGGTCATTTCATGATTTTTTGCCAACTTCAACAATTCATAACTCTCTCAATTTTTGGAGATTTTGAATGGTTCAAGTTTCAAAATGTCATTCAAGAGATCTACTTCATGCCATCTTTTTTTTGTCAAGAGAAAATTCCAAGTGGAAGGCCATGTTTGGGTGCAAGACATTATAGGTCATTTTTGAAAAAGAACTTGAAATATTTCTAAGTATGGAAAGTCAACTCTTTTTCTCCAACTTTGACTCAACATAACTTTCAGCTCAAGCATCCATTTGATTCCATTCTTTTTCCATTGCAAAGCTTGTAACCTCATCTTTCTAAAGCATCAAGAATCATGCCTTAAGACCCCTTGAGCTGAAAATGCCATTGTTTCAAAAGTGGTAACTTGGAATTGAAATTTCATTGCAAGTCAGAATTTGAATTTCATGTTACAATCTCTAAACCTCAAATTAGCACGCGTTTTAGGTCTAAGCATGATTAGCCAACTTTCCCAAGTGGATTAGTGCATCAAAACGCGCGTTTTGGATGAGTTTTGACAAAAGAGAAGTCACATTTTCTTCATGATGTAGACCCACACGAATTCCATCCAAATTGCATCATTCACCCTTTCTTTTGATCCCATTTGCTTCTCCTATAAATACATGAGCAATCCCATTCATTTTTCTCAAGCTTGGATAACCAGAATCACCCTGTCAAACTTGTTCCACAACTCAGAATTCAGTAACTTCAAAATCCATTCTCGAGCCTTTTTCTATGCAATTTTTCCATCAATTCACCTTCCTTGATCTTCCCTGAAGTTAACCATATAATTACATTCAAGAATCCTGCCCTATATTGCTCCATAGAAGTCCAGTTTCAGAGCTCTACAACTCAACTTCAATAGGTAGATTCCTTCATCAATTCTTCAAAACTCTGATATCATTGTGTTTCTCTCATTTCCCTGGTTCTAGTCGCAACACTTACCTTTTACTGGAAACACGTTTTGACCATGAAATTTCAAATCCCTTTTCAAAACTTTCTTTCCAAATTGCTTGAGCTACAGTTTAATAAATTTGGCGTGAGGGTGTGGTTGTCTTCGTCTTGAAGAGATGAAGCAAACGACATAGGTCTGAGCTTCTGATTTTACAGTTTGAGAGACCTGAAAATCACGTTGGCTGGAGGTTGAAGATGACCTACGTGTCATCTTCCAACCAATGATGGTACGCCACTTGGTATTTTTGAAAATCTGATTTATATTTGATTCTATACTTTATCCACTAATGACCATGATATGCACAGTGCGCCAGATCCCTTGGATTTGATTACTAACGCATTTTGACTCTCATCCAATGGTCCACATATTTTTACTTTTATTTTCTTTTCTGATTTTTATATTTTAATTATTTTAAATTTCAAAAAATTATAGAAAATTCATTTTAAGTCCAAAAAATCTGAAAAAATTATGTAAAAATATTTTGATTATTCTCTTTCTGATTTTTATTTTTTCACAATTTAATTTTGTGTTTTGGTATTTTTTATAAATTTACACTTTATTTGAATTGTTTTAAATGTTTAAAAATACTTTTATATATTTTTAAATTTTGAAAAAATTATGGAGTGATCCAATGATATTGTGACAAATATTGGTGACCTTATTTTATTTTTGTTTCTGACCTTACTATTTTTTATCATTTTTGGTTTGTTTTACCCATTTCTTTTAATTTTAAAAATTGTTTCTGACTTTAAAAAATTACCAAAAAAATTGTAAAATTATTTGAGCATTTTTCGGATTTTTCTACGGTCTTACTTTTTATTTCTTGATTAATTTGAACATAGTTGATATTTTTCTCTTTATTTTCTATTTTTAAACATTATTTTTAAACCCTTTTGCATATATTAAAATTAATATTATTTTGTGACTATTTTCTGGCTGATCTTGGGTTAAATTTTGGATCATGAACTTTATTAACATCATTGGATCCATGGTGTTGAGTTTAACTCCACAAAAATAGATGAATAATTTTAATAATAGTTTGATTAAATTTAATTCAAAAGTGGTTTGTATACTCTCTCTCATCCCTCTTAATCTCATCCCCTTCTTATTGCACTAAATATTGTTGGAGCATGATCTCTATACCATGTCTCAGAACAAATGGTGCATAGATTTCTATTGACCGGCCTCAAAATAGGTGTGACTTCTATATAAGTCCACTTACGATTGCTTAACATAATGCTAAATTTTGTCCCGATTCGAATAAATGATCATTCGTGGCCCAAACTTATGTTTGCAAGCCCAAGTATGTTAATTTGATCTCTTTGATCCAATAACTTTCAGATTCATTGTGTGGAGGCTTTGGTTCTACCAATCCTCTAATGGATCTACAACACCTTTGGTCAGCGCGGATCACTTAAACATTGTTGATCATTAAATGGAACTTGTGAGAATTCCAAATGGATGATATACTTGACAAAAAGCAAATGCAACTTGTTGTGTGGAGGCTTTGGTTCTACCAATCCCCTAATGAGTTCCAAATGCAAGTTTCAAGATGATCATCCAACTAACCACTAATCACTAATAATTGACTTTATCCTTTATTTTTATTATATGCCCCTTTTATTCTTATGCACTATTTACTTTTAGCATTTACATTTCATGCCGTTTTCATCTTTGCTCAGTTGAGTATTTACTTTCTTGTCATTTTTACTTTGCTCACTTGATCTTTTATTTTTTTTAAGATACTTAATAATCAACATAAACCATAAAAATCTTTAATGGTACTTGGACTATTTGGTTACTATCCTTGGCATTATGGAACACGGGACTTTTTTTCTTGGACTTAGGATTAGAAGCCTTGGCCTATCTTGGAAGACCTTGTGATCTTATTTGATTATTTTGTCTGGAGTTCTTGAGGTTTACCTCAAGACATTGGGTTGCTTGTTTGTTTTTATGTGCAGGTTTTTGTGATTACACCCTTTGTTTGTAATCTGGAATTCACCCGTATACAGCCGTTACTCTGCCCAATTTTTATGAAGACTTAATACACTTGAAGTTTGGTTCTCTCAAGAGGTCCAGTATTTTTTGCTTGATTTGTTTTCAATCCAAGGAATGGTAATTCTATCTTGGCTCATGATGTCAAGTATTGACTTCTTGTTGGTTAGATGGTTCTTATCCCTAGCTTTTACCTTATGCTTTAGGATAGTCCCTTCTTCTCCTCCCATCTTCTTTAATTTCAAAAAATTTCTTTCTCCTTTTGTAAACTCTTGTTTTTTAAACTTGAACCACTTTCATAATAAACTTGGACGTATGTCCATCCATTTTCAAATCATTTTCATAAATAAACTCCAATCAACTTAACAATACTTTAATATTTTTGTGAGAAGACTAAAAGTCAATCAATCTCATTCAAACCATTTTTCCACTTCGGCTTTTATCTTTAAAACTTTTTTCAAAAGATTGAACTCTTGTCAATCCTTGTAGTGATGCAAACAACTATAATTCTACAATATGTAGTGAAGAGAGATATTTCCCACTTGGGTGTTGAGTGAGGCATTATTGATTTTAAGATCCAGGCCATATCCTCCACTTTGAGATGATGCAAATTCTCCTTTCTCATAATTGTGGGTAGTAGGTATGTTTTCCACACGGACAATGATGATGATGTTTTATCTCATAAAATTAACCAACACATTTGTGTTTTAAATTTTTAAAAGAGGAACTACGTGTACCTTGATCCCCTATTGCATGAAAAGGTGGTACGTAGGCATTAAAGGTTCGCAACCGCGGCGCGTGCAAAAAATTATAAAATAAATATATTTCTTTTCTCACCTCCACCATCCATTTTTATACAAAATTTTTCATAGAAAAATATACAGATTTTACAAAGAGGTTCTTGTGGAGTACCGTAGATGTTTAGGGTGCTAATACCTTCCCTTTGCATAACCAACCCCCTTACCTTGAATCTTTCCCCTTCTTTTTGGGTTATTCGCTCTTTTACCATTCCTTTGGAAACAATAAAATGCGGTGGAGATTTTTATATTGATTTGTATAAGTCAAGTCAATCCAATGGCTTAGTCTTAAAACATTTCAACCGCTACAGGTGGGAAAACGAAGCTCCCCGAATCACCATTGAGAGATTGGATGAGTCAGCACACTGTTGTGAGATTGATACCGAAGAGGTGGAAGACAAACCATAGTTTCAGAGTAAAAAGGTATCTCGAGACTCAAGAGTATCCCGAGGGGGAATCTATCAATGATAAGAAGTTTCTGAGAAGGTTCGCTGCGAAATTCTTCCTCAGTGTTGAAATCCTCTACAAGCGCAACCATGACTCTACCTTACTGCGGTGTGTAGACAAGAGCGAAGTAGAGAGGATTATGACAGTTCTACATGAAGGTACCTTCGGAACCCATTCAAGTGGACATACCATTCCTAAGAAGATCCTACGGGCAGGATACTACTGGTCCACTATGGAAGCAGATTGTTATCAGCACTCCCGAACTTGTCATAAGTGCTAAATCTACGTTGATAAGGTGCATGTGCCTCTGGTTCCTTTGAACGTCTTGACAGCTCCGTGGCCTTTTACAATATGGGGCATTGACATGATCGGAGAAATCAGGCCTACCGCTTCCAATGGACATCACTTCATCCTGGTGGCCATAGATTACTTCACAAAATGGGTTGAGGCGGCCTCTTTTGCTACTGTGACCAAGAACATTGTTGCGTGGTTTATCTGACATAATTTGATATGTCGGTATGGTGTGCTCGAGAGAATTATTGACAATGGTACAAATCTGAACAACACGATAATCACTGAGCTTTGTAAGCAATTCAAGATACAACACCATAACTCTTCTCCCTACCAGCCGAAGATGAATGGCCTTGTTGAAGTGGCTAACAAGAACATCAAGAAGATTATACAGAAGATGACGATTGTGATACGGTGGCAGAATCGACTGTTATACTGGTTTGCATTTTGTATTCGCAAATGTCGCGGTAAGCAAGAGTCGCCACCAAATTTTATCTTATCCAATCAGGAAAAGGAAAAAGAACAGAAAAAACCTTTTTCGAGAATATTTCTAAGTACGGGGGGTAGATTATAGAAAGGGAAGGTTTTAGCACCCTTTCTATCCATGGTTTTCCACAGGCTCTTAGGTACTTGCTCATTTTTAAATTGCTTGTGTATGCTTGTTTTGAAAAAGCTTTACTTCGTGATGACCCTTGTATCAGTCCTCAAGAGTGTGACGAAGTTGTTTTGAAAATTGTTTGAAAAGTGTTTGTGTGAAAAAGTTTGTTTGATTTATTGAGAAAGTACTTAAGAGTTAATCTACCTACTCGAAAAAAGTCTGTTCATTTTCCTTTTGACAGCGCTATCCCATTATTAAGGAATAGGTAGCATCGTCGTTGGAGTTTTAAGGGACGTTTGAAGGGACAGATACGGTCACAAAAGCAATGTTAGGGAATTTTAGTAACCCTCCTAAAGCCTTAAAGATCTTTTCCGAGGCAACATCTGAATGGGTCATTTTTAGATCTTTCAGGGCTAGAGGATGACCGCTAACAAACCCTATACTTCATGATTGTTTAACCAAAGGCAATCGGAGTGGAGTAAACCCTAGGAGTGAGCATGTACGAGTGAATTTTTCAGTTAATTTGTCTCTGCACATTTAGGGTTTTCTACCGTATTAATTTTCAATTAATCTTTCCATACAATCCTATTAACATACATCTAACAGTTTATAATTGCGAAAATTAAAATGCGAAAAGTTTAAAGTTCTAGCTATTACATGGCTTTCGCATATACATAATTATTTTTTATTGTAAAATAAAATGCAGAATTAAAACCTAGTTAAAACTATTACAAACTCGGAGCAGTTAAAAAATTATATAAAAAATAATTAAAATGCGTGCGACGAACTAAATGCGGGGATAATTATAAAGCTTAAAAAATCTAATTGAGAAAAATATTTAAGTTATTTTTGAAGAAAAAAAATTAATTATATACAAAATTAACCATAATTTCTAGTTGATTTTAATTACAAAAAAAAGAATTAAATTAACCTAATTTTTAGTTAAACTAATTAATTAAAGAAAATAAAAATTTTATGAAAAAAAATGATTTTTGGTGTTTTGTGATTTTTGATTTGAAAAATAAAAATGATTTAATTTTGAGGTTATTTTTATAAAAGATAAAATAATTAGTAAATAATTAAAAAGAAATAAGAAAAGATAAAATGGGCCCGTGCTCATGAGTAAAGCTGGGGGTGTAATGCTGAATTTGCTTGGGCCCAAAGCTGAAGCCCAGTCCTTGCGCTGAATCCCATGTGAGACCCTTCTGGTGGCGTACCATGGTCCTGCAGTGGCGTGCATTGGATCTGGACAGACGATGTATCCATTGGCTGGATGGTAGTAGTGCATGGTAGGCGTCTGGATGAGAGTAGCATGTGATCTGTAAAAAAATTGAAATAAAGAAAACACTGGGACATGGGATCGAACCCGGGTCCTCATGCTCAACACCAACACGCCTAGCCATATGGGCTATCGTTCCTATTTGTTAATATAATGACAACAAAATATAATATATGAAATCAAGTATTTGCATCAAAACACGCGCGAATATTCAAATCAGCCAGTGGTGGTTAGACACGTTATCGTCTTCCTCCTCATCCGTCGTATTAGATCCCTGCACTTTTACCTACGGAAAAATGTTTGTAGCCATAGCCATGCAAACTTCAAAAATCATCAAAACGCATGATAAATACATTCTAATAACATGGTTCAATTTGTCTTGAACCCACGAACATCATAGTATCCTTTTCGTTGGCCAATTTAACCTGTATAGAGAAGCCCTAAAATGAACTCAAAAACCCTAGTAATGGCAAACGAGTATGTAAGCATCAAAAATTCAATTAAACCATTCAGTCATGTTACAAACACATCAACAATCACAAATATAACATTCAAATATGTTAATGATGCAAGAATTACTGTAATCAATTTTGAAAAAGAGGGCAAACCGTATGAGGTCTAGGGAGTGATTTTGGGAGCGAGAGTGCTTGCTACTAATTGTGTTAGCTTCTGGGAAGGTTCAGGAATCTATTGGTGGTCGTAGAATGGCCTGAATCAACCTCTAAGTCCAAGAATGATCTCTCACTTTCTTGCAAATTTTTGAGTTTTTGTCCTCTGTTTTCCACGACTGCTAGCCTCTCTTCTACACTTGGTCTTACTCAATATATATCCCTGAATGAATTAGGGTTATAAAAACTACATGTATCTTTGAAAATTTTGAAGATTTGATCTCATTCCTTCCTTGTATGATTTGTTTCCAAATTAGGCCTAATCATGCCATTCTTGTGCCAATACACCTTGATTCGATTTTATCCTAATATGTCAACAGAATTAGCTTGTGATCCTGTCCAAAAATCAGATCAAAACAAATCTTTGCTATTAGTTGTCATTTATTTGATTTAATTCAATTTTTAATTAATAAAAAATCAAAATAAAATGGAAAATGAAGCAAGTAATGTGTGGGTGAATATTTGGGTCGTGGACCATGTTATGAGCGAGGTGCAAGCATAAAAAGTTAGGCCCATTTAACAAAAAGTGTATTTTTGAGCACATTTGACTTTTGGCAATTTCGCAAAAATGGTCAACTTTGACAAGGCATATCTATTCCAATTTTAACCCTAGAGAGGTGTTATTGAACTTTTTAGAAAGCTTAGTATGTCCCCTAAATAACCCTTTTGGTCTCATCTCAATTGGGTCTTCCATGTTCATGTAAGAAGCTTTTACCTAAACAGTGTTTTTTTTTACTTTTCAAAAGGACCTATAATATAGAAATTCATATCTTTTTGTGAGTGCATATTTTAAACTTGAGGGATGAATATTAATTGTATATAATTGCATCCTCTTCAAATCGAGCCTTGGATGTAAAATTTCTGATAAAGTATGAGGAAGTTATGCTTGGTCAAAGTTTGGTTGACTTTTCCTGAGAAACCCTAATTTAGCAACTTTTGAGTTTTGATGAATTAGGAGCATTCCTTGAGGTATCATTATCAACCCTTGATCAAATGATGAAAGTCACTTCAAAATGTTGATGTTGACCAAAAACCTTGAGGTTTGATTGTATGTGGGCCACAGTTGACTTTTGACCTAATACAGTCGATTCTCAAGCATTTGAGCAGTTGGCTGAGCAAACTTCTTGTGCAAGGCATGATATTTGGTATGGATGGCCTTGAGAGAATATTAGGACTATGGAAAGCATTTTAGTCCTTTGGAGTACACACATCCTGATGAAAATGGAAACCCTAATTTGAGACACATTGCCTTAGGATAGAGTCTGTCTGGTCAACTCTTGGGCAATCTTGAGCAAATTGAGGATCTCAATGGGCATGTGCTGAGTAAAATGAGAGGGAAAATTTTGGGGTACAACAACGGTGACATACAAATACTGGCATGAGATGTTACCATTTTCTCTTCATGGGTATCGTACCTCAGCACGGACGTCGACAGGGGCAACACCCTACTCTCTGGTATATGGCATGGAGGCAGTCCTACCCATCGAGGTTCAGATTCCTTCTTTGAGAATTATGAAAGATGCGGGTTTGAATGAAGACGACGGGATCCAGACTCGACTTGATCAACTAAATCTGATCGACAAGAAGAGACTTATTATTATCTGTCATGGTCAGACGTATCAAAAGAGAATGATCAAGGCTTTTAACAAGAAAGTCAGACGTCAAGAATATCAAGTCGGGGATCTGGTAATCAAGCGCATCATATTTCCGCAAGGTGATCCCAGGGGAAAGTGGACTCCCACCTACGAAGGGCCATTTTTTATTAAAAACATTTTCTCGGGTGGAGCCATGATTCTAACCACCATGGACAATGACGACCTTCCTTACCCTGCCAATGCAGACATAGTGAAAAGATACTACACATGATAAAAGACCCGCTAGGTTGACTGGCCGAGGAAAAAATAAGGGCTTCCCGACGAACCAAAAGGGTTCGAGCAAAAGTAAGGGATGAAAATGAAAAAATCTGTACACCCGGCAAGCCGAAAACCTGAAAAGGTGGCTTGGGAAAAAAAGGGTATTCCGGTAGACTGAAAACCCGAAAGGACAGTCCAGGCAAAAGTTAGGGATTTAAAGCGTATCACTATGTCCCATTGGATCATCTTGCGACCAGACCTCAGAATCAACTATCAAGCTCAAACGGCATTGATCAACCTAATCAACTTCAGACAAGCAGCAAAGTGATGAGACGTTCGAAGACAATAGCAGAGTTGGAACCCAATGGGATTGTTGCACATAGCTGTTTTTTATTTTTACACAAAAATTGTATAGCTTCTATTTTTACAGCGGCATTCTCTTACTAGAGCGTCAGTCCCCTTGTACAAAAACTCCTATTACAGGCCAACTTCGAAAATTAATACAAATCATTTTTACAAAACTATTTGTTTTTCTTTTTCTGTTTTGTTTTGCAAGAACGTCCAATGGTTTATTCTTGACATATGCATTTGAATATGATTGCTGCTCATAGACATTTACATAAGAAACGAAAAGACAATTGCTCGTAACTTAAGAAACAAGGGCAAAAATAAGAAATGTCAAACCCGACAGTTACTCTGTCTAGCAAGTACCAGGGCAGAGACAACTTTGGAGCACAATCATCAGTACATACAACTTTGTAACATCTACACTCCCCACAGAGTAAAGGTAATCAAAGCATTGATATCAACTTTCCCACAATAGGGAGTAATCTCCCCAGCCAGGGTCTTTCAGAAACCTGACAGCTATATCCCCCAACCAAATTTCATAATCGCGAGCGGATCATCATAATTTTTATCTCCCCAAGCAGAGTTTATTTCTCTGAATACAGAAGCTCAATCCCCGACAGAGCCTATTACTTCAGCTACGAAAATTCACCTTCCAAATTATTCCCCGCAGAGCTACTCTCAAACGGAGTCTCTCCCTGACGGAATATTCACAAACAACAAAGAGTAAATCTTCAGCACAGTCATTTCCATTCACCATCCCCAGCGGAAGTAGAAGAACCACAATTCTCTATAACGGTCGGGAATGCTATACTCTCCAGCAACAGTCAGGGATTTATTTTCCCAGACTCGGATATGTCCCCAATAGCATTTCATGTACATACATCATGACATGCGCGTACATATCACATATAGAATAATCTCATTTATTTTGAGAACATCATCTCACAAGGCATTTCATGCATCACACATTTAATTAACCCTGTCATCTTTTCAGGAAAGACAATTATCACCAACAATTCCAGCAGTTATACATGTCACATCTACAAACAACTAATGGAAAATTAGTTCCCGAAGATCAAACGGGTCAACTAATCTACATAACTAAATGAAGAAACCCTACCATCCAGGTTCCTTCTCATAATAACTATTATCCAGACTTTCATTTCAAAGTAACCCTACTATCCAGGTTCCTTATTGTGATCGGTGGATCTGGAACTGACTGTTTAACGCTGGTTCGCGAAATGTCGCGGAAGCAAGAGTCGCCACCGTCTTTTATTTTCTCCAAATGGAAAGGACAAAAGCACAGAAAAATTCCTTATAGAGATTGCTCTCGGTTCAGGAGGTAGATTATAGAAAGGGAAGGTGTTAGCACCCTTTCTATCCATGGTTATCCATGGGCTCTTAGATACTTGCTCATTGTGTTTTCAAAAATGGTTTGTTTGCTTTTCAATTGTGGGTTTTAAAAAGTTTCTTTGAAAATTCCAGTTCGACTCTTGTATCGGTCCTCAAGAGTGTTTAAAAAATTGCTTTCGAAAGCTTTTTGAAAAGGTGTCGGTGTGAAAAGTATTTTTGAATTTTGTTTTGAATTTAGAGCAAGTATCTAGATTCGTCTACCTACCCTAAGGAATTCGTCTGTGTAAATGTCCTTTAAAGTAGTGCCATCCTACCATTGAGAGGTAGGTAGCACCACCGTTGGAGGTGTTCGGGTCAATTCGAGGTTCGGGACATGGTGATCACCAGAGCAATAGGAAGATACCTTAGAAGCTACCCTCATGCCAGGTTCCCGGATCATGAGGACTTACTAAGACATCCTCTACTCGACGATCACCTTTCGAGGCAAGGCAACAGTGAGGCGTACCCTAGGGGTGGTGTGTGATTTGTGTGTCGTTTTCATTTGTATTTATCTTGTTCATGTCGGGGGTGATCTACGCTTTTGTTTTTATTTCAACATTCATTCTTGCATGCAATTTATTAGCAGTTAAAAAGTTGCGAGAAATATAAAGTTCCTAAACTATTACAAAGGCGCGGGTCCACATCGCCAAATTTAAATCCAGGACCCGATTTGACATAAAATAAAGGAAAGTGCGAGAAATATAAATTTACACGGCTTTGGGAGAATTACATTAATATTATAAGAAATAAAATGTGCGAAACAAATTAATACTCGAAAGCGAGGGCGTTGGACCCCTTTTAATGAAATTAAAATATGATTAACAAATTAATTAAATCAAAATGAAAAGGAATTATTTTTTTTTTTGAGTTTTTGTATTTATGAATTTTTTAATGAGAACTAAATGAAATTAATTAATTAACCCTAATTCTAGTTTTTTTTTAATTTATTAAGAAAAAGCATTAAAAGTTAACCTAAAATTAAACCTAATTAATTAATGCAATTTTTATTTACAAAAATATATAATTAATTATTAATAGGGTGAAAAGGAAAAGGTAAAAATAATCAAAACCCTAATTCTACAAATTTTAAGTTTACTAAGAAAAAAGTCAAAATTAATCCTAAAATTGAAAACTAAATTAATTAATGATTTTTATTTACAAAAATAAGTTTTAAATGAAATATATTTTATTTTTTGTCTTTTCTGATTTTTTTTACTATTTTTATATTTTATGAAAATAAATTAAATTAAAGAATTTAAAGGAAATTAATTAAAACAAACAAAAATAGAAAAGATGTGAAAAGGAATAAAAAGCAAACCATGGGGGGTTCTGTCCCCAAATTGGAGGTTTTTTGGCTAGCAATCAGGCCCATTAGAACCCTGGCCTTGTTGACTTTATTGGCCACGTGCAGCTTCATTGACTTATGCCTATGGTACTCTTCAAATCTGGACCTTTGGATGGGGATCATGGGCGCGTGGCACGTTTGGATCAGGGGTTGTATGGTGGTCTTCAGGGAGCCAGCTGCATAGAATGACATTAGAAAAAATATTATGGAAAGGGAGAGGGACCTGGGATCGAACCCAGGTCCTGTTGCTTACCAAATAACGTGCCTGCCAACTGAGCTACCAACGTACTTTGTTTATTATATGACCAACAATTAATATGAGATAAAACAAAAGTTAGTGGGACGTTTTCGCGCGAATTTCAAATGAGCTAATCACCGGCCTACACATCATCATCTTCTCCCATGGCTTTCTGTACCTGAAACAAAAGTAGATTAAATAGAGGGGGGTTTTAAACCCCCATTAAATGATGAACAGAAAAATAGCGAATAGGCCCTCCTGCTTCATAAATTAGGCGCGAGGTGTGTGTTAGATCCAGTGCAACCTCACGAATTCAATGGTATCATTCTTATGGTTCAATTTTTCCATATGGACGAAGCCCTCTTTTAAGGTTTCTGAAAACCTAGAAAACTCCCATGGTGGATTCTCCTATAGTACACGAAAACTCAATTGATGTATATGGTTAGCTTTAGAATCAATCAATTAGTATGAATCCACAAAAAAAATGCAATGGGAATGCTTGAAAATTGAAACACGAATATGAATAAAATGTGAAAAATCTCGAGTTTTGTATACCAATTCTGGGCGTTAGGGATAATGATTTTGATTCAGATACGTTCCTTGAAGCCTCAGGAACACAATGGAATGACTATTTGGCCTTGAATCGCACTGGAATGTAGTTTTCAGTTTTGGAATTTCTTGACAAAAACTCAAACTTTGCTCTTGTTTTCTGGCGCAGCTCAGAGGTTTTTCACACTAGGGTTTGCATCCTGCTTATGTATGGAATGATTAGGGTTGAGTTTTTGATCCAAAGAATCCTTGCATTGATGGAATGGATATTGGATTTTCATGCATAATTCTTCAAATCTTTTCCATGCATATTTGATACCAATCATGTCCAAATCACATTGATTCTTTCCCTATCTGATTTGCACGAAATCTTGGAGATATTTCATGCATAAAAAGATTTAAAAAGTTTGCTTTGGTATTTTTTCCATATTTTAATTAATTAAATGAATTATTAGCAATTAAGAATTCAAATAAATAAATAAAAATGATGAATAACTTCCCTTTGGGCCAAATGGTCGTGCATATGCTTTGGATGATGAATCTTGGAAGAAAATGTGGTCCATTAGCAATTTTAAGGCATTTGAAGCAAAGTTGACATTTCAAAATATCCAAAAATTTCCCAACTTCCACAAGGCATATCTTGCTCAATTTTTAAGTTTTGATCATGTTCTTGGACATTTTGGAAAGGTCTTGAAGTCCTCTAACCAATGCCTTTGGTCCCATGTTATTTTGATTTACCAATATCAAGTTATGGCCTTTGACTTAAAGTCCCTTTTTGTTGACTTTTGAAAATGACCTATAATGTTGAAATTGATAACTTTTTGTGAGAGCATTTCTTGGACTTAAAGTGTGAAGAGGAGTTGTAGGAAATGTCTTTCTATTCAAAATGAGCTTTGGATGGAATTTTTCTGATAAACCATGTGGAAGTTATGCCTTGGTCAAGTTACAGTTGACTTTTTTCAACTGTCCAAATATGGAAACCTTTGCATCTTGAGACTTTTTGAGCCAAGCTTTGAGAATCATGATCAAGCATTGATCAAATGATGTTTATGGCTTCCAAATTAGATGTTGACCAAAAATTTGAACTTTTGACTGTCAAATGACCATTTTGCCCCTGCAGTTGACTGTAGTGCAATTAGGGTTTTTGACTGTGCAATTTTGTGCTGTAAGTCTTGAAACTTGGTAAGTGGATGCTTGACCATGTTTGTAGGCATGTGGGACTTGATTGGACCCTTGGAAACTTCATTTTCTTTGTCAGAACCAAAACCCTAGTTTTTGACTGTTAGGAGGCCCTTGAACTGTGCAACCCTTGGGGAGATTTTGAAGCACACTCTTTGCAATTCTTTGAAGAATATGGGAGGGCAAATTTTGGGGTACAACACTTATCATAGCCCTACTATCCAGGCTTTCATTTCGAAGTAACCCTACTATCCGGGTTCCTTCTCATAGCCCTAATATCCAGGCTTTCATTTCGAAGTAACCCTACGACCCAGGTTCCTTCTCATAGCCCTACTATCCAGGCTTTCATTTCGAAGTAACCCTACTATCCAGGTTCCTTCTCATAGCCCTACTATCCAGGGTTTCGTTTCGAAGTAACCCTACTATCCAGGTTCCTTCTCATAGCCCTATTATCCAGGCTTTCATTTCGAAGAAACCCTATGATCCAGGTTCATTCTCATAGCCCCACTATCCATACATTCATTTCAAAGTAACCCTACTATCCAGGTTCCTTCTCATAGCCCTACTATCCAGGCTTTCATTTTGAAGTAGCCCTACTATCCAAACTCTCATCCCGAAGTAACCCTACTATCCAGGCTCTCATCCCAAAGTAACCCTACTATCCAGCTTCCTTCTCATAGCCCTACTATCCAGGCTTTCATCCCGAAGTAACCCTACTATTCGGGTTCATTATCATAGCCCTACCATCTAGGCTCCCATTTCGAAGTAACCCTACTATCCAGGTTCCTTCTCTTTTATCTCTAGACAATAGTTTACAACACTGTAAGACCTGGACCCGACCAGATACGATCAATTTCACAATTCCCCAGTAAGTCGTTGTGCAGCCTGGACCCTAACCAGATATGTAGTTTACTTCCTCCTCCTCAAGAGTTAGTTCCCCAGTAGAGTAATGGACAACCGAAGCTCCTATACTCTACTACCCAGGACATAAATCAACATTCCCCAGCGAAGTCCTCCTCAACAGCGAGTACATGAATTCTCGCAAAGGAATCTCTTATACAAATGATATATTTTCTGGATGGCATCTTTAAGCCCATCTCCGACGACTCTCTGTCGACTCCCAAATGGCATCTGCAAGCCCATTCCCGATATCACTGATCAGTGTTACTCCATGCGAGTGCAAATTTCTGGGCACTCTAGTGTTCAATCATCTTCCACCTTCGGATCACAAAAGGCAGACCAACCAATCTACATCCTCATGCTTAAGAAGATTGAACAGGGTCAGCTGTGGTACCCCACAATTTTCCCTCCCGTTTTTACTCAACATATTTTCATTAAGATACTCTACTTGCTCAAGGATGCCCAAGAGTTGACCAGACAAACTCTCTCCTAAAGTAATGAACATCCAACTAGGGTTTCTTTTTTCATCAAGATGGGTGAGTTCCAAAGGCCTCATATGATCTCCATAGCCCTAATAGGTTCTCAAGACCATTCATGCCAAGTTTCATTCCTTGCACAAGAAGTTTACCCAGCCAACTGCTCAGATGTTAGAATATCAATTGTATTAGGTCAAAAGTCAACTGGGACCCACATACAGACAAACCCCAATATTTTTGGTCAACCTTAACATTTTGAGGTGATATCCATCATTTGATCAAGGTTTGATCATGATTCCCCAAGGAAGGCTCCTAATTCATCAAAACTCAAAAGTTGCTAAATTAGGGTTTTTTAGGAAAAGTCAACCAAACTTTGACCAGGCATAACTCTCTCATACTTTATCATAAATTTCCCATCCAAGCCTCATTTTTAAGAGAATCCAATTCCCTACAACTCATCTTCAGCCCTCAAGTTCAAGAAATGTACCCATGGAAAGATATGAATTTAGACATTATAGGTCATTCCAAAAGGTCAACAAAAACACCTTTTGGGTCAAAGCTCCTTACATGAACATGGAAGATCCACTTGAGATGAAACCAAAGAGGTTGCTTAGGGGACATCCTAAGCTTTCTAAAAAGTCCAATAACACCCTCTTAGGGTCAAAATTGAGAGAGATATGCATTGTCAAAGTGGGCCATTTTTGGAAATTTGCCCAAAATCAACAGTGCTCAAAATTGCATTTTTTTTCACATGGGCCCATCTTTTCAAGATTGAATCTCAATCCTAGCATGGTCCACGACCTATGGGACCCCCCATGCATTATTCACTCACTTATTTAATTTATTTTGATTTTTATTCATTTTAAAATCAAATAAATTCAAACAAAATCAAATCAAATCAAAATAAATCAAACTTATGGAATGAGATTTGTTTTGCAATGAATTGTAGATCATGCAAGCTGTATAACCTCAAGCAAATCGTACCAAGCCATAAACAAGAGGAAATCTCCAATTTTGGAAAGATTGGAATCAAAACTTCAAGACCATTATTCTTTGGATTCTTGTCAAAAATATTAACCTAATTGGATTCAATACATATACTGAAGCTTAGTGAACCCTAAGAAAGAAAATTTGCGTGCGAAGCCTGCCTCCAAAGCAAGAAACAAAACTCAAATTTTTTGGTTAAAAAGTGTAGACTAGATCTTCATCCATAGGCCAGTTCAAAGCGTTCTAAAGGTCAAATCATATTCCTGGACGTCCATTGGGGCGATAGCAAGCATTATCAAGGCCTGAAGCATCAAGAAATGCGCGCTAGCAACATCACGGTTTGCTCATATTTTTGAAACTGATCTTTGCAATTCACACATGATAAATGATTTATAAGTATATATTCATGTTTGTATCATCCTTTAGAATGTGTTTGCATATTTAATTGCATGTTTTGATGACTGTCTGATGAAATACCATTGTTAGGGTTTGAGGTTGCTTTTTAGGGCTTTGCGTTTCAGGAAAAATTAGGGCTAAATATGGATATTATTCCATTCAGGAGATCAAACCCAATTGATCTGTGTAATTGGATTTGATTTATGTTGCTTGAATATGATTTTTGAGGATTGCATGTTTATAGAAATGGACGTGTCCGTAGGTACAACCCTGGGTCTAAAACGACAGTTTCGTTGAAGAAGATGAAGGTGTGACAAGGCGTGGGTGGACAGTTTGAATCTCGCGCGTTTTTCCTATAACCTTGATTCATTATTCAATATATTATTTGTTGTGTGTTTATGTCAACGAATAGAAAGTTGGTTCAGTGGTACAAGCAAAGGGTCTTAAGGCGTTCATGTGTAGGAGGTCAGGGGTTCGATCCCTGCCTCCTACATTTTATTTTCCCTAATAATTGTTTGCAGATCATGTGCCTTGGGTTCCATTGTGTCTACCATACACCCTCCAAATCCAGCCAGTAGATCATCTTCATATCCTGATCTAGAGCCCAGTGGAGATAAGTCCATGATGCACCTTCAAACATGGCCAGCACTGGATCCAAGCGCAGGGTGGGCTTGCAAAAAAATATGGGCTTGAAAATTCTAGTTCATACCCCCAGCTTGCTTCATCAACCCAGGCCCAAATCTTCCTTTTTTCTATTATTCTTTTTTATTTCTTTTAATTTATCATTTTAATTATTTTCACAAAAAAAGATTTTTTTTAATTAAATCATAAAAAATCAGAAATTCAACAAAAAAGTTTGGTTTAGTTTTTTTTTATAATAAAATACTTAATTGTAATTAATTAGCTTAATTAGATTAATTCAAATTCTTTCTTTGTAATTAAAATCCAATAGAAAATTAGGTTAACTTCACTACAAATTTATTTTCTTAATTAAATTTAGATTTCTAGATTAATTTTTTTTCCTAATAAACTAATAAACCACCAAAAAGATTTTTTTGTTTACTTAGAATTCTATTTTAGGATTTTCTTTTTAAACATATGATCTCCTCTCGCGCGCGTTATTTTATTTCTCGCATTTTTTATATAATGTAGTTGATTATGGGATGTAATAGGCTAGGTTTAAAATTCAGTTTTTTATTTCTTGTACCTTTTATGTAAATGTCCCAAATCCACGTAATAGCGTAGATTTACGATTCTCGCACTTCATATATTAACTGTTAGTAATTAGGTATGTATGATAAGACTGTAAATTAAAACGTTAGCTCACCTAATAAAAAAGACAAAAATATCGAATCAAGCACACTTGCACATGCTCACTCCTAGGGTTTATCCCACTCGGTTTCCACGGAAATAATGGTTGTGTCCCTTGAACGTAGGGGTACCTTAGCAATGACCCGCAATTTAAAATCACCATAAAGATCATAGTCCCTACTTGTCCCTCGAGTTGCCTACAAATTGATCTTATGACGATAGTCCCTTCGAAATGCTAAGGTATCTTTACTTGTTGCCTTCAGAGACCATTTCGTCCCTTCAAACGTCCCTTTAAAAATCCAACGACAGAGATACCTACTCCTTAATAGTAGGATAGCGCTGTCTAAAGGAGATGAAAACGAACAGACTTTTTTCGAGTAGGTAGAAATCTTAAGTACTTGCTCAAAATAAAAACTTTTCACACAAACACTTTTCAAAAACAGTTTTCAAAACAACTTCATCACACTCTTGAGGACCGATACAAGAGTTATCACGAAGTAAACAAAACTTTTCGAAACAAGCATACACAAGCAATTTAAAAAATGAGCAAGTACCTAAGAGCCCGTGGAAAACCACGGATCGAAAGGATGCTAACACCTTCCCTTTCTATAATCTACCCCGTACTCAGAAATATCTCGAAAAAAGGTTTTTTCTGTTCTTTTTCCTTTTCCTTTGTTGGATGAAATAAAAGTTGGTGGCGACTCTTGCTTACCGCGACATTTGCAAATACAAACGCAAAACCATTATAACAGTCGGTTTTGCCACCATATCACAATGACAACTGAGGAGTAAACCCTAATTCCTCAAAGATTCTTGAGAAATCCAAGGAGCCAATGAACTTGAATCAATAAGAAGCTTATGAACCTGAGATCCCACACAACTTGCTTTGAGAAACTTGATCTCTTAATTGATGAAAAATCTTGAGCCAGGAGAAACTCTAGGAACCTTAATCACATGAATGTAGTAATGAATATGACCTAATGGTAAGTATGCAAATGCAATGCAATAAGCCAGGTGAAAAGATATAAGGGTAGGAAAAAATTGGGGTATGACACCCAGCACAACCTGCATAATATTCTCGGGACCAAATCAGCTACTTGTTCCATTTCCTTAATACCCAGTGTTTTGTTAACGTTCTATGGGTCGGCTTCAATTTCTAATGGCACTCGTTGGAAAATCTAGTTCATTCCTAGATTTCTCCTTTTTTTCCTCTATACCCAAAAATAGTATCCAGATTGTTATTAACTTTTCCAGAATATAGTTAATGGGGTGTTGCGCCTTTGTTCTGCCCAGAGCGTAAATTTTCGGGTTCTTTTAGTATTTAATCCTCTTCCACCTTGGATGTTCGAAAGTTGTCGCTTTTTCTCACTTATCGTGTTTGAGATGGTTGAATAGGAGAAGTTGTTGCACCCTAAAGATTTCCCTCTTCATTCTAACCCTAATTGACTTATTTTTCATCATCATCATCATCATCATATCTCTAGAGTGATTTTGATCACAAATAAGATGAAATCTTATGGAGAAACTCTTTAGTAACAAGTCATTATTGAGAAGGTATTGAGATCTATTACTCCTCAGTTTAATTACATTGTTGTAGTAATTAAACATTCTAAGAACCTCAATGCCATGAGATTAAAGAGTTGTAAAACAGTCTAGAGGCATAAAAGTTGCATATGACTGAGATAACATCTAAATGAGAGGTATATAAGGCTCTAAAGGCGTCTTATGGTAAGAAGAGTTAGAAGCTGTCTTAGTTAGAAGCCAAGAAGAGATGTGGTTGTGGTTCTCAAAAGTCGAAACCTCCAACTCTGATAAGAAGAAACATCATAAGGGAAATGAGAAGTTTGTCAAGAAAAAGGTTCAATGTTATAATCGTAATAGGTTTAGTCACTTTGTGAGGGACTGCTAGTCAAATGAGGAAAGGAAGTCAGAAGAAGCAAACATAGCCATAGGAGATTCTGGTGATTAACCTGTGCTATTGATCGCTTCTGAATCTGATGGTAGATATTTGGTAGATTGGTGGTATATTGACACTAGCTGCTAAAATCACTTAAATGGAAATAAACAATGGCTGGTTGATTTTGACTCTAGAAAGAGGATAAATATCAGATGTATTGATGATATGTACCTTAATAATGAAGGTATATGAAATGTCAAAGTCAGAGTGAAGAATGAAATAACTATTTTGATCAAATATGTTTGGTATGTTCCTGGTGTAAAGAGCAATCTGATGATTATAGGTAAGCTCATTGAGAGAGGTTTCTCAATTAATATTGTTGCAACCCAAAATTTTCCTTCTTAGTTCTAACCCTAATTGGATTATTTTTCATCATAATATGCATACATACATGTCATTCCTATTGTGGCCACAGGATCAAAGTGTTTATTCTCAAGAGTTAAAACAGACGCCTGTTTCGTCAGTTGATACAGTAAAGTATAGCTCAGGGTTTCTATATTTAAATGCACTCTGCACAGTTTCTAAGCTATTCAATCATCAATCAATCAAGTCATCATCATATCAAGCTCTGATGTGTTTTGGCACACTTTGAATTGCACAGAAAGTCAAGCATTTCAATCTATTTGAGACATTGCAGACAAAAACCCAATATCTTGCGGTTCGAGGTCAAAATTTTGTAACTTGAGACCAGAAAATGGTTTGGGAATGGTTCTTCAAACGTTCGAAATGTCTTGAGATCTTCTCCATTCCATCTGTTCAGGTTAAGGGTTAATTTTGTGAGAAGATCTTCAAAAGCGCAAAATACCAGAAATCACATTATATAGTGGATTTTTTGGTTCTCTGGTTTTGGGATGCTTAAAAATTCATAACTTCTGACTGGATAATCATCTTTGAGTGGATATTGAAGCATTTTAACCGTCTTGTTATTTTCGGGTACACCTTAGATTCAAGTTGAAGCCTGGACCCGACCAGATAACAGCTTAATTTCTTCAAACTGTAAAGCATGGGTACCACCAGATAATAGTTTAATCTAATTTCCCCAGTAAGTCGTTGTGAAGCCTGGAGCACGACCAGATAACAGTCAGCCTTATTATCCTAAGCAAGACATTGTAAAGCCTAGATCCTGACCAGATAGCAGTTCACTTCTGTATCTTCAATCAAATGATGACTCCCCGGTAGAGTAACGGACAACTAAAGCTCCTAAAACTCTATGTTCCAAGACAGATACCAACATTCCTCAACGGAGTCCTCTCTAACAGCAAGAGCAGGAATTCCCACAAAGGAATATCCCATGAAATCAACATTCATCTGGATGGCATCTTTAAGCCCATCTCTGACGACTCTCTGTCATATTCTGTGGATGGCATCTTTAAGCCCATCTCTGACAGTCTCCTGTCACCTTTTCCAAATGGCATCTGTAAGCCCATTCCCGATATTATTCACCAACAGTATCACTTCAGCCGAGTGCAAATTTCTAGGCACTCTAGTGTTCAACCGTCTTCCATCTTCAGATCATGAAAGGCAGACAAGCCAATCTACATCCTCAGGTTTAAGAAGATTGAACAGGGGCAACTGTTGTACCCTAAAATTTGCCCTCTCATGTTTTCCAAGGTCTTCCCCCACATAATTAACCATAAACCCTTGCCTAAGAAAAAAGAAAATTTTTAAGTGGTGTTTTAAGTACCTTTCGATTGGCATTCTGAAAGACCCTTCAATTGGTATTCTGAAGGAGCCTTTCGATTGGCATGGACAATGCTCTTCGATTAGCATTGTAGCCAAGCATTTCGATTGATATTCCAAATGCTTTGATTAGCATTATGGCCAAGCCCTTCGATTGGCATGGATACAAGGCCTTTCGATTGGCCTCATGACAAGCCTTTCGATTGGCATTGTGTCAAGGCCTTCGATTGGCATTCTGAAAGACCCTTTTGTTTGGCACCCTGGGCCAAGCCTTTCGATTGGCATGGAAAGGGATCCTTTGATTTGGCATTGTGTCAAGTTAGCTTCGACATATTGTTAAATGTGTCCTTCGATTGGCATGGACAAGATCTTTCGATTGGTGTAGCAAAGGACTCTTCGATTGACATTTCAGTAAATACCCTTCGATTGGTATTTGGACAAGTGACATTCGAAGGAACTGAATCAGAACTATTCGAAGGAAATGAATCAGAGTCATTCGAAGGAGCTCCACCAGAGTCGTTTGAAGGAGATGAATCAAGGCCATTCGAAGGAATCCATCACCCCATTCGAAAGAGAGCATTCGAAGGCCACCACATCCACATACATTCAAAATTCAAAAAAAGTGTCAAGACCCCATGTGTTTGGCTAATGTTACAAATTCTCATTCATGGTTTTCAAACACATAATCAAGGAAGTTTAAACCTTTGCCTTATTGTCCCCTCTACACCCTCTATATAAAGAGATCACAAGTATTGCATCAAAAAAGGAGAGATTGCCTAGAAAAAGAGAATACTCACACCACCATAGACAAGATCAAAATTCTGACTAGTTTTCTTTGCAGGCACCCTCAATCCAGACGAAGGATATATCTGTGTTCTTGAGATTCCCAAGAATATGTTCCAAGCCAAGCCATGCTCAGATCGAAGCATCTCCAGTTGGTAAGGACTTACCCAAATCGAAACTGCATTTCTAATCCTTTTAAATACCTATTATTGGTATATATGTGCTGCTAATACCATATATGTTTATATGAGCATATCATGCACAAGATAATATGTAGGAATAGAATCACGTCATCGAAAGGAATGTCATGATCTGCCTTTCGAAACTCATGCCATAGCCCATTTCAAGTCAAAATAAGCTTAGGCCTGAGGACAGAAGCTTCAAATTAGGGAGAAGGACCTGGGTTCGATACCCAGGTCCTGCATCTTTATTTTTTGCCAGTATTTGCCTTGCAGGTTCAATTCGAAGAACAACTCCCTCCTTGGATCGAAAAGGCAACATCCCTCCTGGATCAGAAATCCCATCCCCTTCATAGAATCGAAGGACAACATCCCTCTGGATCGAAAAGTTCGTTCTCCCTCTGGATCGAAAGATCCATTCTCCCTCTGGGTCGAAAAGTCCATTCTCCTTGCAATCAAAGGAGTCCCTTTTTCTTTTTGTATTTTATTCTTTGTTTCATTATTGACTCTTTTTCTATTCAACTTGACATTAAATCAAAAAAATCACAAAAATTAGGCTTAGACATTTTAATTAAATATTTAAATAAATAATTAATTGATTAATTAATTCTAACCATTTTCTTAACTTAAAACAAATTAGAATTTATGACTTAATTCAGATTTAATTTTCTTTTCATAATAAAAGACAACCAAAAAAGATTTTTATTTCTCAGGATAATTTTAGACGTCTTTTCTATTTCACGCGCGTTTATTTAATTCTGTATTTTTACTATTATTGTATCTGCCTACTAGATGTAATAGATTAAAATTAGGACATTTACTGCTTTATTCCGCCCATCCTTGTATAATGTCATCCCCCTCCCCAAAGCCTTGTAATAGCGTAAGATCTATAATTCCCGCACTTTAAATTCCTGTACATATATTAACTGCTTATATATATGCTAACTAGGATTACATGACAAGATCTGAAAACAAACGGTAGAACACCTACATGTTTAAAGATAAAATAACTGAAACACAACACACTATCACATGTACACCTCTAGGATACTCCCACTTTTGTTGCCTTACGGAAAATAAAGCAGTCATGTCCCTCGAGAGTGGGGACGCTTTAGCAAAGACCCGTAAAATCAAAAGATTATAGTCCTTTGATGACCCTTACAGTGTTGCCTTTCGGTAAATGATCTCGTCCCTTAAACAAAAATTGCTAAAGCATCTCCATAAATTGCCTTCGTGACTGTAACGTCCCTTCGATTGTCCCTCAACATCCAACGACAAGGCTACCTACTCACTAATAATAGGATAGCACTGTCTAAAGGAAAAGAGGAAAAGAACGATCCTTTTCAAGGTCAAAAGTAGATAGCTGTTAGAAGTTTGCTCAAACTATTTTTGCACTTACATAGAAAACTATTTTTGAAAATACATTTTCAAACACTTTGTATATTTTTTCTACTATCCCGAGAAACATACCAAAGTTTGTTGTACTAAGGCATTTTTAAAACATTTTCTAACACAAAGCACAAAATCATCTTGAAAATGAGCAAACCTCTAAGAGCCCGTGGAAAACTAAGGATGGAAAGGGTGCTAACACCTTCCCTTTCCATAATCTACCCCCCTAACTTAGAAAACTCTCTAAAAGGTATTTTTCTGTTCTTTTCACACTTTCCTTTGTTGGATAAAAGAAAAGATGGTGGTGACTCTTGCTTACCGTGACATTTGCGAACAAAAACGCAAAAACCAGTATATAACAGTCGGTTCTGCCACCGTATCATAGAACTGGCGACTCTGCTGGGGATTTAAAAAGTGGGGTTACCTTAGAGTTTTAGTTCATCATTTTAAAAGCTTTATTGTGTGTTTGCTGGATTTATCTTTAAGGGTTTGCTTGGGTTGTTACTAAAAGATCCTACACCCGGATCTGGGGCACCTTATTAGGTAAGTAGCAATAAACCATGGAGGTTGTACGGTGTATACCGATACAAACAAAGTGGTGGCTACGTTAGCGCGATACTTTAGATTGTACTAATGTTCCTTGAGTAAGTTAAAGATAAGATTAGGCTTCCTCATAGTGTCACTAAGCGCTAACTGACCTTTAGAACCTTTAATTGACTCATCCTAGCCATTAGGATGTAGTGAGATAACCGGCTTTGGTTCCGATCGAAGATTGGTTTATACTCGATACTACACTCATTGAGGCTGGACTTTCAGGACTTTTTGGCCGCAATACTTTGGTGCGGAGCTGAAACAATTTCTGAAGGGAAGGTCAGTGATATTGAGACTCCTTAGAACCCAGTTACTATTTATAGGACAGGTTGAGCCAACTGAACATTCAAGAGGGTACTTACCTGCAAACCCTGTGCAAGCCTAAACCTTAGGCTGCTTGTGTGACTCGTTTGCTTTCAACTTTAACTACTTGCAGGGTTTTATTATCTGACAACATGATTTCCTTGCAGGATTTGTTTACAGTCATTATCCAATAACTTGGATTTCTTGCAGGGTTCACTTGTCTTCATCATCTTACACTTTTGCTTAACACATAGCATACACATCATAACATCATGCCACATTATTTCCTTAACCATTTCAAGGATCTCAAGGGTTTGTTATGCAGGTTATGATAAATTAGACGTCTAGCAAGGGGCAAGGGGATTTATTTTCCTCTAGCCAACACCGTCAAAAGACCAAAACACGACAACTTGAGTTAGGGGCTATGACCCACTTGATATGGTGAGCTTGACTCTTGTAGAAGGACCTTCAACGATACGAAGTTCTTCACTCAAAACTGCAAGTTTCAGCTTCTGACATTTTCTTGTTTACCCCGCGAGATCCTTGAAAACATTACATACATATATCATCATTGCATAAGCAGGTTTCAAAGCAGGTTTCTCATCCTCTTCGTTGTTTATTTCAGCAATGGCTCTAGAACAAACAGTGAAGGATCTACATGCTCAAAATGCTCAGTTTCAGTAAATGTTCATGGCTTTGGCCCAGGGGATGGAAGAATTGAAAACACTCCTCAGCAGGAACTGGACCAAGAAACATCCTGACAATAATAAGGATGACAGGTTGGAACAACTACGAGCTGAGATGGAAGCAATGAGAATCCAGATGTTGGGGAAGATGGCTCTTATCCAAGGCCTGGCCCGAGGACAAGAAGAGATGAGAGCCATTATCAATAAAATTCATCAAGACGGATGCAACCGTATGAAGCAAATAGTCAAGGTTGGGGACCAAGTCATTGATCAACCCCCAGAAAGACAAGAGGCCAGTTTTGTGAAGAGTGGACCTTTCCAAATTGCTACTACATCATGGGTCCAACAACAACCTCTCCAAAAACAACGGGTTAATCAGAGTAACCCAGATACACCTAAGAGACAATTCACCAGAATTAACATGTCACTAGCTCAAGCGTTATAACACATGTTGAAATCAGGATTGATTACGCTAAAGGCTCCTCTGCGAAATCCCAATACTTCTTTTCCTAATTACCATCCTGACGAAATGTGTGCATATCATTCTGATAGTCCTGGACATGATACAAATGACTGTTGGGCTCTGAAGAGCAAAATTTAGGATATGATTGACGCCAATGAGATTGAATTCAACCCTCCAGAGACTCACAAAGTGATCACTGCTCTTAGGCCAAATCATTGAGAAAGTCCAGTTCATTTTTTATTTTTCATTTGTTGTTCAAACAATTACTGATGCCGAACTTTGGTTATTTCATTAATGCATTGTAGATGTGTGTCTTGGACTAATTTGTTTTCATTATGCTTAAACTGCTTTCTTACTTCCTTTTTTGTGATATTCAACTCTTGATTAAAAGTTCTAAGCCTTTAGAGGGAGGATGACGAAAACGATGCCACAGTATCTACAATATGCTTTTGAACAGACCTTGTTGACGATGTACAGGCTTTGTTTCAAATCCCAAACAATGGAGTTATAAGGAAGATAATCCCTAGTCAACCCCTTTGATCCAAAGAAGTAGGAGTTTTTTTCTTTTCACACAAATTAAAACCCTTAATCATAACCTGGGACAGGATAGTTTCTCAGTTAATTCAGATGCACATTCAGTCGCAATATTCTACTTCATACATAATGAATGGAAGCAAAGACTTCCTTCCAAATCAAAAGACGGTGATGGTTCTGCATAATCGTCAAAACAGACAGTCATTATCTCTCACAATAAAAGCCTGCTAAGTCAAAACTTATGAAGGAGACTTAAGAAAAAAATGGGGCATCCCGCTGACTGTAATCACAAAAAGAAACGGTTCAAGCAAAAGAAGGGATAACGAAAACCAAAAAAAATGGAGGTTACTACAAATCCTCGACAAAAAAGATTACAAAAATGACTGCCTATTCAAAATAAACTGTCAGTATCCGAACCATCACCAGAACATCAAGGACAAGATGCCAGACTCAATCCGAACTTAAATGCACAATTAACTGAGCCTAGGACTGAAGAACATTAAGAAGAACGGGTGGGTACAAATAAATTTTGAGCCTTTATCCTTTGTTTCTTAAACCGTTAACTAGGCCACGCTATAACCCTTAAAAGTCCTAACTGAAGCATGGGTTAGTTCGGAAGCATACTGTTACAAAAGGTATCCTGACTCCTGTAGGACTTGCTAAAAATCTTGAGTTAATATTACATTTTGTCTTACTACAAAAAATGCATTTTCAAAAAATTTTCAAGACAGACATAAGCTTTGCATTCTTAAAATACCATTGTTTGCATATGACTATTTGTTCAACAGCAGAGAAATTCGCATGACGAATATCTAGTGAACAAAAAAACCTTCTCAATGAAAAGGATCACCTCAAGTGGAAAAACACTTACAATCAAGGGGCATAGCATGATGTCCAGCTGATCCGGGGAAGTCAAGTCAAGGTTCAAATAATCTCTCAAAAATGCCAAATAGCCAGGGGCAGATCTCCATCTAAATCACTTGGGGCATTGGACGTGAATTACAGCAACGAATCATGTATGATCAAACAAACATCTTCTGGAAGTGTGGCAACACTTACTACTATGGACAGTACAATTCTCCGTACCCGATGAACATAGACATAGTCAGAAAAGACTACACATGAAAAAGACCCGCTAGGTTAACTAGCCTAGGCAAAAAAAAGGGCATCCCGGCGAACCAAAAGGTGTTCGGGCAAAAATTAGGGACATACACAAAAAATTGGTACACCCGGCAAGTCGAAAACCTGAAAAGGCGGCTTGAGCAAAAAAGGCTATCCCGGTGGACTGAAAACCCGCAAGGGCTGTCCAGGAAAAAGTTAGGGATTAAAGCATACGACTATGTCCCGTCATCTTGTCACTTTCTCATCAGTAGAAGACTTATCATCCTGATCAGCATTTACCCAGCGCCCCATGAGTTGGGACGACACTCAAACCATCCACAAAGCCTCTGCAGGTACTTTCTCCAGCAGGAACAAGGGCAGAAACTTCCTGATGCGAAGTCACCACTACGTCCTCAGCATACGACCCCGTGACATCTATGTTCCCAACAGAGTAGAAACAACCAGAGTTTTGATCTCTCCTTCCCCAAGCAGGAATTACCTCCTCCAGCGGAGTTCCTTCAGAGAGCTGAAATCTGCCTTCCCCAACCGAGTTTTATAACTGCGAACAATTTATAAAACCTCCTCCCCGGTAGGGTGTATTTGTCAAACTGCGGAAGCTCATTCCCCACAGAGTAGAAACAACCAAAGTTTTGATCTCTCCTTCCCCAAGAAGGAATTACCTCCTCCAGCGAAGTTCCTTTAGAGAGCTGAAATCTGCCTTCCCCAACCGAGTTTTATAACTGCGAACAATTTATAAAACCTCCTCCCCGGTAGGGTGTATTTCTCAAACTACGGAAGCTCATTCCCCAATAGAGTCTATTCCTCTACATCAGCAAGATCTTCCAACAAAGCATCCTTCCTCCATAGAGTTATTCTCAAACAGATTCAATCCCTAGCAAATCATATCCATTCGTCATCCCCAACAGAAATGAAGGATTCAGCTTCCCAATACTCTCCAGCAGTAGTCCGGGATTTACTTTCCTAGACTGGGAAACATCTCAATAGCATCCCATATTCATACATCATGGCATGTGCATACACATCGCATACATTATAATCTCATTTATTTTGAGAACATCATCAATGCATTTCATACATCATGACATTGCATATGACTAACTCTTTACCTTTTTCAGGGAAAGATCAAATCAACAAACACCGCTACTTATGTGACCTGGTAGTCTTCTCAAAAGCTACGTCTGATGAAGGGCTATTTCAGCAATTTCCTTAGAAAGATGTCCTCCCAAGACCTTCTCTAGTTCAGTCAGATCGACACTAAGATCTCTCTGATTTCTATTTCAGTTAAAGATATTCCAAGACTTTTGTCTGGTCCAGTTGAATAGATGCTAAGATTCTTCTGATTTCCATTCCAGTCAAAGTTAATCCAAGACCTTCTCTGGTTCAGTCAGATCGACACTAAGATCTCTCTGATTTCCATTCCAATTGAAGAAACTGTGAAGCCTAGATTTAGACTAGATAAAAGTATAAGGTGTTGCGAAGCCTGGAACCCGACCAGATAGTAGTTCACTTCTTCAAAGACACTGAAGCCTGGATTTCGACCAGATAACAATATAAAGTGTTGCGAAGCCTGGAATCCGACCAGATAGCAGTTTACCCAGTCAGTTACTATGAAGCCCAGAACCCGACCGGATAATAGTCAATCAACAATTTAAGACACTGTGAAGCCTGGATTTCGACCAGATAACAGTATAAGGTGTTGTGAAGCCTGGAATCCAAACAGATAGTAGTTCACTTCTTCAAAGACACTGTGAAGCCTGGATTTTGACTAGATAACAGTATAAAGTGTTGCGAAGCCTGAAATCTGACCAGATAGCAGTTTACCCTGTCAGTTACCATGAAGCCCGAAACCCGACCAGATAATAGTCAATCAACAATTTAAGACACTGTGAAGCCTGAATTTCGACCAGATAATAGTATAAGGTGTTGTGAAGCCTAGAATCCGACCAGATAGTAGTTCACTTCTTCAAAGACACTGTGAAGCCTAGATTTCGACCAGATAACAGTATAAAGTGTTGCGAAGCCTGGAATCCAACCAGATAGCAGTTTACCCTGTCAGTTACTATGAAGCCCGAAACCCGACCAGATAATAGTCAAACAACAATTTAAGATGTTGTAAAGCCTGGATTTCGACCAGATAACAGTATAAGGTGCTGTGAAGCCTGGAATCCAACCAGATAGCAGTTTACTCTGTCAGTTACTATGAAGCCTGGATTCGACTGGATAGTAGTATACCTCAGATTCAAGTTGAAGCCTGGACCCGACTAGATAACAACTTAATTTCTTCAAATTACCGAAGCCTGGATACGACCAAATAACAGTACACCTCATATTCAAGTTGAAGCCTGGACCCGACCAGATAACAGCTTAATTTCTTCAAACTGCAAATCCTGGGTACCACCAGATAACAGTTTAATCTCATTTCCCCAGTAAATCGTTGTGAAGCCTGGAGCACGACTAGATAACAGTCATCCTTATTATCCTCAATAAGACACTGTAAAGCCTAGATCCTGACCAAATAGAAATTCACTTCTGTCTCTTCAATCAAATGATGACTCCCTAATATAGCAACGGATAACTAAAGCTCCTGAAAATCTATGTTCCAAGACAGAGACCAATATTCCTCAGTGGAGTCCTCTCTAACATCAAGAGCATGAATTCCCACAAAGGAATATCTCATGAAATCAACATTCATCTGGATGGCATCTTTAAGCCCATCTCTGACGACTCTTCGTCATGTTCCGTTAATGACATCTTTAAGCCCATCTCCGAAAGTCTCCTGTCACCTTTTCCAAATGGCATATGTAAGCCCATTCCCGATATTATTCACCAACAGTATCACTTCAGACGAGTGCAAATTTTTGAGCACTCTAGTGTTCAATCATCTTCCACCTTCAGATCACGAAAGGCAGACAAGCCAATCTTCATCCTCAGGTTTAAGAAGATTGAACAGGGGCAACTGTTGTGCCCTAAAATTTTCCCTCTCATGTTTTCCAAGGTCTTCCCCTACATGATTGACCATAAACCTTTGCCTAAGAAAAAAGAAAATTTTTAAGTGGTGTTTTAAGTACCTTTCGATTGGCATTCTGAAAAACCCTTTGATTGGTATTCTGAAGGAGCCTTTCGATTGGCATGGACAATGCTCTTCGATTAGAATTGTAGCCAAGCCTTTCGATTGACATTCCAAATGCTTCGATTGGAATTATGGCCAAGCCCTTCGATTGGCATGGATACAAGGCCTTTCAATTGGCCTCATGACAAGCCTTTCGATTGGCATTGTGTCAAGGCCTTCGATTGGCATTCTGAAAGACCCTTTCGTTTGGCACCCTGGGCCAAGCCTTTCGATTGGCATGGTAAGGGATCCTTAGATTTGGCATTGTGTCAAGGCGGCTTCGAAAGGCATGTTAACTGTGTCCTTCGATTGGCATGGACAAGATCTTTCGATTGGCGTAGCAAAGGACTATTCGATTGACATTTCAATAAATACCCTTCGATTGGTATTTAGACAAGTGACATTCGAAGGAACTGAATCAGAACCATTCGAAGTAAATGAATCAGAGTCATTCGAACGAGCTCCATCAGAGTCGTTAGAAGGAGCTGAATCATGGACATTCAAAGGAATCCATCAGCCCATTTGAAAGAGAGCATTCGAAGGCTAGCACATCCACATACATTCAAAATTCAAAAAAGGGACAAGATCCCATGTGTTTGGCCAACATTACAAATTCTCATTCATGGTTTTCAAACACATAATCAAGGATGTTTAAACATTTGCCTTCTTGTCCCCTCTACCCCATCTATATAAAGAGATCACAAGTATTGCATCAAAAAAGGAGAGATTGCCTAGAAAAAGAGAATCCTCACACCACCATAGACAGGATCAAAATTCTGACTAGTTTTCTTTGCAGGCACCCTCAATCCAAACGAAGGATATATCTGTGTTCTTGAGATTCCAAAGAATCTATTCCAAGCCAAGCCATGCTCAGATCAAAGCATCTCTAGTTGGTAAGGACTTACCCAAATTAAAACTGCATTTCTAATCCCTTTAAATACCTACTATTGGTATATATGTGCTACTAATACCATTTATGTTCATATGAGCATATCATGCACAAGATAACATGCAGGAATAAAATCACGCCATCGAAAGGCATGGCATGATCTTCCTTTCGAAACTCATGGCATAGCCCGTTTCAAGTCAAAATAAGCTTAGGCCTGAGGACACAAGCTTCGAATTACGGAGAAGGACCTGGGTTCGATACCCATGTCCTGCATCTTTATTTTTTGCTATCATTTTCCTTGCAGGTTCAATTCGAAGAACAACTCCCTCCTTGGATCGAAAAAGGCAACATCCCTCCTGGATCAGAAATCCCATCCCCTTCACAGAATCGAAGGACAACATCCCTCTGGATCGAAAAGTCCGTTCTCCTTCTGGATCGAAAGATCCATTCTCCCTCTGGGTCAAAAAGTCCGTTCTCCTTGCAATCGAAGGAGTCCCTTTTTCTTTTTGTATTTTATTCTTTGTTTCACTATTGACTCTTTTTCTATTCAACTTGACATTAAATCAAAAAAATCACAAAAATTAGGCTTAGACATTTTAATTAAATATTTAAAAAATTAATTAATTGATTAGTTAAATTTTTAACCATTTTCTTAACTTAAAACAAATTTGAATTTAGGACTTAATTCAGATTTAATTTTCTTTTAATAATAAAAAACAACCAAAAAAGATTTTTATTCCTTAGGATATTTTTAGACGTCTTTTCTATTTCACGCGCGTTTATTTAATTCCATATTTTTACTATTATTGTATCTGCCTATTGAATGTAATAGATTAAATTAGGACATTTACTGCTTTATTCCCGTCATCCTTGTATAATGTCATCCCTCTCTCCAAAGCCTTGTAATAGCGTAGGATCTACAATTCCCTCACTTTAAATTTCTGTACATATATTAACTGTTTAGATATATGCTAACTAGGATTGCATGACAAGATCTGAAAACAAACGGTAGAACACCTACATGTTAAAAGATAAAATAACTGAAACACAACACACTATCACATGTACACCTCTAAGGTACTCCCACTTTGGTTGCCTTACGGAAAATAAAGCAGTCATGTCCCTCGAGAGTGGGGACGCTTTAGCAAAGACCCGTAAAATCAAAATATCATAGTCCCTTGATGACCCTTACAGTGTTTCCTTTCGGTAAATGATCTCGTCCATTAAATAAATATTGCTAAAGCATCTCCATAAATTTCCTTCGTGATTCTAACATCCCTTCGATTCTCCCTCAACATCCAACGACAAGGCTACCTACTCACTAATAGTAGGATAACACTGTCTAAAGGAAAAGAGGAAAAGAACGACCATTTTCGAGTATAAAAGTAGATAGTTGTCAGAAGTTTGCTCAAACTATTTTTGCACTTACACAAAAAAACTATTATTCAAAAGAAATTTTCAAACACTTTGTATATTTTTTCTACTATCCCGAGAAACATTACAAAGTTCGTCGTACTAAGGCGTTTTCAAAACATTTTCAAACACAAAGCACAAAAGAATCTTGAAAAATGAGAAAACCTCTAAAAGCCCGTGGAAAACCATGGATGGAAAGGGTGCTAACATCTTCCCTTTCCATAATCTACCCCCCTTACTCAGAAAACTCTCGAAAAGGTATTTTTCTGTTCTTTTCACCCTTCCTTTATTGGATAAAAGAAAAGACGGTGGCGACTCTTGCTTACCGCGACATTTGCAAATAAAAAACACAAAAACCAGTATATAACAGTCGGTTCTGCCACCGTATCACAGTGTTGATCAAGGTGTGATCAACATGTTGTTTACTCATGAGGTCAGTTTCTTTCTGATCTAAGCATGCAGGGGTACATTGGTTGTGCTGCTATTTAAGGGGATAATTATATAATTCTCTAAGGGGTTCCTAGTAGTTGTTCAAAGAGAATGTCAAATCTGGATTTGGAAGACCTTGAAGAAACGTCAGGCATATTGTCTTGACATCTTTGTATTAAGAATTTATTTCTCTCAATATGTCTGGATAGTGTCTCTCATAAACGGGATGAAGGTTGTTTACTCAAACTTGATATCACTTGTCAAGTCTATGAGAACATGAAACTCTTCTTCTGTTTTAGTGAAGAAATCATACAAGGTGTTATGTGCAGTAGAGGTGTATCAAATTGAGTGGTCGAGTGGTGTTTGCATGTTTGGTGTGCTATCCAAATTATTTGGGATGAGCTCTTCCAATTTTTGAGTCCTGGAGGATTGGAAGAATCAGACTAGTTGTGGTATGTTGATGCCTTGTTTGTTGAAGTATGCTCTAAATACCTGTTAGAGGGAATCTCCTCTTTAGGTACAAAAGGATGGTGTCTATCACCTCAAAGTCAGACACGCAGTCTGGACATTGTGCTTATAAGGAGAAGTTCCTTGAGGTGTGTTATATGTAGTTTACTGTATGTATTTGTGATCTGGTCTTGAAGGGTGATCAGCTACTAATGGTTGATTTTCTTGTGGTTCCTTCAAGAGTGATACGTAGATTACTATGGTGTTATCTCCATAACCATAGTTAAGGGTGAAATCCATATGACTGAGAGTGATGTCTGAATAAGATATTGGATCATCATCTCAGGTGTTTGCAACTTCATAGAAGAAAGTTGTTTCGAAGATCATGGGTGAGAATTACTGATCACAAATCGATTTCAAAATGGTAAGTCTAACCATGATGGAGTATGAAGTCCAGTCACTGGTCAAGTCTGGAATGTTACAAAGAACCCTCTTGTGCTAGGAAGGGGAGCATCATCTGTTATTTGTGTGTGATGAAGTTTTTCCTCTAATGACAAATACCTTGTCGGGAGCTGGGTATTAGTTTGATGAAGATGAGCTCGTGATTGATGGTAAAGACCTTGTCGGGAGCTGGGTACTTATCTGATGTGTATATGCAAGTCTACTTTCTGAACTGTTGGTTCAGAAATTGTTTAATAGTTTATTACTTTTTATGACATTCAGGTTCTTGTGATAATCTGAATGAGCTACAGAAGGTGTGATCTTTTGGAATCTTCTTGTGTTTATTGGGAGATTCTTGATGGACTTCTCTGCATAATAAGCCCTTTGAATGGTGTTTTAAGAACCATGGTGTTTGGGTTCTGTGTTATGAAGTTGATGTCCTAAATGATGTTGTAATATCATATTGGGTTATGTTTGGAAGATGCTTGGGATTGTGCATGAGGAATTGGATGTTCAATCATGATTGTCAGAAGTGGTAGTTTTGACTATATGGATTAGAATGTACAGATTTTGATCTTGTCTGGAGTGGTATGCTTGATGAACGCATGACTACTATGTTGAAGACCCCACTAGTATCAGCAATTACTAGTGGTTGTAAGGGAAGAAGAATATTTTCAGATATTATGATCTGATCAGGTGGCTGTGAGGATGTGTTTTCTTCTGCTGCAGTTTACTCTACAAGAGATTGGGTCTGTCTGGATCTCTGTAAAGCTTTTAAGCAAACTGATAATTTATGGAGAAGTAGTTTCTTGTGAAGCAAGGAAGCTACATGTTTTGACATGTGAGTCATGTCAAACCAAGTATGCATGACAACCTGAAGGTCATGATATTGTCTGGAGCTAAGATGACATTTCAATCATGTCCTTGTTAAGGTGGAAAAGTGTTTTTCCTCTACTGCAAGTGTGTGAACCTGGACTTTGTAAAGCAAGCAGACTGGTTTTTTTTTTGCTTGAGTGATGTCGAAGAAAGTATGCATGACATCTTGGTAATCCAAAGAGGTACGACAAAATGTATGGTTCTGAAAGGTCATGTATCAGATATAAAGCGGTCAAAAGACCTGGATCTATAGTGTCTAGTTCAAATTGTATTCACTTGGGTTTGAATGTGTTTCAGCAGCAGGAGCATTAGTTATCCATGACAGGGGGAGTAAAGTACTTGTCCATGGTGTATTGTTGCATTGGTACAAATAGTTTTGAAGCTTGTGTGATGATCAAGCTTGTGGAGAAGTTAAACTTCTAGTGAGGTTGTGATGTTAGACCACATGTTGTGACATTTTTCTATTATAAGTAGTTATTTGTTTCTTTTGACAAGGAATGGTTGGTTCTATCCACATGAAGCTAGGTGATTTAATCAAGAGTAAACTTGTATATCTGGAAGACGGTGTTTGTATCTGGGGGAATTTATTTTTCTCTGCAGATTTTAGAAGGACTCTTTGAAGGTTGTTCATGAATGGGGATGTCACTCATGTGATGTTTTGGGTCTTAATATTTTGATTTGTGTTTCCCTGAAAGGAGTAGGCTCAGAATCCAGTGAAACATCCTTGACTGGATAGTTGAAGAAGTGTTGGTCACGTTTTTTTTGAGAAAGTAGATGTTTTGGACTGGCCCAATGACTAGAATTGGCCCAATCCGCTTCTACCCTTGGCACGGCCCAACAACAGTGGCCCAACATTCTGGTCAGCCACGGCCCTGAGCATTCGACCAGCTATGCTCGACACACACGCCTGACCCAGTCAGTAGTTGTCTCTCGTCATCTTGACACGAGTCGAGAAGACTACCAGGAAACGTCCAGAACGACCATCTTCCCGTAATCTGCCTCCTCCTCAGATCCAATGGCTAGTTACGGGCACACCTATCCATTTTGACTGAGTCCCAGCAGTTACCTATTTTTGTGGACCCGCGTATATAGGCCCAAAAATAGGGACCAATGGCCAAGAGTTGGGGGAATTATATAAACCCTCACACATGTGAGAGCCAGGTATCGGATATCCAATATTCATCTCTGAAACCCTAATAATTTACTTGTATCTCTTTGCTACCACACTTACTTGATCGTTGGAGTGCCTTGCAGGTATAACCCCCTATTTGCCCTCAACTTTCCAGCTTGTCAAAGATCATCCTCCGACCAAATTATAGGTTCTGATCAACTGGTAAGATCAGTGGCGCCGACTATGGGAGTTAGATCTCCTCATGCCATTCGTGGTAGGTATAAATCAAAACAAATACTTGATAGTGGCTGTCGACTACTTCACTAAATGGATAGAGGCGAAAGTATTGGCAAAAATTACCGCCCAAAACATCTTGTGCCCCTAGAAATCAAGGAATCCTCCAGGCAAACAGAAGCTCCCCTAGATGAGGAGATGAACAACTCACCCTAAGGAAAGAACTAGATCTGGTCTAAGAAATCCGAATAGGAGCGGCCCTACGAGAGGCCTCTCTCAAACAAAAAATAACCATGTGCTACGACACCAAATTTATACAACGAGAGTTCGAGGTCGGCAGCCTTGTCTTGAAGAGAAATTAAAAAGAATCTCGCGAAGGCAAGCTCGCAGCGAACTTAGATGGTCCCTATCGCATCTACACAAGAACATGGACCAGGGCGTACTACCTAGAAAATCTACAAGGGGAACAACTTGTTAGACCTTGGAACACTAAAAAGCTAAAACAATATTACAGTTAAAACACTAAATTGTCGGCAAGCATCATCGACAAGACAAACTCATCCAGGCCCGACCACACGTGCATGCCTAGGTACAAACATGGCACTCCAATTTAAATAAGGGGGCAAGACTCTACTCTTGACGAGCGTATCCTTAGACTGACATGAATAACTCGACCGAGCTCCATCGTTATCGTACCATTCCGGAATAACGCCAGCTCGTGATGGGTAGTTCATGCCGCTGAGCTCGGGTCCTCAAAACGAGACCTGAGTTCCGGCTCATGCCCGGTATTCACCCTGGCCATTTGACTAGTTTCCCCACATTGGCGAACACACTAACTAACGAGCAAATCTCCACTGAAAACTCTTAACCAATAAAAAGTGTCTCAAGCAGACGAGCATACAGTGAACCTGTAAAATACTTCAAATATAAAAGTGACACAATCATGTATAAACTAAAGCAAATGACCACCACGGTCAGAAATTTAATATAAGGCCGCAATTGTGCAAATTTTACAAAAAGGGATGCCCTTGGACCCCCATCCAACAAAAACTTTGTGGCCACAAGGACCATAGTTGTTTGAAACTTAAACAAAATTGGCTAGGACCCAAAGAACGAGATTACATTAATACGGCACGCAGGCTGGAAAAAGAAATAACAAAAAGCAATTAAGTATCTGGCTAGGGCTCTTCCTCGGTGCGGACTCTTGACACGATGACTCCCCTACGGGCATATCCCCGACGTCTTTGAGTTACTCAGGGATCACGATCTTGCCATCAGCAACATAATAGTGGATTTCCATCCCAATCACATTGAGCTCGACCGCAGGTTCAGAACCCGAAGCTGCTTCACTGCATTATCAAAGCTCCCATTGGAAGCGGCGAGATCATCATCCAACTCTAGTTGTAGGCGAGCAACCAGATCAGCTCGAGTATTCATGCCTTTGGCCTCTTCATCTCATCCTCGGCAGGATTAACTTCAGCAGTCAAGGCCTCCACCTACTCATTAGAAGTCTTCTTCTCGAGCAAAATCACCTTATGATCCTTGGAAAGTTTCCTCAGCCTATCCTCCGCTACCTTCTGGATAGTCATCTCATCCGCACACTCCTTTTCCACTTCGGCCAGTTTCCTTCACAACTTTCTCACCTTGACCTCTAGGGAAGTACCCCCCTCAGTATACGCCACAACCATTTCCAAGACCCTCATGACAGCCCCAACATCCTGAGCTAACAATGTCCTCTTCGTCGGGCGGTCTAACTCCTCGAGCAAAAGGGACTCCCCTTGAATAAGATACAGAGAAGAACCCTCGAAGAAGGACTTGTCATGCCAGCAAAGGGGAAACTCATATTTTCCCTTCTCCCTCTCCCCGGTCAGATCCATAGTACCCTTGTTGTGTTGTCTCTTATGCCTTGAGGACACCTATAGAGGAGAAAGAGCCTCAGTTGGTTGCCCTGTTGACGTAGCTGTCATACACCAAATTTGTCCGCCCTTTATTTCTACAGTCAAAAATATTTTAAACATTGATTTTATAATATTATTTGATTTTTATAAAATATTCGCTTTCAAACCTATTTAAAAATATAATGATTTATTTCAGATTATCTGTATTTTTGAATAAAAAAATATTCTCACACCTTTAATATACTTTCAATTGAGTTTATTTACAAATGAATAACATAGCACAACTAGTAAAGGATGAAGCTTACAAATAAAAGATTGTGGGTTCGAATCTCTTGTGCCGCACTTTCAACATTTTCTTTTTTTTCTTTCTATTTTTTGTCTCTAATTTTCTTTCCTTTTAAATAGGTATTTCTTATTGGCTATTTGATGTCAATTTGTGTCACACTTTATTTTTGATTGGTCAATTTTGTCTTATTTCCAATTTGGATGGTTTTTTTCATCTATAAATAGAACATATTTTTCACACTTCTAGATCATCCATAATATCCACAATTCATCCACAATTTCTCCCGATCCACAATACACAATTTTTTTTACTGCATTTCCACTCTATCACTCTTACACTTTTGTTCAAAACTTTCTTTCTAAAATTTATTTTTTAAAACACTTTGGCCAATGATTTCATATGAGGCCACCCACTTTGTTATTTCAATTTTATCGTTTTCTTATTTTTAATTTGGTTTTGTAAATCAAATGGTGATTCTCTGATGGTTCTTTGATTTTATTCACTATACTCTTTGTGAAAAATTATCATTTTGATTTATTTATTCATACATCATATTTGACATTTTCGATCATTAACTATTCTATTTTTCCTTATCTAACTGTTTATAGTATTAATTATTACTAATTGTTTTTTTCTTACATTCTCATGTTTCTCCGGCAAATTACTTCGTAATAGATAACATCGTTGTTTAGTAATATCCTACTAATTTGTAATTTTTTTTTACAATTTCAAAACCAAATAAAATATTATTTATAACAAGTAGAGATCTCTGTTAGTGTTTATAGTGAAAGTTTCTGTACATATTTCTTCAATACTGCTATACTCTAAATTAATTCATCTACTTCATTCACTATACATATTCATAATTTCTAATACTTTTTTCTCTTATTAAAAATCTTTTTAAAAAAAACAAAGCCACGCTTTCACAAACAATTCCTAACATTGTACATACACAATATGATAGTCCCACATTGTTTGAATAAATAATTACACAACAATAACAAGGTTTTATTTTTCTCTTTCTTTCTCATGACATCAACAGGAATAAGGTCTACCATTGAGATCTTAGACAACCACCCTTCACCGATGAGCCACCATCAGACTGCTGCGGGTACATGTTCTTTTTCCTACTTTAACTTTAATTTTGTTTGAATTGTTTTTTATGATTTTTTTGGTCTTGATATCGAGAGACTTTTCTTCTTGGGGATGTGGATTATATCTTGTATTGGTTTGGAAATACAAACAGAGAATAAGAAAGGAAAAGTGTATTATGTGTGTGGATATTACACATTTCAATATTATCACTTCAATTTGTTTTTATTTTTTGATTGGAAACGGCATGTGTCATGTAATGATTGGCCATTGATTTAATTAATAAAAAAATCAAAATAATAATAATATAATATATAGGAGATAAATAAGGGGACCGCTCCTTTTTTTTTCTATAACCACTTTTTTATTATTTTATTTTTATAATTTTATCATTAAATTAGAAGAATGGTTCTATTAAATAAATTGGATTTTAAGAATACTCATTGAACTTGAATTATAGGTTTTTACTTAATTCACACATCCTTTTAATAATCGTACCCCCTGCCTTTTGGGCCTGAATTCAATATCTGAATTCAGGCCCATGTTATTCACACCCCACCTTTTTACTATGTCAGTTAATTTTGCAACCCCGCATTTTAATTTAATTTTCTTTTATTATATTATTATAATTATTACTATTTATATTTTTATATTTATATTATATTTATTTACTATTGAAAATTAAGTTAATTATTTTTAACTCATAAAAAAAATTATTATGTCATTATATTGTTCTTGTATTCATGCACTTAAAAATATTTTTCGCAATATAAGTTAATTTAATATTTTACATCAAAATATTAAAACCCGCACAATTCACCAAATTACTACGTCCGTGAGCGACACGTGGCTAATATCTGGCCACGTGATGAGGAGACTATATCAGACTCTCATGCTCTGCGTCTTAAAACAACTAACCAATCTCAAATCATTTTTTTACTAACATAACATTCAAATTCAAAAACATTTTCAAAAAGGATTAAATAGCATCACCTTTGAATCAAACTATGAACTGCATCTACGATCACTTAGTTTACAACCTAGATAAAGTTTAAGGTTAATTCGAAAGCAATTCCACGCAATCCATAAAAAAACATAAACCAAACACCGCGAATTACAAAATGGGACTCTGATTCCTCCTAGGAGGACACGTAGGCATGCGATCAAAATCATGGCGAGTCCCCCTAACTAAAATTCAAACCCTTTTTCCCCAATAATATATAAAAATCTATTTCCTAAACATTGCGCTTCTAAACCTAGTATCCTTGCGAACAAGGTAGATAAGGGGCGCTTAACACCTTCCTCTCATCTAGAACCGAGTCCAAATCTAGAATTTATGAACTTTAGATTTATTCCTTTATACTCCCTTCTATTAGGATAAAAATTAAGGGTAGCGACTCTGGTTAAAAAAAACTAGTTACAACAGCTGGTGACTCTATCGGGGACTCAACCCTAGGTTTAGAAGCCTTATCTTTCGATTTTTATGTTTTTTTTTTGGGTTTTTCCTATTTCTTTTGGGTTTTATTATTTCTTATTTAATTATTTATTTATTTTCTTGATTATTATTTATTATTCATATTATTTATATATCTGTGGTGGGATTTGTAATTTTGCAAAAAATTATTCTCAAAACCCTTAGAAAGAAGGTTTGTCTATTAGCCAAGGGGTTACATCAACCCTATGAGTTTATGTGACGACTTCGCCTAGAGTTGGTGAAGTTACGCAAAAGGAATACCTCTCGAGAGACATCCTCTTGGGAAGTAGGACTTTGGAATGACACTTATGACTCTTTGTATGGCCTTGCAAGGAGTCAAATCCTCTTCTGCAAGGAGTCCCTGCCTGTCTTATCAAAGCTTGGAATGACATGTCTGGTATAATGTAGGACGTCATCAAATCCTCTTCTGCAAGGAGTCACAGCCTGTCTCAATCTCTGAGTCTGTGTAGGATATCATCGGGTCTATCTTTAAACTTGTATAAGTACCCCTACATCTACCATCGTACTACGTCTACGTTGAATTGCATACCCATAAAACTTTTTACATACCCAAGCATGTTCATACATTTACATTTCCATCCTTTTTCACAAAATCATTTACACTTCCACCCTTATCTAACTGTGATCCAGCTAACAAGATTTTCGATACTCGCAAGCAAACATAAAGCATGTCTCAAGAAGCCATGGAGGAACTCAAAGGAGACCAAGAATTGTTGAAGGAGGAGGTCCGCCAATTGAAGACTCAAATGAAATTGATCATGCAATTACTACTGAGGAATGGAGATAACCCTTCATCATCCCAACCACAGGCCTATTTAACACCACAGATGCCACCACCACGGGAAGTTCCCCCGCCTCAACAGCAACCACAACAACCCTATCAACAGAAGGGATGTACCCAACAAATGAAAAGACAAAATCTATCACCTAGGAGGTTTGATCCACTTCCCATACCGCACAGGCAGCTGCTATAACATTTACTAAAGGCATCCTTGGTAGAGCTGAAGCCACTTGCTCCTCCAATTGGGGCACTCCCACCAAAATATAATGCAAATGCAAAGTGAAAGTATCATGCCAATTCTTCATGGCATACCTTAGAAAAATGTTGGGCTTTCAGACATAAGGTCCAAGATTTGATCGACACTAAGCAGATGACTTTTGAAGAAGGGCTCTCATCGGAGAATGGTCGCCCTTGCCTCGACAAGTCCAAAGACTAAAGAAGAATCCCCTAAAGTCAGTGGGTCATCAATAGGGCTTATCTCTAGATCATTAGGCTTTTATCATTTCAAATTGTAGTTTCTTTCTTGCTAAGTTTCATTTGTTATGAATTTGTATCTTTTGGTTAGTAATTCTAATAAAATAAGCATGCATGTTTTTGAAATCGATTCATTCCACAAATAATCAATGACTTTCCATTTTCACTCTTCTTTTCCATTTTCAAATTAACAAACTTTGACGGAGAATGATGAAAATACAAAATAATCAAATTTTACTGATATATGCTTTTTAATAGCAAGGCTTAGCTGACGACGTAAGGCATTGTTTCAATTCCTAAATAGTGGAGATATAAGGAGTTAATCCGTAGTTAACCCCCTCGAGCCAGAAGTCGGAGTTCTTTCTATTCTAAAAAAACCTTAATCTTAACCAGGGGCAGGGTAGATTTCAATTAATTCGAAGATATATTTAAATCCCAGGAGAACCGACACGATCTAAGCAAAAGTTTAAGCATATCTTTTTCCTCGATTCATCATCGAGAGAGCGATCTAAGCTAAGGTTCGAGCATATCTCTTTCCTCGATACATCATTGAGAGAACGATCTAAGAAAATATTCGAGCACATCATCTTCCCCGTATTCATCATACAAGATTGAGGAATCAACAAAGACAAAGTTGACAACATCATTTTCCTCAGTATATCAATCAAGATCAAGGAAACGATGAAGATAAAGCTTACAATAATCAGCGCAGCAGTCACATTTTTTCAAAGTCAAAAGCAAAAAATAAAAATTAAAAAAAGAGCCCGCTAAGTCAAAGGAAATCAAACAAAAAATTGACTTAGGCAGAAGTTAGGGCATCCTGGTGGATCAGAAAAAAATTCAAAAAAAAGTTGGTCCATGCAACAATAAAGGATTGAAAATAATAAATTGGAGAATAATATTGTGACTGTCACCTCAAGAATCATCAAGGCTTATCATTAAAGCTTGGATCTTATTAACACTTGGATCTTATCAACGCTTGGATATTATCAATGCTCAGATCTTATCAAATCTTTTCGTTGCCGCTTGGATCTTTGCCTACACTTCTCATCATCTGCGCGACTATGAAACTTCTCTTGGGGATTAAACGCATCTGTTGGATTAATTGAACTTAGGAATGAAGAACATTAAGGAGAATAGGGTGGGCTAAATAAATTTGAACTTTATATCTTTTCTTTCTTTAAACCACGAATCATGGCCACGTTACAACCTTTAAAAGTCCTAACTGAGGCTAGGTTCACTATGAAAGCATACTCGGCGAAATTTGTGTTAAACTCACTCTTATGGTTGTTAAAATTATTTCTAACTACTTCGTTTCTTCGAATATTCATCTTCTGATCTTTCATTTCTTTTCAAATAATCAATTTCAAGAATGTTCATGTGCATTAAATGGAATTACTTTTCAAAATGTACAATTTTATCTACGAATCAATACTTAGCATGAAGGAGATTTCAAAAGGGTCTCATCAAAGGCAACACATCTAAGAAGCTCCTAACTATGAGAAAAGCATCTAAAGGGATCCCTATAAACAGGGGCAAATACTAATGATTATAGAGGCATATCACATGAAGGTATTGTTGACAAAGGGTGATCATTCTGAAATTCAATCAACTCGGATAAAAGTTCAAAGCACTGTTCAATCAGGGGCATACCTTTCGGAAGAGCATTCCTTAATCAACTCATATCACAATAGATTATGACTCAGTTTCCTTATGTTAACAAGCTTCTCAAGGCATTGATGATCAGGGGCAACCTTCCAAGACTCAAATGTTGGGGCAGTGCGTGCCAAATTCATCCCACTACATGTAGGGGCCAAATTCTTCAAGCAACTTCAAGTACAAGCTTTCCAAGCTTCGAATACTTGGGGAAGTCTATGTCAAGTTCATGGTGAAGTATAAGTTCCTTCTGAGGGTATTTCCTCCATATCTTGGAGATTAAGGGGCATGCCTTTCAAAATTCGAATGTTACGGCAAACTACTGCGAGGTTCGAGCAAAAGGATTTGATACAAAAGGGTCCATCGAAGCCAAGAATTTTCAAGATTATTTTAATAAAGTACATAATAGTGGGGACATTCAAACTATGATCAAACTACTTCTGAGCTCTTATCACTAAGAATCTCCTCCAAGACCTTACCAACAAATTAAGGAAAAATAGTCCACTCAGGGGCAAGCTCTCCACGTACTTTCATAAGCTCGTAAGAACGTATTAAAAGTGTTGAGCTTTTGAAAATATTTCATATTTGGAAAAGGTTTTGAAAGTTTTGGTGTTTGTTTCGGAGATAAGCAAGGGTGTTTGGTTTGAAAAATGAGCAAGCAACTAGGAATAATCTACCTACTCAAAATTCTTAGTTCATTTCTTTATTTCCTTTGATATTGCTATCTTACCATTGATTGGTAAGAAGCCTTATCTTTGGATGTAAAGGGACGGGCGTGGGTCATCGTATAGCCATGATAGCAATGTTATGAGATATCTTAGCATTTCTCTTTAAGGGACTAAGATCATTTTGAAAGGCAACATTGATAGCGTCATCGAGGGACTATGATTTTGTATTTTTGATTGCTTTGCTAAGATATCTCACATGCATAACATGGCCACTTTTGTAAGGAAACAAAGTGGAATCACCCTAAGGGTGAAAGTGTGCAAATGTGTTGATTTGCATATATTGTTTATCTTGAATTAGGGTTTGCTACCTTGTTGATTTTAATCTTTCCATACAAACCCTAATTACTAGCATTTATATAAATCGATAAATTACATAAATTAAAATTACTATGCTATTGCATCATTAGAGGAGGGGGTATACAAATTTACAAATGGGGATTTTGCAAAAAAAATTAAACCTAATTAACTATTACAACCTTATTGAATAAATGTACAAGAATTGAATAAATAATACACAAATGCAAATGGAAAAAGAAATGATTTTGTTTGTTTATTATGAAAGGGTTTTAATCTTGACCTAATTAAGGAAATGATTAGTTAAAAATAACCAAGATTACATTTAAACCAATTAAGGAAATAATTAAGAAAAAATGATTTTTAGGATTTTTTATGAAGAGGTTTTAAATTAATAAAAATAAAATGAGAAATAAATTAATTAAAAGAAACCTAAATTCTAAGTTAATTTTAATTAAGAAAATAAAATGATAATTAAACCTAAGTCTAAATATTAATTATTTAAGAAAAGAAATTAATTTGTTAAAAGAAAATGTTTTTTTATCTTTTTTTGTTTTATAGAGTAAATAAAATATATAAGTGTAAATAATAAATAAAAATATTTTTGGATTTTTTTATTAGTAAAAATAATAATAATAATAATAGTAATAAAAAATAATAAAGAAAATAAAAATATAATATATAATATAAAGTAAAATAAATAAAATGGAAAATAAAATAAAAAATGAATTTAGATCAGGTGGTGCAAAAGTAGGCAAGGGGTTAGAAGAATCAAAAAAATGAAAAGCCCAACAAAAAGGGCCAGGCGCTGCAGCTGAAACAAAAAAAAAGTGAAAAATGAACAAAAGGGTACCACTAGGGCTCGAACCCAAGTCCCAAAGGTTAACAGGTGTGCGTTTTACCAGTGGGGTGGCTATACATCCGTTAACATTGACAACAATAAATATGTAACATAAATTATACCCTGAATACAACTTCATCTTCAACCTCCATCCGTGGATCCTTTAACTTCACCATTTCTCAATAAAAACGAAAAGTGCAAACATGAAAGTTGCTCCATTTTTTCATACGAATCCAACCATATAAATATCATAAGCTATAAATCAAAGATGAATGAGAATTTTTGAAAGTACCAAATTCTGACCTAAATATTTCAAAAAGTTCAAACTCAAAATTCTCCTAGCTCAATCAAAATAAATGAAATCTATGGACATGTACAATTTCAGGGTAATGATGTCTACATTTTATCTTCACAAATACAAACCTAACAATACCTAAATAATGAGATGAAAAGTCAGAAAATGTACCTCAAAAATGGAAATCATGAAATGAGTTTGAGCTTGATTCAAGGTGCTACAATGATCAGGTTAGCTTCCTCAAGTTCCCAGGAAGCTAATGCAATGGTTAGCTTGAGTAATGGATGGTTGGAATAGCTTGGAGAAGTCAATGTGAAATGCTCTATTTTTGGTTATGGAAGTTGATGAAGATGATGTTACAGTCGTGTAACAGGGTATGGGATGGTTTGTATTTGATGTAAGGAAGCTTTAGGAACTAAAAGGCCAAAGAACGCACGAGGGAAATACGAGTTTGGAGTTCAAGGTCAGAAACCGTGCAACAGTGGAGTTTTTGGGCAATTTCTGATTTGAGGGAGTTTGGGAGTGTTTCAGGGTGTTCAAGCTCGTGTCTTAGCTTACAAATAGTGCCTCTATTTATAAGCAACAAGTTTCGAGACTTGTTGTTGATCATAATTCAAAATCACAAGTTTAAGCATAACATGTGATTTTTGAGAAATCCAAGTTTCAATGCCTTGTGTACTTGCTAAGATAGAGTGGTTATGCTTTAAAGACACTTACTTCTGAATTTGTAGATAGAGTGTGATCAGAGAGAACAAGTTAGAGGCTCAAGAATTGACTTTGTGCATAAAGCTTGCTTTCAAGAATGGCATTCTTCACTTTCTTCCTAAAATGGCAATGTGAATTGGATAAAGCTTAAACCACTTGGATTATAACTCAAAAGTTTGTGTAATCCATTAATTATGGATAGATGCACAAGTTATAAGGCCTTCAAATCAAGATTATGCAGCCTAACATTGAAATTGAATTATGTGTTCATCAAGAAATGACTTGTAATTCAAGAATGAAACCCTAACTTCTTGCCTTCGATTCTCCTTGCTCAAATATGATCTCAATGAGTTCTTGGACATTTTGGAAAGCTTGTAACATAATCTAGAACCTCTATGTTTTAAATTTTTGAAAATTCATATTGGAACTATGTGAAAAATTACCATGAAGTAAGGTTAAATTCCTGCCTAAACTAGGGCAAAATTTCACTAAGTTTCCAAGTTTCATGAACATGTCTTCTTAAAATCATAACTTGAAATCCATGAATTTCTAGAAGAAGTTGTGTTATACAATGTTTTATACATCATTGAGACATACAACTTTCATGTTGGAAGTTTCCTTTGAATCATCTTGCATCATGGTTTAAATTTGGCTCAAAGTTGTGAAAAATATGAATTTTCCAACACTTAGAAAAATTTCTAAGTTTAGAAAATTTGACTTTTCAAAAAGAAATCTTGACTTTTTGATTTCTTGATAAAAAAGTTTCATATTTTGACATGTCTTGATGAATTGTGATCTTTGATACTTGATTTTGACTAAAAAGTCAAAGTTTGACTTTTCAGTGTACAGTTGACTTTTGATCAGTTGACTGAAAATCAACTATCAATCAATTGATCTTGAGGAATGTTTTAAGCTATGAAATTATGTAAAAATTAATCATTTGAATCCTTGAGGTCATGTCTCAAACCAATAAGTCATTTTCTAGGTCAAAAAAATCATAAATTGCCTCTTCTCAATCAAAACCCTAATTTTGACCATTTTGCCCTTTTGATGATCTGATCAAATTTCTTGTGGAATTATGGTCCAAACTTGATAAAATGACATATATGAGTTCATGATGTTGATATGGATAAAAAATTATGAAGTTTGACTGTAAATTTACCACAATTGACTTTTTCCCCAATACAGCTGATTTTAGGTCAATTGATCAATTGACTGAGCAAAAATGTGATCCAAGACTTGAAGCTTGACATGAGCAATCTTGAGGGTCCAAAATGATCCATGAAAGTAATATGGGGAATTAAAAGTACATTTGTCCTTGTGCAATCTCAAACCCTAATTTTCAGTCATCAGTGTTTTACGAGGTGTCTTGAGCTGATCAACCCTTGTGCAGTCTTGAATCCAAGGAAATCTTGTGAGAGATTGTTTGATAAATGAGAGGGCAAATTTTAGGGTAGAACAATAAGTCTGCATAAATCATGCATTTGGGTTTCCTTGATCCAAAAACCCAACCATACTTATCATTTCATCCATCTGACAAAATTCGACAGCATGGGTCAAACATACCTTAAAAAGCCCAACTACGCATTCACATTTCAAAATCCAACATCCATTCACACATATCCAAGTCACTTGTCACATACATCAATCAATTATGCATCAATAAATCATGCATCAATCAATCATGCATCAATCAGTCATCACATCAATCATTCATTACATTACACCAATCAATTATCTCATTTCATGCATCAATCAAATTTGCACGCATAGGATTAAACCTGGTTTTATGTGAAGACAATCATCATTGTCAATCAAGCTACCAATTTTATGCATAATATCAGAAGTAGATTCTCCTGGTTGATCACGGTAATTAATTTTCCAAAAGACCTCGGCAGGAGGTAGTCTCTCAATTAAATCTCAGCAGTAGATTCTCCTGGTTGATCACGGCAGCTGATTACCTAGAAGACCTCAGTAGAAGGTAGTTTCCAATTGAATCTTGGAAGTAGATTCCCATGGTTAATCACGACAGTTGATCATCCATAAGACCTCGGCAGTAGGTAATTCAAATTGAATCTCGACAGTAGGTTCTCCTGGTTGATCATGGTAGTTGATTATCCAGAAGACCTTGGCAGAAGGTAGTTCTCGATAGAATCTTGGCAGTAGATTCCTTGGAAATCTCGGCATCAGATTTCTCGTTGAAAAGCCTCATATCAAGCCTGGCGGACGCATAACCATATCAAAATCTCAAGATCATTTACAACATTTGGTGCATCTAACATACAGAAACACCAAAGAGAATTTGATAAAGCATCAAAGTTTATTCTGGTCAGAAGAACAGCAAAGGAAACTCCACGCCTATTTCCAAGTCCATGCCTACGTCCATGACCATGCCTATTTCCATGTCCACGCCTATTTCTGCGCACATGCCTATATCCACGACTACGCCAACATCCACGTCCACGTTCATGACCACGCCTATTTCCATGTCCACACCTATGTTCACACTTATTTCTACGCACATGCCTACATCCACGACTATGCCAACGTCCATGTCCATGTCCATAACTACGCTTGCACCTACGATACAGACCTCAAGACCTCGCCGACATATTTTCACCAAATTCGAATCAACTTGGAGATACAACAATTGGCAACAAACAACATTGGGGAGCTGGTGATTACGAGAAAGAAGAATCATCAAAAACATTTGCCAAACATTTGGGACGTAAGCATATAAGCATTTTCATACATACACATATAAACATTGGGGCATACATCACACTTGGATAACACATCACTTTAGTGCATTATGCATACATGGCGTCTTGCAAATCTACTCTGGTTAAGATTACAAATTCTTTTAGGGTTCACTTTTAGCAGGCCTATCCGTGCAAACTACATAGTTCAAACTTTAAAAGAAACTTGGGGTTCATTTTCTTCATGTTGATAATGGTTGAAACGACACGACCAATATCATCATGAATTTGGGGTTTATTTTCTTCATGTTGATAATGGTTGAGACGACACGACCAATATCATCATGAATTTGGGGTTTATTTTCTTCATGTTGATAATGGTTGAGACGACACGACCAATATCATCATGAATTTGGGGTTTATTTTATTCATGTTGATAATGGTTGAGACGACACGGCCAATATAATCATGAATTTGGGGTTCATTTTCTTCATGTTGATAATGGTTGAGACGACACAACCAATGTCATCATGAATTTGGGGTTTATTTTCTTCATGTTGATAATGGTTGAGAGGACACGACCAATATCATCATGAATTTGGGGTTTATTTTCTTCATGTTGATAATGGTTGAGACGACACAACCAATATCATCATGAGTTTGGGGTTAACTTTCTTCATGTTGATAATGGTTGAGACGACACGACCAATATCATCATGAGTTTGGGGTTTATTTTCTTCATGTTGATAATGGTTGAGACGACATGACCAATATCATCATGAATTTGGAGTTTATTTTCTTCATGTTGATAATGGTTGAGACGACACGACCAATATCATCATGAGTTTGGGGTTCATTTTCTTCATGTTGATAATGGTTAAGATGACACGACCAATATCATCATGAGTTTGGGGTTCATTTTCTTCATGTTGATAATGGTTTAGACGACACAACCAATATCATCATGAATTTGGGGTTTATTTTCTTCATGTTGATAATGGTTGAGATGACACGACCAATATCATCATGAGTTTTTGGTTTATTTTCTTCATGTCGATAATGGTTGAGACGACATGACCAATATCATCTTGAATTTGGGGTTTATTTTCTTCATGTTGATAATATTTGAGACGACACGACCAATATCATCATGAGTTTGGGATTCATTTTCTTCATGTTGATAATGGTTGAGACGACACGACTAATATCATCATGAGTTTGGGGTTCATTTTCTTCATGTTGATAATGGTTGAGACAACATGACCAATATCATCATGAATTTGGGGTTTATTTTCTTCATGTTGATAATGGTTGAGACAACACAACCAATATCATCATGAATTTGGGGTTTATTTTCTTCATATTGATAATGGTTGAGACGACACGACCAATATCATCATTAGGTTGGGGTTCATTTTCTTCATGTTGATAATGGTTGAGAAGACATGATCAATATCATCATGAGTTTGGGGTTTATTTTCTTCATGTTGATAATGGTTGAGACAACACGACCAATATCATCATGAGTTTTTGGTTCATTTTCTTCATGTTGATAATGGTTGAGACGACACGAGCAATGTCATCATGAGTTTGGGGTTCATTTTCTTCATGTTGATAATGGTTGAGACGACACGATTAACATCATCATGAGTTTGGGGTATATTTTTCCTCACATTTATGGTTATGGTTGAGACGACATGACCAACATCATCGTGAGTTCTGGGTATTTTTCTTCATGTTGATGGTTATGGTTGAGACGACACAACTAACCTCATCAGTGAATTTTGGGTTCCACTGCTTCAATTCTAGTTTATTTTGTTTGGTTATTGAATCTTGGTTGAAACCGCACAACCAACATCGTCATTCTAAGTTCCAAATATCTGGTTTCAAGTTTTCAATTATTTGTCCCCTAGGTTGTGATAGATATGTGAATCTTCAAGGTTATATTATCTATCCCCTAGGTTGTGATAGATAACATAAGCTCATCCTTGTTGACTTTTATCCCCTAGGTTGTGATAAATGCACAGGTTCATCCTCGTGCTGTTTACTCCCTAGGTTGTAGTAAACATAATGAAGTTTGCATGATCCATTGCATCAGTCTCCATGCAGTAGTGTGTTACCAAACTTTGTTTTATTCGCCCCCTAGGTTGCGATGAATATACAAAATCTATGTCACAAACTTACTATATTAGTCTCCTAGCGTTAGTAAGTCAGCTTTTCAAACTTAATTTACCTCCTAGGTTACGGTAAATAAGCAAAAGCTTACAAGATACCGACGAGTTATTCGCGTCGTCGAGTCTTAATCAACTTTGGTTCAAACACTGGTAAGATGATACATCATCATCTATGCCTATTATTCACACTCATGGGAATGTTGTACAGCGTATCCTTATAATCTTTCAGGAAAATTTTGGGGTTTTCCAATATTTATAAACTTCTGATCAGAACATGCGAGACATGCGTATTCTCGCACTATTCAATCGAAAGATGATTAAATAGGGGCAATTGTCATACCCCAAATTTAACCGCCATTTATTTCTACAGTCAAAAAATATTTTAAACATTGATTTTATAATATTATTTTATTTTTATAAAATATTCGCTTCCAAACCTGTTTAAAAATATAATGGTTTATTTCAGATTATTTGTATTTTTGAATAAATAAATATTCCCACATCTTTCATATACTTTCAATTGAGTTTATTTACAAATGAGTAACATAAAACAATTGGTAAAAGATGAAGCTTTCAAATATAAGGTAGCGGGTTCAAATCTCTTGTGCCGCACTTTTAACATTTTTTTTTAAATATTTTTTGTCACACTTTGTTTTTGATTGGTCAATTTGTCTTATTTCCAATTTGAATGGTTTTTTCATCTATAAATAGGACTTTTTTTCACACTTCTAGATCATCCACAACATTCATAATTCATCCATAATTTCTCACGATCCACAGCACACACAATTTTTTTTACTGCATTTTCACTCTTACACTTTTGTTCAAAACTTTCTTTCTAAAATTTATTTTTTAAAACAATTTAGCCAATGATTTCATATGAGGTCACCCACTTTGTTATTTCAATTTTATCATTTTCTTATTTTTAATTTGGTTTTGTAAACCAAATGATGATTCTCTGGTGGTTCTTTGATTTTATTCACTGTACTCTTTGTGAAAAATTATCATTTTAATTTATTTGTTCATCCATCATATTTGACATTTACGGTCATTAACTATTCTATTTTTCCTAATCTAACCGTTTATAGTATTGATTATTACTAATTGTTTTTTTTCTTACATTCTCATGTTTCGCCGGTAAATTACTTCGTACTAGATAACATCGTTGTTTAGTATTATCCTACTAATTTGTAATATTCTTTTTTACAATTTCAAAACCAAAACAAAACATTATTTATAACAAGTAGAGATCTCTGTTAGTGTTTATAGTGAAAGTTCATGTACATATTTCTTCAATACTGCTATACTCCAAATCAATTCATCCACTTCATTCATTGTACATATTCACAATTTCTAATACTTTTTTTCTCTTATTAAAAATCTTTTTAAAAAAACAAAGCCACACTTTCACAAACAATTCCTAACACTGTACATACACAACATGACAGTCCCACACAGTTTGAATAAATAATTACACAATAATAATAAGGTTTTGTTTTTCTCTTTCTTTCTCATGACAGCAAGAGGAATAAGTTCCGCTGTTGAGATCTTAGACAACCACCCTTCACCGATGAGCCACCATCAGACTGTTGCGGGTACACGTTCTTTTTCCTACTTCAACTTTAATTTTATTTGAATTGTTTTTTTAATGATTTTTTTGGTCTTGATATCGAGAGACTTTTCTTGTTGGGGATGTGGATTGTATCTTGTATTGGTCTAGAAATACAAACAGAGAATAAAAAAGGAAAATTATATTATGTGTGTGGATATTACACGTTTCAATATTATCACTTCAATTCGTTTTTATTTTTTGATTGAAAAGGGCATGTGTCATGTAATGATTGACCATTGATTTAATTAATCAAAAAAATCAAAAAATAATAATATAATATATAAGAGAAAAATAAGGGGATAGCTCCATTTTTTTCCTATAACCACTTTTTTATTATTTTATTTTTATAGTTTTATTATTAAATTAGAAAAATGGTTCTATTAAATAAATTGGATTTTAGAAATAATCATTGAACTTGAATTATAGGTTTTTACTAAACTCACACATCCTTTTAATAACCGTACCCCTGCTTTCTGGGCCTGAATTCAATATCTGAATTCAGGCTCATGCTATTCACACCCCACCTTTTTACTATGTCAGTTAATTTTGCAACCACACTTTTGATTTAATTTTCTTATATTATATTATTATAATTATTATTCTTTATATTTTATATTTATATTATATTTATTTTCTATTGAAAATTAAGTTAATTATTTCCAACTCATGAAAAAATATATTTTTATTATGGCATCATATTCTTCTTTTACTCATACAGTTAAACATATTTTTCGCAATATAAGTTAATTTAATATTTTACATCAAAATATTAAAACCCGCGCAATTCACCAAATTACTATGTCCGCGAGCGACACGTGGCCAATATTGAGCCATGTGATGAGGAGACTATATCAGACTCCCCTGCTCTGCGTCTTAAAACAACTAACCAATCTCAAATCATTTTTCTACTGACATAACAATCAAATTCAAAAACATTTTCAAAAAGGATTAAATAGCATCGCATTCGAATCAAACTACGAACTGCGTCTACAATCACTCAGTTTACAACCCAGACAAAGTTCAAAATTAATTCGAAGGCAATTCTATGTTATCCATAAAAAAACACAAACCAAACACCGTGAACTACGAAATGGGACTTTGATTCCTCCTAGGAGGATACTAGGCATACGATCCAAATTATGGCGAGTCCCCATAACTAAAATTCAAACCCTTTTTCCCAATAATGTATAAAAACTCTATTTCCTAAATATCACATTTCTAAACCTAGTATCCTTGAGAACAAGGTGGATAAGGGGTGCCTAACTCCTTCCTCTCATCTAGAACCGAGTCCAAATCTAGAATCTTTGAACTTTATGGTTATTCCTTTATACTACCTTCCATTAGGATAAAAATTAAGGGTGGCGACTATGATTAAAAAACTAGTTGCAACAGTAGCGCCTGATTCCGACATAGGGCCCGTGTCGGGCGAGGAAGCCTTGACACCCTTTTGTGCCTTCTTCAGGTTAAAAGCGGTCGTACTAACCAAGCGCTCTTGGGCGAGATTCATCTTATATGTGTCGTGAAAACAGAGAAAATCAAATCATAAGACGACTACCAAGATACGCCACATGGTCCTTACTCTCGAGAAGCTCCTTAACGCTTATCGAACCCTGGTCGTAGACCTTCTGTCTGTTTTTTTCAACAACTGGCTTCCCCCTCTACCTATATGCTGGATGGAAAGAAACCCCACAACAAACACACATAGACGATTAAAGCTGGCTATGTCCTCGGCACCGTGCTGGTCTTTCTTCCAAACATGGACGTCAGTCCCCCTTTCATAATGATTATCGTCCAATGAAAAGGAAACTTGGGCACTAGCTTGTTTTCATGTTTTCCCTCCTAGCTCAAAACGGGAGGCCCTTTCTCGTTGTGTGCAGGGGAAACCTGGAAGACACTCAATAACACCCTCTCTGAGACAGGATGAACGAGCATATATTTTTCCTTAAAGAAATGGACTAACTCCAAGTATGCCTTGAACAGCTGTCATTCGTCTTCTTTAGAGCGACCCAACCATATTGAGAACCAAATGTCTGCCTCTGAAGATGGAAACAATAGAAGAACAAAGAGACATTGGCCCCGACGCCTAAGTAGTCGCACACGATCTCGAAATCCTGAAGGAAGGTGGTGGAGTTTGGGTGTAGTTGGGATGGATCCAGACGAAGATGCCTAAAGACCGCCACTTGGAAGTCCGGGAAAGGGAGCCGCAAACCCATCTCCCTGAACATGATCTCATACATAGGGAATCGGTGAGCTTTAAACCACGAGCAGATCTGAATCTTCTTGGTAGGGATGTAGATTGCCCATTGCTCTTTAGAATCCTCTCGGCCTATCTCCAGATCTAACGAGGTAAATATCTCGTCAGGATACTCAATAAAGTGGGAGACATACCTCAACAGACCCGACGTAACCCAATCCATTGGACCTTTCTCGACCACGGGTGCGCTGGGACCCTCTTGATAAACGTGAGCCACCTCCACGTCCCCCTCACCATCCTGATTACTAGGCATCTCTGACTCCAATGCTCCCGGCAAGGACTCATACGCCCCTGAGGTGCTCGCCTCGCCGGACGTACTCTCGGCAGAGCTCTGATCAGAAATGTTTGGCTCATTAAGAAACTCGTCAATGGCGCTAGTAGTCATCGTACCTGAAAAGCAGATTATAAAAGTGAGTTCAATGTAGTCAAATCCACCCTTCCACCACTAATCAAGTGAAAGGGTTCCAAGAAACAAGAACATTATCCCCGACCAGAGCCCTAACTTAAACGACTACTAGATGATCTCCCTTCCCCGACCAAGCCAGATAGATTCATATGAATTTCCTACATTCGTCTGACACCACTGAGGTTCTAAAAACTCCCCTACATAGGACACTTGGTATCCTCAACGACCTCACCCGCTAGAACCATCGTCTCCAGCCAACATTTCTCCAGAATTTCTAATAAATCAATAATCCTAAACCCTAACCACATGCATTTTCTAAGGAAACCCCTTAAAATCTAAACTATAACGGAAGTAACAATTGCAAAAACAAGGGGGATCAAGGGAACTTACCAGATTTAGTGAAGGAACAACGAAAAAAGACAGCGGTGAAAGGTAGAATGAATAAAAATTTTGGAAACGGATGAAGTCGAGCAGATACGGATGAAGTCGAGCAATAACAAAGGTATCGAGCAGTTGAAAGACAGGAAAAAAGTGTATATGGAGCTCTCTCCCCTCCTTTTATAGGCTGGGCTCACTAGCGCATGGGCGAACACGCGCCTAAAGAACTCTAAAGGGCATCATAATTACGCCCTAGTCCCTATGCTAGCCATCATCGCACATCTCTAACATCATGTGGCTTGATATAAGCATGGCATACGATCTTCCCTGACTCTAACGAATCATTCCTCTCCTTGCAAAATAAACACCAAGCATTTTTCAGACTCCTCGTACAAAATTTCCGATCAAAACATAATAACTCCTCGAAACGGCTCAATTGTTCCTCTCCCCACAAGTCGAAAATGACGAGAATCACTCGTACTCCTCGTACAAAATCAACTAAGAAGCACCCCTGTTTCACGGGCTGGTTCTAAGTCATCAGTCATGTGTCCAAGAGCAACGACTTAGGGGGCTCCTGTTTTGGACTGGCCCAATGACTAAAATTGGCCTAATCTGCTTTTACCCTTGGCAAAACCCAATAACAGTGGCCCATCATTCTAGTCAACCACACCCCTGAGTATCCAACCAGCTATGCCTGACACGCGCGCTTGACCCAGTCAGAAGTTCTCTCCCGTCAACCTGACATGAGTCGAGCAGACAACCAGGAAACGTCCAGAATGACCATCTGCCTGTAATTTGCATCTTCCTCAGATCCAACGGATAGTTACGGGCACACCTGCCTGTTTTGACCGAGTCATGGCAGTCACCTATTTTTGAATACCTGCATATCTAGGCCCAAAAATAGGGACTAATGGCCAAGCGCCAGGGGCATTATACAAACCCTCACACATGTGAGGGCCAGGTATCGAATGTCCAATATTCATCTATGAAACCCTAATACTTTGCTTGTACCTCTTTGCTCCCGCACTTACTTGATCGTCAGAGTGCCTTGCAGATACAACCCCCCCTCCCTTTCTCCTTAACTTTCCAGCCCATTAAAGATCATCCTCCGGTCAGCTTGTGGGTTTTGATCAATCGGTAAGATCCGTTGACAATGTTTGACTAGACGTCAGAACATTTTTCAGGACATGTTTTCTCCTTGAGCCAACAAGGAAGTATTATGGATGGTGCTATCAGGAGGATTTATAAAATGTGATTTGTGTTTCTGCATGGGAAATTATTGGAATTATGAGGACAGTCAAAATTTGTCTTGGATGGTGCATTGTTATTTGGTGATCTCCATCAAATAACTTCTCATTGACCAAGACTGTTAATTCCTAAGAGAACTGCTTGGATATTTAAAGAGGTTATTTCTTCACCTATTTCATCTTGTGGAGGTTACTCATTCTCTATTCTTATGGCATGTGTCCATATGTGAGGGCTTTGTTTGTCATGGTTTGGCGAAAATGGGGGGAGATGTATTGTTCAGATCTTGATTAGTCTGAGGTTTGTCTTTGCGGTTGATTTGCAAAGATGTCGAATAGAATGTCATATTATGAGTTTGTGTCTGGGTGTTTCTGTGACTTATGATCTCAATTATGAACACAATTGTGACATATGTTCTGAGTTACCCAGAATAACAGTGAGATCCGCTGGATTGTTGTTAGGTCACCTCTTAAGTTTCCTTTTATGCACCCTTTAAGGAATGTTTCTAGATTAAGGGGGATGATACCTTTGTCATATTATGGCTAAAAAGGGGGAGAGAATATATGGTCCTCTAAAAGAGAGAGAGAGAGAGAGAGAGAGAGAGAGAGAGAGAGAGAGAGAGAGAGAGAGAGAGAGAGAGAGAGAGAGAGAGAGAGAGAGAGAGAGAGAGAACATTGTTGATATTGTGACATAATGTGTGAAGATGTCGAGTGTGAAGATTGAAGACGGTCAAGTGTGAAGACTAAAGAAAAGATTTATGATTGACTGCTCTGATAATTTTATAGTTGTTTCTATTTTGTATTACTTTGCCTTTGATGTATGTTCTGAATTGTGTGTGCAGAGGCTACGAAAATTAGTTTTAGCCAAAATAAGCCAAAGGGGGACATTGTTAATTCTCTATTTTATGGTTGGAATTATGTTCGGTAAAACTAATATAGCAACAATATGTTAAATATGATATGTTAACTTGCTAAGAAGAACAAGTTGAGCAAGAAGTCCTATTTTATGTTGAGACATGTTGAGATGAGATGTCCTCGTCATCTAGATCAATATGATGGATAAGATGTCCTATGCAGGGTCATTCGACATCGCGCCTATGTTGGGATGGACAGCTGGATCAGTTCAAGATTTAACAGATGCATAATATTCTGGGAATATTATGTTATCCTATGTGGCACTATTTTATAGGTCTAGAAAGTTCAAGTCAGAATCAAGAATATTGACTTTCTAATTATGGAGATAAATTAGGAAAGATTTGTTTGAATACCTATTTTGTAGCAGAAGTTTTTGCTGAGTTGTAACAACCAAAGAGTTGTGTTTTGAAGCCCAAATCTAGTTAGGATATAGGTTATAAATAGAAGCATTGTAATCTAGGATTTGCACCAGCCATGAATTTAAAAGATGTAATCATTATGGCTGAGTCTGTAAGCCACTCTCTAGGAGAGTTGGTATGTGTGATCCACTCGACATGTGAGTTGGATTGTGTTCCTTGGATTTCAGGGTTCTTTCCTCTCTCAGAAGCTTGTAGGTAATGAGTTGAGTATTGTTCTTGGAGGAAGCTTGTAAGCAACTCCAAGTTGTGCTCTTAGTCAAGAGTTCTTGGCTAGGTATTATCATGGAAGTGAGTCTTCTAGTTTGTTATCATGGAAGTGTGTCTTCCTGTGTTTGTCCAATCACTGTCTGTGATTAATGAGGGATTGAGGATGGAATAATATCTAGTTGAGTCTTAAATAGAAGTATAGTACGGGTAGTGATTAAGTGAGAAGTTGTAAATGGTGGAGTTTAGCTTCAAATTGATATTATTATAGTGAACTTATCTATGGCTTGGTATGCCCCTAGAGTAGGAGAGTTTCTCATAACTAGGTTAACAATTCTTGTGTGTTGTTTATACTTTTCCTGTCTCAACATGTCATAGGACATCTGAAGTCTAATGTACCAGAATTTCAAAAGTCATCATCTTGACCCAAATTAAATCGTACCTTCACTTTTAAGTTTATTAAATAAGCGAGATTTGTGAAAATTAGGGTTTAGTTAATGGTATCAAAACTATTCAAGTATTAGTAATAATAAATTATCTCGATTTAAATTGAATCTTTCATTTACTTTTATATTAGATACATTAATTATTCATTAAATATAAATTAAAAAACAATTAGTATATAGGAAGAAGTGTCAGCAAATAGACAAGTTGGATGGACTCAAACACTTAGATGTACAGTGGTTTATGTTCTGGATTGGGCCCACACTCGGTCCAAACATCATACAAGGCCCAATACAACTATACTACATGGGAAGCCCATCAAGAATTAGCATGCCCTTCACCCATTTCGGGCAGGAATTCCTCCCCTGACGCTGAGGACCTATCCTCCAACGTATCCTCCAAGGACATCCTCGCCACATGACTAGCGAGGGAGATCAGAGGTGCCCAGGAGGTCATCACAACGTGCCCTCATCGTATGGCATGCACCCAATGTCTCCTAATATCACAGAGTTCTCTTAACCCTGAAAAGACTGCATCCACACCTCCCTGATAGTTCAGGGCAGTTCACCCAGGATGGAGACCACATGCTGGTCTCCACTACACATGTAGGTCCTAGAAGTCTCCATTTTGGGCCTACCTAGTCAGCCTAACATGGGGACCTTGGCCTAGCACTGAGGGCTATAAATACCCTCTCACACTAGAGGGTCAGGTACATTATTCATAACACTTTCATTAATTGTATTATGCTCTGAACCTTACTTTGGAATCAGAGTGACTTGCAGGTACCCCCCCCCCCCCCCCACTTCACTTTTAACTGTTGTTCAACTCAAGCTCGTGAGCATTGAGATCCCTCCTGACCAGGTACGATCAATGGCACCATCTGTGGGAAACTAGCTTCCCCTTTTTTTCTTAATTCAATACTAAAGGAACTTTCAACCTTCCAATCATCATGGTCGGCCAAATCAACAACGTGACGAGAACGCCCATTTCGCCGAAGTTGGCAATAACAATAACAACATTGGTGACCACGAGCACGAAACCAGGGATGTAAGAATTACTTCTTTCTCCACCCGCTCGTATCCATTCGACAATCCTCACCTGCGCGCCAATAAGCTCGTGGTGTACTAGGATATCCCGGTGCTCGCCAATGCTGATTCTACAACTCAGGCCTTGTTCGCGATAATCAACCAAACCAACCACATGATCATCTCGCAGAGTGAGCGCCTAGAAATATTGGAGAGGATCCACCGCTCACCCAGAAGGCATAAAAGACCCGACTCACTTACTCCGTCTCCATGACAACGTGAAGCCCGTTCACGACCTCCTCTGTGAAGACACCAACGGGAAGATTCACACACCTCCTCTCCTTGTCATACCGGACAAGGTCTCTGACTGGAAAGGACTCAACCTGAGATTGTCAAGAAGTGTGATCGTACCCATCTACACAAGGAGAGAACATACCCCATTCCTCATAGAAACAAGGGTAAAAAGCACCCCGAGGAAGCGAGACCTCGGGAAAGAGACTCACCAAAGAGGCCCCCGTTTTGGTTCCTCCCCATCTTGCTCTCTAGATAGAAGTAATAAAGACGACCCCCATGGTCCACTGTCTCGAGCGATTATGGAAGCCCCTATTCCTAAGGGAATGTAGAATCCTCCACCTATGAATAACTATGACAACACTATAGATCCTGACGATCACCTCGAGGCTTTTGAGGCGATGCTCCACTTCCACAATGTCGGGGGCGCCATTAAGTGCATATTATTCCCCGCAACTTTAAGGAAAATTGCGATTGACTGGTGCAAAGGCCTCGCCTCCGAGTCCATCACGTCGTGGAAAATCCTAAAAACCCAGTTCACTGGCAGCTTCATAGCCTCACGATGACACCCAAAGAATGAGGCGACCCTCGAGGCCATCGTCCAGGGGAATAATGAAATCCCTCCGAAACTACATTGGGCGGTTTAACCATGAGTCCATCCAAGTCCATACAACGTACTGTATGAAGATGTACCCGCTTGATAGAGGATTCCTCCAGGATTTCGATTTCCGAAAGGCGGTCAGCATTGAGAGCCACCCATCATTGGAAGAACTCCTCCAGAAAGCTCGGTCATATATTACATATGGGGAGAAAGAGGCTACCAATAATGTTTGCGATCCCAGAAATCGCGAAGGACCCAACTTCTCAAGGCACAATGACGTCGGGCCGTATCAACGAGAAGGGGACAAGAGAAGGGACGAGAAACCCCGCGACTCCCGCGAGCATAGAGGTACAATTGGGCGCTTCACTGAGTATACTCCGTTGACTGCTCCCCGCGAGCATATCCTTGCGGAATATGATAACACTTAGTTCAAGGAAGGTAGAGTTTGATGATCTAAACTGATAGCTCGCAAGCTCGGGGTTGATAGGACCAAGTACTACCAGTACAATCAAAGCCATGGCCGTGTTACTGAGGACTACGTCCACCCGAAGGACGCCATTGAGACCTCATCAAAGTAGGGAGGCTCAGACAATATAAGAAGAATGACACCCCTCGTTGCGACAACCACAAAGTTAAAGAGGTCGAGGAGGAGGCACGACCCTTCGATGAGACTGGTCCCCTCCAAGTCTCTTTGTGCGTATCACGTCTTGAGGACTTCTAAATCCCATACGGCCTCAAATATGATGAGCCATTATTCACCCACATCAAATGGGGAAAATTCCCTTCCGCCATGGTCATATCTGGCAGGGGATTTAGTGGTTTCTTTGTGAATTTAACGAAGAGGAGGTTCAAAGAGCCGATAGATATAGCCCCAGTCCAGACTGTGACCCTTGATAAGTTCAAGAGAAAATCTGAGCCAATCACCTTTTATCTCAAAGAGCTGCCCGGTGGAGCTCCCACTCGAACATCCATTTGCTCATGAGAGCAAGGATGGCCAACTTCAACGTGCATCACATCCTGGTCCATGAAGGGAGTTATGTCAACGTCATGTACACCCATATGTTCCAGACCCTGCAGCTCGACAAATCCCACCTGTCACTATATGTGGGGTCCGACCTATAAGGCATCAACGACTCGACCTCCAAGCCATGGGGTTATGTCGAGCTGTTCGTCATGTTCAGAATAGAAACCTCCTCCATATAGGTCATGGTTTGTTTCCTAGTGGTCGTCTGCTCAAAGTTTTACACCAAAAGGGGCCGCATCGCCACCGTCCACAGAGACATCGAAGCTGCCAGAAGATGTTTCAATGCGGCCTCCAGGGTATAGAACATGGTCGACACTAGGCCAAAAGCTGCCAACAGAGCAACCTCCTCAACAGCAGCGACTCCCTCGGTAGACAAACCCGCTCAAGCTAAAGAACATGAGGCTCCACCCAATGTAAGCTCCATCGACCTAGACACCCATTTCACCAAAGATAAAGACGAAGTCCCCAATGGCAAACAACATCCTCTTCGTCCTATCCCCGACGGATACTTTGAAACCACCCCCCTTGGCGACGGCCCGAACAGAGGCGTGAAGATCAGAGTAGGACTCCTCGATATGGAGAATAAGTATCTAGAGGCCTACCTGAAGATGAATGTTGATTTGTTCGCTTGGAGTGCTGCAGAAATGCTCGGACTCGACCCTGAGGTTGCCTGCCATCAGCTTGTTGTAGATCCTTCTGCTAGGGCAGTAGTTCAACATAGGCGTAGGCAGTCTCCCGAGAAAGTGGAGGTTGCTGAAAAAGTTGTAAAAGACCTCCTAGAGGAAAATTTTATTTCTGAGGCCCCGGTATTCAACCTGGCTCTCCAATGGTGTACTTGTTAAGAAAAATAATGGAAAATGGCGTATGTGTGTTGATTATACTGATATTAACTGGGCATGTCCCAAAGATGCATCTCCTTTACCTAATATTGACATGCTAGTCGACAACTCGGCCGCCTATAAACTCTTATCATTTATGGATGCATATTCAGGTCATAGTCAAATTCCCATGTCGATGATCGACAAATAATACATGACTTTCATGACTAGTTCAGGAAATTATTACTACAATATAATGCCCTTCGGCCTGAAAAACATGGGTGTGACATACTGGCATATGATAAACAAAGTCTTCAGCGGTGAAATTAGGGACATGCTCGAGGTATACATGGATGACATGATGATCAAGTCTTAAGAAGAGATTGATCATGCGGCCCACCTAAAAAGAGTCTTCGACCGAGCAAAGCAATGCAGAATGAGATTCAACTCGAAGAAATGCACCTTCGGGGTTAAGGCGGGCAAATTCCTAGGCTTCTTTTTAATTGAATGACAAATCAAAGCCAAACCCGACAAATGCAGGGAGTTCTTTGAGCTCCCTACGCCAAACTTGAAAAAATCCATACAAGTCTTGAACGACATGCTCACTTCGTTCTCCCGCTTCGTGGCAAAATCCGTGCAACATGCACTCCCATTTTTCAAGCTCTTGTGCAAAGACGTGGCATTAGAATGGACGGAGGAGTGCGAGCAAGCCCTCATCCACCTCAAACGAGCCCTCTCGCAACCGCCCGTTCTCTCACGATCAGATAAAGGAGAAATTTTGTTCCTTTACATGGCCGTCTCAACCGAGGGCATAAGCGTGGCCCTCGTCCGCAAGACACCAGACAGGAAGAAACCAATATACTTCACCGGTAAAGCATTACAAGGTCCCGAGGTCAGGTATAAACAAATCAAAAAATAGCCTTGGCCCTCATTAATGTGGCGAGGAGACTCAGACTTCAACTTTACCTTCTCCTAGTGAGTTGTTTTCTCCGACTCTAGCCTACTCACCACAGCAGAGGAATTGGCCCCTTCACCCGAGAGGACCACAGCCATCTCCACGACCTTTATTAAGCCAACCATGCTCGTCGCCAAGTGTTTTCTCCTTACCTCCTTCTCGAGCTGCCTGATAATGGTAGACTCCTCATTGGACACGGTCAGGGGAAATCCTTCAAAAAATCTGTGATACGGTGGCAAAACCGACTGTTTTGAAATGCTGGTTTGCATTTTGCGTTTTGTGTTCGCAAAATGTCGCGGTAAGCAAGAGTCACCACCGACTTTTATTTCATCCAATCGGAAAGGAAAAAAGTACAGAAAAATCCGTTTTCGAGATATTCTGAGTACGGGGGGTAGATTATAGAAAGGGGAGGTATTAGCACCTCTATCCATGGTTTTCCATGGGCTCTTAGGTGCTTGCTCATCTTTTTAAAATTGCTTGTGTATGTGCTTTATTTTGAAAAGTTTGACTTCGTGATAACCCTTGTATCAGTCCTCAAAGGTGTGACGAAGTTGTTTTGAAAATTTGTTTGAAAAGTGTAAGTGTGAAAAGTTTTGATTTGAGCAAGTACCTACTAAGATCTACCTACTCGAAAAAAGATTGTTTCTATTCTCGTTTCCTTTAGACCGTGTTATCCTACTATTAGTGAGTAGGTAACCCTAGTCGTTGGAGTTGTAAGGGTTAATTTGAAAGGAACGTACGATCACTAGAGCAATGTTAGGACAAATTAGTAATAACCCTAAAGTCTTAAGATCATATTCGAGGCAACATTTCCGAGGCAACATTTCCGAGGCAACATTCGAATGAGACATTTGGTCTTTTTAGACAGGAGGGCAACCACTAAGATATCCTATACTTAATGATCATTTACCGAAGGCAACCAAAGTGAGAGTATACCCTAGGAGTGATATGTGCGAGTGATTTGTTTTCAGTTATTTATCTTTGCACATTAGGGTTTTCTAATCGTATTAATTTGTCATGCATTCTTGTCATACAATCCTATTAGCATACATCTAAACAGTCAAATATTTGCGGAAATTAAAATGCGAGAAAGTAAACCTACGCTATTACAAGGCTTCGGGGAGGGGATTAATTACATAACCAAAAAAAACCGCAAAAAGACGATAAATAAAAGAAAGTCCTAGATTAAACTATTACAAACCATGAACAGTTACATCAATATTGTAAAAATAATAAACACGCGCGATGAATCGAATGCGAGACGATTAGGGTTTTGACCCTTGGCTAAACCTATTGACGATTTGATTAAACAAAATGATATTTTTGTTATTTAAGAAAATAAGGAAACCATTGAAATTTTAAATAAAAAAAAGGAAATCCTAATTCTAATCAATTTTAAATTAAGAAAAATAATATTAATTTTATTATAAAAAAAAACCTATTTTTTGGCTTTTTTTTTATTATTTGAGAAAAGAAAGAAAAATTAAATCAATAGTTAACCTAATTTCTGATTGAATTTTAATTATGAAAGAAATTAAAATTGTCATAAAATAATTAAACTAGTTATTTAAAAAAAGGCATTTATTAAGAAAATAAATCTTCTTTTTTTTGTGATTTTTGATTGGTTAATTTAAAAAAATAATTTTGGTGCTGATAAAACAAAAACAGAATAATAAAAAAGAAATTGAAGAAAAATAAAAGAAATAACCCAAGGGTCTGCTGTCAGCGGATCTGATTGGAGATGGATCCAGAAGATGAGGGTCCAGAGGGTGAGGTGCGCTGGATCTGGTCCTGGCTAGTGTATCCAGAAAGTGATAGTCCTCAGAAGGTGCACGTGTTGGATCTGATTCTGGCTGATGGATCAGAAAGTGATGCGCTTCATAAGATGCATGTGTTGGATCTGTTTCTGGCTGATGGATTAGAAAGTGATGCGCTTTAGAAGATGCATGTGCTGGATCTGGTGAAAACAAAAAGAGAAAATGCCAAAAGCTCACGCCTGGAATCGAACCCAGAACAAGGAGCTTCTGACTTCCTTCTTCTGACCAACTGCGCTGGATGTTAATTTATTAATACAATAAAAACAAACAACATATATCAGAACAACAGGTTTTTGGCCAGAATAATGCGCCAGAATTTGAATCAGCCAATCAGGCTGTGACACGCTATTATCTTCTTCCATGGAACCGTCATTTTAGGTGGCAAACTTTAACCTACAGACACTTACTGTAGGTACATCCCTATGTAATTCCAGAATCGTGTGTGTTCAAGATAAATTGCCATGGCTGGTACCAATCAACTCGTTTCATCCTCACGAGTCTCATGGTACCAGAATCAACGCCCAATTTTGCATATCCTGCAAATCCCTAATCAAGAACACAAAACCCTAGTTATGGCAATTTCATGTACATGTGTTAGAAATACAATTAAATGGTACCAAAAGTTTGCAAACTCAATGACAAACGCGAATATATCATTAAAATATGAAATGGATGAGTGAATTAATGAAACCAAATTTGAATTTGGAAGCAAATCATGATACCTATTGTGATACGGTGGGAGAACTGACTTGAGGTTTTGCGTTTTGTGTTAGCAAATGTTTCGGTTTAGCAAGAGTCGCCACCGACTTTTTATTTTATCCTAAGGAAAGGTCAAAAAGCACAGGAAAGACCTTTGAGGTGTTTTCTTGGGTTCGGGGAGTAGATTATAGAAAGGGAAGGTATTAGCACCCTTTCTATCCATGGTTATCCATGGGCTCTTAGTTACTTGTTTAGATCATTTGCTTTGCTTTTCAATTGTTTGAAATGGTGCTCTTCAATTGTTTGAAATGGTGCTCTTCAATTGTTTGAAATGGTGCTTTGTGTGTGATTTGGAAAGATATTTTTAAAAGAGGTCATCGTTGTGGCAACCTTTGTAATGATTCTTGTTTGAATTTATACAAAGGTGTTTTTGTCTTTTGAAAAGTTTTCAATGTTTTGAAAGTAGGATTTTGAAATTGTGTTGTGAAGTGTGTTTGAAGATAGCAAGGATGTTTTGCAAGCTTTTGATCAAGTAACTAAGAGATATCTACCCTATTTTACTCAAAGATCTTTCTTATGTTTTTAACCCTTTTAACAGTGTTGTTTCACCATTGTATTTGGTAAACAACCTTGTGTTAGGATGTTAAACGGGACAGGCGCGGGTCATCGTATAGACCATGATAGCAATTATGTCAAGTATCTTTGGCAATTTTCTTAAGGGACTTGATCATTTTGTTTAGGCAACTCAGATAGCGTCATCGAGGGACTATGATCTTTTATTTTGTTTTTGTTTTGCCAAAGTACTTAACATGCATACCATGACCCATTTTGGAAGGCAACAAGTGGATTGTAACCCTAGGCATGCAAGTGTGCATTGTGTTTGTTTTTCATGCATTTTTGTCTTTGATTAGGTCAAACTATTTGTTGGTTTTGATTTTGCATACAAACCCTAATTCTCTAATCATGGCATAATTGAAAGCGTATAAATGCGAGAATTTAAATTCTAAGCTATTACAACATGATTATGGGGATGGGGGTACAATTTTGAATTGGGGGGTATTTTGCAAGAAATATAAACCCTAAGTTATTACAACCAAATTGAATCTCAAATGTAATCAATATTTAAATGTACAATATTTAAATAAATAAGATAAATAAATATTAGAATAAAATGTATTATGCACAAGAAGTTTTTATTTATTTATGTATGTAAAGTATTTTTATTGTGAAAAGGTGTAAAGAATTAAAATAAAAAAGGTTAATTTCATTTAATTAAAGGGTAAACCCTAATTTTCCTTAATAAATAATATTATATATTATTTATGTACAAAAATATATTAATATGTACAAAATAAAAATATATTGAAAAAAAGTGTTTTTTAGTATAAAATAACAATAAAAATAAAAATGTACTATTTTGTATTTCTATTCTATGTTTTTTAATAAAATAAAGTATATACTGCTAACTTGTGACAAACGCGCGCTTGCCCTGTACAAACTGCTAACTCTTGGAAACGTGATCTTTTGCCAAAACTCAAAACATGAAACTTGTAGAGAATTTAAATACGAATCTAACCATATAAAGCATTAATCCTAACTCTCAAAGACCAGAGAGAATTTCTCTGGCCCTAAAATCTGACCTAACTTTTTCAGCATGTTCATGGATGACATTCTCCTAGCACACTTAATATAAATGAAAATTGAGCATATGTATGGTTTCAGGGCAATGAGTACAACATCTTTTATTCACAAACCTAAAGCTAAATGTTCCTAAATAGAGAGATAGAAGTTGATGAAAAACCTGTTTCAGTTGGACTCGAGTTGGACAATGCAGCAACTTTCAGTGAGGCCTGAGGTTCTTTTGAGCTTGCTTGATGTTCCCTGGACCTTTCCCAATGCTTAGTTTGCCTTGAATGTCCCTGAATCAACCTCTAGAAGTCAACCTACATAAGCTTGAAACGAAAATGGTGAACACTGTAAATGGAATTACAGTTGGCAATGGAGGTTTGGGATAGTTTGAGTGAGTTGAATGGAAGGTATTGGAACAAGTTTGGGGCAAAACGCACGAGGCAATGTGAAGATGGAAGTGATTCTGCAGGGTCTACCCTGTTTTGCAAGAAAATGTGGTTTTTGTGTACAAGGGTGTTTGAGGGATGAATGGATTGTGTTTTTGGCTCCAAGGGATGTGCAAAACTTGTTTGAAATGTTGGCTTCAGTTTAATATATGAGATGTGTAAGTTATGGACTTTTGGCACAATGACTTGGTTTTGAAGCAAAAAGTGAGAGTTGACAATGCAATGGTTGTACTGGCTTGTAACCTAGCTGCACAAAGTTGTTGAACTTTGCCTGACATTAGGGAGCCTTGTTTGTAGCAAAGGGCTTGGTGTATGGCTCAAGAAATGAAACTTGACATAAAGCATGCTTTTTGTAAATGAGAGTGCTACCTTTATGCCTAAAATGGAATTATTCATTGTGCCAAGCTCTAATGATCAGAATAACACCAATGTCCAATGTATTTGCGTTCAATTTATGAGTGTAAATTAGTTTAGAGACCTGTAATCAAGTACAAAGCTAGTTTGGTCAGATTTTGCAACTTGTATGAACATGTATTGGCCATGGTTACAAAGTGAGTTTTTGCCAACTTCAAGCATTCGATTCTTCCTAACCACAAAGGTGTTTGAGGAGTTCTTGGAAAATTTGGAAAGCTTGCAAAATTTATTATAATCCATCTTTGAAATGCAACTTTAGACTCCAAGTGGAACTATGTGAAAAATGACCAAGAAGATGGGTCAAAATCCTGCCTAAACTAGGGCAAAATTTCTCTAAGTTAAAAGTTTTAGGGACCCTTGTTCCAAAGATCATAACTTGAGATCCAAGCTTCTTTTGAGAAAACTTTGTGAATCAAAGTTGTAGACTTTATGGAGGACTACAACTTTCATGTTGTAAGTTTTGTTTGAATCCATTTGTATCTTGGTGAAAATATGGGACAAAGTTAGGAAAAATTAAGAAAATTGCATAACTTAGAAAATTTCTAAGTTATGAAAATTTTCAATTTCAAACCCTAATTTGCAATTTTGGGTTTATTAATGAACAAGTTTCAAATTTTGACACATCTTCATGAAAAATGACCCTTGGCACTTGATTTTGACCAAAAAGTCAAAGTTTGACTTTTTAGTGTACAATCAAAATTTGATCAGTTGACTGAAAAATTCATCTGTCAATCCTATGCATTTGAGATCTTTTGAACTTGTTGAATAGGTCAAGATGATTTCTTTGAGTCCTTGAGTCCATGGTTGAGCTTAATTTGCCATTGGCTAGGTTAAACAATTAAAAATTGCCTTTGTACAGTCAAAACCCTAAAAATGACCATTTTGCCCTTTTGGTGATCTGATCAAATTTCTTGTGGAGTTGTGATCCAAACTTGATCAAATGGTTCATATGAGTTCATAATGTTGATGTGGGTCAAAATTCATGAGGTTTGACTGTAAATTGGCCACAGTTGACTTTTCCCCCAATACAGCTAGTTTCTAGGTCAACTGTCCAATTGACTGGGCAAAGATTTGATTCAAGGCTTGAAACTTGGTATGGGAAAACTTATGAGTCCAACATGAAGTATGAAAGTCACTTTGATCATTGTAGGTCAAAACATCCCTGTGCAAACTCAAACCCTAATTCCAGGTCAACAGTGCAAGGAGATGTCTTGAGCAGAGCAAACCCTAGCTTGATCTTGAGTTCTAAGAGCCTTGTGATGAGAAATGTTGATAAAATGAGAGGGAAAATTTTGGGGTACAACAGTTTCCCCTGTTCAATCTTCTTGAACCTGAAGAGCTAGATTGGCAAGTCTGCCTTTCGTGACTCGAAGGTAAAAGAGGATTGGACACTAGAGTGCCCGTAAATTTGCACTCGTCAAAATATTGTTGAGGGAATGGGCTTAAAGAATGCCATTTGGAGATGGAAGAATCTTGCTGGAGATGGGCTTAAAGATGCCATCCAATATGTTTGTTGAACTGCAGTGTTGTAGGTCAGAAGAATGAGCATCAAGATTGTATCCGTGTTTGGAATGCATTTGAACTGTATCTGGAGACTGAGTCTGTATGAGCAAAGGAACGGCGTCCGTGTCTGGAGCGTATCCGAGTTGTAACTGTTTTTGAACTTTAAATGAATATCATAATGACTGTCGTGTCTAGGGTGTATCCGTATTGTGAATGGATAACAGAGAATCATCTGTGTATGGAGCAACTGTGTGCTGGGGTTAAGTTCTGAATAAGTGAAAGAATGGCAACCGTGTCTGGAGCGTATCTGGACTGTATCTGAAGTTGAGATCTGTATGAGTAGCAGAATGACTTCCGTGTCTGGAGTGTATCTGGACTGTAACGGGGATCTGAATAAGTGACAGAATGACTTCCATGGCGACTGCACTGGGGAGAATCAAACTTCTGGTGTAAGAGCCAGAATAGCATCCGTGTTTGGGAACGTATCTGAATTTGAAGTTGATAGTTGAATCTGAATGAGAGATAGAATGGCCGCCGTGTCTGGGGTGTATCTGTACTGTATTTTGACTTGAAATTCTGAATGAGTAATAGAATGACCGCCGTGTCTGGGGTGTATCCATACTGTATCTGAATAAATGTTAACAATAGCCTTTTAATCTTATCCTGAAAAGGGTAAAATGTTAGCTAAAACAAAAAGTTATGTTGCATGATATGTATGACGCAATGAACTGTGTTTCATCAATGTTTATGATATATGAATGTAATGGATGTTCATGTGAGCTGATTAGTTGTCTTGCTGAGGAAAATAAATCCTTGATAACTGGAGATAATGAAATCTTTGACTGTTGTCGGAGGAAGTAAATTCCTGACCAATGCTGAGGATTCAAACATCTTTGATTGTTGAAGATGAGAAATCTTTGTTGACTGCTTAGGGATTAAAGATCTTTGATTGTTGAGAATGAGAAATCCTAGGACCACTGTCGGGGATCGAAAATCCTTGGTGACTGGTGGGGATTAACAAGAGCTTTGACAACTTCTGTGGGGAATGAGAATACTTCATGACTTTCCTGGGAAATAAGGAAAACTCTGAAAATCTCTATTGGGGAGCTAAAACCTGGGAGGCTTCTGCTGGAGAAATGAGACCGAGAATCTTCGATCTGTTGGGAAATAACTCTGTGGGGAGAATGTTTATTCGGCCGGTGAAATCAAGAGCTTGGGTTGTACGCCAATCTACTGGGGAAGTTGGGGAACACTAAATGGTTATCACTGGGGATTAAAAATTTGACTTCGCTGGGGAAGAAGGTTTAGAACATTCTAGCTCCGCTAAGGATACGTATTTCAGGGTTTTCGGGCTCCACTGCGGATCGGAAGTTTGAACTCTGATGGGAACTCTGAAACTTAACTCCTCTAGGGGATAAAGTTTAGAACACACTGGCTCAACTGGGGATCTTGAAATTTAACTCCGCTAGGAATGTATACTTCAAGGTTTTAGCTTTGTTGAGGATATGAATGATGTACTGTAGGGGATTTCTTCTGGAATAGCACAAAGATATCTTCCTACACCTTCAACCTATCAATAATTATCCTTTCTCAATTTCGTTTTATTTGTAAGAAGTGATTATATTCGAATGCATATGCCTATTTAACAAAACTTTGGACGTTTTAAAATAAAACATAAGTGTAAAAAGAAAAGAAAGGCAAGCAAATTTCTGCACTTTGAAGTATCTTTGTATTAACTTTTGTAAGTATCTTTGTACAAAGGAGACAGACATCCTAGTAAGAGAATGTTATCGTAAAAAAAAATTGAAAAAAAAAATTTATTCAAAAAGAAAGATGGCTATGTGTAACAATTCCATGGGGTTCCCATTCTACTATAGCCTTCACAACTCTGATTATCTTGTCCATTCGCTGCTTCGTCAACCGATGATTGGATTGATCAGAAGCCTAAAGCTTGTTAGTGAAGAGATTGTCCTTAAAGTGATCCGACGAGACATAGTCATACGCTTTAATTCCCTAACTTTTTCCTGGACCTCCCTTTCGGCTTTTCAGTCCACCGGGAAACCCTTTTTTGCCCAAGTCGCCCTTTCGGGTTTTCAACTTGCCGGGTGTACATATTTTTTTGTTTATCCCTAATTTTTGCCTGAACCGTCCTTTCGGGTTTTCGATTCACGGGATGCCCATTTTTGCCCAAGTCGCCCTTTCGGGTTTTCAACTTGTCGGGTCGTTTTATGCGTAGTATCTTTTGACTTTGTTTGCGTTCGCAGGGTGCGGCAAGTCGTCGCCGTCCATGGTGGTCAGTATCATTGCCCCACCAGAAAATATGCTCTTGATCACAAATGGTCCTTCGTAAGTAGGAGTCCACTTGCCCCTGGGATCACTTTGCGGCAAGATGATCCGCTTGATTACAAGATCTCCGACTTGATATACTTGACGCTTGACTTTCTTGTTGAAGGCCTTGATCATTCGTTTTTGATACGTCTGACCATGACAAACAGCAGTAAGTCGCTTCTCGTCGATCAAGTTAACTTGATCAAGCCTGGTCTGAATCCAATCGTCTTCACTTAAACCGGTATATTTCATAATCCTTAAGGAAGGAATCTGAACTTCCATAGGTAAAACAGCTTCCATGCCATATACTAAAGAAAAGGGGGTTGCCCCTGTTAAAGTATGTGCCGTGGTACGATACCCGTGCAAAGCAAACGGTAACATCTCATGTCAGTCTTTGTAGGTGACTGTCATCTTTTGAATGATCTTCTTGATATTTTTGTTCGCGGCTTCAACAACATTGTTCATCTTTGGCCGATAGGGAGATGAATTGTGATGATAAATCTTGAACTGCTCGCACAAAGCGGTGATCATGGTGTTATTCATATTTGTACCATTGTCCGTGATAATCCTGTCGGGGATACCATACCGGTATATGAGATTCTGCTTAATGAAGCGAGCAACCACATTCTTTGTAACGGATGCGTAGGAAGCTGCTTCGACCCACTTGGTAAAGTAATCAATAGCCACCAGGATGAAGCGATGTCCATTGGATGTCGTAGGCTTGATCTCTCCAATCATGTCAATGCCCCACATTGCGAATGGCCAAGGAGCTGTTAGAACGTTGAGAGGAACAGGAGGAATATGTACCTTGTCGGAGTAGACTTGGCATTTGTGGCAAGTACGGGAATGTTGATTACAGTCAGCTTCCATGGTAGACCAGTAGTAGCCTGCCCATAGAATCTTCTTAGCCATCATATGTCCGCTCAAGTGGGTGCCAAATGTGCCACTATGTATCTCGGTCATGATCAACTCCGCTTCAACCTTGTCCACACAACGAAGTAGAACACAATCGTGGTTGCACTTATAAAGGATGCCATTGCTTAGGAAGAACTTGGCAGCAAATCTCCTTAAGAACTTTTTGTCATTGACGGAAGCTCCTTCAGGGTATTCTCGAGTCTGGAGATACCTTTTGATTTCATGAAACCAGGGTTGTTCAACTACTTCTTCGGTATTAATCTCGTGACAGTGCGCATGTTCGTCCATTCGCTCGAAGGTGATTTGGGGAGCCTCGTTATCCCAGTTGAGTTTAAACATGGAAGACATTGTAGCCAGAGCATCTTCTAGCTGATTTTCTTCTCGCGGGAAGTGCTCGAAAGTAATCTACTCGAAATGAGGAAACAATGTCAGGACATGTTCTTTGTATGGGATAAGATTAGGATGTTTAGTATCCCACTCTCCTTTGACTTGACTGATGACCAAAGCCGAGTCCCCAAATACAACCAAAGATTTGATTCCCAAGTCTATAGCAGCCTTGAGACCAAAGATGCAAGCTTCATATTCAGCCATGTTGTTGGTATAGCTGAAGCAAAGTCGGACAGTGAAGGGTGTATGGCAACCTTCCGAAGAAATGAGTACCGCACTGATACCGTTGCCAAGTGCATTTGAAGCGCCATCAAAGTACAGGGTCCATCGGGATCCTTGTTCAGGTCCGTTATACGGTCCGTTACCTTCAATGTTGTCCAATGTCATGATGTCCTCGTCAGGGAAGTCGAATCTCATATATTGGTAATCTTCGACGGCTTGATGAGCTAGATGGTCAGCTAGTACGCTCCCATTTATAGCTTTTTGGGTAGTATACTGGATATCATACTCAGTCAGGATCATTTGCCATCTAGCGATTCTTCCAGATAAAGCAGGCTTCTCGAAGATATACTTAATCGGATCCATCTTGGAAATCAGCAAAGTGGTATGAGTCAACATATACTGCCTTAGCCGGCGAGCAGCCCATACCAAAGCGCGGCAAGTTTTCTCGAGTAGCGAGTCTCACAGTCGGTAAACTTTTTGCTAAGGTAATAAATGGCATGCTCTTTTCGGCCAGACTCGTCATGTTGGCCCAGTACGCACCCTATTGAGTTATCCAAAACAGTCAGATACATGATTAACGGCCTTCCTTCGACGGGTGGCGTCAAGATAGGAGGTTCCAGTAAATACTCCTTGATCTTATCAAAAGCAACTTGACAATCATTGTTCTATTCAACTACCTGATCCTTTTTCAACAGCTTGAAGATTGGCTCACAGGTAGATGTTAGGTGAGAGATGAACCTCACAATATAGTTTAAGCGTCCCAAGAAACCTCTAACCTCCTTTTCAGTGCGGGGGGGCGGGCATTTCTTGTATAGCTTTGACTTTAGCAGGATCAACCTCAATGCCTTTGTTGCTGACGATAAATCCCAAAAGTTTACCAGACCTGACTCCAAAAGTGCACTTGCTTGGGTTCAGTCTAAGCTTATACTCCTTCAACCTGACAAATAGCTTTTGCAGATGATCAAGGTGTTCTTCTTCTGTCTGTGAACGGGCTATCATGTCGTCTACGTAAACTTCAATCTCATGATGTATCATATCATGAAACAAATCTACCATGGCGCGTTGATAGGTTGCCCCGGTATTCTTCAGTCCGAATGGCATCACTTTGTAGCAGAAGGTACCCCATTGCATAACAAAAGTAGTCTTCTCCATGTCTTCAGGGGCCATTTTGATCTGGTTGTATCCCGAGAATCCATCCATGAAGGAAAATACCTTGTGTTGAGCTGTGTTGTCAACCAAGATGTCGATGTGTGGTAGTGGAAAATCATCTTTAGGGCTAGCCCTGTTTAAATCCCGATAGTCCACACACATTCTGACTTTGTCGTCCTTCTTAGGTACGGGCACAATGTTAGCAACCCATTGTGGATAGGAAGTAACAGCCAGAAATCCAGCATTGAATTTCTTCATTGCCTCAGCTTTGATCTTCTCAGACATGTCGGGCCTCATTTGGCGGACCTTTTGTTTGATCGGTGGATAGTCTTCTCTTGTAGGGAGACGGTGAACCATGATATCTGTGTCTAATCTCGGCATGTCTTCATAGGACCAGGCAAAGATCTCAACATAGTCGTTCAACAACTGCACTAAGCGCTCTTTGACACTTGGTTCCAGGTTGGCACCCACCTTAACCTCTTTCTTGTCTTCCTATGTTCCCAAGTTGATGGTCTCTAGCAACTCTTCATGGGGTAGAATAGCCATTTCCTCTTGATGTAGAAGTATGGCTAACTCTCCCGGCACTTCACAGTCTTCGTCAACTTCGTACTCAGTGTGATTGACCAAATCTTCAGAGTCACTGAAGGCTAAAACAGAATAGTCACCCATGGAATCCGGAGTGGATGGGTACCCGCATTTGTGAGTGTGGGTGTGTGTAAGGGATAGCCATCCTTAAACAAAACAAAATGCAAAATGGAAAAAAATGAACACAACTGTTTATAGATGAAAACGTCCAATGATTCATTAAAACATGGCATATGATAATGAAGAAAATCAAGCCCTTACAAACGGACCTATATGCCCCGGGTAAGGCATAAGGTGAAAATAGTGTACGAATTGTTTAGTTATTACATACCAAAATAGGAAATTGTTCAAAGATAAATTACTGGTTGATGAAAGTGATGGGAATAAAGTCCTTTGCTTCCCAGTTTCTTAATCCTCCTTTGACGGTTGGAAAGATCCAATCGTCAAAGTTGTCTTCTTCATCATCATCTTCTAAGGCATTAATTCCATGGTGAGTGATTTTTACGGGTGGTCCTCCAGCCTTGGAGCAATGCATAGCTTTCTGGCTAGCAGCAGTAAATCCTAGTCCGAACTTGTCCATCTTGTGAGGAAAATCAGGCAGTTGCCCCCACACTGTACTCCTTCCTTCTTTGATTACAGCCTCTGCATCCTTGAGAGATGCCATCCTAGACACATGCTTGGAAATGATAGGCACATCAACCATTGTCTTCACAACTTTTCCATTTTGCTCAAATTCAATCTTTTTCAAACCAAATTTCCTTTGTACGAGTTGATCTTCAATTGACAGCATATGAGATCTTTTTTCAATGCACAAATCATCCCTAAAATACAATATATGATTTATTAGGATTTATTTGATTTTATTTGAATTTTAAATGAATAAAAATCAAAATAAATTAAATAAATGAATAAATAAAGCATGGAGGGTCCTATAGGCCTTGGAACATGTTAGGAATGAGATACAAGCATAAAAAGTTGGGCCCAATTAGCAAAAGATGCAAATTTGAGCATGTTTGACTTTTGGTAATTTTGCAAAAATGGTCAACTTGGCCAATGCATAACTCTCTCAATTTTTACCCTAGAGAGGTATTCTTGGACTTTTTAGAAATCTTAGGATGTCCTCTAAGAAACACTTTTGGTCTCATCTTAATTGAGTCTTCCATGTTCATGTATGAAGCCTTGACCTAAAAGGTGTTTTTGTTAACTTTTCAAAATGACCTATAATGTCCAAATTCATATCTTTTTGTGAGTGCATATTTTGAACTTGGGAGATGAATATGAATTGTATGGAATTACATCCTCTTCAAAATGATCTTTGGATGGGTCATTTTTGATAAAGTATGAGAAAGTTATGCTTGGTCAAAGTTGAGTTGACTTTTCCTACAAAACCCTAATTTAGTAACTTTTGGGCTTTGATGAATTGTGAGCAATCCTTGATGAATCATGATCAACCCTTGATAAAATGATGAATGATACTTCAAAATGATTATGTTGACCAAAAATATTGAAGTTTGATTGTATGTAGGCCACAGTTGACTTTTGACCTAGCACGGTCGATTTCTAGGTATTTGAGCAATTGACTGAGCAAACTTCCTCTACAAGGCTTGAAACTTGACATGGATGATCTTGGGAACATATTAGGACAATGTGAGCATTTGGTATCCTTTGGACTCAAGCATCTTGATGCAAAATGAAACCCTAATCTGAGGTAGACTGCCTTAGGAGAGAGTTTGTCTGGTCAACTCTTGGACCTCCTTGAGCAATTTGAGGACCTCACTTGACATGTATTGAGAAATATGAGAGGGAAAATTTTGGGGTACAACAGCTGCCCCTATTCAATCTTCTTAAACCTGAGGATGTAGATTGGCTTGTCTATCTTTCGTGATCTGAAGGTGGAAGATGATTGAACACTAGAGTGCCTAGAAATTTGCACTCGCATGAAGTGATACTTGTCTTGCAATATCGAGAATGGGCTTATAGATGCCATTTGGAAGTCAATGACGGAAGATGGGCTTAAAGATGCCATCTGAAGGGGTGTCGATCGCACAAGAGATTCCTTTGCGAGAATATGTATACCTGTTGTTGAGGAGGACTTCATGGGGGAATGCTGGTCTCTGTCTTGAGAGAAATAGAGTTTTAGGAGCTTCAGTTGTTCGTTACTCTATTGGGGAATAATACCGGTTTGGGAAGCAGACGTGAACTGTGTGCTTGGTCGGGGTATATACTGCACCGCGACTTACTAGGGAAATGTGAAATCAATTGTGTTTGATTGGGTCCCGGTCTTACAGTGTTGTGGACTGTTGTCTGGGGATAAGGGAGGTTGAACCCGGATAGTAAGGTTACGAGAAAGAACCTGGATAGTAGGGTTACTTCGATATGAAAGCCTGGATAATAGGGCTGTGAGAAGGAACCTGGATAGTAGGGTTACTTCGATATGAAAGCCTGGATAGTAGGGCTGTGAGAAGGAACCTGGACAGTAGGGTTACTTCGATATGAAAGCCTGGATAATAGGGCTGTGAGAAGGAACCTGGATAGTAGGGTTACTTCGATATGAAAGCCTAGATAGTAGGGTTGTGAGAAGGAACATGGATAGTAGGGTTACTTCGATATGAAAGCCTGGATAGTAGGGTTGTGAGAAAGAACCTGGATAGTAGGGTTACTTCGATATGAAAGCCTGGATAATAGGGCTGTGAGAAGGAACCTGGATAGTAGGGTTACTTCGATATGAAAGCCTGGATAGTAGGGCTGTGAGAAGGAACCTGGACAGTAGGGTTACTTCGATATGAAAGCCTGGATAGTAGGGCTGTGAGAAGGAACCTAGATAGTAGGGTTACTTCGATATGAAAGCCTGGATAGTAGGGCTGTGAGAAGGAACCTAGATAGTAGGGTTACTTTGATATGAAAGCCTGGGTAGTAGGGCTGCTTCGGAATGAATTTGGGTAAAACTGCAGAGGGAACCTGGGTAAGTTTGTTCTTGTCACACCGATGATTACTTTGTTTAGCTTTGAGTGTTGATCGTGGACCTGCTGGAAGTTGCTGATAATAACTGTCTTTCCTGAAAGAAATACATGGTTAGTTATGTGCGATGCATGAGATGCATTGTATAATGTCGTTCTCAAACTAAATGAGACTATGTTATATGTGATGTATGCACATGTCATGATGTATGAACATGAAATGCTGACATAATAATCTGACTCCGGGAAAATAAATCCCTGACTGTTGTTTGGAGAGTGTGAGAAATGGTATTCTTGACTACTGTAACAACCATAGTCCCTTTGCTTCTGTTGGGGATGGTGAACAACGATGGCTATGCTGGGGATTAACTCCGTTGGAGAGGAGATACTTTGTTGATGGATCTTTCGACTTGGAGAAATAAATCAGTTGGGGATGAACTTCTCTTACTGGTGATAAACAAACTCTACTTGGGGAAAATTTTGCCAACTCACTCGTGATTGTGAACCTCTGCTGGGAGAGTTGTATCCTGTTCGGAAGAGCTAACACCATTGTCTTTGGATACTTCTTACTCTTTGGGGAGTGTATGTACCACTTCTTATGTTCTCGAGTTGGCTCTATCCCTGTACATGATGGGAAGAGTAACTGTAAGGTTTGGGCACTTCTTGTTTTTCCCTGTTCCTGGAATTACGAGTAATTGCCTTTTGTTTCTTATGTAAATATTTATGAGCAGTAATCATTTTCAAATGCATATATCAAAAATAAATCATTGGACGTTCTTGCGAAACAAACAAAAAAAGAAAAACAACTTAAAATTTCTTCTGAAAATGAATCTTATTGATTTTTGAAGTTGGCCTGTAATAGGCGTTTTGTACAAAGATGTTAACGTCCTAGTAAGAGAATGCCGCCAAAAGATAGAAATTATAATTTGTGTTAAAGAAAGAAAAAACAGCTATGTGAAACAATCCCATTGGGTTCCAACTCTGCTATTGCCTTTATATCCTCAAGCATCTCATCACTTTGTTGTCTGGTAGAAGGTGGATCTGATCAATTGGCACCGTCTGAGCTTGATAGTCGATATCAAAGTCTGGCTGCGAGATGATCCGATGAGACATAGTGTTATGCTTCAATCCCTAATTTTTGCCTGGACCTCCCTTTCGGGTTTTCAGTCCACCGGGATACCCTTTTTTTCCCAAGTCGCCTTTTCAGGTTTTTGACTTGCCGGGTGTACAATTTTTTCATTTTCATCCCTTACTTTTGCCCAAACCCTTTTGGTTCATCAGGAAGCCCTTATTTTTGCCTAGGCCAGTCAACCTAGCGGGTCTTTGATTAGGCGTAATATCTTTTCACTATGTCTGCATTGACGGGGTGAGGAAGGTCGTCACCATCCATGGTGGTAAGGATTATATCTCGTCCCGAGAAAATGTTCTTAACCACAAATGGCCCTTCGTATGTGGGGGTCCATTTGCCCCTGGGATCACCTTGCAGCAGTATGATGCGTTTGATCACTAGATCCCTGACTCGATATTCTCGACGTCTGACTTTCTTGTTAAAAGCCTTGATCATTCGCCTTTGATACGTCTGACCATGACAGATAGCAGTAAGTCTCTTTCCATCGATTGGATTCAGCTGATCAAGTAGGGTTTGGATCCAGTTGTCTTTGTTCAAACCCGCATCCTTCATGATCTTGAGAGAGGGTATCTGGACTTCGATGGGTAGGATTGCCTCCATGCCATACACCAAAGAGTATGGGTTACCCCTGTCGATGTCCTTGCCGAGGTACAGTACCCATGAAGAGAAAATGGTAACATCTCATGCCAATCTTTGTATGTCACCGTCATCTTCTGCACAATCTTCTTGATGTTCTTGTTTGCCGCTTCAACAGTCCCATTCATCTTCGGCTGGTAGGGAGAAGAGTTATGATGCTGAATCTTGAACTGTTTGCAGAGCTCAGTGATCATCGTATTGTTGAGATTTATACCATTGTCAGTAATAATCCTCTCTGGTACACCATATCGACAGATCAGATTGTGTCGGATGAACCGTGCCACGACGTTCTTGGTTACTGTAGCAAAGGAAGCTGCCTCGATCCACTTCATGAAATAATCAATTGCTACCAGGATGAAGCGATGCCCGTTAGACGCAGTAGGCCTGATCTCACCAATCATGTCGATGCCCCACATTACAAAAGACCATGTAGCCGTCAAAAAATTCAGGGGAACCGGAGGTACATGCACCTTATCAGCATAGACTTGGCACTTATGACAGGTTTGAGAGTACTGATAACAATCGGCTTCCATAGTGGACCAGTAATATCCTGCCCGTAGGATTTTCTTTGCCATGGTATGTCCACTGGAATGAGTCCCGAAGGTACCTTCATGTAGGTCTGCCATGATCCTTTCTGCCTCGCTCTTGTCTATGCATCGCAGTAAGGTTGAATCATGGCTACGCTTATAGAGGATACCATTACTGATGAAGAACTTCGCAGCGAATCTTCTTATAAACTTCTTATCATTAACAGATGCCCCCTCAGGGTATTCTTGAGCCTCAAGATACCTATTTACCTCGTGAAACCAGGGTTTATCTGCTACCTCTTCAGTCTCAATATCACAGCAGTGTGCGGGTTCGTCCAACCTCTCAATGGTAATCTGGGGAGCTTCATTGTCCCACCTGACTTTGAACATAGAAGACATGGTAGCTAACACGTCCTCCAGCTGATTCTCCTCTCTTGGGAAGTGTTCAAAGGTTATCTCCTCGAAGTGTGGGAGCAATGTCAGTATATATTCTTTGTAAAGAATTAGATTTGGGTACTTCGTATCCCACTTGCCTTTGATCTGACTTATCACCAGGGAGGAATCTCCGAATACACTTAAGAACTTAATCCTCAGGTCAATAGCAGCTCGAAGACCCATGATACACGCTTCATACCGCCATATTGTTGGTGCAGTTAAAACATAATCGGGCGGTGAATGGAGTATGACAACCCTTAGGAGATATAATTACAGCGCCAATGTCGTTACCCAATGTGTTCGAGGCTCCATCAAAATACATAGACCATCGGGATCCCTCCTCGGGTCCTTCATCCAGTCCAAGTTCTTCGTAGTCGGTTACCAACATGATATTCTCTTCTAGGAACTCGAAATTCATGGACTGGTAGTCATCCACGGCCTGATGCGCTAGATGATCCGCCAGTACACTCCCTTTGATTTCTTTCTGAGTTGTGTATTGGATATCGTATTCGGTCAAGATCATCTGCCATCTTGCTATTCTTCCGGAGAGAGCGGGCTTCTCGAAGATATACTTGATCAGATCCATCTTTGATATCAACAATATGGTGTGGGTCAGCATATACTGTCTCAGCCGGCGAGTAGCACATGCCAAAGTGTGGCAAGTTTTCTCGAGCAATGAGTATCGGGTCTCACAGTCGGTAAACTTTTTGCTAAGGTAATAAATGGCATGCTCTTTTCGACCAGACTCGTCATGCTACCCCAGCACACACCCCATTGAATTATCCAGCACTGTCAAGTATAATATCAAAGGTCTTCCTTCAACTTGAGGCATCAGAATTGGTGGTTCTTGAAGGTATTCCTTGATTCTTTCGAAAGCGGTCTGGCATTCATCATTCCTCTTTACCACTTGATCTTTCTTCAGCAGCTTGAAGATTGGCTCACAAGTAGCTGTCAGATGTGAAATGAACTTGGCGATGTAATTTAGACGTCCCAAGAAGCCTCTAACTTCCTTCTCTGTGCGGGGAGCTGGCATCTCTTGTATGTCTTTTACCTTTGCAGGGTCCATCTGAATACCTTTGTTACTGACAACAAAACCCAGAAGCTTACCAGACCTTACCCTGAAGGTACACTTGTTTGGATTCAACCTCAGCTTGTACGTCTGTAACCTGTCAAATAGTTTATGGAGATGATCAAGGTGCTCTTCCTCATTCTGGGACCTAGCTATCATGTCGTCAACATAAACCTCGATCTCATGGTGAATCATATCATTGAACAAAGAGACCATGGTGTGCTGATAGGTTGCCCCAGCATTCTTCAACCCGAAAGGCATTACCTTGTAGCAGAAGGTGCCCCACTGTGTAACGAAGGTTGTCTTCTCCATGTCCTCAGGAGCCATCTTGATCTGGTTGTAGCCAGAAAAACCATCCATGAAGGAGAAGATCTTGTGTTGTGCGGTGTTGTCGACTAGAACATCAATGTGAGGAAGTGGGAAGTCATCCTTGGGGCTTGCCCTGTTCAGATCTCTATAGTCCACACACATCCGTACCTTATCGTTCTTCTTAGGTATCGGAACGACGTTGGCAACCCATTGCGAATAAGAAGTGACAGCTAAGAATCCTGCGTCAAACTGTTTCATGACCTCTGCCTTGATTTTCTCTGACATTTCAGGGCACATACGGCGGACCTTCTGTTTTACCGGAGGGCAGCCTTCTTTAGTCGGCAAGCGATAAACCACAATATCAGTGTCTAAACCAGGCATGTCTTCATAGGACCAGGCGAAGATCTCAACATAGTCGCGTAGCATCTGTATTAACCGTTGTTTGACACTAGATTCCAGATTCACACCTATCTTGACCTCTTTCATGTCTTCCTCTGTACCAAAATTCATTGACTCAACTGGCTCTTCATAAGGTTGTATGGCCCTCTCTTCCTGCTGTAATAGTCTAGCAAGTTCTCTGGGCACCTCACAATCATCCTCACCTTCGTCCTCGGCTTGGTTGATCGGATTTTCGAAGTCATAACTGGCAATAGCAGAACTGTTATCAATGGGATCCAGAGTGGATATGGATCTGCATTATGATACGTGAGTGTGTATAAGAGCATAGTTGTTTTGATAAAGTGAGGGTCAGAAAATAAAAACAAGGAGCGCAAAATTTGTAATGCAAGAAACGTCCAATTTTTTATTAATGATATATGAAATGACAAATAATAAGCCCTCGCAAGCAGAGCCAAGGTGCCTCGGGCAAGGCACCAGGCCATAAAGTTTCAAACTGTTTATTACAAATCTTAAAACAAAAAGTCAATTACTGCGGAATAAAAGAAACAGGTATGAAGTCCTTCGCCGTCCAGTTGTTTAGTCCACCATTGGTTGTAGGGTAGATCCAGCTGTCGATGTCTGAATCCTCTTCACCGTCTTCAATTGCATTAACTCCCCGATTGCTGATGTGTAGAGGAGGTCTTCCAATCCGTGCGTGCCTAACAGCCCTTTGAGCCCCTGTAGTAAAGCCCAAACCAAATTTGTCAGTTTTGTGAGTGAAATCAGGGAGCTGACCTCAATTGGTACACCCACCTCCTTCAACTACAGCCCTGGCGTCTTTGAGAGAAGCCATCTTCAGCGGAGATTTGTCGGTAGTAACTTCAGCTGACGCCAAAGTATGAGGGACCTCTTCGAAGTTCTGACAAGGGGTTTCTATGAATTCCCCGCCCATCTCCATGTAGCGGAAGGAATTGAGATGACTCACCATATACTCCTCTTCACCTCGTACTGTAACAATCTTCCCCTTCACCAGATATTTCAGCATTTGGTGGAGTATGGAAGTAACTTCCCCAGCCTTATGAATCCAAGGACGACCCAGCAAGCAAGAATACAATGGTCTGATATTCATCACGTAGAAGGTGGACATAAAGGTCTGAGAACCCACCTTGACAGGGATGTCCACCTCCCCGTGCACCATTATTTTTGATCCATCAAAAGCCCTTACCACAATATTACTCGGCTTTAGAATCAAACCTTCACAATCCAGACGGTCTAATGCTTTCTTTGGAAGAACGTTCAGTGAGGACCCGGTATCTACTAGCACATGGGCCATAGTAGTGCCCCTGCACTCGATCGAGATGTGCAGAGCATCATTATGATTCCTCCCTTTAGCAGTCAAATCCGCATCTGAGAAACCCAGCCCATTGTCGGCAGTCAGACTAGCTACACAATCTTTGAACTGATATGCAGAAGTTTCCTGCGGCACATGTGCAGTCTTGAGAAATGCAATTAAAGCCTTCACGTGGGCTTTAAAACACAATAATAAGGACAACATGGAGATCTTCGACGGGGTCTGCCCCAGCTGCTCGACTACGTTGTAATCGCTCTTCTTGATAATTTTCAAAATTTCCTCTATTTCTTGTTTAGAGGTTTCCACGATGATTTTCTTAGGTGCCTCCGTCCGGGCAGGCTCACATATGATTTCTTTGCCCCGAGTCCCAAATGGCTTGGCGACAGGGGTGATAATTGGAGTGGGAACTGGGACAGTAGTTGATGTACTAGCAGATGGAATGACAACAGGTTTGTGGACAGTCGGAGGGGAAATCTCAGGAGAAAAAAGTCATCCACTTCTGGTGACCTTGCTAGCCCCAACAATATTACTGATATTTGTATCAGCTTCTTCAGCCCTCAGATCTTATTTAACACCATGGTAATATTCATCAGCACCGTAGTGCCATGGGATAGCCTTATTTGAGATACATGGGATGGGACCATGAGCGGTGATTATTAATGGAGCAATTCTTGGAACGGGTGTAACCCTAACAGGTTTTCTCAAGGAAACCTTGGAAGGATTGGCGGAAATGGTGATAATGGCAACATCTTCACACAGAATCATAGTCTTCTCAAACAAAATTCTTTATCATCCATCAGGCGATGAACACCTGACTTCAATAAACAGCAACCGGAAGGCATAATTGAACACATGTGGCAACCTTCACCACAGCCCGGAAATAAACTGGCCAATAACAAATTCTTCTTAACCGTCATCAAAGGAGTAGAAATTTCTTCCACAGAGGTCACAAACGAATCGGTGTCCACAGCATTGACTCCACGACCATGTTTGGGCATAGGAGCAGTAATAACGTTTGGCTTTTTCGGAGCATCAAACTCAATCTCTTTAGCTTCCAGCAAATCTTGCACTTTATTCCTCAGAGCCCAATAATCGTTTGTATCATGGCCTGGGCTTTCCGAATGGTAGGCGCATTGTGCATTGGGATTGTATCTGGGAGAAGCAGTGTTTGGATTCTTGGGAGCCTCTTTCAAGGTTGCCAAGTTGGATTTTAACAGATGAGGCATAACTTCAGCTAAAGTCATGTTGATGCGGGTAAACTGTTGTTGTGGTCTTTCTACCCTTTGCTGATTATTGCATTGTGGAGCAACCGCGGGTCTTGGTATCACTACAGCATTTACCGCTTGACGGTGTTTAGGTCTGCTTTGGCCCCTCGGGCCATAGACGGCACTAGCTTCCTTCATACCGGTGAAAGGCTTCTTTACTGTACTTGATGAAGCATCCTTTTGTATTTTACCACTTCGAATTCCATCTTCTACTCTTTCTCCAGTCAAAATCAACTCAGTAAACCCAGACGACGAACTGCCGATCAGATGATTGAAAAATGGACCAGATAGCGTCCCTAGAAACATGTCAACCAACTCCCTATCAGACAAAGGGGGTTGGACTCTTCCAGCCAAGTCTCTCCACTTATGAGCATAGTCCTTAAAACCTTCACCTGCACCCATAGACATACCCTGGAGCTGAGTACGAGTAGGAGCAAGGTCGGCGTTGTACTGATACTGCTTGTAGAAAGCAGCGACAAGGTCTTCCCAGTTTCGGACACTGACACCCTCCAACTGATAGAACCATTCAAGTTGAGTCCCTGACAGACTATCTTGAAAGAAATGTACCCATAAATTTCTATCAGCAGTATGGGGTTGGATTTTTCTTACGTAAGAGCGGAGATGGAGTTTTGGACAGGATACTCCATCGTACTTGGCAAAAACCAGAGCTTTGAACTTATGGGGGATCACCACTCCCGATACCAGTCCCAGTTCTCTGAAATCCATACCAGGGATCTTCTGAGTCTCCATAGCACTCAGACGGTCTTCTAGCTGCTTGTACTTATCCTCAGCAGGAGGATATTGCTCATCATCGTAATCCGTATCATTATCAAAAACCGCTGGACTAGGGTCTTTTACCCTAACTTGGTTCTCTCCATCCTTGGATGAGGAGGTCAGATCAACTGGTTGTCTCAACCTTTCTCCGAATCTTCTACCTATGTTCAGAATACCGACCTTCTTCTTCTTCTTCTTCTCTTTCAGAATAAGGGTCTTCAAATCCTCCTGTCTTTTAGCCATACTTAAGAACATCTGTTGGAATTGGGCATTTTGTGCCTGAAGATCTTTGATGGCTTGATCGGAAGACATTTTTGCTGAAATAAACAATGAAGAAGATAAGAAACCTGTAAGGGTAACTGTAATGATGTGCATGATAATGGGATGCGCATGTAATGATTTCAAAGACTTTGGGAGATTTTAATTTGCAAACCAAAAATAAACAAAACTTTATTAGCTTAACTTTGAAAGGTTCAACAATGCCTTTAAGGAGTTACAAAGAAGTAAATAGAAAACAAATCTAAAACTAGAAAAGAAAAATCTAAAGTCCCATGGACGCTTCCTCTTTGTGCCGATGTAGTCATTGATCACTCTTTCTTCCTCGAGCTTCCTGGTGAGCTTCAAAATCTTCCTTTCTTGCTCATGGTACTTTTCCCAGTAAGTATCCCGCTCATTCCTCAGCTGAATCTAATACCTCTGCAACTCCCCTGGATCGGTGGACATGTAAGGATAGAGAATCGTGTAAGGAATGCCCTCTTCATTAGTAGGCTCCACAAACACAGGTAATACAGCCTCATAGGGCATCCCAAGCTTCTGGGCACGAGCTCGGACCCATTGGAGGTAAGGCTGCATAGGAAGGGAAGTCTTTGGTCCCAACTCTTGGGGGTTAGATCTGTTCACCATGCCCCAAGCTCATATAAACCTCCAGCGGTGCTCCTTAACGTCTTCCTTGTAGTCAAATACAATGTCCTCAAGAAGTAACTCATGGGGACCATCTCTCCGAGCACGACCAAATTATCGCAAAGCTAGACAAGGATTGTAAGTTATACCCCCTCTGATTCCAAGCAATGGGACATTAGGGTATCCCCCACAATGATCAATAACAGCAGTGTCTTCCATAGCCCGGGAACTCCAAAGAATATCTGGATGGGCAAGTGACATTATCCTGTAGGACCAACCCAAACCTTCTTCGTTCTTCAGCACAAACTTAGGGAGGTGAGAAATAAGCCACCTTAACAGCAACGGCATGTAACACATAAGAGTCCCTCTTCTCCTCACGGTACGAGTATAGAGGGCATGCAAGATATCACCCAGTAGGGTCGGCACAGGATTACGAGAAAGGAAAATCTTGACAGCATTCACATCTACAAAGGAATCCGGATTTGGGAAGAGAACCAAACCATAGATAAGGAGAGCCAAGACATCTTCAAAAGCCTGAAAATCCAAATTATCCCAGAATAGTTGAGCCTGGTCTATCATAAATTTGGCTAGAAAACCTTCGACCCTGCTTCGTGTTTCCCAATTGGATACTACATCAGCCCGTTTCAAATGCAGAGTTAAGGCAATGTCTTCTGGTCTAGGAACTTCTTCCATACCTGTAAAGGGCACCTGTTCAAGAATGGATATGCCCAATAGGTGAGAGAACTCTTCCAAGGTGGGAACCAGTTGGTAATCTAGAAAGGTGAAGCAATGATGCACAGGATCGAAGAACTGGAAAAGTACACTCATCATCTGCTCATCAAGATTTGAAGTGACCAGGCTGAGAAGCTGACCATGTCTCTTAATGAAAATAGAAGTCTCGGAAACTCTTGAGACTAGCTTTTTAAGTTAGGCAGGTATCTGCACAAAGTTGACTCAGATGGTATTTCTGCGCCCGGAACCATAATCTACAAAACAGAACAAAGATAAATTCCCTTGGTCTTTGAAATGGTTAGTGTAATGAAGTATGAATGCCATGTTATGATGCATGATGTCATGATAAAAAACAACAAGTATAGCAGATAACAGGCATGGCAAAGGCAAACAAGTCACACAAAAGCCCTTAAGTTTAAGGCTTACATGAGGTCAAAGGTACTACCCTCTTGAAGTTTAGTTGGTTTCAACTTGTCCTAGAAAAAGTAACCGGGTTCTAGAGGATCTCAATATCACTGACCATCCTCCATTGGTCATGGTTTCAGCTCACGCAATCTTTTCTTGCAGCCGGAACTATCTCGAGAGTGTGGTCTCAATGAGTGTAGCATCGAGTATCAACCAGTTCCCAGCTTTACACCGAGGCCGGATATCTCACAACTTTCTAATGGCCAAGTTGGTCGATTAAAGGTTCTAAGGTCAATTGATGCTTAACGACACCATGCAGCGGCCCCGTATTCTCCTCGTTTCTCCACAAGGGATACCGGTACCAACCAATATGCCACATTAATGTAGCTACTGCTTCAACCGTATCAGTCTATGTCATACAGTTCCCTCACAGTTTATTGCTACTTACTTAAAAGGTATCCCCAGATCCGGGTTAGGATCTATAGTAACTCCCAAACAAAAACCCTTAAAAGTAAAGCAATCAAAGCAATCAAGAGAAGCAGTTATGATGAACTAAATCCTAAGGTATACCCCACTTATTAACAATCCCCAACAGAGTCGCCAGTTCTGTGATACGGTGGGAGAATCGACTGTTTTGAAATGCTGGTTTGTGTTTTGCATTTTGTGTTTGCAAAATGTCGCGGTAAGCAAGAGTCGCCACTGACTTTTATTTCATCCAATCGGAAAGGAAAAAAGTACAGAAAAAATCCTTTTTCGAGATATTCTGAGTACGGGGGGTAGATTATAGAAAGGGAAGGTATTAGCACCCTTTCTTTCTATCCATGGTTTTCCATGGGCTCTTAGGTGCTTGCTTATCTTTTTAAAATTTCTTGTGTATGTGCTTTATTTTGAAAAGTTTGACTTCATGATAACCCTTGTATCAGTCCTCAAATGTGTGACGAAGTTGTTTTGAAAATTTGTTTGAAAAGTGTAAGTGTGAAAAGTTTTGATTTGAGCAAGTACATACTAGCATCTACCTACTCAAAAAAATATTGTTTCTATTCTCGTTTCCTTTAGACTGTGTTATCCTACTATTAGTGAGTAGGTAACCCTACTCGTTGGAGTTGTAAGGGTTAATTCGAAAGGGACGTACGATCACTAGAGCAATGTTAGGACAAATTAGTAATAACCCTAAAGTCTTAAGATCATATTCGAGGCAACATTTCTGAGGCAACATTTCCGAGGCAACATTCGAATGGGACATGTGATACGGTGGCAGAACCGACTGTTTTGAAAAATGTTGGTTTGCGTTTTGCGTTTTTTGTTCGCAAAATATCGCGGTAAGCAAGAGTCGCCACCGACTTTTATTTTATCCAACCGGAAAGGAAAAAAAGCACAGAAAAAAATCCTTTTTCGATATTTTGAGTACGGGGGGTAGATTATAGAAAGGGAAGGTGTTAGCACCCTTTCTATCCATGGTTTTCCATCGGCTCTTAGGTACTTGCTTATCTTTTTAAAATTTCTTGTGTGTGTTTGTTTTGAAAAGTTTTGTTTTACTTCGTTTTAACCCTTATTTTTATCCTCAAGAGTGTTACAAAGTGTTTTGAAAATGGTTTTAAAAAGTGTTTGTGTGAAAAAGTTCGATTTGAGCAAGTACCTACTAGCATCTACCTACTCGAAAAAAGATTGTTTCTATTTTTGTTTCCTTTAGACAGCTCTATCCTACTATCGAGAAATAGGTAGCACCGTCGTTGGAGTTGTAAGGGTCAATTCGTAAGGGACGTACGATCACTAAAGCAATGTTAGGACGTCTTAGTAATAACCCTAAAGTCTTAAGATCATATTCGAGGAAACATTTCCGAGTCGACGTTTCCGAGGCAACATTTCCGAACGGAACTTTTGGTCTTTGTTAGACAGGAGGGCAACCACTAAGACACCCTATACTTAATGATCGTTTACCGAAGGCAACCGAAGTGAGAGTATACCCTAGGAGTGCACATGTGCGAGTGATTTGATTTCAGTTATTATCTTTGCACATTAGGGTTTTCTAGCCATTTTAAATTATCATGCAATATTTTCATACAATCCTATTAACATACATCTAAACAGTTAATATTTGCGAAAATTAAAATGCAAGAAAATAAACCTACGCTATTACAAGGCTTCGGGGTAGGGATTAATTACATAGCCAAAAAACCCGCAAAAGAGATAAATAAAGAAAATCCTAATTTAAACTATTACATACCATGGGCAGTTACATTAATATTGCAAAAAATAATAATAAACGTGCGCGATGAATCGAATGCAAAATAATTAGGGTTTTGACCCCACTAAGCCTAATTGCAATTTAAAATAAAAATCATTTTTTTGTTGTTTTTTGTGTTTTTGAGAAAATAAAACTTAATTGAATAATAACAAAAACCTAATTACCAATTTAATTTTAATTAAGAAAAAATAATTAAATTAACTTATTTTTTGTATTTTTTATTTTTGAGAAGGAAATAAAAATCAAATCAAGAGTTGAACCCTAATTTGCTAATTGATTTTAATTATATAAAAAAGTTAGAATTATCCTAGATTAAATTAAACTAGTATTAAATTAAATTTGACAAAATAAAACCTAATTCTAATTTTTGTGAAACTCTTGATTTTATGATTTTTTGTTGTGAAAAAAGAAATTTATTTTGTTAAAAAATATTTAAACAAATTAAATTAAATAAAAGAAAAAAAATAGAAAAGAGAAAGAATGGGCCTGGTTGCTGTTTAGCAAAGAAGGGGTGTTTTTTGCAATTCTGGGCCCAACAAGCTCTTGGCCCTATTGACTTTGCTAGATCTTGTGGGCACGCTTGGCTCAGGCATATGGTGGACCTTCAAGGGAGAAGCCTTGGATTTGGCTTATTGGTGATCTGATGGTTGGATGATGATGATGCATGGTGGACTCATGGGGTACCAGCGCGCCTGATCATGTAAGGAAAAATAATATGAAGCTAAAGTTGGGACCTAGGGATCGAACCCAGGTCCTTGAGTATTATCCCCTTGCCACGCTGCCAACTGAGCCAGAATGATTAGTTCTATAAACAATAACAAATGAATATTATATGATAAAAACAAAAAGCTGAACTTTGAAACGCGCGAAATTCAAACTGTCAAGTCAGGGAGCACCACATATCCTTCTTCTTCATCCCACTGTCGTTGTAAGTTTCATGGCTTTTACCGACGGACATTTAAACGTAGGTATAGCCCCTGTGCACTTCCAAAACTTTGTACACGCATGATAAATGAAAACAAATGGTACCAATCAACTCGTTGCAACCTCACGAGCATCATGGTACCATTATTAAGGTCCAATTTTCCCTGTACACAAAACCCCTAAAAACGAAGCACAAACCCTAGCCATGGCAGCTTCGTGTTTAGTCAATAAAAATGCAATTGGATATAATCATTAGCTTGCAAACATCTCAAGGATTACAAATATGCCAATCAATCATGTTAAATATGCCAAAATCAATGTATTTGAATTCAAGAAAATATGCAAATTGTGTGACTCTTACAGTGCGTTTCAAGGCGTGGGGAAGCTTGCTAGCGATGGAAACACGATCCTAGGATGTCCAGCAAACGATTGGTATGATTAGAATGGCTTGAGATGGCCTGAAACTTGGAAATCAGTTTGCACTTTTTCCTTGAATTTTTGCAATTTGTTCTTTTCCTTTGCACTCCTCTAGCCTCTTCCTTCTGATCTGCTTTTGTTCCTTATGTATGCTAGAATGTGTTAGGGTTGCAATTCTGTATCAAATCTCTTCCAATTATGAATATTGATTCATGATTTAATCTTTGCACCAAATCTTTCCAAAACAAGCAAATCCAATCTTTTTGTGTCCATTTTGAACCTTGCACGATTTGATCTTGTCTCCAGTTGTATAATGAACCTAATCATGCACAAAATCTCAAGATTTAATTAGTTTTTGATATTTTCATTATTTTATATTGATTTTATTTGATTTAATTGAAATAAAATCAAAATAAATAACAAAAATAAAAGAATGACAAGTGGAAGGTCTCATGGGTCGTGGGTCACATTACAAACTCAGTGCAAGCATGAAAAGTTGGGCCCATTTGACAAAAAATGCAATTTTGGACCCATTTGACTTTTGGCAATTTTGCAAAAAGGGTCAACTTGGCCAATGCATAACTCCCTCAATTTTGACCCTGGAGATGTGTTCTTAGATTTTTTAGAAATATTAAGATGTCCTCTAAGCAACCCTTTTGGTATCATCTCAATTGATTCTTCCATGTCCATGTATGAAGCTTTGACCCAAAAGGTGTTTTTGTTGACTTTTCAAAATGACCTATAATGTCCAAATTCATATCTTCTTGTGAGTGCATATTTTGAACTTGTGAGCTGAAGATGAATTGTAGGAAATTACATCCTCTTCAAAATGAGCTTTGGATGGGTCATTTTTGATAAAGTATTAGAAATTTATGCTTGGTCAAAGTTGAGTTGACTTTTCCTACAAAACCCTAATTTAGCAACTTTTGGGTTTTGATGAATTGTGAACAATCCTTGAGGAATCATGATCAACCCTTGATCAAATGATGAATAATACTTCAAAATGATAATTTTGACCAAAAATCTTGAAGTTGGACTGTATGTGGGCCACAGTTGACTTTTGCCCTAGCATAGTCGATTTTTAGGCCTTTGAGCAATTGATTGAGCAAACTTCCTCTGCAAGGCTTGAAACTTGACATGGGTGATCTTGAGAACATATTAGGACAATGGTGAGCATTTGGGACCCTTTGGAATCAATCATCTTGATGTAAAATGAAACCCTAATTTGGGGTAGACTGTCTTAGGAGAGGGTTTGTTTGGTCAACCCTTGGACTTCCTTGAGCAATTTGAGGACCTCACTTGAAATGTATTGCCAAATATGGGAGGGAAAATTTTGGGGTACAATAGTTGCCCCTGTTCAATCTTCTTAAACCTGAGGATGTAGATTGGCTTGTCTGCCTTTCGTGATCCGAAGGTGGAAGATGATTGAACACTAGAGTGCCTAGAAATTTGCACTCGCATGAAGTGGTACTTGTCTTGTGATGTCAGGAATGGGCTTATAGATGCCATTTGGAAGTCAATGACAGAAGATGGGCTTAAAGATGCCATCCGAGGAAGTGTTGATCGCATAAGAGATTCCTTTACGAGAACCCGTATACCTGTTGTTGAGGAGGACTACGCTGGGGAATGTTGGTCTCTGTCTTGAGAGAAATAGAATTTTAGGAGCTTCAGTTGTCTGTTATTCTACTGGGGAATCATCTCTTAGTCGAGGAGGTGAAAATGAACTGCTATTTGGTCGTGCTCCAGGCTTTGTAATTTCTCAATTCTTATTTGGTCGTGCTCTAGGCTTCATAAGGAATTAAGTGGTTATCCAGTTGCATCCATACTTCAACTTGAATTTAAGGCATACTAATATCCGGTCGTTTCCAGGCTTCATAGTAATTGGCCGAGTAAACTGCTATTTGGTCGAATTCCAAGCTTCGCAGTACCTTATACTGTTATCTGGTTGTGTCCTAGGCTTCAGTGTCCTTTGCTGCTATCTGGTCATGCTCCAGTCTTCACAGCGTCTTATACCATTATCTGGTCGATTCCAGGCTTCATGGTATCTTGTACTGCTATCTGGTCGATTTCCAAGCTTCACAATAACTTGCTGAGGATTAAGTTGTTTTCCGGTTGATTTCCAGGCTTCATAGCTTGTATTTAAGATGCACTACTATCTGGTCGATTCCAGGCTTCGTAGTATTTTGGAAAAATCAAGATATTATCCGGTCGATTTCTGGGCTTCGTAGCTTGAACTGGAATAGAAATCTTAGTATCGATTTGATTGAACCAGCGAAAACTTGTGAGAACTTGATTGCATCTTTCCATGAAAGGTAAAGAGTTAGTCGTATGTAATGTCATGATGTATGAAATGTATTGAGTAATGATGTTCCCAAAATAAATGAGATTGTGCTGCATGATGCGTATACGCATGTTATATTGTATGGATATGCAATGTTCTTGTGATATTCTCCGGCTGGGGAGAATAAATCCTGGACTACTGTTGGAGAGTATAAGGAATTGAATTCTTCGTTCTCGCTGGGGATAGTGACCGGAGATGATTAGCTGGAGACTTGCGTATGTTCTGCTCGAGAACAAACTGCCGGGAGAGACTCTGTTTGAGAATAATCCTGTGGGAGAATGACTTTGTGGGAGAGAGAGAGAGAGAGAGAGAGAGATACTTTGTTGGACGATCTGCTGATTTAGAGAAATAAAATCAGCTGGTGGTGAAATTTTATTGCTGGTGATAGATAAACTCTGCTTGGGGAGAATTTTTCCGACTCAATCGCGATTATGAACCTCGGATGGGGAGAGCTAACACCACTGTCTTTGGATACTTCCTACTCTGCAGGGAGCGTATGTACATTTAGTTATATTCTCAAGTTGGCTCTATCCCTATACCTGGTGGGTAGAGCAACAGTAAGGTTTGGACACTTTTTGTTTGCCCTTGTTCCTGGAATTACGAGTAATTATCCTTTGTTTCTTATGTAAGTATTTATGAGCAGCAATTATTTTCAAATGTATATATCAAAAATGAATCAATGGATGTTCTTGCAGAACAAAGCAGAAAAAAGAAAAAACTAGTTTAAATTTCTTGTGGAAATGAATTGTATTGATTTTTGAAATTGGCCTGTAATAGGCGTTTTGTACAAAGAGGTTGATGTCCTAGTAAGAGAACGCCTCTGAGGGAACAGAAATTATACAATTTGTGAAAGAAAGAAAAACAGCTATGTGAAACGACCCCATTGGGTTCCAACTCTTCTATTGCCTTTATATCTTCAAGCGTCTCATCACTTTGCTACTTGGCCTAAGGTTGATCAGATTAATTGGCGTTGTCCGAGCTTGATAGTCGATACCGAAGTCTAGTTGTAAGATGATCCACTGAGACATAGTGTTACGCTTCAATCCCTAATTTTTTTCCTGAACCTCCCTTTCGGGTTTTCAGTCCACCGGGATACCCTTTTTTGCCCAAGCCGCCTTCTTAGGTTTTTGACTTGCCAAGTGTACAGCTTTTTCATTTTCATCCCTTATTTTTGCCCGAACCCTTTTGGTTCGCCGAGAAGCCCTTATTTTTGCCTAGGCCAGTCAACCTAGTGGGTCTTTCATTATGCGTAGTATCTTTTCACTATGTCTGCATTGACGGCCTTTGTATGTGGGGGTCCATTTTCCCCTGGGATCACCTTGCGGCAGTATGATGCGTTTGATCACTAGATCCCCGACTTGATATTCTTGACGTCTGACTTTCTTGTTAAAAGCCTTGATCATTCGCTTTTGATACGCCTGACCATGACAAATAGCAGTAAGTCTCTTTTCATCAATTAGATTCAGCTGATCAAGTCGGGTCTGGATCCAGTCGTCTTTGTTTAAACCTGCATCCTTCATGATCCTAAGAGAGGGTATCTGGACTTCAATGGGTAAGACTGCCTCCATGCTATACACCAGAGAGTAGGGTGTTGCCCCTGTCGACGTCTGTGCTGAGGTGCGGTACCCATGAAGAGCGAATGGTAACATCTCGTTCCAGTCTTTGTATGTCACCGTCATCTTCTGCACAATCTTCTTGATGTTCTTATTAGCTGCTTCAACAGCCCCATTCATCTTCGGACGGTAGGGAGAAGAGTTGTGATGCTGAATCTTGAACTGTTTGCAGAGTTCGGGATCATTGTGTTGTTGAGATTTGTACCATTGTCTGTAATGATCCTCTCTGGTACACCATATCGACAGATCAGATTATGTCAAATAAATCGTGCCACGATGTTCTTGGTTACTGTAGCAAAGGAAGTTGCCTCGACCCACTTCATAAAATAATCAATGGCCACCAGAATAAAACGATGCTCGTTGGACGCAGTAGGTCTGATCTCGCCAATCATGTCGATGCCCCACATTGCAAAAGGCCAAGGAGCTGTCAAAACATTCAGAGGAACCGGAGGTACATGCACCTTATCAGCATAGATTTGGCACTTATGACAGGTCCGAGAGTGCTGATAACAATCAGATTCCATAGTAGACCGGTAATATCCTGCTCGTAGGATTTTCTTTGCCATGGTATGTCCACTGGAATGAGTTCTGAAGGTACCTTCATGTAACTCTGCTATGATCCTTTCTGCCTCGCTTTTGTCCACACATCACAGTAAGGTTGAATCATGGTTACGCTTAAAGAGAACACCATTACTGATGAAGAACTTCGCAACGAATCTTCTCAAGAACTTCTTATCATTAACAGATGCACCCTCGGGGTACTCTTGAGTCTCAAGATACCTTTTTACCTCGTGAAACCAGGGTTTACCTGCTACCTCTTCAGTCTCGATGTCACAGCAATGTACGGGTTCGTCCAACCTCTCAATGGTGATCCGGGGAGCTTCATTGTCCCATCTGACTTTAAACATAGAAGACATGGTGGCTAGCGCGTCCGCTAACTGGTTCTCTTCTCTGGGGAAGTGTTCAAAGGTTATCTCCTCAAAGTGTGGGAGCAATGTCAGTACATATTCTTTGTAAGGAATAAGATTTGGGTGCTTCGTATCCCACTCACCTTTAATCTGACTGATCACTAGAGCAGAATCTCTGAATACACTCAAGAACTTAATCCTCAGGTAAATAGAAGCTCGAAGACCCAAGATACATGCTTCATACTCCGCCATATTGTTGGTGCAGTTGAAACATAATCGGCCGGTGAACGGAGTATGACAACCCTCAGGAGATATAATTACAGCGCCAATGCCATTACCTAACGCGTTCGAGGCTCCATCAAAATACATAGACCATCGGGATCTTTCCTCAAGTCCTTCATCCGGTCCAGGTTCTTCACAGTCGGTCACCAACATGATGTTCTCATCCGGGAACTCGAAATTCATGGATTGGTAGTCATCCACTACCTGATGCACCAAATGATCCGCCAATACACTCCCCTTGATTGCTTTTTGGGTTGTGTATTAGATGTCATACTCAGTTAAGATCATCTGCCATCTTGCTATTCTTCCGGACAAGGCAGGTTTTCGAAGATATACTTAATTGGATCCATCTTTGATATCAATAAGGTGGTGTGAGTCAGCATATACTGTCTCAGCCGGCGAGCAGCCTATGCCAAAGCGCAGAAAGTTTTCTCGAGCAATGAGTATCGGGTCTCACAGTCGGTAAACTTTTTTCTAAGGTAGTAAATAGCGTGCTCTTTTCGGCTTGACTCGTCATGCTGCCCCAACACACACCCCATTGAATTATCCAGTACTGTCAAGTATAAGATCAAAGGTCTTCCTTCAACTGGAGGCATCAAAATTGGTGGTTCTTGAAGATATTCTTTGATTCTTTCGAAAGTGGTCTAGCATTCGTCATTCCACTTTACCACTTGATCTTTCTTCAGCAGCTTGAAGATTGGCTCACAGTGGTGGTCAGATGTGAAATGAACCAGACGATGTAGTTTAGACGTCCCAAAAAGCCTCTAACTTCCTTTTTTATGCAGGGAGTCGACATCTCTTGTATGGCCTTTACCTTGGCAGAGTCCACTTGAATACCCTTATCACTGACGACGAAACCCAGCAGCTTACCAGACCTTACCCCGAAGGTGCACTTGTTCGGGTTCAACCTCAGCTTGTACGTATTCAACCTGTCAAACAGTTTTTGGAGATGATCAAGGTGCTCTTTCTCAGTCTGGGATCTTGCTATCATGTCATCAACATAAACCTCAATCTCATGGTGAATCATGTCGTTGAACAAAGCGACCATGGCGCGCTGATACGTTGCCCCAGCATTCTTCAACCCAAAAGGCATTACCTTGTAGCAAAAGGTGCCCCACTGTGTAACGAAGGTTGTCTTTTCCATGTCCTCGGGAGCCATCTTGATCTGATTGTAACCAGAAAAACCATCCATGAAGGAGAATATCTTATGCTGCGCGGTGTTGTCGACCAGAACATCGATGTGAGGAAGTGGGAAATCATCCTTGGGGCTTGCCCTGTTCAGATCTCTATAGTCCACACACATCCGTACCTTACCATATTTCTTAGGTACCGGAACAACGTTGGCAACCCACTGTGGATAAGAAGTGACAGCTAAAAATCCCGCGTCGAACTGTTTCATGACCTCAGCTTTGATTTTCTCAGACATCTCAGGGCGCATATGGCGAACCTTCTATTTTATCGGAGGGAGGTCTTCTTTAGTTGGCAAGCGATGTACCACAATATCAGTGTCCAAACCAGGCATGTCTTCATAGGACCAGGCGAAGATCTCAACATAGTCGCGCAGCATCTGTATCAACCGTTGTTTGACACTAGGCTCCAGATTTTCCCCTATCTTAACCTCTTTCATGTCTTCCTCTGTACCCAAATTCACTGACTCAATTGGCTCTTCATGAGGCTGTATGGCCCTTTCTTCTGCAGTAACAGTCTAGCAAGTTCTCCAGGCACCTCACAATCATCCTCACCTTCATCCTCAGCTTGGTTGATCGTATTTTCGAAGTCATAACTGGCAGTAGCAGAGTCATTATCAATGGGATCCATAGTGGATATGGATCTGCAGTATGATACGTAAGTGTGTGTAAGAGAATAGTTGTTTTGATAAAGTGAGAGACAGAAAAGAAAAACAAAGAGCACAAAATTTATAATGCAAGAAACGTCCAATGCTTTATTAATGATATATGAAAATGACAAATAATAAGCCCTCACAATCAAAGCCAAGGTGCCTCGGGCAAGGCACCGGGCCATAAAGTTTCAAACTGTCTATTACAACTTTCAAAACAAAAGTCAATTACTGTGGAATAAAAGAAACAGGTATGAAGTCCTTCGTCGTCTAGTTGATTAGTCCACCATTGGTTGTATGGTATATCCAACTGTCAATATCTGAATCTTCTTCACTATCCTTAATTGCATTAACTCCCTGATTGATGATGTGCAGAGGAGGTCTTCCAATCCGCGCGCGCCTAACAGCCCTTTGAGCCCCTGAAGTAAAGCCCAAACCAAATTTGTCAGTTTTATGCGTGAAATCAGGGAGTTGACCCCAATTGGTACACCCACCTTCTTTGATCACAGCCCTGGCATCCTTGAGAGAAGCCATCTTCATTGGAGGTTTGTCGGTAGCAACTTCAGTTGACGACAAGGTCTGGGGGACCTCTTCAAAGTTCTGACAAGGGGTTTCGATGAATTCCTCGTCCATCTCTACGTAATGGAAGGAGTTGAGATGACTCACCATATACTCCTCTTCACCTCGTACCGTGACAATCTTCCCCTTTATCGAATATTTCAACATTTGGTGGAGTGTGGAAGTCACTGCCCCAGCCTTATGAATCCAAGGGCGACCCAGCAAGCAAGAATATGATGGTCTGATATCCATCACATAAAAGGTGGATGCAAAAGTATGAGAGCCAACTTTAACAGGGATGTCCACATCTCCGTGCACCATCCATTTTGACCCGTCGAAAGCTCTGACCACAATATTGCTCGGCTTTAGAATCAAACCTTCACAGTCCAGACAATTTAATGCTTTCTTTGGCAGAACATTCAATGAGGATCCGGTATCCACCAGTACATGGGCCCTAGTAGTGCCCCTGCACTCGATCGAGACATGCAGAGTGTCATTATGATTTCTTCCTTTAGCAGTCAGATCTGCATCTGAGAAACCCAGCCCATTGTCGGCAGTCAGGCTAGCTACGCAATCTTTGAATTGATCGGCTGAAGTTTCCTGCGGCACATGCGCAGTTTTTAGGAATGCAATTAAAGACTTTGCATGGGCTTCAGAACATAACAACAAGGACAACATGGAAATTTTTAACGGGGTCTGCCCCAGCTTCTCGACTACGTTATAATCGCTCTTCTTGATAATCTTCAAAATTTCTTCTATCTCTTGTTTCGAGGTTTCTACAATGATCTTCTTAGGTGCCTCCGTCTGGGCAGGCTCACTTCTGATTTCTTTTCCCCGAGTCCCAGATGGCTCGGCGACAGGGGTGATAACTGGAATAGGAACCGGGATAGTAGCTGATGTGCTAGCAGATGGAATAACAACAGGTTTGTGGATAGTCGGAGGGGAAATTTGGGGAGAAAAGAGTCTCCCGCTTCTGGTGACCTTGCTAGCCCCGACAATATTGCTGACATCAACATCAGCTTCCTCACTTTTTAAGTCTTGTTTGACTCCATGGTAATACACATCAGCACCATAGTGCCAAGGGACAGCCTTATCCGAAGTGTATGGGATAGGACCATGGACAGTAATTATTAACAGAGCAATTCTTGGGACGGGTGTAATCCTAACAGGTTTTCTCGAGGAAACCTTGGAAGGATTGGCAGAAATGGTTATGATGGCAACATCTTGAATTGGAACCAACGGAATCATAGTCTTTTTGAACAGGACCTCTTTATTATCCATCAGGCGCTGAACACCTGATTTCAATAAGTGGCAACCAGCAGGCAGAATTGAACACATGTGGCAACCTTCACCACAGCCCGGAAATAAACCGACCAACAACAAATTCTTCTTAACCGTCATCAAAGGATTAGAAATTTCTTCCACAGAAGTCACAAATAAATCATCGCCTACAACATTTACTCCATGACCATGTTTGGGCATGGGAGCAGTTATGACGTTGGGTTTCTCCGGAGCGTCAAACTCAATCTCTTTGGCTTTGATCAAGTCTTGCACCTTGTTTTTCAAGGCCCAACATTTGTTTGTATCATGACCTGGACTTTCAGAGTGATAGGCACAGTAGGCATTCGGGTTATAGTGGGGAGATGTGGTGTTGGGGTTCTTCGGGGCCTCCCTCAGAGTTACCAGATTGGTCTTTAATAATTGTGGTAAAATTTAAGTCAGGGTCATATTGAGCCGAGTGAACTGCCTTTGTGGCCTTTCCACCCTTTGTTGATTGTTTCATTGTGGAGCAACTATGGGTCTTGATATCACTACCGCATTTACTGCTTGACGGTGTTCAGGTCTGCTTTGGCCTCTCGGGCCGAAGACTGCGCTAGCTTCTTTCTTACCGGTGAAAGGCTTCTTTACTACACTTGATGAATTATCCTTCTGTATCTTACCACTTCGGATACCAGCTTCTACTCTCTATCCAGTCAAGATCAACTCAGTAAACCCAGATGACGAACTGCCGATCAGATGATTGAAAATGGACCAGATAGCGTCCCTAGAAACATGTCAACCAACTCCCTATCAGACAAAGGGGGTTGGACTCTTCCAGCTAAGTCTCTCCACTTTTGAGCATAGTCTTTAAAACCTTCACTTGCACCCATAGACATACCCTGGAGATGAGTACGAGTGGGAGCAAGGTCGGCGTTATACTGATACTGCCTGTAAAAAGCAGCAGCAAGGCCTTCCCAGTTTCGGACATTGGCTCCTTCCAACTGATAAAATCATTCAAGTTGATTCACTGACAGACTATCTTGAAAGAAGTGTACCCACAAATTTCTATCAGCAGTGTGAGGTTGGATTTTTCTGACGTACAAGCGGAGATGGAGTTTTGGACAGTGTGATACGGTGGGAAGAACTGACTGTTTTTTGGAATACTGGTTTGCGTTTTGCATTTTGTATTCGCAAAATGTCACGGTAAGCAAGAGTCGCCATCGACTTTCATTTTATCCAACAAGGAAAGGAAAAAAGCACAGAAAAATTCCTTTTTCGAGATATTTCTCGGGTTCAGGGGGTAGATTATAGAAAGGGAAGGTATTAGCACCCTTTCTATCCATAGTTATCTACGGGCTCTTAGGTACTTGCTCAATTGTTTTCAAAATTGTTTTCTTTGTGCTTGTGGGTTTGAAAAAGTTTTTGTTTTGAAACTTCGATTTAACTCTTGCTTCTATCCTCAAGAGTGTAATGAAGTGTTTTGAAAACTTTGTTTGAAAAGGAGTGTAAGTGTGAAAAATTTGTTTTGTTTTGAAAGAGCAAGTATCTAAGAGCTAGTCTACCTACTTGAAAAAGGAATCGTTCTATGCTAATGTTCTTTAGGAAATATTATCCCACTATTGATGAGTAGGTAGCATCGTCGTTGGAGTATAAGGGTCGATTCGAATACGGGACTTACGGTCACTAAAGCAATGTTAGGACGCCTTAGTGGTAACCCTAATGTCTTAGATCATTTGTTCAAGCAAATTATCCTTCTGTATCTTACCACTTCGGATACCACCGCAAACCCTAAAGCAATGTGATACGGTGGGAGAACTGACTTGAGGTTTTGCGTTTGTGTTCGCAATTGTGCGGTTTAGAAAGAGTCGCCACCGACTTTTTATTTTATCCAAAGGAAAGGTCAAAAAGCACAGGAAAGACCTTCGAGATGTTTTCTTGGGTTTGGGGGGTAGATTATGAAAAGGGAAGGTGCAAGCACCCTTTTCATCCATGGTTATCCATGGGCTCTTAGTTACTTGTTTAGATCACTTGCTTTTGCTTTTCAATTGTTTGAAATGGTGCTTTGTGTGTGGTTTTGAAAATGTTTTGAAAAGAGGCCATCGTTGTGGCAACCTTTGTAATAATTCTTGTTTGAATGTTTTACAAAGGTGTTTGTCTTTTGAAAAGATGCTTCAATGTTTGAAAGTTTATTTTGAAATTGTGTTGTGAGGTGTGTTTGAAAATAGCAAGGATGTTTTGCAAGTTTTAATCAAGTAACGAAGAGTTGTCTACCCTATTTTACTCAAAGATCTTTCTTATGTTTTTAACCCTTTTGACAGTGTTATTTCACCATTGCATTTGGTGAACAACCTTGTGTTAGGATGTTAAAGCGGGACAGGCGCGGGTCATCGCATACAATCATTGAAAGCAACTTGTGAAACGCTCTAGCAATTTTGTAAGGGACGAGACCGTTTTATCGAAGGCAACATCGAGGGTCATCGAGGGACTACGATCTTTGTTTATCGAAGGGGCATTTGCTAGAGTGTCTCATATTTGAGGGACATGATTGCATTTCCGAGGCAACAAGCGAGGTTACCCTAGAGGTGCACGTGTGAATTGTGTTTGTCATTTTCATGCATTTGGACCTTGTATTAGGTCATCTAGCGATTGATTTTAGATTTTCGCATACAAACCTAATCTCTAATCATGGCATATTTGAAAGCATAAAGTGTGAGAATTAAACTTCTAAGCTATTACAAAAGTATCCAGGGATGGGGGTACAATTATTTACAAATGAGGATGAATCTCACAAGGATAATAAAGCCCAAATATTATATGTTACAACCAAATTGAATTGTCGCAATTCAATATAAATTATAATAAATTATAAAATAAGGAAAATCAATAAATTATGAGATGTATGTATAAATTAAAAATCTATTCTAAAAAAAGAAAGATTAAGTATTATTATTATTTGTATGTGTCTTATTAATTATGTAAACAAAAGGTTCAAAGGAAGAAAATTTTATTAATCAAAATTCTATTATTCTTTGTATTTTTATTAAATGTAACAATTATTAATTAATAAGGAAGATTAAAAAAATCAAAGCATTTCATCAAAACAAAATTTTAAGATATTAATTGGTTTTATTATTAACAAAAATAAAACAAGTTAATGGAACTTAAAACAAAACAAAAGCATTTTGTTTAATCAAAAGAAAGGAAAAGAAATTAAAAAGGGTGATGGGTTGGGGATTTGTGAAATATGTTAAAGCCCAAATGAAAATGAAACAAAAGAAACAAAACAGAATGGAAGGAAGAGGGGGGTACGCTGGCCAAATATTGTTGTGGGCTTTGATTGTGGGATGACCAGGCCCAATACCAAACTTTGTAACATTTTTAGGGTTGAATCAGTTAGGGTTTGTGGAATGAAAGTCTCAGCGGCGCCGCTCTCTCATTTTCTCTCTTCTTCATCTTTTCATCTTTCTCAAACAATGATACTCTGATACTCCTCCTAAACCCTAGCTACCGGAGCGCCGCCTCTCACTCTCTCATCTTCCTAACACTTAATGGCCTTGGTTGGAAAGGGTAAGGTTCGTTTCTGGATTTGAGTTTTTTACAGTTTCATTGTTTGATCCGCTTTGTTCATGTTACTTTGTTTTAATCCATGGTGTTTGCATGCTTGATATGCAGTAAGGGTTTGAGAAAATCATACCTTGGGGATTTTTTCTGTAAAATGGAGGGAGAGAAAAGGGTGAGACGGAGGCGCGTCTTTGGTGGCCGGGTGGAGGAAGAGAGTGGTGATGAGCTTCGCTTCTGGTATCTCTTTTTTGTTCTTTAAGATTTGAATGTTGTTTGATGATGAAAATTTTCTGAAAACTGTGTTGGTTATTTCACTTCTTGAAAACTGTTTCCTCTCTTCTGAATATTGATGTTGATGGTTGATGATGACGTGAGAATCTGAAACTGTGTTGGTTCTTGAATGTTCTGAATGTTGATTGCTTGTTCTGAAACCTTTTTTTTTTGCTTCTGAAAATCCTTTTTCTCTCTTCTTGGCTTTTGAAAGGTTGATGATGAAGTAATAATCTGAAACTGTTATTGTTGTTTTGCTTTTGAACCTCTCTTCCTTTTTCTGAATGTTGATGATGAATATGCTTTGAGACTGTGTTTGCTTCTTGGTTGATGATGGTTAAACTGGGTTTACAGTTTGTGCAGTTTTTGCAGTTTGTTTTGGCAAGCTGGTTACAGTTCGTAATTTGTTTTGTTGGTTTGACAAACTTGTTACAGTTTGGCCAGCTTGATTGATGTTGTACAGTTTGGTGGTTGGTTTGTAGTTGGTTAACAGGTTATGGAAGTTTTGTTGTTCATGGTTTCTGCTTGTTCACAGTTTGGCCAAGCAATTTGGCAAATTTGTAGGTTGTTTTGCAGGTATCTTGCAGGTTTTGGAATTGTTGGTTTTGGAATTGTTGGCCTGTTATGCAGGTTTTGTTAGCAGGTTTGTTGGCTTAGCAAGCTTGCAGCTTGGTTCACAGGGTTACCTATGCAGGTTTGGCAAGTTTGTGTTTTGTTGTGGTGTTTGGCAAGCTAACAGTTTGGTTCACAGGGTTAGCTATGCAGGTTTGGAGAGTTTGTAGTTTTTGACCAAGTGTTTTTTCTTCTTGAACTGTTATGCAGTTTGTTTAGTTTTATATCCCTTTGCTATTTGACTTGTGACAGCCTGCTCTTTTAGCCAAACTGTCAAACCTCACCCAAGGTGATATCTTTTTCTCTTTCTCTCTCCATGACAACAAGCATTTTTGCTTAGTTTATTATATTCTAAAAAAGTTGCCCTGTCTGGAAAATGATGGAAAAAAACTATGACAAGCTTTTGGCTTGTGAATTGGTTTTCCTGCTGTTTACTTTTGCCTGCTGCATTTTTCTGTTTTCATGCTGCTTGCCATATTTGTATAGTTTGCATCCAATTTGTTTTATAACTCAGTTTGGGCAATTTGTTTTATAACTCAGTTTGGGACCTTGCTTGCTGTTTGTTACAGCATGTTCTTTGCTTGTGCTGCTTGTACAGTTTGACCTATGCTTTGACAGTTTGGCGCCTGTTTGCCTTTGTAACTTTGTATGCTTTGTATGCTAGCTTGGTAACTGAGTATTCTTTGTATTTGAAACTTGCTGCATCCAGTTTTGGCGCCTTAATGCTTTTTTTTTTGAATAAATTACTTTTGTATGCTAAATTTTATTTTTCTCTTTGTGAACCAAGAAGAGCAATCTTCTTGTGATTTGCAAAGAGAAAAATAAAAATATTATGAACAAATAGCACTCTGATTCTGGACGGAAAACTTTAATGATGATTTTCTTTCTTTCTTTTTCATTTGAAAATTCTTTTCAATTATTTGTACTAATTTTCTTTTCCTTTGTCTTTTTCAGGTGAGCACCAATTGGATGATAGAGGAAGCAGAGGAAGCAAGAGACCTTGAGCATGGGGCAATGGAGCTTAGGAGACTTACGCTTAGATTAGATAGACTTTTTTTTCATTTATTGTAAACATTTTTTTTAAAGACTATAAGTCGTAAAAACTTACAATATTCAAAAATAATAAATTATTTTTGTAACAATATTTGAAATGAATAAAAAGGTCTTTATCCAATAAAACTTTTCTATTGTCACATATCTTGCCATTCTTCCTTGCACCTTTACTTAATTATTTAAGATTCTCAAATCAAAATAATTGAAATTGCATTCCAACAATTCTAATCCAGATAACTTAAATCTCAAATAATCCAAAACTTTGCAGTCTCGTAACTTTGCAACAGCATTCCAATTAACATACGCGTTGTATAATTAAACAAGAAAGCATTCCATTAAATGGAAAACCTTTCATTCCATTAACAAGCAGATGCCTTAATATTCCAAATAAAAGTCTCAGCTATTATCCCAAATAATCATGCTTTGAGAATAATCAGTTAACCTTTCAGCAAACTTTGAAAAAGTGTGAAAACAATGTAACAGTAAACTGAATTTCTGTGGATTCAATTTCTTCTGAGAAATGCGAGAGAAAACCTGATTCTTGATTTACTGCCAAAGAAAAGTCTGTTTGATCGATTCCTGAGCCAATCTTAAAAATCAGAGAAAACCCTAGGGTTGTGATTTCTTGTGAAAAAGGGAGGGCAAATTTTGGGGTACAACAGCTTCCCCTGTTCAATCTTCTTGAACTTGAAGAGTTAGATTGGAAATTTTGTTGTTCGCGACTCGAAGGTAAAAGATGATTGGACACTAGAGTGCCCATAAATTTGCACTCGTCAAAGCATAGTTGAGGGAATGGGCTTAAAGACGCCATTTGGAGATGTGACAGAATCTTGTCGGAGATGGGCTTAAAGATGCCATCCAAGAATATTTATTGAACTGTATGTTGTAGGCGAAAGAATGAGTATCAGAAAGATATCCAGGTTTGGAACGTCTCTGAGCTGGGGGTATGAATAAGAAATAGATTAGCATTCTTGTTTGGAGCTTCCGTAAACTGTTTTCAGTGAGCTGAATCTGGACAAGCGATAGATTGACATCCATGTTTGGAAGCACCCGTAAACTGTTTTCAGAAGTTGAGTTGAACAAGCAATGGATTAACATCCATGTTGGGAAGTGCCCGTAAACTGTTTTCAAAAGTTGAATCTGAACAAGCGATAGATTACCATCCATGTTGGGAAGTATCCGTAAACTGTTTTCAAAAGTTGAGTCTGAACAAGCATAGATTGACATCCATGGTAGGAAGCATCCACAAACTGTTTTCAAAAATCTTTGAAGTTGAATAAGCAATAGATTAACATTCGTGTTTGGAGTATCCGTAAACTATTTTCAATGGGCTGAATCTGAACAAGCAATAGATTAACATCCATGTTAGGAAGCATCCGTAAACTGTTTTCAGAAATTGAATCTGAACAAGCGATAGATTGACATCCATGTTGGGAAGCATCCGTAAACTGTTTTCAGAAATACTTGAATTTGAAGCTTGCTAATCTTATCCTGAAAAGGGTAAAATATTAGCTGAAACACAAAGTTATGTTGCATGAAATGTATGATGCAATATATGTGTTTTATCAATGTTTATGATATATGAATGCAATGTATGCGCATGTAAGCTGATAAGCTGTCTTACTGAGGAAGATAAATCCTGGATAGCTGGAGATAATAAAATCTTTGACTGTTGTCGGGGAAAATAAATCCTGGACTATTGTTTGAAGAGTATGTGTGTCTTCAAGCTTTTTGACAACCTCTGCGGGGAGAAGCCATACTGCTGGGGAAATCAGGAGTTTGGGTTGTATGCCAATCTACTGGGGACTTCTGTTTTGTTGTTTGAGGAGAACTCCGCTGGGGAATATCTGAAAATTTTGTGGGGAACTGAGAATGAGAATCTTTATTCTGCTAGGGGAATTGGTGCTGAGTAGTCAAGAACGAGAATCTTCGATCTGCAGGGGATTAAAAATTTTGTGGGGAATAGCCATACTGTTGGAGGGAAGTTCGGGACTCTGAAGAAAGCTTATTCCTGCTTGGAAGAAATTCAGGAGCTTAGGTTGTATTCCACTCTACTGGGGAAGCAAGAATGAGAAACTTTGTTCTATTGAGGATATCAGGGGAAAACTGAATGGTTTCCACTGGGGATTGGTAGCTCAAAGTTTCCTCTCCGCCGGGGGTCCTAGTGGCATGCTGATTTGATTGGCGACTTCACTGGGAAAAAGTTTTAAAAATAACTTTCTGATGAATTATCTAGTTTAAAAGCAACTCTCCAGGAGAAGGGAGGAAACTGGATGGTCTTCACAGGTTGAAGGTTTGACTCTGCTTGAGGAAGAAAGTTTCATTCTTACTGATGGTTTGTAGTTCAAAGTTTTTCTCTGCTGTTGGTTGAGAATTTGAATACTCAACTCTGATGGGGATCCTTGAAACTTAACTCCGCTGGGGATATGTATTTCAAAGCTTTAGTTCCGCCTAGGATCTGGATGATATATTTGCAGGGGATTTCTCCTGGAATAGCCTAAAGACACTTTCCTACACTTCCATCCTATCAGTAATTATTCTTTCTCGTTTTGTTTTATTTGTAAGCAGTGATTATATTCAAATGTATATGCTCATTTAATAAATCATTGGACGTTTTCAAATAAAGCACAAGTGTAAAAAAAAAAGGCAAACAGTTTTCTGTTCTTTAAAATAATTTCGTATTAACTTTGTGTAACTATTTGTACAAAGGAGACAGACATCCCAGTAAGAGAATGTTGTCATAAAGTTGAGAAAAAATTTTATACAAAGAAAGATGGCTATGTGTAACAATTCTATGGGGTTCCCATTCTGCTATAGCCTTCGCAACTCTGAGTATCTTGTCCATTCATTGCTTCGTTTGTAGATGATTGGGTAGATCAGAAGCCTGGAGCTTGTCTGTGAAAAGATTTTCCTTAAAGTGATCCGACGAGACATAGTCATACGCTTTAATTCCCTAACTTTTGCCTGGATCGCCCTTTCAGGTTTTCGATCCACCGGGAAACCCTTTTTTTCCCAAGTCGCCCTTTCGGGTTTTCAACTTGCCGGGTGTACAGATTTTTTTTGTTTATCCCTAATTTTTGCCTGAACCGCCCTTTCGGGTTTTCGATTCGCCGGGATGCCCACTTTTGCCCAAGTTGCCCTTTCGGGTTTTCAACTTGCCGGGTCGTTTATGCGTAGTATCTTTTGACTATGTCTACGTTCGTAGGGTGTGGCAGATCATCATCGTCCATGGTGGTTAAGATCATTTCCCCACCAGAAAAGATGTTTTTGATCACAAATGGTCCTTCGTAAGTAGGAGTCCACTTTCCCCTGGGATCACTTTGTGGCAAGATGATCCGTTTGATTACAAGATCCCCGACTCGATATACTTGTCTCTTGACTTTCTTGTTGAAAGCCTTAATCATCCGTTTTTGATACGTCTGACCATGACAAACAGCAGTAAGTCGCTTCTCGTCAATCAAGTTAAGTTGATCAAGTCGGTTCTGAATCCAATCGTCTTCACTCAAACCAGCGTCCTTCATGATTCTTAGGGAAGGAATCTAAACTTCTATAGGTAAAACAGCTTCCATGTCGTATACCAAAGAAAAGGGTGTTGCCCGAGTTAATGTTTGCGCCGTGGTACGGTACCCGTGTAGAGCAAACGGTAACATCTCATGCCAGTCCTTGTAGGTGACTGTCATCTTTTGAATGATCTTCTTGATATTTTTGTCCGCAGCTTCGACAGCACCGTTCATCTTTGGCCTATAGGGAGATGAATTTTGATGTTGAATCTTGTACTGTTCACACAGGGCGGTGATCATAGTGTTGTTAAGGTTTGTATCATTGTCCGTAATGATTCGGTCAGGAATACCGTACTGGCAAATGAGGTTCTGCTTGATGAAGCGGGCAACCACATTCTTTGTAACGGAGGAAAAGGAAGCTGCTTCGACCCACTTGGTAAAGTAATCAATGGCTACCAAAATGAAGCGATGTCCATTGGATGTCGTAGGTTTGATCTCTCCAATCATGTCGATTCCCCACATTACGAATGGCCAAGGAGCCGTTAGAACATTGAGAGGAACTGGAGGAATATATACCTTGTCAGCATAAACTTGGCATTTGTGACAAGTACGGGCGTATTGATGACAGTCAGCTTCCATGGTAGACCAGTAGTGGCCTGCCCTTAGGATCTTCTTAGCCATCGTATGTCCGCTCAAGTGGGTGCCAAATATGCAACTATGCAGTTCAGTCATGATCTGTTCGGCTTCAACCTTGTCCACACAACGAAGTAGAACACAATCATGGTTGCGCTTGTATAGGATCCCATTGCTCAGGAAGAACTTGGCAGCAAATCTCCTTAATAACTTTTTGTCATTGACTGAAGCTCCTTCAGGGTATTCTAGAGTCTCGAGATACCTTTTGATTTCATGAAACCAGGGTTGTTCCACTACTTCTTCGGTATTAATCTCATGACAATGTGCAGGTTCATCCATTCGCTCGATGGTGATTTGGGGAGCCTCATTATCCCAGTTAAGTTTAAACATGGAAGACATTATGGCTAGAGCATCCGCTAGCTGATTTTCTTCTCGCGGGAAGTGCTCGAAGGTAATCTGCTCGAAATGAGGTAACAATGTCAGTACATGTTCTTTGTATGGGATGAGGTTAGGATGTTTAGTGTCTCACTCTCCTTTGATTTGACTGATAACCAAAGCTGAGTCTCCAAATACAACCAAATACTTGATTCCTAAGTCAATCGCAGCCTTGAGACCAAAGATACAAGCTTCATACTCGGCCATGTTGTTTGTGTAATTGAAGCAGAGTCTAGCAGTGAAAGGTGTATGCCAACCTTCTGGTGAGATAAGTACTGCGCCGATACTGTTGTCGAGTGCATTTGAAGCACCATCAAAGTACAGGGTCCATCGGGATCCTTGTTCAGGTTTGTCATACGTTCTGTTACCTTCAATGTTGTCTAATGTCATAATGTCCTCGTCGGGAAAGTCGAATTTCATGGATTGGTAATCTTCGATAACTTGATGAGCTAGATGGTCAGCTAGTACACTACCCTTTATATCTTTTTGGGTTGTGTACTGGATATCATACTCAGTCAGGATCATTTTCCATCTAGCGATTCTTCCAGATAAAGCAGGCTTTTCGAAGATATACTTGATCGGATCCATTTTAGAAATCAGCAGAGTGGTATGTGTCAACATATACTGCCTTAGTCGGCGAGCAGCCCATACCAAAGCGCAGCAAGTTTTCTCTAGCAGTGAGTAGCGAGTCTCACAGTCGGTAAACTTTTTGCTAAGGTAATAAATGGCATGCTCTTTTCGACCAGACTCGTCATGTTGACCCAGTACACACCCCCATTGAATTATCCAAAACAGTCAGATACATGATTAACGGCCTTCCTTCGACGGGTGGCATCAAGATAGGAGGTTCTAGCAAATAATCCTTGATCTTATCGAAAGCAGCTTGACAGTCGTCATTCCATTTAACCACCTGATCTTTCTTCAACAGCTTGAAGATTGGTTCACAGGTAGATGTTAGGTGAGAAATGAACCTTGCAATGTAATTTAGGCATCCTAAGAAACCTCTGACCTCCTTTTCAGTGCAAGGGGGCAGGCATTTCTCGTATAGCTTCGACTTTAGCAGGATCAACCTCAGTGTCTTTGTTGCTGACGATGAATCCCAAGAGTTTACCAGACCTGACTCCAAAAGTGCACTTGCTAGGATTCAGTCTGAACTTATACTCCTTCAATCTGACAAACAGCTTTTGGAGATGGTCGAGGTGTTCTTCTTCTGTTTGTGAACGGGCTATCATGTCATCTACGTAGACTTCGATCTCATGATGTATCATGTCATGAAACAAAGCTACCATGGCGCGCTGATAGGTTTCCCCGGCATTCTTCAGTCCGAATGGCATCACTTTATAGCAAAAGGTACCCCACTGCGTAACAAAAGTAGTCTTCTCCATGTCTTCAGGGGCCATTTTGATCTGGTTGTACCCTGAAAATCCATCCATGAAAGAAAATACCTTATGTTGAGCTGTGTTGTCAACCAAAATGTCAATGTGCGGTAGTGGAAAGTCATCTTTAGGGCTAGCCCTGTTTAAATCTCGGTAATCCACGCACATTCTTACTTTGCCATCTTTCTTAGGCACGGGCACAATGTTAGCAACCCATTGTGGATAGGAAGTAACAGCAAGAAACCCGGCATTTAATTGCTTCATCACTTCGGCTTTGATCTTTTCAGACATATCGGGCCTCATTCGGCGGACTTTTTGTTTTATTGGTGGACAGTCTTCTCTTGTAGGGAGACGGTGAACCACAATATCTGTGTCGAGTCCCGGCATGTGTTCGTAGGACCAGGCAAAGATCTCAACATATTCATTCAACAGTTGAACTAAGCGCTCCTTGACACTTGGATCTAGGTTGGCACCCATTTTAACCTCTCTCTTGTCTTCGGCAGTACCCAAGTTGATAGTCTCTAACAGCTCTTCATGGGGCAGAATAGCCCTCTCTTCCTGTTGTAGAAGTCTAGCCAACTCTCCAGGCACTTCACAGTCTTCATCAACTTCGTATTCGGCATGATTGACCAGATCTTCAGAGTCACTGAAGGCCATAGCAGAATTGTTACCCATGGAATCCGGAGTGGATGGGTACCTGCATTTTGTGAGTGTGGGTGTGTGTAAGGGATAGCCACCTTTAAACAAAATAAAATGTAAAAGAGAAAGAAAATGAACACAAAAGTTTATAGATGAAAACGTCCATAATTCATTAAAATGGCATATGATAATGAAGAAATCAAGCCCTTACAAATGGACCTATATGCCCCGGGTAAGGCACAAGGCAAAAAGAGTGTACGAGTTGTTTAATAGTTATTACAGACCAACTGAAAAATGTTCAAAAGATAAATTACTGATTGTTGAAAGTAATGGGAACGAAGTCTTTTGCCTCCCAGTTGTTCAATCCTCCTTCAATGGTTGGAAAGATCCAATCATCAAAGTTTCCTTCTTCATCATCTTCTAAAGCATGAACTCCATGGTGAGTGTTTTTTAAGGGTGGTCCTCCAGCCTGGGAGCGACGCACAACTTTCTGGCTAGCAGCAGTGAAACCCAATCCGAACTTGTCTGTCTTGTGAGGAAAATCTGGCAGTTGCCCCCACACTGTACTTCCTCCTTCCTTTATTACAGCCTATGCATCTTTAAGGGACGACATTCGGGACACAGGCTTGGTAACTGCAGGCACATAAGTCATTGTCTTTGCTACCGCGACCTCAGGAGAAACCTCTTCAAAGTGTTGGAAAGGTGTTTCTATGAATTCACCATCTAACTCCATGTAGCGGAAAGAGTTAAGGTTGCTTATCATATACTCCTCCTCACCATGAACTGTTATAATCTTACCCTGAACTGGGTACTTGAGCATCTGATGTAGAGAAGAAGTGACTGCCCCAACGTTGTGGATCCATGGCCTTCCCAACAAGCATGAATATGAAGGACGGATGTCCATCACATAGAATGTAGAGTTGAAAATTTCTGTACCCACCTTGATTGGGATGTCCACCTCTCCGTGAACCATCCGTTTAGAACCTTCGAATGCTCTAACAATGATATTACTGGGCTTTAGGGCCAAACCTTCACAATCCAATCTGTCCAATGCCTTCTTTGGTAGGACATTTAAAGATGACCCGGTGTCAACCAGAACATGAGCAAGTGTGGTCCCTCTGCACTCTACCGAGACATGCAGCGCATCATTATGCTTTCTTCCCTTAGGGGTCAAATCAGCATCGGAAAAGCCCAGACCATTGTCGGCAGTAAGGCTAGCCACGCACTCTTGAAACGGATCTGCAGAAGTTTCTTGAGGTACGTGTGTTGTCTTTAAAAATTTGATCAAGGCTTTAGCATGAGCCTCGGAGCAGAGTAAGAGAGCCAACATAGAGATTTTGGAAGGGGTTTGCCCTAGCTGCTCTACGACATCATAATTTCTCTTCTTGATTATCTTTAAGATTTATTCCATCTCCTTTTGGGTGGTCTCGGGGATAACCAAAGTCTGAACCTTCGTCCTGACAGGTGCTTCTTGGATCCCCTTACCTTTATCAGTGGTAACAGCAGAGGGTATAACTTCAGGAGTAACAATTTCTTCAATCACTGGACCTTGCGTAGATATCTTGACTGGCACGCGAGCACTTGAGGGTCCGAAGACTGCCCTTGGAGGAGCAATCTCCGGAGAGAAGATTCTTCCACTACGAGTTATCTTACTCGTCCCAGCAATATTTCCCACATCAAGAATTTTTTCATCTGAATTCTCTTCGGCTGATTCGATCTGCTTGACGCCATGGTAGAAGATCTCTCCTCTGTAATTCCATGGTATCGTCTTGTTGGATTTATACGGGATAGGCCCCGACATGGTAATTTTTAGCGGTACAAACTTAGGATCATGCGTAATCTTAACAGGCCTTTTGCAGGTCTTGGAAAGATTGTCAGAAATGGTGATTATGGCAATGTCATTGATTGGAGTAACAAAGGTACCAGGAGTAACATGAGTGATAGTAGCAACAGGAGTTTTCTGAAAGAGGATCTCTTGAGTATCCATCAGACGTTGGATGCCTGATTTCAACAGTGGGAAGTTGGATTGCAAGGTTGAACAGAAGTAACAATCTTTTTCACATCCCGGGAAAATCCCAGCTTTCAACAGATTCAATTTAATCATTGGCAACAGAGTCCTTAATTCGTCAACGGCGGTAACATGAATATCTTCCATAATTGCATGGACATTATGGCTATGCTTGGGCATTGGGGCAGAAATCACATTCGGCTTTTTGGGCGCATCGAATTCTACCTTCTTGGCATCTATCAAATCTTGGATCTTGTTTTTAAGGGGCCAACAGTTGTTGGTGTCATGCCCTACACTGTCTGAATGGTATGCACATTTTGCATTGGGATGATAATATGGAGAAGTGGTATTTGTATTCTTTGGTGCCTCTCTCAAATTAGCAAGGTTTAATTTCAGGAGATGTGGAAGGATCTGAGCGGGTGTCATATTTATCGGGGTATATTGCCGTTGTGGCCTTTCTACCCTTTGCTGATAAGTTATGGGCTGATCATTCCTCAGTTGACTGTTTCTAGGCTGATCTGATGCAGACTTCTGAATTAACACGGCCCCCACTGTTGGCCTACGTTCTTCTCTTTCACGATTTCTCTGGGTGTAAACAGTAGAACTTTCCTTCTTGGCTGGGAAGGTCTTCTTTATAGCGGCTGAAGCAGATGTATCCTTCTGAATTTTACCACTCTTAATACCAGCTTCGACCCTTTCACCTGTCAGAATTAATTCAGTGAATCCTGCAGATGAGCTCCCTATTAGGTGATTGAAGAATGGACCGGACAGGGTCCCCAAAAACATATCAACAAGTTCCCTTTCAGACAATGGTGGCTGCACCCTTCAGCCAGGTCCCTCCACTTCTGAGAATACTCCTTAAAGCCCTCGTTAGAAACCATACTCATACTCTGTAGTTGAGTTCGAGAAGGTGCCAAATATGCGTTGTATTGATATTGTTGGTAGAAAGCAGCAGCCAAGTCCTCCCAGTTATGTACATCAGCCCTCTCAAGCTGGTAGAACCAGTCCAATTATGTACCCGACAAACTATCTTGAAAAAAATGGACCCACAGATCCTTATCAGAAGAGTGAGGTTGGATCTTTCTGACATAAGAACACAGACGCATCTTTGGACAAGACAAACCGTCGTATTTAGCGAATGTAGGCACTTTGAATTTAAGGGGAATGACGATCCCAGCAACCTATCCCACCTCTTCGAAATCCAGTCCTGGTACCCTTTGTACCTCCATGGCTGCCAACCGCTCTTCCAGATTTTTATACCTGTCGTCCGCAGGAGGGTACTGCTGCTCAGAGTAATCTTCATCCACTCCAACTTCTTCCTCTTCAGCCTCAGACTCGGAAGGTACTGCAGCTCCTTTTCCTTTGTCGGTCCCTTCATCAGACGTCGAGGGGAACTCCAGGACTCTCCTAGCTTTGTTCTCAAATCTTCTCCCCAGAGTAGCTACTCCGACTCTTTTCTTTTTCTTTTTTCCTTTTTCCTTTTCTTTCTTCTCTAACAGTGCTTTAAGGTCCTCTTGACCCTTTGCCAAGGTCATGAGGAGTTGTTGGAATTGCAAATTTTGTGCTTGCAGATCTTTGACCGTCTACTCTATATCCATCTTGCTGAAATAAACAGCAGAAAGATAAGGAAACCTGGTGTGAAGACCTGTTTATGCATATGATGAATGATATGTTTATTCATGTAATGCATCCAAGGATTCAAAAATTCAAAGTTGTTGCAGACAAAAAGAACACACGTCATATTAATAATAAGAAATTTGTCAGTACATAAATGCCCCATGGGCAAAATATTATAAAGCTTCTTAATGTAAAAAGACGTTGCGCATCCTTTTTGGCGCGATGTAAGTGTTAAGAGTCGCCTCTTCGTGAAGTCGGCGGGTAAGCTCCAAAACCTTCTTCTCATTAGCATAGAAGCTGGCTTCAAAAGTGTTCCGCTCTTCCTTGAGTTGTATCCAACTCTTTTGCAATTCTTCCAATGATGTTGGCATGTCTGGATGTAGGAGGGTGTATGGAACCTCTCCTTCCATAACAGGCTCTTTAATCATGGGGAGAATGTGGGGGTAAGGCATCATAAGACTCTGGGCGCGTGTTCGTACCCACTTGAGGTAAGGCTCAAGGGGGATGGAATTCTTGTGCCCCAGTGTCTTACTATCCACTTTTTTGGGCATCCTCCATGCTCGAATAAACCTTTGTCGAAGTCCTTAAGCATCATTGTCGAAGTCAAAAACTAAGTCAGGAATCAGCATATCACGAGGGCTATTCCTTCGGGCATACCCAAATTGTCTTAGAGCTAAACAGGGGTTATAGGTAATTCCTCCCCTAATGCCAAGTAGTGGGACATTAGGGAATTCTCCGCAACGATCAATGATGATGACATTTTCTCTGGACCGAGAACACCAATGAACATCAGAATGTGTGAGAGTCATCAATCGTTGCGACCACCTCAAGCCTTGTTCGTTCTTCAAGACTGACTGGGGAAGGTGAGAAATAAACCACCTTGCTAAAAGAGGAGTACAGCACATGAGAACACCTTTTTTCCTCATTGTTCATGTGTAAAATAAGTGTAGGATGTCCCCAAGCAACGTAGGCACAGGATTCCGAGATATGAAAATCTTGACAGCATTCACATCTATAAGCTGATCAGGGTTTGGGAACAAGACCAACCCATAGATGAGAAGTGCTACAATCTCCTCAAAAGCTTGTAGATCTAAAGAATTCCAGCAGTCTTGTGCCTTCTCAAACAGAAACTTTGCCAAGAAACCCTTGACACCACTTCTGGTTTCCCAATGACCCTTGATATCAGATGGTTGCAAGTGTAAAGCTTGAGCAACATCTTCAGGCTTTGGTTCTTTTTCTGTACTGTTGTAGGGTAGTTGATGAAGAATAGGAATCCTCAGGAGTTGAGAAAATTCCTCCAAAGTAGGTACTAGTTGGTAATCAGGGAATGTGAAACAGTGGTGAAGGGGTCAAAGAACTGGAAGAGGACTTTCACCATGTCTTCTTCAATGTTGGAGTTGACCAAGTTGAGAAGTCTACCATGTCTTTCACTAAAGGGAGAATTCTCTGGAATTTTGGAAGTAAGCTCCTTAAGTTGAGGAGGGATTCTCACAAGGTTGACTTGAATTATTTTCCTACGAAGAGATTCCATGACCTACAAAACAAGAACAAAGATGAAGATCCAAACCCTTGAAATGGTTAGTGGATGCAAATGATGCTTCATGATGTTTATGATGTATGCACAAGCATATGTACAAGCAAATCACACAAGATCCTAGTTTCAGGCTTGCATGGGGTTTCATAGGTAAGTACCCTCTTGAAGTTAGTCGGCTCAACCTGTCCTATAAATAGTAACCGGGTTCTAAGGAGCTCAATATCACCGGATTATTTTCTGTGTTCATTGTTTCAGTTTATCCACTTTACTGTCGGCCGAAATATTCCAAGAAAACAACCCTCAATGAGTGTAGTATCGAGTATCTACCAACTTCGGACTGCGCCAAAGTCGGTCATCTCACTACCCCTAAAAAAGGCCAAGTTGGTCAAGTAAAGGTTCTAAAAGTCCATTAGTGCTTCATGACATCACTCAGTGGCCCTGTATTCTCTTTGATTAACTCAAAGGTTACCGGTACCCACAAATATGTCACACTAATATAGCTATTGCTCCAACCATGTCGGTATACCCCGCACAGTTTCCACAACGTATTTCTATTTACCTATGAATGTTTCCCAAATCCGGGTAGAGGATTTCAAACCCAAACAATAGAACCAAATGTAAAGCAATCAAGGCAAACAAGATAAGCATGCAAATGTGATCTAAAACCCTAAGGTAACCCCACTTTTAGAAATTTCCCCAGCAGAGTTGCCAGTTCTGTGATACGGTGGGAGAACTGACTTGAGGTTTTGCGTTTGTGTTCGCAATTGTGCGGTTTAGCAAGAGTCGCCACCGACTTTTTATTTTATCCAAAGGAAAGGTCAAAAAGCACAGGAAAGACCTTCGAGATGTTTTCTTGGGTTCGGGGGGTAGATTATGAAAAGGGAAGGTGCAAGCACCCTTTTCATCCATGGTTATCCATGGGCTCTTAGTTACTTGTTTAGATCACTTGCTTTTGCTTTTCAACTGTTTGAAATGGTGCTTTGTGTGTGGTTTTAAAAATGTGTTGAAAAGAGGCCATCATTGTGGCAACCTTTGTAACAATTCTTGTTTGAATGTTTTACAAAGGTGTTTGTCTTTTGAAAAGATGTTTCAATGTTTGAAAGTTTGTTTTGAAATTGTGTTGTGAGGTGTGTTTGAAAATAGCAAGGATGTTTTGCAAGTTTTGATCAAGTAACTAAGAGTTGTCTACCCTATTTTACTCAAAGATCTTTCTTATGTTTTTAACCCTTTTGACAGTGTTATTTCACCATTGCATTTGGTGAACAACCTTGTGTTAGGATGTTAAAGCGGGACAGGTGCGGGTCATCGCATATAATCATTGAAAGCAACTTGTGAAATGCTCTAGCAATTTTATAAGGGACAAGATCATTTTATCGAAGGAAACATCGATGGTCATCGAGGGACTACGATCTTTGTTTATCAAAGAGGCATTTGCTAGAGTGTCTCATATTCGAGGGACATGATTGCATTTCCGAGGCAACAAGCGAGGTTACCCTAGAGGTGCACGTGTGAATTGTGTTTGTCATTTTCATGCATTTGGACCTTGTATTAGGTCATCTAGCGATTGATTTTAGATTTTCGCATACAAACCCTAATCTCTAATCATGGAATATTTGAAAGCATAAAGTGCGAGAATTAAACTTCTAAGCTATTACAAAAGTATCCAGGGATGGGGGTACAATTACTTACAAATGGGGATGAATCTCACAAGGATAATAAAGCCCAAATATTATATGTTACAACCAAATCGAATTGTCGCAATTCAATATAAATTATAACAAATTATAAAATAAGGAAAATCAATAAATTATGAGATGCATGTATAAATTAAAAATCTATTCTAAAAAAAGAAAGATTAAGTATTATTATTATTTGTATGTGTCTTATTAATTATGTAAACAAAAGGTTCAAAGGAAGAAAATTTTATTAATCAAAATTCTATTATTCTTTGTATTTTTATTAAATGTAACAATTATTAATTAATAAGGAAGATTAAAAAAATCAAAGCATTTCATCAAAACAAAATTTTAAGATATTAATTGGTTTTATTATTAACAAAAATAAAACAAAACAAAAGCATTTTGTTTAATCAAAAGAAAGGAAAAGAAATTAAAAAGGGTGATGGGTTGGGGATTTGTGAAATGTGTTAAAGCCCAAATGAAAATGAAACAAAAGAAACAAAACAGAATGGAAGGAAGAGGGGGGTACGCTGGCCAAATATTGTTGTGGGCTTTGATTGTGGGATGACCAGGCCCAATACCAAACTTTGTAACATTTTTAGGGTTGAATCAGTTAGGGTTTGTGGAACGAAAGTCTCAGCGGTGCCGCTCTCTCGTTTTCTCTCTTCTTCATCTTTTCATCTTTCTCAAACAATGATACTCTGATACTCCTCCTAAACCCTATCTACCGGAGCGCTGCCTCTCACTCTCTCATCTTCCTAACACTTAATGGCCTTGGTTGGAAAGGGTAAGGTTCGTTTCTGGATTTGAGTTTTTTACAGTTTCATTGTTTGATCCGCTTTGTTCATGTTACTTTATTTTAATCCATGGTGTTTACATGCTTGATATGCAGTAAGGGTTTGAGAAAATCATACCTTGGGGATTTTTTCTGTAAAATGGAGGGAGAGAAAAGGGTGAGACGGAGGCGCGTCCTTGGTGGCCGGGCGGAGGAAGAGAGTGATGACGAGCTTCGCTTCTGGTATCTCTCTTTTGTTCTTTAAGATTTGAATGTTGTTTGATGATGAAAATTTTCTGAAAACTCTGTTGGTTGTTTCACTTCTTGAAAATTGTTTCCTCTCTTCTGAATATTGATGTTGATGGTTGATGATGACGTGAGAATCTAAAACTGTGTTGGTTCTTGAATGTTCTGAATGTTGATTGCTTGTTCTGATACCTTTTTTTTTTTGCTTCTGAAAATCCTTGTTCTCTCTTCTTGGCTTTTGAAAGGTTGATGATGAAGTAATAATCTGAAACTTTTATTGTTGTTTTGCTTCTGAACCTCTCTTCCTTTTTCTAAATGTTGATGATTAATATGCTCTGAGACTGTGTTTGCTTCTTGGTTGATGATGGTTAAATTGGGTTTACAGTTTGTGCAGTTTTTGCAGTTTGTTTTGGCAAGCTGGTTACAGCTTATAGTTTGTTTTATTGGTTTGACAAACTTGTTACAGTTTGGCCAGCTTGATTGATGTTGTACAGTTTGGAGGTTGGTTTGTAGTTGGTTAACAGGTTATGGAAGTTTTGTTGTTCATGGTTTCTGCTTGTTCACAATTTGGCCAAGCAATTTGGCAAGTTTGTAGGTTGTTTTGCAGGTATCTTGCAGGTTTTGGAATTGTTGGTTTTGGAATTGTTGGCCTGTTATGCAGGTTTTGTTAGCAGGTTTGTTGGCTTAGCAAGCTTGCAGCTTGGTTCACAGGGTTAGCTATGCAGGTTTGGCAAGTTTGTGTTTTGCTATGGTGTTTGGCAAGCTAACAGTTTGGTTCACAGGGTTAGCTATGCAGGTTTGGAGAGTCTGTAGTTTTTGACCAAGTGTTTTTTCTTCTTCTTGAACTGTTATGCAGTTTGTTTAGTTTTATATCCCTTTGCTATTTGACTTGTGACAGCCTGCTCTTTTAGCCAAACTGTCAAACCTCACCCAAGGTGATATCTTTTTATCTTTCTCTCTCCATGACAACAAGCATTTTTGCTTAGTTTATTATATTCTGAAAAAGTTGCCCTGTCTGGAAAATGATGGGAAAAAACTATGACAAGCTTTTGGCTTGTGAATTGGTTTTCCTGCTATTTACGTTTGCCTGCTGCATTTTTCTGTTTTCATGCTGCTTGCCATATTTGTATAGTTTGCATCCAATTTGTTTTATAACTCAGTTTGGGCAATTTTTTTTATAACTCAGTTTGGGACCTTGCTTGCTGTTTGTTACAACAGGTTCTTTGCTTGTGCTGCTTGTACAGTTTGACCTATGCTTTGACAGTTTGGCGCCTGTTTGCCTTTGTAACTTTGTATGCTTTGTATGCTAGCTTGGTAACTCGGTGTGCTTTGTATTTAAAACTTGCTGCATCCAGTTTTGGCGCCTTAATGCTTTTTTTTTGAATAAATTACTTTTGTATGCTAATTTTATTTTTCTCTTTGTGAACCAAGAAGAGCAATCTTCTTGTGATTTGCAAAGAGAAAAATAAAAATATGATGAACAAATAGCACTCTGATTCTGGACGGCAAACTTTAATGATGATTTTCTTTCTTTCTTTTTCATTTGAAAATTCTTTTCAATTATCTGTACTAATTTTCTTTTCCTTTGTCTTTTTCAGGTGAGCACCAATTGGATGATAGAGGAAGCAGAGGAAGCAAGAGACCTTGAGCATGGGGCAATGGAGCTTAGGAGACTTAGGCTTAGATTAGATGGACTTTTTTTTTTCATTTATTTTAAACATTTATTTTTTTTAAAATACTATAAGTTGTAAAAACTTACAATATTCAAAAATAATAAATTATTTTTGTAACAATATTTGAAATGAATAAAAAGGTCTTTATCCAATAAAACTTTTCTATTGTCACATATCTTGCCATTCTTCCTTGCACCTTTACTTAATTATTTAAGATTCTCAAATCAAAATAATTGAAATTGCATTCCAACAATTCTAATCCAGATAACTTAAATCTCAAATAATCCAAAACTTTGCAGTCTCGTAACTTTGCAACAGCATTCCAATCAACATACGCGTTGTATAATTAAACAAGCAAGCATTCCATTAAACGGAAAACCTTTCATTCCATTAACAAGCAGATGCCTTAATATTCCAAATAAAAGTCTCAGCTCTTATCCCAGATAATCAGGCTTTGAGAACAATCAGTTAACCTTTCAGCAAACTTTTAAAAAGTGTGAAAACAATGTAACAGTAAACTGAATTTCTGTGGATTCAATTTCTTCTGAGAAATGCGAGAGAAAACCTGATTCTTGATTTACTGCCAAAGAAAAGTCTGTTTGATCGATTCCTGAGCCAATCTTAAAAATCAGAGAAAACCATAGGTTTGTGATTTCTTGTGAAAAAGGGAGGGCAAATTTTGGGGTACAACAGGCAACAATATCCGAGGCAACCATTTTGAGGCGACTATGATCTTTTAGACAAGAGAACGACCTCTAAAACGACTTATACTCAATGACCGTGTACGAAGGCAACCAAGTGGGGTGTACCCTAAGAGTGCGCATGTGCGAGTGTGTCGTTTTCAGTTATTTTTATCTTTGCACATGCTAAAGGTGATCTAATTTGATTTTAAGATTAACATTTAGTCTTGTCATGCAAACCCTATTATCAAACATCTAACAATTATAATTTGCGGAATTAAAATGCGGAATTTAAATTACAAGGCATCGGGTATTTACATCGCCAAAGACAAACCCTTTGAAAAATAAAATAAAGCGATAAAAATAATTAAAAGTTATATTAACTATTACAATCCTGAAGCAGGTACATTATTGGATAAAAGAAAGTAAATCGCGGTGCAAAATTAAATCGGACGCATGATTAGGGTTTTGACCCTTTGGGAAAATGACAAGTCTTTTTTTGGTTTTTGTTGTTTTTATTTAAGGAAAAGAAATTAAACCTAAATTAAATTCCTAAATTAAGTTAACAAATTAATTAAATGAAAAATAAATTATTTTTTTTGGAGTTTTTGATTATTTAGGAAAGAAATTATAAAAATAAATTGATGATTAAAAACTAATTAAGTCTAATTAATTTTATTTATTTTACAAAAGGAATTAAAATTTTCTAATTAAAACCTAATTAATTAATAAATCTATTAAGAAAAATAAAAGGTTAAAATTTGATTTGAAATAAAAAAATATTTTTTGTGATTTTTATTTAATAAAAAGACATTTTGTGATTGGTTAGAAATTAAATAAAACAATTAAAATAAATAAATAAATAAATAAAGATTATAAGAGAGGAGTATTGGGCCTGAATTAAGGGGTGCAGGTAGAAATTTCGTGGCCCAATATTGTTGGCCCTCTTTTGACTTTCTCTGATCTGGTACATGTGCATTGACCAACGCTTCTATGGACCTTCAGACCCTGGCCACCAGATCTGGCCAATGGCCATCTGGCTATTGAATGTACGAGGATGCATGGTAGGCTGCAAACTAACGCGCGCATGGGAATACCTGAAAGACAAAATTATTAAGAAAGTGGGGGACCTGGGATTCGAACCCAGGTCCTGAAGGAGCTTGCACGCTTGCTTTGCCACTACACCATGTTGATCTATTTGTTATATTAATACAAAACAATAATAATATAATAAAACAAAAATTATTGGTTAGAACAAAATATAAAATGCGCCAAATTTGAAAGAACCAATGGACGGGGGACACATCATCGTCCTTGTCCTGAAACCTGTAAAAGAATACCTGCGGATTTGAATCTGCGGCTAAAAACACAGGCTTATGATAAAATCTTCTCTAGGCCATATAAATCCATTCCAAGAACATGGTTTGACTCGTCCTGGCTTCCTGATCAAAACCATGCCCTTCTCGTGTCTCAATTCTTCCTTAAATAAAAACACCCAAAAACTCCAAGCAAAACCTAGCTATGGCGAATTGCAATACAGACCATATAAATGAAATTAAGTGATGCAAATAGCTTGGAAATGTTCTTATGATTACGAATATGTCAATAGTTTTCTCAAAAGATGCAAGAACAAGTCAAATCGATTTCAAGAACAGGGTTGTGTTTCGTGCGACTTACAGTGCATTAGGGCGTCTGAAAACGCTTGGTTTTGATCCAGGTAGCTTGTGTGAATGCCTAGGATACGATTGGAACAGGTCTCGTGTCCTGAAACTGCCTCTAGCTTAGACTTTGATCTCTCACTTTTTGTGAATTTTTCAATTCTTGTTCTGCCTCTCTCCACCGTTTCCAACCCTGATTTTCGTCCCTTATGCTTGCTTATGTAATGCTCAGTGTATTAGGGTAACAAATTTGGTTCAAATCTTGCTCCAATAATGATTGCAAATTTGATTTGATTCTCCATGAAAAACCTTCCAAATTTGATTCATTTCAATCTTTTTGCACATGATTTGGTTTGATTCGAATTTGATGATGATAATGATTGAATGTGGAGCCTGAAATAGCCAAGAGATCATGAATTATCAATGCTTTGGATTTTTTTATGATTTTATTTGATTTTATTTGATTTAAAATAAATAAATACAATTAAAAATCAAATTAAATAATAAAAATGAAATATGGGCTCATGGATGAAGCTAAGTCACGTGGGCAACTATGCAAACTCAAATCAAGTGGAAAAGAATGGGCCCATTTGATAAAATTTGAAGTTTTGGGGATGGTTGACTTTTGGCAATTTTGCAAAAAAGTCCAACTTCAACAATGCATAACTTCTTCAATTTTGAACTTTTGTAAGTGTTCTATGACTTTTTAGAAAGATTGATATGTCCTCTAACCAACCCTTTTTGTCTCATCTCATTTTGATATTCCATGCTCAAGTTATAAGCTTTGACAAAAAAGGTGTTTTTGTTTACTTTCAAAAATGACCTATAATGTCCAAATTTATAACTTCTTGTGAGTGCATTTTTTGAACTTGTGGTATGAAGATGGATTGTAGGAAATTTCATCCTCTTCAAAATGAGCTTTGTATGGGTCATTTCTCATAAAGTATGAGAAAGTTATGATTGGTCAAAGTTGAGTTGACTTTTCCTACAAAACCCTAATTTAGCAACTTTTGAATCTTGATGAATTTTGAGCAATCCTTGATGAATCATGATCAACCCTTGATCAAATGATGAAATATCCTTCAAAATGATAATGTTGACAAAAAATCTTGAAGTTTGACTGTATATAGGTCACAGTTGACTTTTGCCCTAACACAGTCGATTTTTGGACCCTTTGAGCAATTGACTGGGCAAACTTCCTCTGTAAGACTTGAAATTTGGCATGGATGATCTTGAGAGAATATTAGGACATTGGGGATAATTTGAGGTCATTTGGACTCAAGGACCTTGATGCAACACAAAACCCTAATTTGGGGTTGACTGCCTTAGGAGATAGCTTGTCTGACCAACTCTTGAGCAACCTTGAGCAACTTGGAGATTTTTCTTGCAATGTTTTGAGAAATATGGGAGGGAAAATTTTGGGTTACAACAGCTGCCCCTGTTCAATCTTCTTAAACCGGAGGATGCAAATTGGCTTTTATGCCTTTCGTGATCCGAAGGTGGAAGATGATTGAACACTAGAGTGCCCAGAAATTTGCACTCGCATGAAGTGGTATCAGCCTTGTGATGTCGGGAATGGGCTTACAAATGCCATTTAGAGATTTATGGCGGGAGGATGGGCTTAAAGATTCCATCTGCAGGAGTGTCGATCGCATAAGATATTCCTTAGCGAGGACTTGCATACCTGTTGTTGTGGAAGATTCCGCTGGGGAAGTCTAATTTTTATTGAGATTTAGGAACTTGAATGTACTTCAATTGAGAGAATATCTCTGCTGAGTTTTAAGAACTTATCCGTAATTCAACTGGGGGGAAACATCTTCATCGAGATTTAAGAACTTGCCCGTAATTCAACTGAGAAAACTCCACTGAGATTTAGGAACTGTCTGTAATTCGACGGAGGAATTTGTCGAGATTTTGAACCTTATCTGTAATTCAACTGAGGATAATTCGGTTGAGATTTAAGAACCGGTCAGTAGTTCGACTGAGGGAAACATCTTCATAGAGATTTAGGACTTGTTTGTAATTCAACGGAGGATAATTTTGTTGAGATTTAAGAACTCGTCCATACTTCGATGGAGGAACTTGTCGAGATTTAGAACCTTATCTGTAATTCAACTGAGGATAATCCAGTTGAGATTTAAGAACCGGTCAGTACTTCGACTGAGGGAAACATCTTCACTGAGATTTAGGACTTGTCTGTAATTCAACCGAGGATAATTTTGTTGAGATTTAAGAACTCGTCCATACTTCGACGGAGGAACTTTGCCAAGATTTAGAACCTTATCTGTAATTCAACCGAGGATAATTTAGTTGAGATTTAAGAACCGATCAGTACTTCGACTGAGGGAAACATCTTCACCGAGATTTAGGACTTATCTGTAATTCAACCGAGGATAATTCTGTTGAGATTTAAGAACTCGTCCATACTTCAACAGAGGAACTTGTCGAGATTTAGAACCTTATTTGTAATTCAACTGAGGATAATTCAGTTGAGATTTAAGAACCGGTTAGTACTTCGACTGAGGGAAACATCTTCATCGAGATTTAGGACTTGTCTGTAATTCAACCGAGGATAATTCTGTTGAGATTTAAGAACTCGTCCATACATCGACGGAGGAACTTTGTCGAGATTTAGAACCTTATCTGTAATTCAACCGAGGATAATTCAGTTGAGATTTAAGAACCGGTCAGTACTTCGACTGAGATAAAAGCTTCATAGCTTTGAATTTAACTGCATCCTTCCTGAAAGGTAAAGGTTAGCTGTATGAAATGTATGATATGTATCAAACAATGATGTTCTCAAAATAAATGAGATTGTATTGTAAGATGCGTATATGCATGTGTCATGATGTATGGAAATGTAATGCTTTTAGCTAGGGAAAATAAATCCCGAATAGCTGCTGGAGAAAGAGTTGGATTCTTCGTTTCTGCTGGGGATGGCGAACAAAGATGATTGCGAGAATAAACCTGCAGGAGAGGATAACTCCGTTGGGGAATAAACTGATGAGGAAATTACTCTGTGGGGAAGAGATGTTCTGTTGAGGATTCCGCCGATAAATTTCGCTGGGGATGAATTACCGTTGCTGGTGATACTGAATCCTGTTGGGGATTGACTTCTTGTTTGTGAAAGGAAAGAACTCTGCTGGGGGATGATCTTTCAATTGCGACTTCACTGGGGATAACCTGTTAGACTCTAATGGGGATAATTCTTTGAGCTCTGCTGGGGACAATCTTCCAAAGTCTACTGGGGAAACTTTTTCAGACTACGCTGGGAAAATTTTCAAACTCCACTAGGGGTATTTTGTATTCTACCGGGGAATGTTCTTATACTCCGTTGGGGAATATTAAGACCTTTCAGTGCTGATGGTAGATAAACTCTGCTTGGGGAGAATATTACCGATTCATTCACAGTTGCAAGTCTCCGCTGGGGAGAGTTAACATTATTGTCTTATTCTGTGGGGAGTGAATGCATCTCAACCATATTCTTCAGCTAAATTTACCTTGTACCTGGTGGACAGAGCAACTGTATAGTTTGGACAATTCTTATTTGCCCCTTGTTTCTGATATTACAAGTAATGTCTTTTGTTTTGCATGTAAGTATTTATGAGCAGCAATTAATGTCAAATGCATATATCAAAACTGAACATTGGACGTTCTTTGCAACTTTGCAAAACAAAACAGAAAAAGGAAAAAACAGTTTGAAGTTTCTCTGAAAATGAATTGTATTAATTTTTTAAGTTTGGCCTGTAAATAGGTGTTTTTTGTCCAAGAGGCTGACGTCCTAGTGAGAGAACGCCGCCAAATAATAGAATTTACACAATTTGTGAAAAACTAAACAAAACAGCTATGTGAATAATCCCACTGGGTTCCGACTCTTCTATTGCCTTTATGTCCTCGAGCATCTCATCACTTTGCTACTGGTTGAAGATAGATTAGGTTGATTAGTGCCGTTCGAGCTTGATATTTGATACCGAAGTCTGGTTGCAAGGTGATCCAATGAGACATAGTGTTACGCTTTGATCCCTAATTTTTGCCTGGACCGCCCTTTCGGGTTTTTAGTCCACCGGGATACCCTTTTTTGCCCAAGCCACCTTTTCTGGTTTTCGACTTGCCGGGTGTACAAGTTTTTTCATTTTCATCCCTTATTTTTGCCCGAACCCTTTTGGTTCACCGGGAAGCCCTTATTTTTGCCTAGGCCAGTCAACCTAGCGGGTCTTTGATTATGCGTAGTATCTTTTCACTATGTCTTCATTGACGGGGTGAGGAAGGTCATCACCATCCATGGTGGTTAGAATCATGGCTCCTCCTGAGAAAATGTTCTTAACTATAAATGGCCCTTCGTAAGTAGGGGTCCATTTGCCCCTGGGATCACCTTGAGGTAGAATAATGCGCTTGATAACCAGGTCCCCAGCTTGATACTCTTGTCGTCTAACTTTCTTGTTAAATGCCTTGATCATCCGCTTTTGATACGTTTGACCATGACAAATAGCAGTAAGTCTCTTTTCGTCGATTAAGTTCAGTTGATCAAGCCGGGTCTGAATCCAGTCATCTTCGCTCAAACCTGTATCTTTCATAATCCGAAGAGAGGGTATCTGAACTTCAATGGGCAAGACGGCCTCCATGCCATAAACCAAGGAATAGGGTGTTGCCCCTGTTGACGTCCGTGCTGAGGTACGGTACCCATGAAGAGCAAATGGTAACATCCCGTGCCAATCTTTGTATGTCACCGTCATCTTCTGCACAATCTTCTTAATGTTCTTATTAGCCGCTTCTACAGCCCCGTTCATCTTCGGCCGGTAAGGAGAAGAGTTGTGATGCTATATCTTGAACTGCTTGCAGAGCTCGGTGATCATCTTATTGTTGAGATTGGTACCATTGTCCATAATGATCCTCTTTGGTACACCGTATCGACAGATCAGATTATGCCGAATGAACCGTGCCACGACGTTCTTAGTTACTGTAGCAAAGGAAGCTGCTTCAACCCACTTTGTAAAGTAATCAATAGCTACCAGGATGAAACGATGCCCATTGGACGCAGTAGGTCTGATCTCGCCGATCATGTCAATGCCCCCACATTGCAAAAGGCCAAGGAGCTGTCAAGATGTTCAGAGGTACTGGAGGTATGTGCACCTTATTAGCATAGACTTGGCACTTGTGACAGGTCCGAGAATGCTGATAACAGTCGGCTTCCCTGGTGGACCAATAATATCCTGCCCGAAGGATTTTCTTTGCCGTGGTGTGTCCACTGGAATGAGTTCCGAAAGTACCTTCATCTAAATATGCCATAATCCTTTCTACTTCGTTCTTATCCACACATCGCAGTAAGGTCGAATCATGGTTGCGCTTGTAAAGTATGCCATTGTTGATGAAGAATTTTGCCGCGAATCTCCTCAGAAACTTCTTATCATTAACAGATGCACCCTCGGGGTATTCCTGAGCTTCAAGATACCTCTTCACCTCATGAAACCAGGGTTTATCCGTTGTCTCTTCAGTTTCAATGTCACAACAATGTGCAGGTTGGTCCAATCTTTCAATGGTAATCCAGGGAGCCTCGTTATCCCAATTGACTTTGAACATAGAAGACATCGTAGCTAGCGCGTCCGCCAACTAATTCTCCTCTCTAGGGAAATGTTCAAAGGTTATCTCTTCAAAGTGGAGAAGCAATGTCAATACATACTCCTTGTAAGGAATAAAATTTGGGTGTTTCGTATCCCACTCGCGTTTGATCTGACTGATCACGAGAGCGGAATCTCCAAAGACACTCAAGAACTTAATCCTTAGGTCAATTTCTGCTCGAAGACCCATGATGCACGCTTCATACTCCGCCATATTGTTGGTGCGGTTGAAACATAGTCGGGCGATAAACGGAGTATGAGAGCCTTTAGGAGATACGATCACGGCGCCAATGCCATTACCCAAAGCGTTCGAAGCTCCATCAAAGTACATAGACCATCGGGATCCCTCCTCAGGTCCTTCATCTGGTCCAGGTGTCTCACAGTCAGTCACTATCATGATACTCTCATCCGGGAATTAAAAGTTCACAGACTGGTAATCGTCCACTGCCTGATGTGCCAAATGATCTGCCAACACACTTCCCTTGATTTCCTTTTGAGTCGTATTCAGTCAAGATCATCTGCCATCTTGCTATTCTTCCGGACAAGGCAGGCTTTTCGAAGATATACTTGATTGGATCCATCTTTGATATCAATAGAGTAGTGTGAGTCAGCATATACTGTCTCAGCCAGCGAGCAGCCCATGCCAAAGCGCAGCAAGTTTTCTCGAGCAACAAGTATCAGGTCTCGTAGTCGATAAACTTTATGCTAAGGTAATAAATAGCATGCTCTTTTCAGCCAGACTCGTCATGCTGCCCCAGCACGCACCCCATTGAGTTGTCGAGTACTGTCAAGTATAAGATCAGAGGTCTCCCTTCAACTGGAGGCATCAGAATAGGTGGCTCTTGGAGATATTATTTGATCCTCTCGAAAGCAGCCTGACATTCATCGTTCCATCTTACCACTTGATATTTCTTCAGTAACTTGAAGATTGGCTCACAAGTAGCAGTCAGGTGTGAGAAGAATCGGGCAATATAGTTCAAACGTCCCAGAAAGCCTCTGACTTCTTTTTCTGTTCTGGGAGCTGGCATTTCCTGTATAGCCTTCACCTTTGCAGGATCCACCTGAATACCTTTATCGCTTACGACGAAACCCAACAGCTTACCAGATCTCACCCCGAAGGTGAACTTGTTCGGGTTTAACCTCAGCTTGTACAACTTCAACCTGTCAAATAACTTCTGAAGATGGTCCAGATGTTCCTCCTCAGTCTGGGATCCTGCAATCATGTCGTCGACGTATACCTCAATCTCATGGTGGATCATGTCATGGAACAAAGCGACCATGGCACGCTGATTCGTTGCCCCAACATTTTTCAATCCAAAAGGCATGACCTTGTAGCAAAAAGTACCCCATTGGGTAACAAAGGTTGTCTTCTCCATATCTTCGAGAGCCATTTTAATCTGATTATAACTGGAGAAACCATCCATAAAGGAGAATACCTTATGATGTGCGGTGTTGTCAATTAGAACGTCGATATGAGGCAGAGGGAAATCGTCCTTGGGGCTCGCCCTGTTCATATCCTTATAGTCAACACACATTCAAACTTTACCATCCTTCTTTGGCACAGGAACCACGTTGGCCACCCACTATGGGTAAGAAGTAACTGCTAGAAAACTGGCATCAAACTATTTCATAACTTCGGCCTTGATTTTCTCAGACATCTCTGGGCGCATTCGGCGGACTTTCTGTTTCACAGGAGGACAGTCTTCCTTGGTAGGCAACCGGTGAACCACAATATCGGTATCCAAACCAGGCATATCTTCATAAGACCAGGCAAAGATCTCAACATAGTCTCGCAGCATCTGAATCAACCGTTGCTTAATACTAGGCTCCAGATTTGCACTGATCTTGACCTCTTTCTTGTCTATCTCTGTACGCAGATTTATTGTTTCCACTGGCTCCTCATGCGGTTGTATAGCCCTCTCTTCCTTAAGTAACAGTCTTGCAAGTTCACCAGGCACTTCACAATCATCTTCACCTTCGTCTTCGGCTAAGTTGATCGGACTTTCGAAGTCATAACCGGCAGTAGCAGAGTCGTTATTAGTAGGATCCAGAGTGGATGTAGACCTGTGTATGTGAGTGTGTGTAAAATAGTTGTTTTGCAATATATAATAAAATAAAGGGTTAATACCTATTTTCACCCCTGACATATGGGGTGTATTTGAAAAACCCCCCTGCCAAAAAAAAAGTTCCAATTGTTACCTTGACAAATTTTAAAAGTTTCAGTTTTTACCTTGAGGATGCCACATCACCTAAAAAGTTCCAATTGTTACCTTGACAAATTTTAAAAGTTTCAGTTTTTACCTTGACAAATTTTAAAAGTTTCAGTTTTTACCTTGAGGATGCCACAAAAATATAAGCCACATCAGCCTTTTAGGTGATGTGGCATCCTCAAGGTAAAAACTGAAACTTTTAAAATTTGTCAAGGTAACAATTGGAACTTTTTTTTTTGCAGGGGTTTTTTTCAAATACACCCCATATGTCAGGGGTGAAAATAGGTATTAACCCTTAAATAAAAACAAGGAGCGCAAAATTTTGAAATGCAAGAAACGTCCAATGCTTTTATTAATGATATATGTAGATGACACACATAAAGCCCTCACAAACAAAGCCATGGTGCCTCGGGTAAGACATCGGGCCGTAAAGTTTAGAACATTGTCTGTTACAAATACAAAACAAAAATCTCATTACTGGGTAACAAAATAAATTGGGATGAAGTCCTTTGCTGTCTAGTTGCTTAGTCCACCATCAGTAGTAGGATAGATCCAATTGTCGAACTCAGATTCTTCAACATAGTCTTCAATGGCATTTATTCCTGAATTGCTGATAAACAGGGGAGGTCTTCCGATCTGTGCACTCCGAATAGCCCTTTGAGCTTCTGCAGTGAAACCCAAACCAAACTTGTTAGTCTATGTGCAAAATCAGGGAGTTGGCCCCAATTTGCACACCCACCTTTCTCAACAACAGCCCGGGCATCCTTGAAGGAAGCCATCTTCATGGGAGGATCTTCAGTAATAGTTTCAGTTGATGCCAGCTATTGTACCCCAAAATTTTCCCACTCATTTTTCTCAAAACATTGCAAGAAAAATCTCCAAGTGGCTCAAGATTGCTCAAGAGTTGGACAGTCAAGCTATCTCCTAAGGCAGTCAACCCCAAATTAGGGTTTTGTCTTGCATCAAGATCCTTGAGTCCAAATTACCTCAAGTGCTCCCCAATGTCCTAATATGTTCTCAAGGTCATCCATGTCAAATTTCAAGCCTTACAGAGGAAGTTTGGTCAGTCAATTGCTCAAAGGGTCCAAAAATCGATTATGCTAGGGCAAAAGTCAACTGTGACCTACAAATAGTCAAACTTCAAGATTTTTTGTCAACATTATCATTTTGAAGGATATTTCATCATTTGATCAAGGGTTGATCATGATTCACCAAAGATTGCTCAAAATTCATCAAGACTCAAAAGTTGCTAAATTAGGGTTTTGTGGGAAAAGTCAACTCAACTTTGACCAAGCATAACTTTCTCATACTTTATGATAAATGACCCATCCAAAGCTCATTTTTAATAGGATTCAATTTCCTACAATCCATATTCATACCCCAAGATCAGAAAATGCACTCATAAGAAGTTATAAATTTGGACATATAGGTCATTTTTGAAAGTCAACAAAAACACCTTTTTTTCCAAAGCTTATAACTTGAGCATGGATTATCAAAATGAGATGAGACCAAAAAGGCTGGTTAGAGGACATCTCAAGATTTTTATAAAGTCCAAGAACACCTCCAAAAGTTCAAAATTGAAGAAGTTATGCATTGTTGAAGTTGGGCATTTTTGCAAAATTGCCAAAAGTCAACTATCCCCAAAACTTCATATTTTGTCAAATGGGCCCATTCTTTTCCACTTGATTTGAACTTGCCACATTTCAAACGTGTCCTAGCTTCAGCCTTGTGTCCATTTATCTATTTTATTATTTTATTTGATTTTTTATTAAATTATTTCATTTTAAATCAAATTAAATCAAATAAAATCCAAATATTGATTACTTGATCTCTTTTTGGCTATTTCATGACTGAATCATCATCATCAAGGGTATCAAACTCATATCAAGCATTCCATGTGCAAAAATATTGATTTTTGACAATTTTGGAAGGTTTAGTAATGGTGAATCAAATCAAATCTCATGGCATTGATGTGGAAAGAGTCAAAGCACAATTGTTAACCTAATGCATTCTATCATACATAAGGAGGCTAGAGGGCACGAAAACAGGGCTAGAGGATGCAAGAACCAACCAAACAAAACTTGAAAAAAGTGGTGAAAAGTGTGAAACCAAAATCCTACTTTGAGGCGTTTTCAGAAGCAAAGCTTGATACCAATCGATTGCTGGGTGTCTACTCAACCTTATGGGATCCGAAGCAAGCTCTCATACACACCAAAACGCGCTGTAAGTGTCACGTATCTCAGCCATGTATTCGAAATCATAGCTCTCAATTCTTGCATCTTTCTGGCAAATCATTGGTATATTTGTGACTCTCATGAGATTTCTAAGCTTTTGGCAATATTTGATTTCATTTATATGGACTGTAATCTCATAATAGCATGGATAGGGTTTTTGTTAGATTTTAGGGATTTGCGTTTCAGGTGAAATTGAATCTCGTGATGGACAAGGTTGCACTCAGGAGAGGGAGATGAACCTAACCATGCCTTTGGGGGTCGTTTTTAGGGCCTGGAATTAATTTTGGGATCGACCTGCGCATTTAGCTGCGGATCTGAATCTGCAGGTAAAGTTACAGGGGCTAGAGGTATGGGACGAAGACGTGTCAATCCCCCTGTGGTTGATTCAAACACGCGCGCCTTTTTTTTATTTTTCTGGCATATTAATCCATTATCTCTTATTATTATTATTACTTAATATATTAACAAATAAAACAAAGTGGCTGAGTGGTAAACGCGTGCATCCAACACCCAACAGGACCTGGGTTCGAATCCCAGGTCCTCCAAATTGCTCTTTGTATTTTTTCTTCAGGAATTCTCATGCAAATCCAAGCGCATAGCCCACCATACTCCCTCACTCAATCAAGCGCCAGATGGCCAAAGTCCAGATCTGGTGATCCAGGATGAGAGTCTACCATGGACCAAGTCCAAGCACGCACAGGGAATCCAGAAAGTCAATACAGGGCCAACTCGTTTGGGCCATAAAATTTCTAAGATACTTTCACTCCCCGCAGAGTAAGACAGTAAAGATAGCTCTCCCCAGCTGAGACTTGCAACTGTAAATGAATCGTTAATATTCTTCCCCCAAGCAGAGTTTTATCTACCATCAACACTGAAAAGGCTTAATATCCACGGCAGTCTTAATATTCCCCAGCGGAGTATAAGAATATTCCCTGGCAGAATACAAGATATCCCTAGTGGAGTTAAAATTTTCCCAGCACAGTCTGAAAAAGCTTCCCCAATGGAGTTGAAGAATCATCCTCAGTAGACTCCAGAAGTTCGTCCCCGGCGGAGTATAAAATAAATATCCCCAGCCGAGTTCAAAAGAAGGATTATCCCCATCAAAGCTCAAAGGATTATCCTCATTAGAGCCTAAAAGGTTATCCCCAGTGAAGTCGCAATGGAAAGATCATCCCCAACGGAGTTCTTTCCTTTCACAAACAAGAATTCAATCCCCCAACAGGATTCAATATCACCAGCAACGGTAATTCATCCCCAACGGAATTTATCGGTGGAATCCTCAGCAGAATATCTATTCCCCACAGAGTAATCTCCTCATCAGTTTATTCCCCAACGGAGTTATTCTCTCCTGCAGGTTTATTCTTGCAATCATCTTCATTCGTTACCCTCAGCGGAAACGAAGAATCCAACTCTATTCTCCAGCAGCTATCCGGGATTTATTTTCCCCAGCTAGAAACATTACATTTCCATACATCATGATACATGCATATACGCATCATACAAAACAATCTCATTTATTTTGAGAACATTATTGCTTGATATATATCATGCATTGCATATGACTGACCTTTACCTTTCAGGAAAGATGCAGTTAAGTTCTCATTTATGTCGAAGACCTGACCGGTTCTTAAATCTCAACTGAATTATCCTCGGTTGAATTTCAGATAAGGTTCTCAATCTCGACAATTTTCCTCCGTCATAGTGTGGACGAGTTCTACAATCTCAACGGTATACTACTTTGAAGACCATACAGTTCCTAGATCTTGATGAAGATGTTTCCCTCCTTCATAGTGTGGACGAGTTCTACAATCTCAACGGTATACTACGTTGAAGACCAGACAGTTCCTAGATCTTGATGTTTTCCTCCGTCATAGTGTGGACGAGTTCTATAATCTCAACGGTATACTACGTTAAAGACTAAACAGTTCCTAGATCTTGATGAAGATGTTTCCCTCCGTCATAGTGTGGACGAGTTCTACAATCTCAACGGTATACTACTGTGATCGGTGGATCTGGAACTGACTGTTTAACGCTGGTTCGTGAAATGTCGCGGAAGCAAGAGTTGCCACCGTCTTTTATTTTCTCCAAATGGAAAGGACAAAAGTACAGAAAAATTCCTTATAGAGATTGCTCTCGGTTCGGGAGGTAGATTATAGAAAGGGAAGGTGTTAGCACCCTTTCTATCCATGGTTATCCATGGGCTCTTAGGTACTTGCTCATTGTGTTTTCAAAAATGGTTTGTTTGCTTTTCAACTGTGGGTTTAAAAAGTTTCTTTGAAAATTTCAGTTCGACTCTTGTATCGGTCCTCAAGAGTGTTTGAAAAGTTGCTTTCGAAAGCTTTTTTGAAAAGGTGTCGGTGTGAAAAGTTTTTTTTTATTTGTTTTGAAATTAGAGCAAGTATTTAGAGTCATCTACCTACCCTAAGGAATTCGTCTGTGTAAATGTCCTTAAAGTAGTGTCATCCCACCATTGAGAGGTAGGTAGCACCACCATTGGAGGTGTTCGGGTCAATTCAAGGGTTTGGGACATGGTGATCACCGGAGCAATAGGAAGACACCTTAGAAGCTACCCTCATACCAGGTTCCTGGATCATGAGGACTTACTAAAACATCTTCTACTCGACGATCACCTTTCGAGGGGCAAGGCAACAGTGAGGCGTACCCTAGGGGTGGTGTGTGATTTGTGTGTCGTTTTCAGATATTTTGTCTTGTTCAGGTAATTGGTGATCTACGCGTTGCTTTTATTTTAACATTCATTCTTTCATACAATAATTAACAGTTAAAAGTTGCGGGAATATAAAAGTTCCTACGCTATTACAAAGGCGCGGGTCCACATCGCCAAATTTAATCCAGGACCCGATTTGAAAATAAAATAAAGTGCGAAAAATATAAATATCAAATTTACATGGCTTTGGGAGAATTACATAAAAAGAGGAAATAAAATAAATGCGCGAATTGGAATTACGATCGAATGCGAGGGCGTTGGACCCTTTTTAGGAAATTAAATTACGATTAACAAGTTAATTAAATTAAAATAAAAAGAAAAGATTTTTTTGGAGTTTTTTGGTATTTATGGAATTTTAGTGAGAAGATTATGGAATTTAAACCTAACTCTAGCTATTTTTAATTTATTAAAAAAATGTTAAAATTTAAACCTAAAGTTAACCTAATTAATTAATATAATTTGATTTACAAAAATAAATAATTAATTATTAGTGATGATAAAAGAAAAGAAAAAAAAGGATAAAAACAATTAAAACCCTAATTCTACAATTTTTAAGTTTATAAAAAAATATTAAGATTTAAACCTAAAATTAACTAAATCAATTAATAAGATTTATTTACAAAAAATATTAAATCAACTATTTTTTATTTTGACTTTCTGATTTTTTTTATTATTTCTTATGTTATGAAAATATTGATTTAAAGAATTAAATTAAAACTAATTAAAACAAATAAAAATAGAAAAATAAAAAGAGAATGAAAAAAGCAAACCAATGGGGGTGTTGTCCCCAAATTGGAGGTATGATTCAGCAGTTCTGGCCCATTGAACCCTGGCCCTTTTGACTTTTCTTGGAAGCGTGTGTACGCGTTGACTGGTGAGTATGATGTCCATCAAGTCTGGGCCCTTGGATGGACGTTCTGGGACATGTGGCGTGCTTGAGTATTTAGTGTATGGTGAACCCTGGGATTGAAGCTGCATGGGATTATATTGAAACAAAATATATGAATAAAGTGAGGGGACCTGGGAATCGAACCCAGGTCCCAGAGTTTACCAATGCAACGCCTGACCAGTGGAGCTGTTAACGCGCGTTGTACATAGAATAGCAAATAAATAATATAAGAGAAAATTGGTTAGTGGCCTAGAAACAACAAAAGCGCGCGCTGAATTTAAAGTGCCCAATCAAGCTTTGCCACATGATCATCTTCTTCATTTATCCCTGAAACAAAAAAGAATTAGCGGGGGTTTTAAACCCCCCCAAAATGCACCCTTTTCAAAAATAGCGAATAGCCCGTCTTGCTATATAAATTAGGCGCGACTGGTGTATTAGATTCGTCCAAGCGTCCTGAGTCTAGCCATGGTACTGGGAGGTCTTAATTTTACAGTATACGAAAACGCCCAATTCGGAGCTTGAGGAACCCTAGCGAGCTTCAATGGTGATTTCGCGTATAGGCAAGGAAAACTCAATTAAACAATATGGTTAGCTTCAGAATGATAAGACTAATACAAAACAATCATTAGAACTCAAAATCATGGCATGAATGATGAAATACGATTATGCAAAAAAGATGAAACAGTCTGACTTCTAGTTACCAATTCTTGATTCTATGGACGTGGAAAAGTGTTCAGTCAGGTTCAATGATGTCTTGGCAAGCTAATGGGAGCAATATTCTCCTTTGAATCGTCCTCCAAGGCAGTTTTCAGTTTTTGATTTTTTTGGTAAAAATGTCAACTTGGTTCTTGAGATGGGGCGCAGCTTAGAGGTCTTTAGGCATTAGGTTTTGCCTCTCTTATATGAGTGATGGATTAGGGTTGAAAAAATATGTCCAAAACCTTTTGCATTGATGGAAAGAATATTTGATTTTCATGCATATTTTTCCAAATCTTTTTCACATGTTTTTGATTCCAATCATGGCCAATCTTTCCAATTTGAGTTGTGCATGAATCTTGAGTGAATCATGAGTGATTATACTGCATAAAAAGATTCACATACATTTGTTTAGTATTTTTTCCATATTTTAATTAATTAAATGAATTAATTGTAATTAAAAATTCAAATAAATAATAAAAATGATGAAATAAATCCCCTTTGGGCCAAATGGTCGTGCATATGCTTTGGATGATGATTCTTGGAAGAAAATGTGGCCCATTAGCAATTTTAAGGCATTTGAAGCAAAGTTGACTTTTCAAAATTCCCAAAAATTTCCCAACTTCCACAAGGCATATCTTGCTCAATTTTTAAGCTTTGACCATGTTCTTGGACATTTTGGAAAGGTATTGAAGTCCTCTAACCAATGCCTTTGCTCCCATGTCATTTTTATTTACCAATCTCAAGTTATGGTCTTTGACTTAAAGTCCCTTTTTGTTGACTTTTGAAAATGACCTATAATGTTGAAATTGATAACTTTTTGTGAGAGCATTTCTTGGACTTAAAGTGTGAAGAGGAGTTGTAGGAAATGTCATTCTCTTCAAAATGAGCTTTGGATGGAATTTTTCTGATAATCCATGTGGAAGTTATGCCTTGTTCAAGTTACAGTTGACTTTTTCAACTGTCCAAATATGGAAACTTTTGCATCTTGAGACTTTTTGAGCCATACTTTGAGAATCATGATCAAGCATTGATCAAATGATGTTTATGGCTTCAAAATGAGATGTTGACCAAAAATTTGAACTTTTGACTATCAAATGACCATTTTGCCCCTACAGTTGACTGCTGAGCAATTAGGGTTTTTGACTGTGCAATTTTGTGTTGTAAGTCTTGAAACTTGGCATGAGGATGCTTGACCCTGTTTGTAGGCATGTGGGACTTGATTGGACCCTTGGAAACTTCAATTTCTTTGCCAGAACCAAAACCCTAGTTCTTGACTGTTAGGAGGCCCTTGAACTGTGCAACCCTTGGGGAATTTTGAAGCATGCTCTTTGCAAATTTTGAAGAATATGGGAGGGCAAATTTTGGGGTACAACAGTTGCCCCTGTTCAATCTTCTTAGACCTGAGGATGCAGATTGGCTGACGTGCCTTTCGTAATCCGAAGGTGGAAGATGATTGAACACTAGAGTGCCCAGAAATTTGCACTCACATAGTAGCAGTGTGATGTGGGGAATGGGCTTATAGATTCCATTTGGAGATTTGATGGATAGGATGATGGGCTTATAGATGCCATCTAGGTGTTGATCGCATAAGAGATTCCTTAGCGAGAACTTACGTACCTGCAAAAGAAAATGATTACCTGACCTGTTACAGGAGCTGGTCTTCAAATTCTTTGTGTAGATGTGTCCTGACTGGTTACAGGAGCTGGATCTGGAGCTTCAACAGGTGATGAATGAACCAGGGATGGTTACTACCTCAACAGGGACGGTGAGAGAACCTTGGATGATTACTACCTCAACAGGAACGCTGAGAGAACCTTGGACGATTACTACCTCAACAGGAACGCTGAGAGAACCTTGGGCGACTTCAATCTCAATAGTAACGCTGAGAGAATCTTGGGCGACTTCAACCTCAATAGTAATGCTGAGAGAATCTTAGACGATTACTACCTCAACAGGAACGCTGAGAGAATCTGGGGACGATTACTACCTCCACAGTAACGGGGAGAGAACCTTGGATATCTTCTACTGAGTCTTCATCAGGAAAATCTTTTAGGGGTCGACTTAACTGGACTAGAGAAGGCCTTTGACTGGATAAGAAACAGGAAAATCTTAGGGTCGATTTTACTGAACCGGTCAAGGTCTTGAAATCTTCAACTGGATAAGAAACAGGGAGATCTTAGGGTCGATCCGACTGAGCCAGAGAAGGCCTTTGACTGGATAAGAAACAGAAAAATCTTAGGGTCGATCTAACTGAACCGGTCTAGGTCTCGAAATCTTCAACTGGGTAAGAAACAGGGAGATCTTAGGGTCGATCTGACTGAACCAGAGAAGGCCTTTGACTGGATAAGAAACAGAAAAATCTTAGGGTCGATTTAACTGAACCGGTCTAGGTCTTGAAATCTTCAACTGGATAAGAAACAGGGAGATCTTAGGGTCGATCTGACTGAACCAGAGAAGGCCTTTGACTGGATAAGAAACAGAAAAATCTTAGGGTCGATTTAACTGAACCGGTCTAGGTCTTGAAATCTTCAACTGGATAAGAAACAGGGAGATCTTAGGGTCGATCTGACTGAACCAGAGAAGGCCTTTGACTGGATAAGAAACATAAAAATCTTAGGGTCGATTTAACTGAACCGGTCAAGGTCTTGAATATAGCTGAGAACTTAACTGGATCTTTCCTGAAAGGTAAAGGTCAGTCATATGCGACGCATGATATGGATCAAGCAATGCTGTTCTCAATATAAATGAGGTTTGTAAGATATGATGCATATATGCATGCCGTAATGTATGGAAGTGCGATGTTTATGAATGTATCTTTTCGTCTTAGGCAAATAAATCCTTGACGGGTGCCGGGAAGTCACTCCTGGGCTGATATTGAAGAATAGATCTTTGCTTCCGCTGGGGATGATAGTTGCAAGAATACCGGTAGGAGAAGATAACTCCATTGGGGAATAAACTTGGCGAATGGATTACTCTGCGGGGAGAAAAATACTCTAACGATCTTTCTGGGAAACCATACTCTGTGGGGAGAGAGGTACTGTGCTGAAATGTTGATGGTAACTTCGCTGGGGATACCATTGATATATTTGGAAGTGTTAATAGACTTCGCTGGGGATAAGAAGACTTTGCCTAGGACGATCTTCTCATGGCTATTGGCTGAGGATAACCCAGTTATATCCTGGTAGGGAAATAACTCTTTGAATAAAGCCGGGAGACGCGTTCGTGCTCTGCGGGGATAAGCTTCCAGAATCTACTGGGGATAAGCTTACTGCTTGGGGAGATGAATTCCAACTTTCCTGGGGAACTAGATTGGACTCTCTTGGGGACTGCTCTTGAGCTGTATCGGGGAAGTGACTCCATTGAATGTTTGGTATACCGCCGGGGAACAATCTTTAGACCAAGATTGTCGGGGAAGCTTGTTAAGAATGCATATATACTGCTGGGGAATGTTGAGATCTGCGGGAGGATACCCAACTCCTTAAGTTTGATAATAGCTTTGCTTGGGGAGAGTGCAATGATTTGCTGGCTCACTCTCTGGGGGATTAAGATATCTGGTTATGTTCTTCAGCTGAACCTACCTTGATACCTTGGTGGACGGAACAATTAGATCGCTTAGACCACTCTTTATTGCCCCTGTTTCTAATGTTACCTGTAATTAATCCTTTGTTTCGTATGCAAATATTCATGAGTTAGCAAATTATTGTTAATGCATATATCACAAATTGAACCTTGGACGTTCTTCGCAAAACAAAACAGAAAAGGAAAAAACAAAAGGCAGTTTCAACTGAAAAGTATATTTGTATTGATTTTTGAATTTGCCTGTGAATAGGCGTTTATGTACAAGAGGCTGACGTCCTAGTAAGAGAACGCCGCCGAACAAAAGAGTTTATGCAAATTTGTACAAGAGAAAATAAAACAGTTGTGTAAAATGAATGATCCCACTAGGTTTCAACTCTGCTATTGCCTTTATATCTCCGAGCGTCTCATCACTTGATGACTTTGGTTGAAGAGGAAGCTGATTGATCGATGCCGTCTGAGCTTGATGTAGATACCGGATTCTGGATGCAAAGTGACCAATGAGACATAGTATTACGCTTTATCCCTAACTTTTGCCTGGACCGCCCTTTCGGGTTTTCAGTCCACCGGGATACCCATTTTTGCCCAAGCCGCCTTTTCAGGTTTTCGACTTGCCGGGTGTACAGATTTTTTTTCATTTCATCCCTTCATTTTTCCCGAACCCTTTTGGTTCGCCGGGAAGCCCTAATTTTTGCCTAGGTATGTCAACCTAGCGGGTCTTTATTATGCGTAGTATCTTTTTACTATGTCTGCATTGGCGGGGTGAGGAAGGTCGTCACCATCCATGTTGGTTAGAATCATGGCTCCTCCTGAGAACACATGTTTAACCATAAATGGCCCTTCGTACGTAGGGGTCCATTTTCCCCTTGGATCACTCTGAGGAAGGCTGATTCGTTTGATTACCAGATCCCCAACTTGATATTCTTGTGGTCTGAACTTTTTGTTAAATGCCCTGATCATCCGTTTTTGATACGTCTGACCATGACAGATAGCCGCAAGTCTCTTTTCATCAATAAGGTTTAGTTGATCAAGTCGTGTCTGGATCCAATCATCTTCGTTCAGATTTGCATCCTTCATTATCCGGAGAGAGGGTATCTGCACTTCAATCGGTAAGACTGCCTCCATGCCGTAGACCAAGGAGAAAGGAGTTGCCCCGGTTGACGTCCTGGCTGAGGTACGGTACCCATGTAGAGCAAACGGTAACATCTCGTGCCAATCTTTATAGGTCACTGTCATCTTCTGCACGATTTTCTTAATGTTCTTATTCGCTGCTTCTACAGCCCCATTCATCTTCGGTCTGTAAGGAGAAGAGTTGTGGTGCTGTATTTTAAACTGCTCGCAGAGCTCAGTGATCATCTTGTTATTGAGATTGGTATTGTTGTCTGTAATGATTCTTTCAAGGACGCCGTATCTACAGATCAGGTTGTGCCGAATGAACCGTGCCACAACAGTCTTGGTTACCGTAGCGTAGGAAGCTGCTTCGACCCACTTCGTGAAGTAATCAATCGCTACCAGGATGAAGCGATGCCCATTGGATGCCGTAGGTTTAATCTCACCGATCATGTCTATGCCCCACATTGCAAACGGCCAAGGCGCGGTCAGGACATTTAGAGGAACTGGAGGAACATGCACCTTGTCTGCATATATCTGGCATTTATGGCATGTCCGAGAGTGTTGGTAGCAGTCGGCTTCCATTGTGGACCAGAAATACCCTGCCCGAAGGATTTTCTTTGCCATAGTGTGTCCACTGGAATATGTTCCGAAGGTCCCTTCGTGCAGCCCTTCCATGATCCTTTCTGCTTCTGTCTTGTCCACACACCGCAGTAAGGTCGAATCATGGTTTCGCTTATACAGGATGCCGTTGCTAAGGAAGAACTTCGCTGCGAACCTTCTCAGAAACTTTTTGTCATTGACAGACGCACCTTCAGGGTATTCCTGAGCTTCCAAATATCTCTTCACTTCATGGTACCAAGGCTTTTCAGTCACCAATTCGGTCTCGAGATCACAACAGTATGCCGGTTCGTCCAATTTCCAGATGATGATCCGGGGAGCCTCATTATCCCATTTGACCTTGAACATAGAAGACATTGTAGCTAACGCGTCTGCCAGCTGATTCTCCTCTCTTGGGAAATGTTCAAAGGTTATCTTCGTAAAGTGGGGGATCAATGTCAACACACATTCTCTGTAAGGAATAAGATTCGGATGTTTCATATCCCACTCTCCTTTGATCTGATTGATCACGAGAGCGGAATCTCCGAAGACACTCAGAAACTTGATCCTTAAGTCAATCGCAGCTTGAAGACCCATGATGCACGCCTCATACTCCGCCATGTTGTTGGTACAGTTGAAACATAGTCGGGAAGTCAATGGAGTATGAGTGCCTTGAGGGGATATGATTATAGCGCTGATACCATTACCCAAAGCATTGGAGGCTCCGTCAAAGTGCATAGACCATCGGGATCCTTCCTCAGGTCCTTCATCCGGCCCAGGTACTTCACAATCAGTCACTATCATGATGCTCTCGTCCGGAAACTCGAAGTTCATTGACTGATAGTCATCTACTGCCTGATGTGCCAAGTGGTCTACCAATACACTTCCCTTGATGGCTTTCTGGGTCGTATACTGAATGTCGTATTCCGTCAAGATCATTTGCCATCTTGCTATTCTCACAGACAGAGCAGGCTTTTCAAATATGTACTTTATAGGATCCATCTTTGAGATCAGCAAGGTAGTGTGAGTCAGCATATACTGTCTCAGCCGGCGAGCAGCCCATACCAAAGCGTAGCAAGTTTTCTCAAGCAGTGAGTATCGGGTCTCACAGTCGGTAAACTTTTTGCTAAGGTAATAAATGGCATGCTCTTTTCGGCCAGACTCGTCATGCTGCCCCAGCACACACCCCATTGAGTTGTCAAGTACTGTCAGGTATAGTATCAGAGGTCTCCCTACAACTGGTGGCATAAGGATGGGTGGTTCTTGGAGATACTCCTTGATTCTGTCAAAAGCAGCCTGACATTCATCATTCCAACGTACTACCTGATCTTTCTTCAGTAGCTTGAAGATTGGCTCACAGGTAGCAGTCAGGTGCGAGATGAATCGAGCAATGTAATTCAGGCGTCCTAAAAAGCCTCTGACCTCTTTCTCTGTCCTAGGAACTGGCATCTCTTGAATAGCTTTAACCTTGGCAGGGTCCACTTGAATACCCTTATCACTTACAACGAAGCCTAGCAACTTTCCAGATCTTACCCCGAAGGTGCACTTGTTCGGGTTCAACCTCAGCTTGTACAACTTCAGACGGTCAAATAATTTCTGCAGATGATCTAAATGTTCTTCCTCAGTCTGAGACCTTGCGATCATGTCGTCAACATACACTTCTATCTCATGATGGATCATGTCATGAAATAAAGCAACCATGGCACGTTGGTAGGTTGCCCCAGCATTTTTCAGTCCAAAAGGCATGACCTTGTAGCAGAAGGTGCCCCACTGTGTAACAAAGGTAGTCTTTTCCATGTCTTCCGGAGCCATCTTGATCTGATTATAGCCTGAAAAACCATCCATGAAAGAGAATAACTTATGCTGAGCTGTATTGTCAACAAGGACATCAATGTGAGGTAGGGGGAAGTCATCTTTGGGGCTGGCCCTGTTCAGATCCCTGTAGTCGACACACATTCTGACCTTACCGTCCTTCTTTGGTACCGGCACCACATTAGCAACCCACTGAGGGTAAGAAGTCACTGCAAGAAACCCAGCATTAAACTGTTTCATGACCTCGGCTTTGATCTTCTCAGACATCTCTGGACGCATACGGCGGACCTTTTGCTTAACCGGAGGGCAGTCTTCCTTAGTAGGCAAATGATGGACCACAATGTCAGTATCCAACCCAGGCATGCCTTCGTAGGACCAGGCAAATATCTCCACATAATCATGTAGCATCTGAGTCAACCGTTGCTTCACGCTGAGCTCTAGGTTGGCACCAATCTTTACCTCCTTTCTGTCCGTCTCAGTACCCAGATTTATTGTTTCCACTGGCTCTTCATGTGGTTGAATTGCCCTCTCCTCCTGGAGTAACGGTCTTGCAAGCTCGCCAGGCACTTCGCAATCATCTTCACCTTCGTCTTCGGCTAAGTTGATTGGATTTTCAAAGTCATAATTGGCAGTAGCAGAGTCGTTACCAGTGAGATCCAGAGTGGATTGAAACCTGTATGAGTGAGTGTGTGTAAATACAGCTGTTTTGCGATATAAAGAAAGGAAAGAAAGAAAAGGAGCATAAGATTTGAAATACGAGAAAACGTCCAAGATCTTTATTCATGATATATGAAATGACAATTTATATGCCCTCACAAATGAAGCCACGGTGCCCCGGGTAAGACACCGGGCCATAGAGTTCAATTTATTGTTTATTACAGATACCAAAACAGAAGAATTCATTACTCAGTAACAAGAGAAACAAGTAGGTTGTCCTTTGCAATCCAATTTCTAGGTTCACTGTCGGTTGTCGGGTAAATACAGCTGTCGAACTCAGCCTCATCCACTTCATCATCGTTCCCAATAACATTCACTCCATGAGCAGGCAGGGGAGCTGTCACTACATTAGGCTTCTCAGGCGCTTCAAACTGTATCTCTTTTGCGTCAATAAGGTCTTGTACCTTATTCCTTAAGGCCCAACAGTCGTCAGTGGAATGCCCCGGGCTATCGGAGTGATAAGCACAGCGGGCATTTGTATTGTATTTTGGAGAGGCAGTGTTCACAACTTTCGGGGCCTCCCTGACAGTCACTAGGTTGGTGGACAGCAACTGTGGCAAGATTTGCGATAAAGTCATGCTCAAACGGGTAAACTCTCTCCTGGGCCTTTCAACCCTTTGAGGATTGGTTTGCCGAGGAGCGGCGGCAGGTTTAGCAATCATCACCGTGTTGACAGACTGGCGGCGCTCAGGTTTCTCTTGTCATCTAGACCCATGTACAGCACTGGCCTCCTTCTTAAAGGGTTTCTTCTCAGAACTTGCAGATGCACCCTTCTGAATTTTACCGGACTTCATCCCAGCCTCTATTCTCTCTCCAGTCATAATAAGATCAGTAAACCCTGCAGATGAGTTACCGATAAGATGGTTGAAAAATGGCCCAGATAGGGTCCCCAGGAACATGTCTACCAACTCCCGGTCAGTCAACGGAGGCTGCACCCTGCCAGCCAGATCTCTCCACTTCTGTGCATATTCTTTAAAACCTTCGCTTGACCCTAGCGACATACCCTGGAGTTGGGTACGTGTAGGGGCAAGGTCGGCATTATATTGATACTGCTTGTAGAAAGCAGTAGCCAACTCCTCCCAGTTACGAACTTTGGTCCCATCCAGCTGATAGAACCATTCGAGATGAGTCCCTGAAAGACTCTCCTGGAAGAAGTGGATCCACAAGTTCTTGTCCACTGAGTACGGTTAAATCTTCCGCACATAGGATCTGAGATGTAGCTTGGGACAAGACGCCCCGTCGTACTTGGTGAAAGATGGTGCTTTGAACTTATGAGGAATGATCACACCAGTAGACAAACCCAAGTCTCCGAAATCCAGCCCAGGCACTTGTTGGATCTCCATTGCATTCAGTCTGTCCTCCAACTGCTTGTACCGGTCTTCAGCCGGAGGATACTGTTCCTCATCGAAATCAGTCTCGTTGTCAGAGACTACCGGACTAGGACCTTTTTCCCCTTGGGGACTACTCTTGCCTATAGAAGAACCAACCTCTTCATTTTGCAGAGTGTTGCCAAACCTTCGGCCCGAGTTGAAAAGAACAGTTCTCTTCTTCTTCTTCTTCTCCTTCTTTAGGAGCAGAGCCTTCAGCTCTTCTTGCCCTGAGCAAAAACCCATGATTAGTTCCTGAAATTGCGCATTCTGCGCCTGAAGAGCCTTGATGGACATCTCGGTTGATGATGAGTCAGGATTCATGATGCTGAAATAAACAGTGAAGAACGGTAAGCAACCTGAAAAGAAGAAAACCTGCCATGCACATGATGAATGATATGTGTTTATGCAATGCATTCAAGGGTTCGAAAGTTCAAATTTGTTGTAGACAACAAGGAACACACGTTATCATTAAGGAAATAATTGTTCAGTACATCAAAGCCTCATGGGCACATATTACAAAGCAAATCAATCCCAAAAGACACTACGCATCCTCTTTGGAGCTATGTAGGTGTTGAGATTCCTCTCCTCATGCAATAGGCGGGTGAGCTCCAGGACCTTCTTTTCACTAGCATGTAGACTAGTCTCAAGAGAATTCCGTTCTTCCTTAAGCTGGACCCAGCTCTTCTGCATCTCTTCCCAGGATGTGGGCATGTCAGGATGTTGAACAGTGTAGGACACCTCTCCTTCCGAGACTGGCTCTTTGATCACAGGGAGCATATGAGGATATGGCATCACTAACTTCTGGGAGCGGGCTCGTACCCACTTGAGATAGGGTTCCAATGGGATGGAGTTCCTGTGCCCCAGTGTCTTGCTGTCTATCCTACTTGGCATCCTCCAAGCTCTGATAAATCTCTGGCGAAGTCCTTGTGCATTGTTGTCGAAGTCAAAAACTATGTCAGGAATTAACATGTCATGAGGACCATCCCTCCGAGCATAACCGAACTGTCTCCAAGCCAGGCATGGGCTGTAAGTAATACCTCCTCTGATTCCAAGTAAAGGAACATTAGGGTACTCCCCGCAACAATCAATGATAGTGACATCCTCTCTGGACCGAGGGCACCAATGTATATCTGCATGTGTAAGAGTCATCAACCGTTGTGACCATCTCAAACCCCGCTCGTTCTTCAAAACTGATTGTGGAAGGTGCGAAATAAACCACCTTCCCAGGAGAGGAGTGCAACACATAAGAACACCTCTTTTTCTCATGGTTCGAGTGTAACATGAGTGAAGGATGTCCCCCAGCAACGTAGGTATAGGATTCCTGGACATGAAGATCTGGACAGCACTGATATCTATAAGCTGATCTGGATTAGGGAACAACACCAAACCATAGACAAGGAGGGCCATAACTTCTTCAAAAGCTCGTAAGTCAAGGGAGTTCCAACTTTCATGGGCCTTTTCAAACAGAAACCTGGCTAAGAACCCTTTGATACCACTTTTAACTTCCCAATGTCCCTTGAGGTCAGATGATTGTAGGTGCAAGGCTTTAGCAATCTCTTCAAGCTTAGGTTCCTTTTTTGTACCGTTGTAGGGTAGTTGATCAAGGATAGGGATCTTCAGGAGCCGGGAGAACTCCTCCAATGTAGGTACCAGCTGATAATCCAAGAAGGTGAAACAGTGATGCAGAGGGTCAAAGAACTGGAACAGGACCTTTATCACATCTTCCTCAATATTGGTATTGACCAAGCTGATGAGTCTTCCATGTCTTTCACTGAATGACGAGCTCTCGGGAATCCTGGATATAAGCTCCTTAAGCTGAGGAGGGATCCTTACAAGGCTGATTTGAATTGTCTTTCTGCGAACAGTTTCCATGTCCTACAAAACAAGAACAAAGATGAAGATTCGAACCCCTGAAATGGTTAGTCAATGCATATGATGCTGGATGATGTCATGATGCTATGATTAAACACACCACAGATATTTACAAAGGAAAACATGTAAGGCACACAAGTCACACAAGACAAGCCCTTAGGGTTTAGGCCAGCATGGGGTCTGGGTATTACCCTCTTGAAGTTGGTGGGCTCAACCTGTCCTATTAGAAGTAACCGGGTTCTAAGGGTCCCAATATCACGGGATTGCTTTCATTGTTCATCGTTTTGATGTAGCCACTGAACTGGCGACCGAAATATTCCAGGAAAGCAACCCTCAATTGAGTGTAGTATCGAGTATCAACCAACCTCGGACTGCACCAAAGTCAGTTATCTCACTACCCTAAAGAGGCCAAGATGGTTCAATTAAGGTTCCTAAGGTCTGTTGATGCTTCACGACACCATGCGGAGGCCCCGTACTCTCCTTGACTGAACTCAAGGGTTACCGGTACACACCAAAGTGCCACATCAACATAGCAGACTATTTCAACCATGTTGGTATACCCCGCACAGTTCCCTCACAGCCTTGTTGCTACTTTCTAAGAAGGTATCCCCAGATCCGGGTTAGGATCTATAGAACTCCCAAGACAGTCCCACAATAATAAAGCAAACAAGCACAACAATTGAAAACACAAGTGATCTTAGTCCTAAGGTACACCTCACTTTAAAGTATTCCCCAGCAGAGTCGCCAGTTCTGTGATCGGTGGATCTGGAACTGACTGTTTAACGCTGGTTCGCGAAATGTCGCGGAAGCAAGAGTCGCCACCGTCTTTTATTTTCTCCAAATGGAAAGGACAAAAGCATAGAAAAATTCCTTATAGAGATTGCTCTCGGTTCGGGAGGTAGATTATAGAAAGGGAAGGTATTAGCACCCTTTCTATCCATGGTTATCCATGGGCTCTTAGGTACTTGCTCATTGTGTTTTCAAAAATGGTTTGTATGCTTTTCAACTGTGGGTTTAAAAAGTTTCTTTGAAAATTTCAGTTCGACTCTTGTATCGGTCCTCAAGAGTGTTTGAAAAGTTGCTTTCGAAAGCTTTTTTTGAAAAGGTGTCGGTGTGAAAAGTTTTTTTTTATTTGTTTTGAAATTAGAGCAAGTATTTAGAGTCGTCTACCTACCCTAAGGAATTCGTCTGTGTAAATGTCCTTAAAGTAGTGCCATCCCACCATTGAGAGGTAGGTAGCACCACCATTGGAGGTGTTCGGGTCAATTCAAGGGTTCGGGACATGGTGATCACCGGAGCAATAGGAAGACACCTTAGAAGCTACCCTCATGCCAGGTTCCCGGATCATGAGGACTTACTAAAACATCTTCTACTCGACGATCACCTTTCGAGGGGCAAGGCAACAGTGAGGCGTACCCTAGGGGTGGTGTGTGATTTGTGTGTTGTTTTCAGATATTTTGTCTTGTTCAGGTAATTGGTGATCTATGCGTTGCTTTTATTTTAACATTCATTCTTTCATACAATAATTAACAGCTAAAAGTTGCGGGAATATAAAAGTTCATACGCTATTACAAAGGCGCGGGTCCACATCGCCAAATTTAATCCAGGACCCGATTTGAAAATAAAATAAAGTGCGAAAAATATAAATATCAAATTTACATGGCTTTGGGAGAATTACATAAAAAGAGGAAATAAAATAAATGCGCGAATTGGAATTACGATCGAATGCGAGGGCGTTGGACCCTTTTTAGGAAATTAAATTACGATTAACAAGTTAATTAAATTAAAATAAAAAGAAAAGATTTTTTTGGAGTTTTTTGGTATTTATGGAATTTTAGTGAGAAGATTATGGAATTTAAACCTAACTCTAGCTATTTTTAATTTATTAAAAAAATGTTAAAATTTAAACCTAAAGTTAACCTAATTAATTAATATAATTTGATTTACAAAAATAAATAATTAATTATTAGTGATGATAAAAGAAAAGAAAAAAAAAGGATAAAAATAATTAAAACCCTAATTCTACAATTTTTAAGTTTATAAAAAAATATTAAGATTTAAACCTAAAATTAACTAAATCAATTAATAAGATTTATTTACAAAAAATATTAAATCAACTATTTTTTATTTTGACTTTCTGATTTTTTTTTATTATTTCTTATGTTATGAAAATATTGATTTAAAGAATTAAATTAAAACTAATTAAAACAAATAAAAATAGAAAAATAAAAAGAGAATGAAAAAAGCAAACCAATGGGGGTGTTGTCCCCAAATTGGAGGTATGATTCAGCAGTTCTGGCCCATTGAACCCTGGCCCTTTTGACTTTTCTTGGAAGCGTGTGTACGCGTTGACTGGTGAGTATGATGTCCATCAAGTCTGGGCCCTTGGATGGACGTTCTGGGACATGTGGCGTGCTTGAGTATTGAGTGTATGGTGAACCCTGGGATTGAAGCTGCATGGGATTATATTGAAACAAAATATATGAATAAAGTGAGGGGACCTGGGAATCGAACCCAGGTCCCAGAGTTTACCAATGCAACGCCTGACCAGTGGAGCTGTTAACGCGCGTTGTACATAGAATAGCAAATAAATAATATAAGAGAAAATTGGTTAGTGGCCTAGAAACAACAAAAGCGCGCGCTGAATTTAAAGTGCCCAATCAAGCTTTGCCACATGATCATCTTCTTCATTTATCCCTGAAACAAAAAAGAATTAGCGGTGGTTTTAAACCCCCCCCCCCCCCCAAAATGCACCCTTTTCAAAAATAGCGAATAGCCCGTCTTGCTATATAAATTAGGCGCGACTGGTGTATTAGATTCGTCCAAGCGTCCTGAGTCTAGCCATGGTACTGGGAGGTCTTAATTTTACAGTATACGAAAACGCCCAATTCGGAGCTTGAGGAACCCTAGCGAGCTTCAATGGTGATTTCGCGTATAGGCAAGGAAAACTCAATTAAACAATATGGTTAGCTTCAGAATGATAAGACTAATACAAAACAATCATTAGAACTCAAAATCATGACATGAATGATGAAATACGATTATGCAAAAAAGATGAAACAGTCTGACTTCTAGTTACCAATTCTTGATTCTATGGACGTGGAAAAGTGTTCAGTCAGGTTCAATGATGTCTTGGCAAGCTAATGGGAGCAATATTCTCCTTTGAATCGTCCTCCAAGGCAGTTTTCAGTTTTTGATTTTTTTGGTAAAAATGCCAACTTGGTTCTTGAGATGGGGCGCAGCTTAGAGGTCTTTAGGCATTAGGTTTTGCCTCTCTTATATGAGTGATGGATTAGGGTTGAAAAAATATGTCCAAAACCTTTTGCATTGATGGAAAGAATATTTGATTTTCATGCATATTTTTCCAAATCTTTTTCACATGTTTTTGATTCCAATCATGGCCAATCTTTCCAATTTGAGTTGTGCACGAATCTTGAGTGAATCATGAGTGATTATACTGCATAAAAAGATTCACATACATTTGTTTAGTATTTTTTCCATATTTTAATTAATTAAATGAATTAATTGTAATTAAAAATTCAAATAAATAATAAAAATGATGAAATAAATCCCCTTTGGGCCAAATGGTCGTGCATATGCTTTGGATGATGATTCTTGGAAGAAAATGTGGCCCATTAGCAATTTTAAGGCATTTGAAGCAAAGTTGACTTTTCAAAATTCCCAAAAATTTCCCAACTTCCACAAGGCATATCTTGCTCAATTTTTAAGCTTTGATCATGTTCTTGGACATTTTGGAAAGGTCTTGAAGTCCTATAACCAATGCCTTTGCTCCCATGTCATTTTGATTTACCAATCTCAAGTTATGGTCTTTGACTTAAAGTCCCTTTTTGTTGACTTTTGAAAATGACCTATAATGTTGAAATTGATAACTTTTTGTGAGAGCATTTCTTGGACTTGAAGTGTGAAGAGGAGTTGTAGGAAATGTCATTATCTTCAAAATGAGCTTTGGATGGAATTTTTCTGATAATCCATGTGGAAGTTATGCCTTGGTCAAGTTACAGTTGACTTTTTCAACAGTCCAAATATGGAAACTTTTGCATCTTGAGACTTTTTGAGCCATACTTTGAGAATCATGATCAAGCATTGATCAAATGATGTTTATGGCTTCAAAATGAGATGTTGACCAAAAATTTGAACTTTTGACTGTCAAATGACCATGTTGCCCCTACAGTTGACTACTGAGCAATTAGGGTTTTTGACTGTGCAATTTTGTGTTGTAAGTCTTGAAACTTGGAATGAGGATGCTTGACCCTGTTTGTAGGCATGTGGGACTTGATTGGACCCTTGGAAACTTCAATTTCTTTTCCAGAACCAAAACCCTAGTTCTTGACTGTTAGGAGGGCCTTGAACTGTGCAACCCTTGGGGAATTTTGAAGCATGCTCTTTGCAAATTTTGAAGAATATGGGAGGGCAAATTTTGGGGTACAACAACTACGTTGAAGACCAGACAGTTCCTAGATCTTGATGTTTTCCTCCGTCATAGTGTGGACGAGTTCTTCAATCTCAACGGTATACTACGTTGAAGACTAGACAGTTCCTAGATCTTGATGAAGATGTTTCCCTCTGTCATAGTGTGGACGAGTTCTACAATCTCAACGGTATACTACGTTGTAGACCAGACAGTTCCTAGATCTTGATGTTTTCCTTCGTCATAGTGTGGACGAGTTCTACAATCTCAACGGTATACTACGTTGAAGACTAGATAGTTCCTAGATCTTGATGAAGATGTTTCCCCCTGTCATAATGTGGACGGGTTCTACAATCTCAACGGTATACTACGTTGAAGACCAGACAGTTCCTAGATCTTGATGTTTTCCTCCGTCATAGTGTGGTCGAGTTCTATAATCTCAACAGTATACTATGTTGAAGACTAGACAGTTCCTAGATCTTGATGAAGATGTTTCCCTCCGTCATAGTGTGGACGAGTTCTACAATTTCAACGGTATACTATGTTTAAGACCAGACAGTTCCTAGATCTTGATGTTTTCCTCCATCATAGTGTGGACGAGTTCTATAATCTCAACGGTATACTACGTTGAAGACTAGACAGTTCCTAGATCTTGATGAAGATGTTTCCCTCTGTCATAGTGTGGACGAGTTCTACAATCTCAACGGTATACTATGTTGAAGACCAGACAGTTCCTAGATCTTGATGTTTTCCTCCGTCATAGTGTGGACGAGTTCTACAATATCAACGGTATACTACGTTTAAGACCAGACAGTTCCTAGATCTTGATAATTTTCCTCTGTCATAATGTGGACGAGTTCTACAATCTCAACGGTGTACTACGTTGAAGACCAGACAGTTCCCAAATCTCGACAAAAGTTAGACTTCCCCAGCGGAATCTTCTACAACAACAGGTATGCAAGCTCTCGCTAAGGAATCTCTTATGCGATCGACGCTCCAACAGATGGCATTTGTAAGCCCATCCTCCTGCCAACAATCTCCGAATGGCATCTATAAGCCCATTCCCGACATCACAAGGTTGATACCACTTCATGCGAGTGCAAATTTTTGGGCACTCTAGTGTTCAATCATCTTCCACCTTTGGATCACGAAAGGCACGAAAGCCAATCTACATCCTCGGGTTTAAGAAGATTGAACAGGGGCAGCTATTGTACCCCAAAATTTTCCCTCTCATATTTCTCAAAACATTGCAAGAAAAATCTCCAAGTGGCTCAAGATTGCTCAAGAGTTGGACAGTCAAGCTATCTCCTAAGGCAGTCAACCCCGAATTAGGGTTTTGTAATGCATCTAGATCCTTGCGTCCAAATAACCTCAAGTTCTCCCCATTGTCCTAATATGTTCTCAAGGTCATCCATGTCAAATTTCAAGCCTTGTAGAGGAAGTTTGGTCAATCAATTGCTCAAAGGGTCCAAAAATCGATTGTGCTAGGGCAAAAGTCAACTGTGAACTACAAATAGTCAAACTTCAAGATTTTTTGTCAACATTCTCATTTTGAAGGATATTTCATCATTTGATCAAGGGTTGATCATGATTAACCAAGGATTGCTCAAAATTCATCAAGACTCAAAAGTTGCTAAATTAGGGTTTTGTAGGAAAAGTCAACTCAACTTTGACCAAGCATAACTTTCTCATACTTTATGCGAAATGACTCATCCAAAGCTCATTTTTAATAGGATGAAATTTCCTACAATACATCTTCATACCACAAGATCAGAAAATGCACTCGCAAGAAGTTATAAATTTGGACATTATATGTCATTTTTGAAAGTCAACAAAAACACCTTTTTTTACAAAGCTTATAACTTGAGCATGGAATATAAAAATGAGATAAGACCAAAAAGGACGGTTAGAGGACATCTCAAGCATTCTAGAAAGTCCAAGAACACCTCCAAAAGTTCAAAATTGAAGAAGTTATGCATTGTTGAACTTGGGCATTTTTGCAAAATTGCCAAAAGTCAACTATCCCCAAAACTTCAAATTTTGTCAAATGGGCCCATTCTTTTCCACTTGATTTGAACTTGCCACATTGCACACGTGTCCTAGCTTCAGCCTTGTGTCCATTTATCTATTTTATTATTTGATTTGATTTTTTATTGAATTATTTCATTTTAAATCAAATTAAATCAAATAAAATCCAAATATTGATTACTTGATCTCTTTTTGGCTATTTCAGGACTGAATCATCATCATCAAGGGTATCAAACTCGTATCAAGCATTCCATGTGCAAAAAGATTGATTTTTGACAATTTTGGAAGGTTTAATAATGGTGAATCAAATCTCATGGCATTGATGTGGAAAGATTCAATGCACAATTGTTAACCTAATGCATTCTATCATACATAAGGAGGCTAGAGGGCACGAAAACAGGGCTAGAGGCTGCAAGAACCAACCAAACAAAACTTGAAAAAAGTGGTGAAAAGTGTGAAACCAAAATCCTACTTTGAGGCGTTTTCAGAAGCAAAGCTTGATACCAATCGATTGCTGGGTGTCTACTCAACCTTCTGGGATCCAAAGCAAGCTCTCATACACACCAAAACATGTTGTAAGTGTCACGTATCTCAGCCCTGTATTCGAAATCATAGCTCTCAATTCTTGCATCTTTCTGGAAAATCATTGGTATATTTGTGACTCTCATGAGATTTCTAAGCTTTTGGCAATATTTGATTTCATTTATATGGATTGTAATCTCATAATAGCATGGCTAGGATTTCGTGTTAGATTTTAGGGATTTGCATTTCAGGTGAAATTGAATCTCGTGATGGACAAGGTTGCACTCAGGAGAGGGAAACAAACCTAACCATGCCTTTGGGGGTCGTTTTTAGGGCCTGGAATTAATTTTGGGATCGACCTGCGCATTTAGCTGCGGATCTAAATCCGCAGGTAAATTTACAGGGGCTGGAGGTAGGGGACGAAGAGGTGGCAATCCCCCTGTGGCTGATTCAAATACGCGCGCCTTTTTTTTTCTGGCATATTAATCCATTATCTCTTATTATTATTATTACTTAATATATTAACAAATAGAACGAAGTGGCTGAGTGGTAAACGCTTGCATCCAACACCCAACAGGACCTGGGTTCGAATCCCAGGTCCTCCAAATTGCTCTTTGTATTTTTTCTTCAGGTATTCTCATGCAAATCCAAGCGCATAGCCCACCATACTCCCTCTTATTATTTTCCGCATTTAAATTTCAAAGGGTTGCTTTTGGCGATGTAAATACCCGACGCCTTGTAATTTAATTTCCGCAATTTATTTTCCACAAAATATAACTGTTAGATGTTTGATAATAGGGATGCATGACAAGAATGAATGTTTAACCTAAAATCAACTTAGATAACCCTTAACTTGTACAAAGATGAAACTAACTGAAAACGACACACTCGCACATGCGCACTCCTAAGGTACACCCTACTTGGTTACCTCCATACGCGGTCATTGATTATAGGTAGTTTTAGAGGTCGCCCTCTTATCCAAAGATCATAGTCGCCTCGAAACGGTTGCCTCGGATATTGTTGCCTCAAAACAAATGATCTAAGACATAAGGGTTACCGTTAAGGCGTCCTAACATTGCTTTGGTGACCGCACATCCCTAAATTCGAATTGACCCTTAAACTCCAACGACGATGCTACCTACTCATCAATAGTAGGATAGCATTGTCTAAAGGAAGATAGCATAGAACGATTCCTTTTTCGAGTAGGTAGATGGTTCTTAGATACTTGCTCTTTCAAAACAAAACAAAATTTTCACACTTACACTCCTTTTCAAACAAAGACTTTTTCAAACCCACAAGCACAAAGAAAGCAATTTTGAAAACAATATGAGCAAGTACCTAAGAGCCCGTGGATAACTACGGATAGAAAGGGTGCTAACACCTTCCCTTTCTATAATCTACCCCCCGAACCCGAGAAATATCTCGAAAAAGGAATTTTTCTGTGCTTTTTTCCTTTCCTTGTTGGATAAAATAAAAGTCGGTGGCGACTCTTGCTTACCGCGACATTTTGCAAAAACAAACGCAAAACGCAAACCAGTATTCCAAAAAACAGTCAGTTATTCCCACCGTATCACAGAACTGGCGACTTTGCTGGGGACGCTTAATAAGTGGGGTGTACCTTAGGAATAGTTCATAATGTTTTCAATTGCTTGCTTTGTATGCTTTATATTTGTGGGCTTGTATCGGAATTACTATAGATCCTAACCCGGATCTGGGGATACCCTTTAGGTAAGTAGCAATAAACTGTGAGGGAACTATACGGTGTAGACCGATACGGTTGAAGCAATAGCTACGTTGGTGTGGCACTTTAGTATGTACTGATATCCCTTGTGGAGCAACGAGGAGAATATGGGTCTGCTAAGGGGTCATTAAGCACCAACTGACCTTAGAACCTTTAAATTGACCAACTTGGCCATAGAACAGTAGCAGTATGCTACACTCATTGAGTCTAAACTCTCGCGATGATTCCGGTCGCAAGAAAAGGTTGCTAAACTGGAATTATGACCGATTGAGGGTAGTTAGTGATATTGAGATCCTCTAGAACCCGGTTACTATTTTTAGGACAGGTTTGAACCAACTGAACTGAAAGAGGGTAGTACCTAGACTCCTTGCCAGCCTGAAATCTAAGGGCTCTCTGTGTGACTTGTGTGCCTTTACCATGTTTTCTATTTGTGGATACATGTGGTGTGTTTTCTATCATGACATCGTGACATCATAACATTGCATACATCTTGCATTGGACTAACCTATTTCAAAGACATGAGGGATTCATCTTTGTTCTGTTTTGTAGGTCATGGCACCTATGCGTAGGAACACCATCCGAATCAACTTTGTCCAGGTTCCCACTATGCTTAAAGAGTTGGTTGCAAAGATGTCAGATACTACTTCCTTTATCAGAAAACTCCCAAGACATGCGTCAGAATGAAGCTGTAACGCAGGTTGAAACAGAACAAAAACAAAGAAGAGTAGACGCGACTAAACTTCCGGACAGATGTGCCAGGGCAAAACTAGGCTTTAAGAAGGGTAAGATAAAACTCAAACCACAGAGCATAAGTGAAACTAAGCTCTGGAAAAGAAAACGTACACGGGTGAGGAGACGAAACTCGGAGCTCGACCCAAAGCAAAAGTGGCTAGAGTGCGCGATTCTAAGAGCACTTGCTAATCTCAACTAAGATAGACAGTATGAAGGAACTGAAAGAATATAAAAAATGAGGAATAAAAGCGAGACGAAACTCGACTCAAAAACCAGTTAGACGAAACTAAACCAGATGAGTACCAGGACGTAACTAGATTTCACGCACGGGTAACGAGGTGAAACTCGACCCAAAGCAAAGTGATGAGAGTGCATGTTTCTCAAAACACTTGCTGGTCTCAGATTAATGGATAAATAGTGACGAAAACTGATAGAAGCATCCAAGGAACAAAGGAGACTGATCTCAAACTAGGGACGCAGTACGAACACTGCACTCGATAAACGAACACCTTCAAAGGGTCCAAGGTATGAAAGTAAAGACGAGACGAAACTCGACTCAATAACTAGTTAGGCAAAACTAAGCTAGATGAGTACCATGACGAAAATAGATTTCATGCACAGGCGAAGAGACGAAACTCGACCCAAAGCGAGGAGATTAGGGCGTACACCTAATAAACCTGCTGAAAGCGAATATCAGGACGAAACTGGTATTCGCAAGGTGCATCAATGGACAATGGAATGAACCGGAGAGGGTAGTGAAGACTAAACCTGAGAAGACCGTGCCAGGGCGAAACCGAGCTATAGTCAAGAGTAGACACTCAAACAAACAAATGGCTAACATCAAAAAGGATATTGGTATGGGGGGGAACTGAGATAATGAGGACGAAGACCTCGTTGGGGATTTAATTCGAAGTATTTGCAAAATCATTGGGGAAGACGGAAACAATAATGGCTTATGTTCCGATGTATGTTTGAATTCTTTTTATATAGCACAATGCTCCATATAATGGAAATGCTACGCGTTTTGGTAGATGCAATATGTGATCGGTGGAAATAGAATTAACTGTTTAACGCTGGTTCGAGAAATGTCGCGGAAGCAAGAGTCGCCACCGTCTTTTATTTTCTCTAACATGGACAGGACAAAAGCACAGCAAAATTCCTTATGAGATAGTTTCTCGGTTCGGGAGGTAGATTTATAGAAAGGGAAGGTGTTAGCACCCTTTCTATCCATGGTTATCCATGGGCTCTTAGATACTTGCTCATTGTGTTTTCAAAATGTGTTTGCTTTTCAATTGTGAGTGAGTTTGAAAAAGTTTCGTTTAAAAATTTCAGATCGACTCTTGTATTAGTCCTCAAGAGTGTTTGAAAAATTGTTTTGAAAGCTTTTTTGAAAGTGTCGGTGTGAAAAGAGTTTTGATTTGTTTTTGAATAGAGCAAGTATCTACAAGTCATCCACCTACCCTAAGGAATTAGGATGTGTAAATGTCCTTAAGGTAGTGCCATCCCACCATTGAGAGGTAGGTAGCACCACCGTTGGAGGTGTTCGGGTCAATTAGTTTGTAGGGACAGTGTGGTCACCGGAGCAACAGTAGGACACCTTAGAAGCTACCCCTATGCCATAGATCATGGACATAAGGACTTACTAAAACGTCCTATACTCGACGACCACGTTTCGAGGGCAAGGCAACAGTGAGGCGTACCCTAAGAGTGGTGTGTGAATTTGTGTGTTGTTTTCAGTTATGTTTTATCTTTGATCATTGTATCGTGAGCTACGTTTTGCTTTTATTTGGGCCATTCATTCTTTCATGCAAAGTTTAATAGTTTAAGAGTGCGGAAATTTAAATGCGGAAGGTAAAATCCTACGCTATTACAAGGCGCGGGTCTATACATCACCAAATTAACAAAGACCCGTTTTTTTAATAAAATGCGGAAAGTAAATAAATTCCTAATGACTATTACACGGCTTGAACAATTACATGATATTTGCAAAGGAAGTAAATAAGTATAAATGCGCGAAAAGAAATTAGAATCGAATGTTCGAGGGCGTTGGACCCTTTAAAGATTAAATTGAAATTAAAAGTTAATTAATTATTAAATTAAGAAAAGAAATTGTTTTTTATGTTTTTTTTTTTGTATTTAATGAAAATAAAGAAAATTAATTAAAATTAGAAGTTAAATAAAACCCTAGTTCTAAGGTGTTTTAATTATTTATGAAAGATATTCAAGTTTAACCTAATTTACCCTAATTAATTAATTACATGTTTATTTACAAAATTAATTAATAATTAATAATAATGATAATAAGAAAAAAATTATTTATTAAGAAAAAGGATAAAAATGCTAAAAACCCTAATTTCTATATATTTTAGTTATTTAAGAAAAGATTAAAATTGGAAACCTAATTTTACTAAATTAATGGTTTAAAGATTTATTTACAAAAATATTAATGAATTAAATATTAAATAAACATATTTTTAGTTTTGATTTTTCTGGTTTTATTATGAAAATTATTTTTGTGAATTAAATAAAACAAAAAAAATAATTAAAATAAAAAGAAGAAAAGAAAAGGAAATTAGAAAATATGATGCAAACCATGGGGTGTCTGGCCCTTTTGGAGGTGTATTGGAAGCAGTTTGGCCCAACATAACAAGCCTTTTTTTTACTTTCAGTGATCACGTGGGGAGCAGTTGACTAACGCGTATGGTAGTCTCCATGTTTTGGCCATCAGATTGAAGCCTCTGGACACTTGGCAGGCACAAGCATATGCGCATATGGTGGACCACTGGAGAGGAATTGCATAGGAACACGCTATAACCAAAATTATGAATAATATGGGGGGACCTGGGAATCGAACCCAGGTCCCAGTACCTGCATGACAACTCACCAACTAGTTGAACTAACGCGTTTCTTTGTTAGTATAATGGAACATAAATAATATACATGAAAAATTAACATTATGCTGAATCACTCAAAAAAACGCGCCAATGTTCAAATCCTCCAACCATGTCCAGACACGCATGCATCGTCTTCATCTTTTTCCTGTAAATAAAAGCAAATAGGGGGTTTTAAACCCCCACAAAAACATATGCCAGAAAATAGCGATTAGCACATAGATAAACATAAAAAGGGCGCGAGGTAATGGTTGTGTTCGTATGAAGCTTCTGAGTTTAATGGCATAAGTCTTGAGATCCAATTTTTCCATATGAAGGAAACCCCAATTTAGAGCTTCTGAAACCCTAAGCTTCAACCATGGCAGATTTCGTTTTAGGCGATATTAGGACAATTAAACTATGCCAAAAGTTTCAGCATATCATTGTTAGTAAGAATCAACAGTTAAAATACATGAACAATGCATGAAAATTGAAACACGATTATGGACAATTTTATGAAAAGTGCAATCCGTTTTTACCAATTCTGGGAGTCTATGGACCTGTTCTTGATTGCAATCGCCTCCTAGTAGTGTCAGGAGTGTATTAGAATACTTTTCAAGCCTTGAATCGTCCTTTAATTAGGATTTCAGTGTTTAACTTTTTGTGAAAAAATGCACTTTTGTTCTTGATGTTTCTGCGCAGCTTTTGTGTCTAATGCCTTAGGTTTCAATTGTCCATATGTATGTGGATGGAATTAGGTTAAAAAACCAGCCCAAAGTCCATTGATTTAATGATTCAATATTTGATTTCCAATCCAATCTTTTTCAATCTTTTTCATGCCAATCATGCCAAATTTGGATGATTTTGTCCTTGTTGATTGGTACACGGGATATTGAGCTCATAATGGACATATTTGCTACATAAAAAGATTTAAAAAACATGATTTAGTATTTTTCTCATAATTAATTTTAATTGAATGAATTAATAAGATTAAAAATTCAACTAATTAATTAAAAATAAGAAAATAACTCCCTTTTAGCTTAATGGGTCGTGCATAGCCTTTGGGTAATGATTCATGGAAGAAATTGAGGCCCATTAGCATTTTTGAAGCCTTTTGTGCAAAGTTGACTTTTCAAAATTCCCAAAAATTTCCCAACTTCTACAAGGCATATCTTGCTCAATTTTTAAGCTTTGATCATGTTCTTGGACATTTTGGAAAGGTCTTGAAGTCCTCTAACCAATGACTTTGGTCCCATGTCATTTTTATTTACCAATATCAAGTTATGGTCTTTGACTTAAAGTGCCTTTTTGTTGACTTTTGAAAATGACCTATAATGTTGAAATTGATAACTTTTTGTGAGAGCATTTCTTGGACTTGAAGTGTGAAGATGAGTTGTAGGAAATGTCATTATCTTCAAAATGAGCTTTGCAGTTGACTTTTTCAGCTGTCCAAAAATAGAAACTTTTGCATCTTGAGACTTTTTGAGCCATGCTTTGAGAATCATGATCAAGAATTGATCAAATGATGATTGTGGCTTCAAAATGATATGTTGACCCAAAATTTTGACTTTTGACTGTCAAATGACCATTTTGCCCCTGCAGTTGACTGTGAAGCAATTAGGGTTTTTTACTGTGCCATTTGATGCTGTGAGTCTTGAAACTTGGCATATGGATGCTTGACAATGTATGTAGGCATGTGGGACTTGTTTGGACCCTTGGAAACTTCAATTTCTTTGCCAGAACCAAAACCCTAATTTTTTACTGTTAGGAGGCAATTGGACTGTGCAACCCTTGGGAGATTTTGAAGCATGATCTTAGCAAACCTTGAAGAATATGGGAGGGCAAATTTTGGGGTACAACAGTTGCCCCTGTTCAATCTTCTTAAACCCGAGGGTGTAGATTGGCTGGCGTGCTTTTCGTAATCCGAAGGTGGAAGATGATTGAACACTAGAGTGCCCAGAAATTTGCACTCACATAGTAGAATGTCAGCAGCGTGATGATGGGAATGGGCTTACAAATGCCATTTGGAGACTGTGGGGTAGGAAGATAGGCTTATAGATTCCATATGGAGACTGTTGGTATGTGGAGAGATGGGCTTATAGATTCCATCGGGAGGTCGTCGATCGCATAAGAGATTCCTTAGCGAGAACTTGCGTACCTGAGAAAGAAAATAATTACCCGGCCTTTTACAGGAGTTGACCTTCAAACTCTTTATGTAGATGTGCCCTGGATGGATACAGGTATCGAATCTTTAAGCTCTTCAGACGTGCCCTGGCGAGATACAGGAATCGAGTCTGGAGAACACAGTCGTCAATAGATACACCCTGGCAGGATACAGGAATCGGATCTTCGAACTCTTCAGGCGTGCCCTGGTGAGATACCGGAATCGAGTCTGGTAATGTTGGTCGTCAACAGATACACCCTGGCAAGATACAGGAATCGGATCTTCAAACCCTTCAGACGTGCCCTGGCGAGATACAGGAATCGAGTCTGGTAATGTTGGTCGTTAACAGATACACCCTGGCGAGATACAGGAATCGGATCTTCAAACCCTTCAGACGTGCCCTGGCGATATACAGGAATCGAGTCTGGTAATGTTAGTCGTCAACGGATACACCCTGGCAAGATACAGGAATCGGATCCTCAAACTCTTCAGACGTGCCCTGGCGAGATACAGGAATCGAGTCTGGTAATGTTGGTCGTTAACAGATACACCCTAGCAAGATACAGGAATCGGATCTTCAAACCCTTCAGACGTGCCCTGGCGAGATACAGGAATCGAGTCTGGTAATGTTGGTCGTCAACAGATACACCCTGGAGAGATACAGGAATTGGATCTTCAAACCCTTCAGACGTGCCCTGGCGAGATATAGGAATCGAGTCTGGTAACGTTAGTCGTCAACAGATACACCCTGGCAAGATACAGGAATCGGATCCTCAAACTCTTCAGACGTGCCCTGGTGAGATACAGGAATCGAGTCTGGTAATGTTGGTCGTCAACAGATACACCCTGACAAAATACAGGAATCGGATCTTCAAACCCTTCAGACGTGCCCTGGCGAGATACAAGAATCGAGTCTGGTAATGTTGGTCGTCAACAGATACACCCTGGCAAGATACAGGAATCGGATCTTTAGTTGCGACCGTTGATAGCAATTATCTTTGTATTAACCTTTGTCCTGAAAAGACAAAACGTTAGTTGTATGCGATGTCATGACATGACATGCGAGATGTTCTCAGAATGAATGAGATTGTATGTTCATGATGCGTATATGCATGCAATAGTGTATGAAAATGCGATGTTTACGAATGTATGTTTTTGTCTAGGAAAGTAAATCCTTGACGGGTGCCGGGAAATTAAATCCTGGGCTGATGTTTGAGGAGAAGAGTTTCGTTGTTTCCGCTGGGGATGATAGTAGTTGCAAGAATACCGGTAGGAGAAGATGACTCCGTTGGGGAATAAACCTGGCAAATATATTACTCTGCAGGGAGATAACTCTATGGGGAAAGAGGCACTTTGCTGAGATGTTTGATGATAACTCGGCTGGGGATACCGTTGTTGAGTTATGTTGAAGGAATTGATGAACTCCGCTGGGGGATAGGAAGACTTTGTCGGGGACGATCTTTCCGTGGTTATTGGCTGAGGATAACCCAGTTATATCCTGGTGGGGAAATAACCTTTGAATAAAGCTGGGGGACGCGTTCGTGCCCTGCGGGTGACAAGCTTCCAGAATCTACTGGGGATAAGCTTCAAGACCTGCTGGGGAGATGGATTCCACTTTCCTGGGGAAACTTTTTGGACTGGACTCTCCTGGGGAAATCCTTTGAGGTTGCACTGGGGAATTTTTGAACTGTACGGGGGAAGTGGCTCCACTGAATGTCTGGTATACCGCCGGGGAACAATCTTAGACCAAGACTGTCGGGGATGCTTGTTAAGAATATTTGTATATTGCGCTGAGGAGTGTTGAGATCTGCTGGGGATACCCAACTTCCTTAAGGCTGACAGTATAACTTTGCTTGGGGAGAGTATGTTGGCTTGCTGGCTCACTCTCTGGGGAGTTAAGATATATTGGTTATGTTCTTCAGCTGAACTTACCTTGGTACCTTGGTGGACAGAGCAATTAGATTGCTTAGACAACTCATTATTGCCCCTGTTTCTGATGTTACCTGTAATTAATCCTTTGTTTCGCATGCAAATATTTATGAGTTAGCAATTAGCGTCAAATGCATATATCACAAATTGAACCTTGGACGTTCTTCGCAAAACAAAACAGAAAAAGGAAAAACAATTGGCAATTTGTCTGAAAAGTGAATTTATATTGATTTTTGAATTTGCCTGTAAATAGGCGTTTTATGTACAAGAGGCTGACGTCCTAGTAAGAGAACGCCGCCGAACAACAGAGTTTATACAATTTTGTACAAAGAGAAAACAAAACAGCTATGTGAAGAGAATAATCCCACTGGGTTCCAACTCTGCTATCACCTTTATGTCTTCCAGCGTCTCATCACTTTGCTGCTCAGTTGACGATGAAGCTGATTGATCGATGTCGTTTGAACCTGATAGTTGATACCGGATTCTAGATGCAAGGTGATCCAATGAGACATAGTATTATGCTTTAATCCCTAACTTTTTCCTGGACCGCCCTTTCGGGTTTTCAGTCCACCGGGATATCCATTTTTGCCCAAGCCGCCTTTTCAAGTTTTCGACTTGTCGGGTGTACAGATTTTTCATTTCATCCATCATTTTGCCCGAACCCTTTTAGTTCGCCGGGAAGCCCTAATTTTTGCCTAGGTATGTCAACCTAGCGGGTCTTGTATCATGCGTAGTATCTTTTTACTATGTCTGCATTGGCGGGGTGAGGAAGGTTGTCACCGTCCATGGTAGTTAGAATCATGGCTCCTCCTGAGAACACATGTTTAACCACAAATGGTCCTTCGTACGTGGGGGTCCATTTTCCCATGGGATCACTTTGAGGAAGGATGATGCGCTTGATTACCAGGTCCCCAACTTGATACTCTTGTGGTCTGACCTTCTTGTTAAATGCCCTGATCATCCGTTTTTGGTACGTTTGACCATGACATATAGCAGCGAGTCTCTTTTCGTCAATTAGGTTTAACTGATCAAGTCGAGTCTGGATCCAATCATCTTCGCTCAGGTCTGCATCCTTCATTATCCGGAGAGAGGGTATCTGCACTTCAATCGGTAAGACTGCCTCCATGCCGTAGACCAAGGAAAAAGGAGTTGCCCCGGTTGACATCCTTGCTGAGGTACGGTACCCGTGAAGAGCAAACGGTAACATCTCGTGCCAATCTTTGTAAGTCACTGTCATCTTCTGCACAATCTTCTTGATATTCTTATTCGCTGCTTCTACAGCCCCATTCATCTTCGATCGGTAAGGAGAAGAGTTGTGGTGCTGTATCTTGAATTGCTCGCAGAGCTCAGTGATCATCTTGTTATTGAGATTGGTGTCGTTGTCTGTAATGATCCTTTCCGGGACGCCGTATCGACAGATCAGGTTATGCCGAATGAACCGTGCCACGACATTCTTGGTTACTGTAGCGTAGGAAGCCGCTTCAACCCACTTCGTGAAGTAATCAATCGCAACCAGGATGAAGCGATGCCCATTGGATGCCGTAGGTTTAATCTCGCCGATCATATCTATGCCCCACATTGCAAAAGGCCAAGGTGCAGTCAGGACGTTCAGAGGAACTGGAGGAACGTGCACCTTATCAGCATATATCTGGCACTTATGACATATCCGAGAATGTTGGTAACAATAAACTTCCATAGTGGACCAGAAATACCCTGCCCGAAGGATCTTCTTTGCCATGGTGTGTCCACTGGAATGCGTTCCGAAGCACTACGCCAAAAACTGCTTTTTGCAGCGCCTCTACTAAAGCGCTTATTGAAAAAGCGCTGCCATAGCCTTCACAAAAAACAAAATTTAAAAAAAGGGAAACCTACGAAGGCGCTTTTTTAAAAGCGCTGGCATAGGTGGGGGATACGAAAGCGCTTTTTACATTAAAAGCGCTATGGTAGGTCAAATAAAAATATTAATAAAAACGAAATAATAGGGTTATGAAGGCGCTTTTTAAAAAGCGCTGTGGAAGATTGGCCTTTGAAAGCGCTTTCAAAAGCGCTGGCATAGCTGGACCTATGAAAGCGCTTTTACCCTAAAAAGCGTTGGTAAAAGCCCCCCTATGAAAGCGCTTTCAAAAGCGCTGTTATAGCTTATATTATTTTTAATTTAATAAATTAAAACATCAAAATAACATTATTCATTCTTTTCTCTTCTTCAAACGCACAGTACAATAGCTCTTCTTCTCTTCCACAAACACGATTTCGTAGAAAACCCTAACCCCAACCTTCTTCCTCCGTCTTCGTCCGTCCTCCGGCCGTCGTCGCAAGTCTTCGTCTTCCTCCGTGAAACTGTCTCTGTCTTCGTCCGTCCTCACTGTCGTCGCAAGTCTTCGTCTTCCTCCGTGAAACTGTCTTCGTCTTCGTCTACTTCCTCAAAGAATACAGAGTAAGTTCATTTACTCAGATTTTTTGTTAATGCAACTATTAGAACTAGGTACTGAAAGTAGCTATTGTTTTTTTTTTTGTTCTATTAAAATGTATATTGTCTGGTGTTGGAAGGGAGAACACTGTTGAACATTGTGTTCATTCTCATCATTGATAAACTTCATCTAGGTTCAGTTTTATCATATTTCAAATTATGGTTCATTGGTTATTTGTTTTTGTTTTTGTTTTCTTCAAGAACACAAGTTCAATAGCATAAGCACAATGCCTTTAATTGATCGTAGCTGATGGAATTTAGAACAATGCTTGTTTTTTCTGTTAGTCTAGAGAACCTAACAAATATCAATTTACATAGGATTTAATTTATCAATGCCTTTGACAACAAAGCAAACAGGATAATCAAGAGATGCAAGTATACTGTATACAATTTCATAAACAAAGAGTCTGAAGTTTGCAATCACTAACCTTGCTTTCTCTAATTTTTCAACCACATCACGCATAGCATGGATGATAATTTTCTTCACCTGATACCAAAGAAGCAGCCATCAGGAAAAAAAACAGTACACAAAATCCCAATAAGAAACTGTTAACAATATGATATGAAATAGGAGAATAGAATTGAAATAGGTTGATGATCAAGATTTTAAACATTCAACAAGGATTGAAACAATCAATTTAGAAGTTAGAACCTTACTAGTATTACTGATTTGTAAGCATACTCACTTGCCCTCGAATGTGTGAGAATATATATACGAAAAGAATCTTACATTACTCTACTATTAATGTTAGAATATCTTAGTTTATCTCATAGGATCAGTTTCTTACATTGGGGTATTTGTTTTCTACAGTTTGGCTACAACCTTCAGTTTTAATTCATAGGATCAAGTTCATTGTATTTGTTTTCAACAGTTTTACTATTTGTTTTTTACAATTTGGCTACAACAAAATTCTATTTAAGATCAGGATCATTGGGGTGAGTAAGATTGCAAAATAATAAGATTTTAAGATATAGATTGAGATCTTGACAACCTTGATTAAAACACTTTTCTGTATAGAACGGTCCCTCAAGACAGTTAACTAAATCGATTCAATATAACTAGCTTATCTCCCTCAATGCTCAGTCTAGCTCAATAAATATTAACCTTTTTATATTGATATCTTTATTTTCTTTTGTGGTAGATTTCTTACTGGAAACCTTCTCACTGGACCAATACCGCCTACTTGGAGGAAGAATACCTACGTGTGAGTTATCTTAGAATTTTTTGTTATAAGTGAATGTTGGTCTAAGGTTATTTCACGCACTTTTGTATCATCGACATGACTATAGTGTAGACTAATGTAGTTTTACGTACGACGCTCATTCTCCGCGTTTCTTAGAGTTCGAAACATCTGAGAGGTAACTTTCTCCGATTGAAGAAATTCGAACTGTCCTTGATCGTAGTGTACGCGGGACGCTCTCAACATTTTCAAAGGTTTCTATCCTATTCTTGAACTGACTTGAATAACTGATTGTTTTTACTTTTAGTTTCCGGCTCAGTGTGAATTTCTAATGATTATAGTTGAGTGGAATTCATGAGCTGCGGTTGTGTTTTTGTTTATATTTAGACTGTTATGGCAGTATAGGGCTGTATATGGCAGTATGGCAGTATTGATAGCATTGAAACGAGCACGTTTCAGGGATTCATCAAACATCAATGAAAATCTTAAACACAATAAACCATGCAACACATTAGTTAGCGTGTAGATGTTAGAATTTAGGACTATAGGACTATACCAAAAATATCTGACGGGATTTTTCCGTTGCTAAATCTTTCGGTTGCTTCTCCTCCGATGAAATCTTTACCGTAAGGTTTGAAATCCGACTTCACTATTGTTTGAATATAATTGTTATTACATGTATCCAAGACTGAATCACTAGTATCCGACTTCACTAGTTAGTAATTAGTTATGAGTTGTTTAGCACATGCTTAAGGTGAGGCAAGAATAACTATGAATTTGATTACCTGATATGTTGAATTTCTTTACAGGTAATTAATTATTATTTTGCTATAGTTGCGTGACTAATTAGTTGCTATAGTCAAACCATGGATAAAAAATGGATGACTGCCAATCGATTGTCGAAAGAGTATGAGGATGGGGTATCAGAATTCGTTAAGTTTGCCGTTGCGCACGCCAGAGAACCCAATGGAATGATATGTCCTTGCTTGAGATGCTGTTATGGGAGACGGGTTGACGCGGTTCAGTTGGAATCGCATTTACTGATGCATGGAATTGATAGAAGTTATGCATGTTGGAATTTGCATGGTGAGAAAAGTAGCGGGAATGTTGAATCGAGTTATAATACGACGTATGCTTCAAATGAGGATTTCGCAGACGCATACGATTATGATCGAGTCGAAGAGATTGCAGAAGCGCTTGAAGAAGATCTTGAGGATTGTCCCAAAATGTTCGAGAGGTTGGTAAGCGATGCAGAGAAACCGTTGTATGATGGTTGTACAAAATTCACAAGATTGTCTGCGGTGTTAAAGTTGTACAACTTAAAGGCGTACAACGGATGGTCGGATAAAAGTTTCACACAGTTATTAGCCCTCGTGAAAGAAATGCTACCAGAGGATAATGTTCTTCCCAATCGAACGTATGAGGCCAAAAAGATGTTGTCCTCTATTGGCATGAGCTATGAAAAGATACATGCATGTCCAAAAGATTGCATTTTATTTCGAAATGAGTACGCAGTGTTAAATGAGTGTCCTAAATGCGGTGCCCCTCGATATAAGGAAAAGTTGTCTCCGGAAAAGGTGTTATGGTATTTTCCTATAATTCCGAGATTTAGGCGCATGTATCGTAGTGAGACCGATTCAAGACACTTGACTTGGCATGCAGATGAAAGAATTATTGATGGGAAGTTGCGACATCCGGCAGACTCACCACAGTGGACGAAAGTTGATATTGATTATCCTGAATTTGGAAAAGAAGCAAGAAATCTTCGCTTGTCGTTGTCTACTGATGGAATGAACCCGCATGGTATTCAAAGTATCTCGCATAGCACCTGGCCTGTGATTCTTATGATATATAACCTACCTCCGTGGCTATGTATGAAGCGTAAGTACATGATGCTATCTATGTTAATTTCTGGGCCCAAACAACCAGGGAATGACATAGACGTGTACTTGGCACCCTTAGTCGAAGATTTGAAGTTTTTGTGGGAGACCGGTGTGGAGGTTTACGATGGGTATAGGAAAGAAAGTTTCAACTTGAGGGCGATGTTGTTTGGAACAATTAATGATTTTCCGGCGTACGGAAATCTATCAGGGTACAACATTAAGGGTCAAAAAGCGTGTCCTGTTTGTGAAGATGAAACCGATACGATGCGATTGAACTTTTGTCAGAAGAATGTTTTTCTCGGTCATCGTAGATTCTTAAATTCTAATCATCACTATCGTGGGTGGAGAAAGGCATTCAATGGAGAGGCAGAACACGGTAGAGCTCCACATATGTTGACAGGTGATCAGATTTTTGAAAAGGTGAAAGATGTGAGTACTGAGTTTGGCAAGCCTTTTGCACATAGACTTGTCACGAGTGGGTGGAAGAAGAGGTCGATTTTTTTTGAACTTCCATATTGGAAGTCGTTGTACGTAAGACATTTCCTCGATGTTATGCATATTGAAAAAAATGTATTTGATAGTGTTATTGGTACGTTACTCAATATACAAGGAAAGTCTAAGGATGGCATTAACATAAGGAAGGACATGTTAAACATGGGAATTAGAACTGAATTGGCACCCGTGACGAAAGGAAGACGCACATATCTACCACCTGCTGTTTACACTCTATCTAGAAAGGAGAAGAAAATATTGTGTAAGTTCCTCAGTGAAGTTAAAGTTCCAGAAGGCTACTCATCAGATATTAGAAGACTTGTGTCAATGAAAGACCTAAAGTTAAAGAGTTTAAAGACTCATGATTGCCATGTTATAATGGAACATTTTCTACCAATAGGTATACGTTCTATTCTGCCAGAAAAAGTAAGGAGCGCAATAACTAAGTTGTGTTTTTTCTTCAAGTCAATTTGCAGCAAGGTGATCGATCCTGCGATCTTACCAACATTGCAAAAAGAGGTGGTTGTTACTTTATGTGAGCTTGAAATGTATTTTCCTCCCTCGTTTTTTGACATAATGGTTCATCTAGTCGTTCATCTTGTCAAAGAGACACAGTTGTGCGGACCAGCTTATATGAGATGGATGTACCCTGCTGAACGTTATATGAAAATTTTAAAAGGGTACGTGAAAAACCGAAGTCGACCGGAGGGTTGTATTGCGGAACGATACGTTGTTGAAGAAGCGGTTGAGTTTTGCACTGAATATCTGTCAAATGTTCAATCAATTGGACTCCCCAAATCTCATATTGTCGAGAAAAAAGAAGGAAAAAGACTAATTGGAAATAAAGTTGTGACAGTGTCAATGGTCGAACGGGATCAGGTGCATTTGTATGTTCTGCACAATGAGATTGAGGTTGAGCCGTATGCTGAAATGCACAAGGGTGTTCTTCGAGGTTTAAATCTGAATAGAAATGAGAATTGGATAGTACGAGAGCACAATCGAAGTTTCATACCATGGTTTAAGGAACAAATTTATTCAAAGTATCGTTCGGATCCTGCTTCAGTAACAGAAAGGTTGAGATGTTTAGCATAAGGTCCAAGTATGATTGTGTTTTCTTATAGCGCATACGCAATTAATGGATACACATTTTATACCAAAGAACAGGATGATAAAAGTACTATGCAGAATAGTGGTGTTACCTTGGTAGCTGAAGCGATGCACATATCAAGTGCGAATGACTTAAACCCGAAATTTGCAAATCTATCATATTTTGGGGTTATCGAGCGCATTTTGTTGTTTGATTACGGGAAGTTTCAGATTCCTGTATTTGATTGCAAGTGGGTTGAAAATAATAATGGCGTACGAATGGATAAGTCAGGATTTTTGCAAGTGGATCTCAATAGGGTGGGGTACAAAGATGAACCTTTTATTCTAGCCTCTCAGGCTAAACAAGTGTTCTATGTCAATGATCCGACAAGTACGAAATGGTCTATAGTGCTTTTGTCTAACAAAGTAATTGATGAAAACATTGGAGATCAAGGTGATATTGGCGTTGGCATTGAATCTTGTACAAGAAACGATCAAAATGAGAATGAACCTTGTACTAGAGATGATCATAATGAGGGTATTTGGATCAATCCAACCATCCGAGTTGTTAACAGAAGCGTAAAATATATTGCTACCAAGAAAAGAAAGAGACGTTAGTGAAAAAGGTATTATTATAATTATAGCCTAATATTGTAAGTAATATGTGAATAATGTTTTGAATTTTTGGCATATCTTTTAAACCGTTTTGAATTTTTGCGAATGTGACTAGTGTTTATTTAGTAGAACAATGTTTCCAGAGCTGATGGTGAGGTTTATTTCTTGCAAGTTTGGTTTTTTAGCATTTTATTCAATTTTGAGTTCCTTTAGTGCTATTCATATCTTTTTCGACTATCCATTTTCATGTAGTGTACTAATGTGCTTGTTTGACTTTTGTTACAGGTCTAATGGCTAGCAATGAAGAAAACCCGCAAGGAAACCAACAAGAAAACCCACCAGGAAACCAACAAGATCATGAAAACTCACAAGAATCAAATCATGCAGCGGATGATACTTCAGCAAATGATGTTGCACGAGGCATCACCATAATGCGCGAAATCATTCGTGCTAGAGATAAGGGAGTGATATATAATGTAGATTGGAATCATTCAAATCAAGTAGTTGAGGTTAATGCTTCAAAATTCACAAGCTACGTTGGTACACTTGTTCGTATGCATGTGCCAATCTCCATATCTAGATGGAATGAGAAACAATGTGAAGCATTGAAGCAAGGAAAAGAAATGTTTTGGGAAGATGTTAAGGTATGTATGTTATATGGTTTATATGGTTATATGTTTATAAGTTTATAAGTTTATATGGTGTATATGGTTTTTAAACTACTTATATGTTTATATGGTTTATATGGTTTTTAAATTACTTATATGTTTATATGGTTTATACGCAGCGGTCTTTTAACGTTCCAGATGAGCGTAAAGGCTTCGTACTTGGGTTGGCCGGGAAAAGATTTAGAGGGTGGAAAAATCTGTTGACGAACACCTATCTTAAGGATGACAAAGGAAAGTGGCTGGAAGAGTTCCCGGCCGGAAGGCCAGAAAAGTATAATCTTTTCATTAAACAAGAAGATTGGACTGAGTTTATTAGACAAAGAGATGACGAATTCCGGCAAAAGAGTTCCAAAAATAGTGAGAGAGCATCAAAGCCCGCGTATCCATACAAAAAAGGGCGTTTGGGATATGCACGCTTAGAGGAAAAAATTGTAAGTAATAAATAGAAATGATATGTTCTTATTAATTGTCTAAATGTGTTGTATTTGACGATCTAACCGTTTGTTTCTATGCGTAGTTAGAGGAGACGAAAAGTGATGAAACCTCACTTCCAGCACATTTGCTGTGGAAGAAAGCTCGTGTGGGCAAGAATCAAGCTGTTGATCCAAGTGTTCTAAGAATTTATGATGAATGCGTAAGTATAACATTGTGTCTTTAATTAAATCAAATTTTTATGACTATTTAATTGATTTTTTTATCTCCATTATTTTCAGGAGACATTGTCACAAACGGAGTCCACCGGTGACGACCAGGATACGAGGAGCGTACTTAGTAAAGCACTGAATGTTCCTGAGTATTCCGGTTGGGTGAGGGGTAAAGGTCATGGTGTGACTCCAACCTCTTTCTACCAGCATCCTCGGAAAAGAAATCCTACCAATGCAGAAGTGATGAATGTACTTATGGAATTACAAGCAAAAGTCAATGCATTGGAAAGAGATAAAGAGGTATTAATGAGGGAAAAGGGCAATGCGGCAATGGCGAAAGAAACTAGTGACAACGCTAGTATCAACCGTCAGAATAAATTTCCTGAGGTAATTATAAATATATTGATAAATCTCTATTGTTCAAGTTTCTCATTTTTATTCCACCTCTTTCTATTATTGAATTAAAAGTAATATGTATGCATATTGGTTTAGGGCATTTCATCTTGCCAACTATACGTAATGGCATCAGATTATCACCTTGTTGGCAAGGGAAAAGTGTACAACACTTTGGGAGATTTAATTCATAATACACCGATCCCGGCTGGACACCTGAGAGTATCAGTAGATTATCCTATTGATCCCGATGCGTTGGTACCGGTACCTGACGTGGCCTTGGATATAAGATCGGTGCGAGACGCAGTAGGGTCGTTTGTTGCATGGCCCTTGGACCTCATTTTCATTGATGATGAGGTATGTTTAAAACCGTTAATATGAATCATTTAGATTTCAAATGTCAATTCTGAACCGTTAAGTTAATTATTTTTTAATATTAGCCTCCTACAAAACCCGCTAATAAGGGTAAGGAGATTTTGCAGCAAGGCGGCGAGTCTATGGCATCAATTCCAGAGGTACACTTAAATTGTTTATTATATGATATGAATTTAAAACTGAACGATTTTATAATTTACCTAAGTTATATGATTGTTAGGTATCTACGAAAGTGTCACAACAAGTGACCCAGCCTGTTCGTAGCAGACCACCCCCGAAAAAGTCAATGCATAAGGGGGGAAGAGGCGGGGGAAGAGGCGTTTTTGTACCTCGATATCGGAATACACTTGGAGTACTTTTGGAAACCTCAGATTTGAAGTCAGGTGGTATTCGTCAAATCCTTATGGATGCAGATATCTTTGGTCTTGACTGCCAAGAAACGATAGGAATGGACGAAATGACTGAGATTATGACGCATGGTGAATTAGGCATCGGCAATGTTCACGCATACATCCGGTATTCCGATAAATATATCATTTAATTAGTTGAACAATTTATTTACACATTTCAATGAAAATAGTCTAATGTTTATATGTTTTTATTTAAGGTTGTTGTACGATAAAAAAATGCGCGAGACTGTATTGGCAAGACGCTTCCATTTCTTGTCTGCCCATATTGTCAGCGGAGCGACAATTGTCAGGGAACCGGGTTCAGTTAGGGAGTACTTAGTGAATCGATACACGGCCTACGTCGGCAACCCAGATAGCTTGTTTATTTTGCCGTATAACACTGTTCCAGTGGGGTGAGTTTTTCATTTATTCTAATATATCTTTGTTTATTTTGCGTAGAAACTTTTCTTCTAAACTGTTGCTTAAATTTTTAGAAAACACTGGTTGTTGTTGGCTATCGATCCGATTAAAGAAGTTGTGTACTTTCTGAATTCGGTAGACGGGGAATGGACTAACTATCCCGCTATGAAGGAAACTGTTGATCAGTAAGTGAGATCGTTCTAACTATTCGTGTATATTTATATATTTAATTATTTCTGTGAGATTGATCTAAATATATGTTTTTATTTTCTTAGATCAATACAAATATTTCGTAGTCAAAGGGACGCACAGGTACCCCGGAGTAAATCATCAAATATTACTTGGATCAAAGTGCAGGTACAAAATTAGTTGCTTATAATAATAGTTATGTTACTTGATAAAATTACACGACAACTATAAAATATATTCTGTTTTTCTATGCAGTGTCCGTTACAGAATAACGATGTAGATTGCGGATACTTTTGCTTGAGGTTTATGAAAGAAATCCTTCATAAAAATCAAGTAGAGATTCCAAGCACGGTATGGATTTATAACTTAGAATAATTTTGTATGATTTCTACATTTAATAACATCATGCATATACTGAAGTAATAATTTCTTATGTAGTACTTTGATGACCTCTATACTATGTCGTACACGAAAGTTCAAATGGAAGAAGTCAAAGAGGAAATATGTCAATTTTATGTTGAAAACAGATTATTCTGATGGGTATGAATAAAATATTATTGTACGTGTTAGTTTGATTGTGTTGGAGCCTTTAATATTGTTTGTTTAATTTACCGTGTTGTACATATTCATACTTTGCAGGATGACGACCGTGTCGGTGGAGCATTATTTTCGATGTAATTATATATGATTTAGTTACATATGTATATATATATGGTTACAAATTAACACGATACTTTGTATGTGATTTAGTTATGGTTACAAATGTATATATGGCTACAAATTTAGTTATATATGATTTAGTTACATATATATAGATAAGGATTGAATATTATATGGTATACCGGTTTCTGTTAATATAATACCGATTTCTTAAAATATATGTATAGATAAGGATTGAATTACAGGTTAAATTATTGGACCAAAAAAAAATTACAGGCCGCACATGGAACCTCAAATTATAGGTTTCACTTTAAAAAATTTGTATGAGCTACGAAAGCGCTTTTGGCTAAAAAGCGCTTTCGTAGGCAGGATAAATAAAAAAAAAATTAAATAGAAACCCCCTATCAAAGCGCTTTTTATGGAAAAAGCGCTGTGAAAGACCCCCCTATCAAAGCGCTTTTTCCATAAAAAGCGCTGTAAAAGCCATGATAAATAAAAAAACAAAAATTAAATAGAACCCCTATCAAAGCGCTTTTTATGGAAAAAGCGCTGGGAAAGACCCCCCTATCAAAGCGCTTTTTCCATAAAAAGCGCTGTAAAAGGCCTGATAAATAATAAATAAAAAATTTAAATAGCACACCTATCAAAGCGCTTTTCAAAAAGCGCTGGGAAAGACCCCCCTATCAAAGCGCTTTTTAAGGAAAAAGCGCTGGGATAGGTCCACCTACGACAGCGCTTTTGGCCAGAAAAAAGCGCTTTCGTAGCCTACGCCAGCGCTGGCTACGGCAGCGCTTTTAAGCGCTTTTAAAGGGCAAAAAAAAGCGCTGTGAAAGCCCATTTTCGTAGTAGTGAAGGTACCTTCATGTAGCTCTGCCATGATCCTTTCTGCTTCAGCTTTATCCACACAGCGCAGTAAGGTCGAGTCATGGTTTCGTTTGTACAGAACGTCGTTGCTGAGGAAGAACTTCGCTGCGAACCTTCTCAGAAACTTCTTGTCGTTGACAGATGCACCTTCAGGATACTCTTGAGCTTCCAAGTACCTTTTTACCTCATAGTACCAGGGTTTTTCAGTCACTGTTTCAGCCTCAAGGTCACAACAGTATGCCGGTTCGTCCAGTTTCCAGATGATGATCCGGGCAGCCTCATTGTCCCACTTGACTTTGAACATGGAAGACATCGTAGCCAACGCGTCCGCCAACTGATTCTCCTCTCTTGGGAAGTGTTCAAAAGTTATCTCTGTGAAATGGGGGATCAATGTCAACACACATTCCTTGTAAGGAATAAGGTTCGGATGTTTCGTATCCCACTCTCCTTTGATCTGATTGATCACGAGAGCGGAATCTCCGAAGACACTCAGAAACTTGATCCTTAAGTCGATCGCAGCTTGAAGACCCATAATGCATGCCTCATACTCCGCCATGTTGTTGGTGCAGTTGAAACATAGCCGGGCAGTAAGTGGAGTATGAGTGCCTTGAGGGGATATGATCACAGCGCCGATATCGTTACCCAAAGCGTTGGAGGCTCCGTCAAAGTGCATAGACCACCGGGATCCTTCCTCAGGTCCTTCATCCGGTCCAGGTACTTCACAATCAGTCACTATCATGACGCTCTCGTCTGGAAACTCGAAGTTAATTGATTGGTAGTCATCTATTGCCTGGTGTGCCAAATGGTCTGCCAATACACTTCCTTTGATAGCTTTCTGAGTTGTGTACTGGATGTCGTATTCTGTCAAGATCATCTGCCATCTTGCTATTCTTCCATACAGAGCAGGCTTTTCGAATATGTACTTTATTGGATCCATCTTTGAGATTAACAAGGTAGTGTGAGTCAGCATATACTATCTCAGCCGGCGAGCAGCCCATACCAAAGCACAACAAGTTTTCTCGAGCAGTGAGTATCGGGTCTCACAGTCGGTAAACTTTTTGCTAAGGTAATAAATGGCATGCTCTTTTCGGCCAGACTCATCATGCTGCCCCAGCACACACCCCATTGAGCTGTCAAGTACTGTCAGGTACATTATTAGAGGTCTCCCTTCAACCGGTGGCATAAGAATGGGTGGTTCTTGGAGATACTCTTTGATTCTGTCAAAAGCAGTCTGACATTCATCGTTCCAACGTACTACCTGATCTTTCTTCAGCAGCTTGAAGATTGGTTCACAAGTAGCAGTTAGGTGTGAGATGAATCGAGCAATGTAATTCAGACGTCCTAGGAAGCCTCTGACTTCTTTCTATGTCTTAGGAACTGGCATCTCTTGAATGGCTTTAACTTTGGCAGGGTCCACTTGAATACCCTTGTCACTTACGACGAAGCCTAGCAACTTTCCAGATCTTACCCCGAAGGTGCACTTGTTCGGGTTCAACCTTAGCTTGTACAGTTTCAAACGGTCAAACAGTTTTTGCAGATGGTCAAGGTGTTCCTCCTCAGTTTGGGACCTTGCGATCATATCATTGACATACACTTCAATCTCATGATGGATCATATCATGAAATAAAGCAACCATGGCACGTTGGTAGGTTGCCCCAACATTTTTCAACCCGAATGGCATGACCTTGTAGCAGAAGGTGCCCCACTGAGTGACAAAGGTAGTCTTTTCCATATCTTCAGGAGCCATCTTGATTTGATTGTAACCTGAAAAACCATCCATGAAGGAGAACACCTTGTGCTGAGCAGTATTGTCAACCAGAACGTCAATGTGAGGTAGGGGGAAGTCATCCTTGGGGTTGGCCCTGTTCAGATCCCTGTAGTCAACACACATTCTGACCTTACCATCTTTCTTTGGTACCGGCACCACATTGGCAACCCACTGAGGGTAGGAAGTCACTGCTAGAAACCCGGCATCAAACTGTTTCATAACCTCAGCTTTGATCTTCTCGGACATCTCCGGACGCATACGGCGGACCTTTTGTTTAACCGGAGGGCAGTCTTCCCTGGTAGGCAAGTGATGGACCACAATGTCAGTATCCAACCCAGGCATGTCTTCGTAGGACCAGGCGAAGATTTCCACATAATCATGCAGCATCTGAATCAACTGTTGTTTCACGCTGAGTTCCAGATTGGCACCTACCTTAACTTCCTTTTTGTCTGCCTCAGTACCCAGGTTTACTGTTTCCACTGGCTCTTCATGTGGCTGAATGGCCCTCTCTTCCTGGAGTAACAGTCTTGCAAGCTCGCCAGGCACTTCGCAATCATCTTCACCTTCGTCTTCGACTAAGTTGATCGGATTTTCGAAGTTATAACCGACAGTAGCAGAGTCGTTACCAGTGAGATCCAGAGTGGATTGAAACCTGTGTAAGTGAGTGTATGTAAATACAGTTGTTTTGCAATATATAAAGAAAGAAAGAAAGAAAGGGAGCACAAGCTTTGAAAATGCGAAAAAAACGTCCAATGTCTTTATTCATGATATATGGAAATGACAGTTAATAAGCCCTCACAAATGAAGCCACGGTGCCCCGGGTAAGACACCGGGCCATAGAGTTTCAGTTTATTGTTTATTACAAATAAAAAACAAAGGAATTCATTACTGCGTAACAAAAGTAACAGGTATGTGATCTTTTGCAGTCCAATTGGTCAGTCCATCGTCAGTCGTCGGGTAGATCCAGCTATCGAACTCTGATTCTTCCACTTCGTCTTCATCCCCAATAGCATTCACTCTTGGATTGGTGATGAGCACAGGAGATCTTCCGATCCTCGCTTTGCGTACAGCCCTCTGAGCCTCTGCAGTAAAACCCAGCCCAAACTTGTCAGTTTTAGGAGTGAAATCATGGAGCCTGCCCCAGTTAGCACATTCACCTTTCTCAATTACAGCCCGGGCGTCCTTTAAGGAGGCCATCTTCAAAGGAGAACTCTCTTCAGTCACTGCTTCTGCTGCTGCCAATGTTTATGGTACCTCTTCAAAATGTTGGAAGGGGGTTTCAATAAACTCCTCGTCCATCTCAATATACCGGAAGGAATTCAGATGACTAACCATGTATTCTTCCTCCCCCTGCACAGTGACAATCTTCCCTCTGACAGGGTACTTGAGCTTCTGGTGTAGAGTGGAGGTCACAACCCCAGCTTTGTGAATCCAAGGTCGACCCAGCAAACAGGAATAAGATGGACGAATGTCCATCACATAGAACGTCGAGTCAAATACTTGAGAACCCACACGAATAGGAATGTCCACTTCACCATGAACCATCCTCTTCGACCCGTCAAAGGCTCGGACAATGATGTTGCTAGGCTTCAATTCCAGGCCCTCACAATCCAACCGGTCTAAGGCCTTCTTGGGCAACACATTCAGGGAAGAACTGGTGTCCACCAACACGTGAGCAAGAGTAGTGCCCCTGCATTCTATAGAGACATGCAGGGCATCATTGTGGTTCTTTCCCTTAGCGGTAAGATCAGCATCCGAGAAACCCAAACCATTGTCAGCTGTCAAATTGGCCACACAGTCAGTGAATTGATCTACAGATGTCTCTTGTGAAACATGGGTCGTCTTCAGAAATGAAATTAGGGCCTTGGCATGGGCCTCTGAGCATAGCAGTAATGACAGCATAGAGATCTTGGAGGGGGTATGCCCCAGCTGTTCAACGACATTGAAGTCGCTCTTCTTGATTATCTTAAGAATTTCCTCTATCTCTTGCTGGGAGGCTTCAACATTGACAGTCTTCGGTGCCTCCGTCCGGGAAGGCTCATCATCAATCCCTTTGCCCCGAGTGTTAGATGACTCGGCAGCAGGGGTAGAAACTAGATCAGAAGTGGAAACAGGCGCACTTGCGGGTGTTATTATAAGAGGTCTTCGAATAACTGGTGGAGCAATGTCAGGCGAGAAGAGCCTGCCACTGCAAGTAACTTTAGCTGGACCGGTGATATTGCTGATGCTGGTACCGGTGTTGAACTCCTGCTTCACTCCAAGTACATATACATCTGCCCCATAGTGCCATGGGACAGCCTTGTCAGATTCATAGGGGAGGGGCCCCAGAACAGTAATAATGATGGGTGCAACAGACATGATCTTGACTGGCTTCCTCGGGGGAGCCTTGGTTGGATTGTTGAAAATTTTGACGACAGATACTTCTTCAACAGGAACAAAAGGAATGGCGGTCTTCTTGAACAGAATCTCTTTGCTGTCCATCAGGCTTTGGATGCCTAACTTCAGCAACGGACAACCAGCAGGGGTAACAGCACACAGAAGGCAACCCTTGCTACAACCCGGAAATAAACCAGCCAGCAGCAGGTTCCTCTTAACAGTCCACAGAGGGGTAGCTACATCATTCACAGAAACGGCATACAAGTCTTCATCAATGGCATTTACTCCATGTTGGGGCATAGGAGCAGTCACAACATTTGGCCTCTCAGGCGCCTCAAATTGTACTTCCTTCGCATCAATAAGGTCTTGAACCTTATTCCTTAGGGCCCAGCAATCATCAGTAGAATGCCCCGGGCTATCGGAGTGATAAGCACAGCGGGCATTTGGATTATACTTAGGAGATGCAGTGTTCACAACCTTCGGAGCCTCTTTGACGGTCACCAAGTTGGTTGATAGTAGCTGTGGCAAGATCTGTGACAAGGTCATACTCAGCCGAGTGAATTCTCTTCTGGGTCTCTCACCCCTTGGTTAGTTGGGTTGCCGAGGAGTGGCAGTAGGTTTAGCAATCACCACCGTGTTGACAGCTTGGCGGCGCTCTGGTCTGTCTTGCCTTCTAGGCCCATACACAGCACTGGCCTCCTTTTTAAAAGGTTTCTTCTCAGAACTCGAGGACGCACCCTTCTGAATCTTTCCTGACTTCATACCAGCCTCTATCCTTTCCCCCGTCAGAATGAGATCTGTGAACCCTGCAGATGAGTTGCCAATAAGATGATTGAAGAACGGCCCGAATAGGGTCCCCAAGAACATGTCCACTAGCTCACGGTCAGTTAATGGTGGCTGCACCCTGCCAGCCAGGTCCCTCCACTTCTGCGCATACTCTTTAAAACCTTCTCCCGATCCTAGCGTCATACCCTGGAGTTGGGTACGTGTAAGAGCAAGGTCGGCATTATATTGATACTGCTTGTAAAAAGCAGTAGCCAACTCCTCCCAGTTACGAACCTTGGTTCCATCCAGCTGATAGAACCATTCGAGATGAGTCCCTGAAAGACTCTCCTGGAAGAAGTGGATCCATAAGTTCTTGTCCACAGTATACGGCTGAATCTTCCTCACATAAGATCTGAGATGTAGCTTAGGGCAGGGCGCCCCGTCATACTTGGCGAAAGATGGTGCTTTGAACTTGTGTGGGATGACCACACCAGAAGATAGACCCAAGTCTCCGAAATCCAAACCAGGCACTTGTTGAATTTCCATGGCATTCAGACGGTCTTCCAACTGCTTGTATCTGTCTTCAGCTGGAGGATACTGCTCCTCATTAAAATCAGTCTCGTTGTCAGAGACTACCGGACTAGGAACCCTTCCCCCCTTGGGACTTCCCTTGCCTACAGAAGAACCAGCTTGCTCAACCTCATTCTGCAGTGTGTTGCCAAACCTCCGGCCAGTGTTGAATAGAACAGTTCTCTTCTTCTTCTTCTTGACTAGCAGAGCCTTCAACTCCTCTTGACCTTGAGCCAAACCCATGATCAGCTCTTGAAATTGGGCGTTCTGAGCCTGAAGGGCCTTGATAGACTGCTCGGTGGATGATTCAGGGTTCATGATGCTGAAATAAACAGCGAATAACATTAAGCAACCTGAAAAGAAGAGTACATGTGATGCACATGATGAATGGAATGCGTATGATTTATGTTTTCAAAGACAATCTGGAATCAACTTTGTAAACAAAAAGGAACACACTTAATTAGATTCAACTTTGAAATTTAAATTGTTCAACAGATTGCCCTTAGGCGTTACATAAAAATGGAAATACTAAAAAGGGAAATAAAACTGTAAAAGAACATCCAAAGCTCATCATTGATCCCAGGGTCTCCTCTTCTCAGTACGGATGTAGTCATTCAAAGCTCGCTCGTTCTCCAACTGCTTTGTCAGCCTCTGGATCTTTAATTCCTGCTCGTTGAACTTTTCCCGATAAGAATCCCGTTCTTCTCGCAGTTGCACCCAGGACCTCTTTAGTGTATCATAATCAGTAGGTATCTGAGGAGGGAGGACAGTTGGAGGAACCCCATCTCCGTCAGGACTTTCAAGAATGATAGGCCTGACAGCTTCATATGTCATACCTAACTTCTGAGCACAGATGCGGACCCATTTGTAGTAGGCCTCCATAGGTAGATAAGTCTTTGGTCCCAGCTCTTGTGGGTCAGCTTTGTGGATTCTGTCCCAAGCCTTGATGAACCTACGTTGCAGCTCGTCACTGTCTACCTGAAACTCAAAATTGATGTGAGGCACCAACATCTCATGAGGCCCTGTTCTTCTGGCTCTTCCAAACTGACGGAGCGCTAGACATGGATTATAAGAGATCCCTCCTTGGATACCAATCAGAGGAACATTAGGATATTCTCTGCAACGACCAATAACAGCTACCTCATCCAAACCTCTGAGAGTCCAAATGATGTCCTTATCAGTGAGAGACATTAACCTATGAGCCCAACCTCTTCCTTCTTTGTTCTTCAGCACGAACTTAGGGAGGTGCGAAATAAACCACCTCACTAACAAAGGAATGCAACACCACAGAGTTCCTCGTCTTCGGGCAGTACGAGCATAAAGTTGTTGCAGGATGTCACCCAAGAGAGTGGGCACAGGGTTTCGAGACATAAAGATCCTTATGGCAGTGACGTTAATGAAGTTATCAGGATTAGGAAACAAGATTAGACCATAGATTAAGAGAGCCAGAATGTCTTCATACGCCCTAAAGTCCAAGTCATTCCAGAAACTGTTAGCCTTTCCAATCAGAAACTTGGCCAAGAAACCCTTAACTTTGCTTCTAGTCACCCAGTTATCCATTACCTCCTCGTGGGTCAAAGGGAGGGCTGCAGCAATCTCCTCAAGCCTAAGAGTCTTTTCCCAACCAGTGTAGGGAGTCTGATCCAAGATAGGGATGCCAAGCAAATCAGAGAACTCTTCCAGGGTAGGGACCAGCTGGAAATCTTGAAAGGTGAAGCACTGGTACAGAGGGTCATAAAACTGGGTCAGGACACTCATCAGTTGTTGGTCCCACTTTGTCGTGACTAAACTGAGAAGAGAACCATGCCTCTGGATGAAGGAAGTAGTATTTGGAATTCTGCTAACCAACTCTTCAAGCAACTCAGGTGGGTGAACAAAGTTGAACCGGATAGTATTCCTTCGCATAGGCATCATGATGTCCTACAAAACAGAGCAAAGGTGAAACCCTCTTGTCTTTGAAATGGTCAGTCCTTATGCAGGATGCATGCAATGTTTATGATGGCATGATGTTATGATAAAGCACACCACAAATATTCACAAAGGCACACATGATAAGGCACACAAGTCACACAAGACAAGCCCTTAGAGTTTAGGCCAGCATGGGGTCTAGGTATTACCCTCTTTCAGTTTGTTGGTTAAAACATGTCCTATCAGAAGTAACCGGGTTCTAGAGGATCCCCATATCACTGACTACCCTCAATCGGTCATAACTTCAGCATCGCAATCTTTTCTTACGGCCAGAACCATCACGAGAGTTTAGCCTCAATGGGCGTAGCATACTGCTACTTTTCTATTGGCCAAGTTGGGTCATTTAAGGTTCTAAGGTCGGTTGGTGCTTAATGACTCCTCAGAAGACCCATATTCTCCTCGTTGCGACACAAGGGATATCGGTACAGACCAAGGTGCCACACCAACGTAGCCACTGCTTCACCCATGTCGGTCTACGCCGGACAGGTCCCTCACAGCTTATGCTACCTAACAGGGTATCCCCAGATCCGGGTTAGGATCTATGTAACTCCGATGCAACCCACAATATTAAAGCAAACAAGCACAACAATTGAAAACACAAGTGATCTTAGTCCTAAGGTACACCTCACTTATTAAGATATCCTAACTCCCCAGCAGAGTCGCCAGTTCTGTGATCGGTGGAAATAGAACTGACTGTTTAACGCTGGTTCGCGAAATGTCGCGGAAGCAAGAGTCGTCACTGTCTTTTATTTTCTCCAACATGGACAGGACAAAAGCACAGCAAAATTCCTTATGAGATAGTTTCTCGGTTCGGGAGGTAGATTTATAGAAAGGGAAGGTGTTAGCACCCTTTCTATCCATGGTTATCCATGGGCTCTTAGATACTTGCTCATTGTGTTTTCAAAATGTGTTTGCTTTTCAATTGTGAGTGAGTTTGAAAAAGTTTCGTTTAAAAATTTCAGATCGACTCTTGTATCAGTCCTCAAGAGTGTTTGAAAAATTGTTTTGAAAGCTTTTTTGAAAGTGTCGGTGTGAAAAGAGTTTTGATTTGTTTTTGAATAGAGCAAGTATCTACGAGTCATCCACCTACCCTAAGGAATTAGGCTGTGTAAATGTCCTTAAGGTAGTGCCATCCCACCATTGAGAGGTAGGTAGCACCACCGTTGGAGGTGTTCGGGTCAATTCGTTTGTAGGGACAGTGTGGTCACCGGAGCAACAGTAGGACACCTTAGAAGCTACCCCTATGCCATAGATCATGGACATAAGGACTTACTAAAACGTCCTATACTCGACGACCACGTTTCGAGGGCAAGGCAACAGTGAGGCGTACCCTAAGAGTGGTATGTGAATTTGTGTGTTGTTTTCAGTTATGTTTTATCTTTGATCATTGTATTGTGAGCTACGTTTTGCTTTTATTTGGGCCATTCATTCTTTCATGCAAAGTTTAATAGTTTAAGAGTGCGGAAATTTAAATGCGGAAGGTAAAATCCTACGCTATTACAAGGCGCGGGTCTATACATCGCCAAATTAACAAAGACCCGTTTTTTTTAATAAAATGCGGAAAGTAAATAAATTCCTAATGATTATTACACGGCTTGAACAATTACATGATATTTGCAAAGGAAGTAAATAAGTATAAATGCGCGAAAAGAAATTAGAATCGAATGTTCGAGGGCGTTGGACCCTTTAAAGATTAAATTGAAATTAAAAGTTAATTAATTATTAAATTAAGAAAAGAAATTGTTTTTTATGTTTTTTTTTGTATTTAATGAAAATAAAGAAAATTAATTAAAATTAGAAGTTAAATAAAACCCTAGTTCTAAGGTGTTTTAATTATTTATGAAAGATATTCAAGTTTAACCTAATTTACCCTAATTAATTAATTACATGTTTATTTACAAAATTAATTAATAATTAATAATAATGATAATAAGAAAAAAATTATTTATTAAGAAAAAGGATAAAAATGCTAAAAACCCTAATTTCTATATATTTTAGTTATTTAAGAAAAATTAAAATTAGAAACCTAATTTTACTAAATTAATGGTTTAAAGATTTATTTACAAAAATATTAATGAATTAAATATTAAATAAACATATTTTTAGTTTTGATTTTTCTGGTTTTATTATGAAAATTATTTTTGTGAATTAAATAAAACAAAAAAAACAATTAAAATAAAAAGAAGAAAAGAAAAGGAAATTAGAAAATATGATGCAAACCATAGGTGTCTGGCCCTTTTGGAGGTGTATTGGAAGCAGTTTGGCCCAACAGAACAAGCCTTTTTTTTTACTTTCAGTGATCACGTGGAGAGCAGTTGACTAACGCATATGGTAGTCTCCATGTTTTGGCCATCAGATTGAAGCCTCTGGACACTTGGCAGGCACAAGCATATGCGCATATGGTGGACCACTGGAGAGGAATTGCATAGGAACACGCTATAACCAAAATTATAAATAATATGGGGGGACCTGGGAATCGAACCCAGGTCTCAGTACCTGCATGACAACTCACCAACCAGTTGAACTAACGCGTTTCTTTGTTAGTATAATGGAACATAAATAATATACATGAAAAATCAACATTATGCTGAATCACTCAAAAAAACGCGCCAATGTTCAAATCTTCCAACCATGTCCAGACACGCATGCATCGTCTTCATCTTTTTCCTGTAAATAAAAGAAAATAGGGGGGTTTTAAACCCCCACAAAAACATATGCCAGAAAATAGCGATTAGCACATAGATAAACATAAAAAGGGCGCGAGGTAATGGTTGTGTTCGTATGAAGCTTCTGAGTTTAATGGCATAAGTCTTGAGATCCAATTTTTCCATATGAAGGAAACCCCAATTTAGAGCTTCTGAAACCCTAAGCTTCAACCATGGCAGATTTCGTTTTAGGCGATATTAGGACAATTAAACGATGCCAAAAGTTTCAGCATATCATTGTTAGTAAGAATCAACAGTTAAAATACATGAACAATGCATGAAAATTGAAACACGATTATGGACAATTTTATGAAAAGTGCAATCCGTTTTTACCAATTCTGGGAGTCTATGGACCTGTTCTTGATTGCAATCGCCTCCTAGTAGTGTCAGGAGTGTATTAGAATACTTTTCAAGCCTTGAATCGTCCTTTAATTAGGATTTCAGTGTTTAACTTTTTGTGAAAAAATGCACTTTTGTTCTTGATGTTTCTGCGCAGCTTTTGTGTCTAATGCCTTAGATTTCAATTGTCCATATGTATGTGGATGGAATTAGGTTAAAAAACCAGCCCAAAGTCCATTGATTTAATGATTCAATATTTGATTTCCAATCCAATCTTTTTCAATCTTTTTCATGCCAATCATGCCAAATATGGATGATTTAGTCCTTGTTGATTGGTACACGAGATATTGAGCTCATAATGGACATATTTGCTACATAAAAAGATTTAAAAAACATGATTTAGTATTTTTCTCATAATTAATTTTAATTGAATGAATTAATAAGATTAAAAATTCAATTAATTAATTAAAAATAAGAAAATAACTCCCTTTTAGCTTAATGGGTCGTGCATAGCCTTTGGGTAATGATTCATGGAAGAAATTGAGGCCCATTAGCATTTTTGAAGCCTTTTGTGCAAAGTTGACTTTTCAAAATTCCCAAAACTTTCCCAACTTCTACAAGGCATATCTTGCTCAATTTTTAAGCTTTGATCATGTTCTTGGACATTTTGGAAAGGTCTTGAAGTCCTCTAACCAATGTATTTGGTCCCATGTCATTTTTATTTACCAATATCAAGTTATGGTCTTTGACTTAAAGTGCCTTTTTGTTGACTTTTGAAAATGACCTATAATGTTGAAATTGATAACTTTTTGTGAGAGCATTTATTGGACTTGAAGTGTGAAGATGAGTTGTAGGAAATGTCATTATCTTCAAAATGAGCTTTGGATGGAATTTTTCTGATAAACCATGAGGAAGTTATGCCCTGGTCAAATTGCAGTTGACTTTTTCAATTGTCCAAAAATAGAAACTTTTGCATCTTGAGACTTTTTGAGCCATGCTTTGAGAATCATGATCAAGAATTGATCAAATGATGATTGTGGCTTCAAAATGATATGTTGACCCAAAATTTTGACTTTTGACTGTCAAATGACCATTTTGCCCCTGCAGTTGACTGTGAAGCAATTAGGGTTTTTGACTGTGCCATTTGATGCTGTGAGTCTTGAAACTTGGCATATGGATGCTTGACAATGTATGTAGGCATGTGGGACTTGTTTGGACCCTTGGAAACTTCAATTTCTTTGCCAGAACCAAAACCCTAATTTTTGACTGTTAGGAGGCAATTGGACTGTGCAACCCTTGGGAGATTTTGAAGCATGATCTTAGCAAACCTTGAAGAATATGGGAGGGCAAATTTTGGGGTACAACACAATGTAATGATGCATGTTTAAAAGTTTCACTGGGGAATGGCCAATTGAGAAGCCAAAAACCAAAAAAGTCAGGACCTGGCAAGACTTGCAAAAATAAATTGCAAAATCCAAAGGAGAGGAGAAAATACGGGGAACCGCTACAGAGGGAACCTCGGAGAGATAAAGCTTCGCGGGAAATAACAGTTGAGCCATTAGTAGAAACGGGCTACAAACATTGAGGGGAGCTACAGAAATAAACTGCAAATTCCTAGAGAAGATCAGATCAACACGTAGCTTCTAGAGAGGGACGCCAACTGAAGATTAGACATTAAGGGAGAAGATCAGGGAAAAACTGTAATCTCTGGAAAAGATAGTGCGCGGCCATGCTGAGGATGATACCAAGACAACAAATCCATTGTGAGAGGTGAAAACCTTTGCTGGGGGAACAAAGCTCTGTTGAGGAAATGGGACTTCTGGGGAGACAGAACTCTGTTGAGGATTTTTTGTTGGAGAGAGATTCCTTTGGAATGCAACCAATGGACGGATCATGCAGATGGTCACACAGTATTAACCCTACTGGGGATAGGGAAAGATCTTTAACATAAGGATGCCCCAGTCAGCAGATCGGCCGGGAAATGAGGGGTTAAGGCGAGGGATCTCTGTTGGCAATTCTGTTGGGGAATCAAACCTTCTTCAAAATGTGAGTTCCCATTTAAACGACTCCACTGGGGATGTGCGACATATCTAAACTTGAGTTCTTAGAATGAATCTTTTGAAAGAAGATTCCTGGGGCCATAAAACTTCGCTGCGGAAACGAAACTTCACTGGGGAAACGAAACTTCACCGGGGATAAGTAGAGTCCTCATCATACATGGGCTCTGTCCAAATGTTCCCTTTTTGACAATCATTAAGCTCTTTACAGGTGTTCAATGTGTAAACTCTTTTTGATGTCAAGCAATTGTTTTGCATGCAGAAAGATGTTTATTTTAGGAATGACAGACCTGATGCGATGATTATTTAAGCCTTGAAGTTTGAAAAACTTAACAAAGTGTCACATCTCTATTGTGAATGAATCACTGGCTAGAGTGCAAAAACTTCAAAACTTTTCTTCCCCCCTTTTTTTAAAACGAGTCAAGATGTGGGTGATAAGATATCAACATGGATATGCAACACATATTTGGGAGTTTAGGAAATGTTATCCTGTTGTAGCATGCTTTCGAGTTAAACCCTTATTTCAGTTAGGGCTTTTAGAGGTTATAACGTGGCCTGGTTCGAGGTTTTTTAGAAAAAAGTTTTTCCAGGCTCAAGTTATTTGGTACCCACCCTTTTCGTGATATTCTCTTGTCCTAAGTTCAGCTGACTTATCACAAGCATTCATCTTTCAAAAGGATTTATAATGGTTGAGTGATCGCGACAAATTCTCCAACATGATTGTCACTTAACTTTTGCTGCTTTTGTTTTTTGATATTATTGTTCCTCTTCTTTTGATGAAAATTTTATTGAATAATCTTTTTTTTTGTGGCCTTTTAGGCTCTCTTTTCCCTAACTTTTTCCTGGACAAAATCTTTTGAATTTCAAATTTGGGAGTCTAGCGGGATGCCCTAACTTTTGCCTAAGCGACTTGTTCTCAAGTTTCGACTTAGCGGGGCTTTTTGTTTCTTTCTTATTCATACTTTCCACTTCAAACAAGTCAATGTGACTTTAGGTCTTTGAACTTTTTCTTTCTTTCTCTTTTTTTTTGAAGAAAACAAATGCCTCATCCCTTGGTCGGCGAGGGATAGCCATTATTGTATCGATTCGATCTCGACCTCAGGACCTTGTGAGGAAAAGAACATCATGGTTTAGACATTTTTCCTGATCTCATGATGCGAAAGATAAAATGTGGTGATCCTCAGACGGGACATTCCTTCTGAAATTTGAATGCTTGGTCAAATCAACTAAACATCCACCCTGCCCCTGGTTAAAAAATAAGGTTTTTTTTAACGAAAAGGAAACTCCTACTTCGAAGGCTCAGAGGGGTTAATGAGGGTTTAACTTCCTTATATCTTCGGTGTTTGGGGATTGAAACAATGCTTGTACATCGTCAACGGGGTTCTACTCAAAAGCATACCACTACAATCATCGTTTTTATCTAAACTCCTTCCTCCAAACTCTTGGATAAGCAAAAGAATTGGCACAGTTGGTATCAAAATGCCCGAAAAAACGATTAAAGAGTGATACCGGATGGATTAAGTAAAATGAAACAATTTTTTTTCAAGGAAAAAATATTCGACGCATCAAGACTGACATTCGGCTATAAACAAAATCCTATATGCAGACAATGTTAAAACAATCAATCAAGATAACACATGAAAGTGCGGCAAAGAAACGTAATAAAAGCCATTATGGGGAAGAAATATCTCCAACTAGGTTTGCTGATCTCGTCGACCTGCCATAATCTTGATATTACCCTGACCCATGACCTTTACCAACAGCACAGAGCGGTGAAACAAAAGGCAAGGCAAACACCAGTAAGGTGAATGAGAATCATATCCATCAGAGAAACAAACATGCCCCTTGCACAGTAGTAGTTGTGTTTGTTATCCGTATTTCAAGCGATCAACCAACCATAACTTATATTACCATTTCCGTGTAAGGCCCACGAAGTTTATATGCATATGCTTATCAAAAATATTGGACGTTTTTGCAAACAAAATAGTAAAATGGAGAAAAGAAACGTATACGTATACTTGAAAGGAGATATTATACTGATTTTGAGAAATCAGCCTGTGAAAAAGGCATTTACATTTGGAAGCAAGTAATTACAAAATTAAAACAAACAAGTGTTTACAAATGGCAATGTGAATGTGAATCTCCATCAAGTCCCGACTCTGCTATGACTCTTATACTGCCTGTTTTCGAACAGATCAATCCTAGATTGGCTTCGAGCTTATGCCAGGTGACGGAACGAAGGAAAGAAGCAAATGATCTCATGCTGAGCATAGGCATTTGCTTTAAGTCCCTAACTTTTGCCTGAATCGCCCTTTCGGGTTTTCGATTCACCAGGACACCCTCTTTTTGCCTAAACCGTCCTTTCGGGTTTTCAGTTTAGCGGGTTCTTTTTTATTATATTTTTTATGCAAAGTATTTTTTAACTACGCTAGCATTCACAGGGAGAGGGAAGTACTCTCCATCCATTGTCGTGAGCATCATCGCTCCTCCAGAGAAAACTTTTCTGACCACAAAAGGACCTTCATAAGTCGGAACCCACTTGCCCCTGGGATCTCCCTGGGGGAGAATTATCCTTTTTAGCACAAGGTCGCCTGGCTTGTAACACTGAGGTCGTACCCTCTTATCAAAAGCTTTCCTCGTCCTTTGCTGATATACCTGACCATGACATACAGCCGTCAACCTCTTCTCATCAATAAGTTCCAACTGATCCATCTGATTCTGTACCCATTCACTTTCATCCAGCTTAACGTCTCTCATGACCCTAAGAGAAGGAATCTCGACTTCTACCGGCAATACTGCTTCCATGCCGTACACCAACGAAAATGGGGTTGCCCCAATCGAAGTACGCACAGTGGTGCGATAACCATGCAACGCGAAAGGTAGCATCTCATGCCAATCTTTATAGGTTACCACCATCTTCTGCACGATTTTCTTGATGTTCTTATTGGCCGCTTCGATAACACCGTTCATCTTTGGTCGATATGGGGAAGAGTTATGATGCTTGATCTTGAAGGACTCACAAAGCTCCTTCATCATTTTATTGTTAAAATTAGACCCATTATCAGTAATTATCTTCTCAGGCACTCCGTAGCGACAGATAATATTGTGCTTAATGAACCGAGTTACCACCTGCTTGGTGACATTGGCATAGGATGCAACTTCGATCCATTTTGTAAAATAATCGATGGCAACCAGAATGAAATGGTGACCGTTGGACGCAGTTGGTTCAGTTTTGCCAATCATATCAATTCCCCATATCGCAAATGGCCAAGGGGAAGTCAAGACATGCAAAGGTACTGGTGGCACATACACTTTATCAGCATAGACTTGACATTTGTGGCAAACCCGTGCATGATTGTAACAGTCAGTCTCCATGGTGGACCAATAATAACCTGCTCGCAAGATCTTTTTGGCCATGGTGTGCCCGCTGGAATGGGTCCCGAAATCACCTTCATGTATCTCCTCAATGATTTTAGCTGCTTCTTTCTTGTCGACACATCTGAGCAGTAAACCGTCATGATGCCTTCTATACAACACACCACCAGTGAGAAAGAACTTGGCTGAAAATCTTCTCAAGAACTTCTTATCTGTGACGGGTGCCTCTTTAGGGTACTCATGTGTCTTAAGATACCGTTTAACATCATAAAACCAAGGATTACCATCTGATTCCAAACTAGCCTCAAAACAGAAAGTTGGCTCACTCAAACTTCTGATAGTAATGGAAGGTGCCCCATTATCCCACTTAACCTTGAACATGGAGGACAAAGTTGCCAGTGCATCAGCTAGATTGTTTTCTTCTCCGGGAATGTGCTCAAATATGATCTCCTCGAAGTACGGAATCAACTTCATAACATGCTCACGATAGGGAATTAGGTTCTGATGGAGAGTCTCCCAATCTCCATTAATCTGGCTAATAACAAGATTGGAATCCCCGTAAACTTTCAAAAATTTGATGCGTAGGTCGATCGCCGCCTAAATGTCGTAAATGCAAGCCTCGTATTCGGCCGCGTTGTTAGTGCAATCGAAACAAATACGAGCCGTGAAAGGAATGTGGTAGCCCTCAGGGGAAGTGATAATAGCTCCGACACCATTGCCAATGGCATTAGAGGCACCATCAAAAACAAGCATCCAACGTGATCCCAGCTCGGGTCCTTCGTCTGGGTCTGGCACATTACAATCCCGAATATACATAATTTCCTCATCTGGAAAATCAAACTTCATCGGTTCATAATCATTCATGGGCTGATGAGCAAGATGGTCGGCCAGTACACTACCCTTAATTGCCTTCTGAGTAGTGTATTAGATATCATATTCGGTGAGTATCATCTGCCAACGGGCTACCCTACCTGTAAGAGCTGGCTTCTCAAAGATGTACTTGATTGAATCCATTTTGGATATCAAGTAGGTGGTGTGAGTTAACATGTACTGCCTCAAACGTTTAGCGGCCTAGGCAAGCGCACAATAAGTATTTTCTAGCAATGAGTACCTCGACTCGCATTACGTAAACTTCTTACTCAAGTAGTAAATAGCCTGCTCTTTCTTTCTTGTCTCATCATGCTGACCGATGACACAACCCACTGAGCTCTCCAACACAGTTAGATACATGATTAGTGGCCTTCCTTCCACTAGCAGCATGAGTATCGGAGGTTCCTACAAATACTCCTTTATTTTGTCAAAGGCCTTCTGAAAATCCTCATTCCATTTCACCGTCTGACTTTTCTTTAACAACTTGAACATAGGTTCACAGGTGGCTGTGAGATGAGAAATAAATCTAGAAATGTAGTTTAACCTTCCCAGGAAACCACGTACTTCCTTCTTTGTCCTTGGTTCAGGCATTTCCTGTATCACTCTTACTTTGGTCGGGTCCACCTCGATACCTTTTTCACTTACAATAAAGCCCAACAGCTTGTCGGATCTCACCCCGAAGGTGCACTTATTCAGATTCAACCTTAGCAAGAACTGCCTCAGTCTCTCGAACAATTTCTTCAGATGAACAAGATGTTCCTCCTCCGTGTCAGACTTAGCAATCATATCTCTACATAAACCTCAATCTCTTTGTGAATTAAATCGTGAAAGAGAGTGACCATAGCGCGCTGATATGTTGCCCTGGCATTTTTCAAACCAAACGACATCACTTTATAGCAAAAGGTTCCCCAAGGCGTGATGAATGTTGTCTTCTCCATATCCTATGGAGCCATCTTAATTTGATTGTAACCCGAAAAGCCATCCATGAACGAGAACACCTTGGAATGAGCAGTATTATCGACCAACACATCAATATGTGGAAGAGGGAAATCATCTTTAGGGCTGGCCCTGTTCAAATCCCTATAATCCACGCACATCCTGACCTTACCATCCTTTTTGGGAACAGGCACGATATTTGCAATCTGTGGCGGATAATTGATGACCTTTAAGAAATTCGCATCCAACTGCTTCTGGACCTCCTCATTAATCTTCTTGGACATCTCAGGATGAGTTCTTCGGAGCTTTTGCTTGACAGGGGAACAACCTTCTTTAAGCGGTAGTCGATGCACCACTATGTTTGTATCTAACCTAGGCATATCCTCATAAGACCAAGCAAAGATATCAGAATACTCACGGAGTAGCTCAATCAAACTGACCTTTACACTTTCTTCGAGATCGGCCCCTATCTTGACTTCTCTTCTTACCTCCTATGTGCCAATATTCAACACCTAAATCGAATCTTGATTCGACTGGATAACCTTTTCCTCTTGTTTTAATAATCTTTTCAATTTCTCAGGAAGATCACAATCCTCATACGCTTATTCTTCAGCTTGATAAATAGGAGTATCAAAGTCATAATAAGCCATAGCAGAGTCGTTATCGATATGATCGGTGGTGGAAGTGCATCTGCATGAATGACATTTTGGCGTTTTTTAGTGACAATGTGTGAAAAGAGAAACATTTCCATTTAAAAATAAAAAAGAAATGGAACAAAATTTTGAATGCGAAAAACGTCCTTTATTTCATGATAAACTTGAAAATAAATATGGTGGCCCTACACAAATGATCCACTACACCTTGGTCAGCGCTTGAAACTTGGATAACATCCACGGAAGTCTAATTGTTGAGTGTCTGGCCTGGAATACTTGGACGAATCCAATCTTCGACATTGTAGCCATCAGTCCTATCGTTGCCAACTACATTGACGTGTCCTTATTGAGCAGCACAAGGACGGGAAAACTTCACAGGAGTAGATAAACTAGATGCTCTGGGAGTTGCACTCTGCTGACCTGGGCTAAAGCCAACACCAAATTTATCAAATTTTGGAGTAACGTCCAGCACCTGACCCCAACCTTCAGGGTTACCACCTTCCACTACAGCTCTCGCATCCTTGAGAGAAGATATAACAGTTTCTTTTTCTGCTCTGGAGGAGGAAAATTGACAGCGTGAACTGTCTCAAACGCCTGAAATGGAGTTTCATGTATCTTGCCTTCAACTTCAACATAGCAGAATGATGTCAAATGACTTACGATGTACTCTTCCTCGCCACACACAGTTATCACCTTTCCCTCTACAGGATACTTGAGTTTCTGATGAAGAGTAAAAGTGACTGCCCCTGCTTTATGAATCCACAGCTGCCCCAACAAACAACAATACGCTGGCTGTATATCCATCACAAAAAAAGTAGTTGTGAAGGTGCGAGGACCGACCTTGATTGGTAACTCCAACTCTCCAAACACTGACCTTCGAGACCCATCAAACGCCTTCACCATTAAATCACTAGGGTGCAGCTCCAGTCCAGAATAATCAATCTTCATCAATGCTGACTTCGGTATTACATTTAAGGACAATCTTGTATCCACCAAAACCCGGGATAAAGTAGTGCCCCTGAACTCCATTGAAATATGCAATGCTTTGTTATGGTCTGGCCCTTCCGGAGGAAGATCAAAATTTGTGAAGCCCAGACCGTTCCCGGCAGATATATTAGCACAAACATTCTCAAAATGATTGATTGTTATCTCATGTGGCACAAAGGCATTCTTTAATAATTTCATCAAAGAATTTCTGTGAGGTTCTGAATAAATCAGCAGAGACAAGATAGACATCTTAGAAGGAGTATGGCTCAGATGATCAATTATGCTATAATCACTCTTTATGATAATTCGCATCAACTCTTCCACCTCATAGGGAATTGAAGAAGCTTCTGGTATCGGAATTGGTTGAGTCACATTGGCTGGCGTAACCCTCAGATTACCAATCATCGCCTGTTGTTTTCCTTTTTCTCTTGCTGAAGCATCTGCCGCATCTTGCACATTAGAAGGACCAAATACTCTCCCGCTTCTAGTTATTTGACCCACACTAGAAAAATTATGAATTTCCTCTTCATTACCTTCAGCACATTCTTCCTCAGACAAACGATTACTTACTTCCTGCTTCACCCCATGGTAATAAACATTTGCACCATAATGCCATGGGATGGCCTTCTCACTGGTATACGGCATGGGACCCGGTACCATAATCATCAAAGGAGGTGACCTAGACGGGGCAGGAATGCGCACAGGGGTGTAAGGAATAGATACCACAACAACATCTTCTTCGGTGACCTTGCGGTAGCTCGGTTTCCTATCAAACTGTAGGGAACCTTCCTTTATCAACAACTGGATACCAGCTTTTAAATCATCACAGCCCTTCGGTTGCTCTCTACACTTGGCACACTCTGAAGTACATCCCGGGAAAATAGAATTGTCAAGCAAATACCTCTTAACATAGCACAACAGAGTGGTTACTTGTTTCACATTCATGATTAAATTCAACACTTCACCTTTATCATCAATCATATTAACAACACCCCCTCCATGCCTCGGCATTAGGTTCTGAGTAACATTCGGACCAATCACTGGGGTAAACTCAATTGCCTTAGTGTCCAATAAGTCTTGTACTTTGCACTTCAATGTAAAGCAATTGTCAGTAGAATGACCAACTCCGCCTGAATGGAATTCACATCTTGCGTTAGCTTCATAGTTAACAGGAAGTCTTGTGGGTGGTGGTGGCATATTTCTCAAACTGATCAACTTCAAATCGAGAAAATGGTGGAGTACTTCAGTAAGAGATACCGGCAAGGGATCGGATTTTCTCAACTGTCTCTGTTGTTGATTATTATACTGATGGGGAGCATCTTGCTATCTTTGTTGTTGAGGCATTGTATTCGGTCTTTGCTGCGGAGGAGCATTAACAGGAATAGAAACAACATTGATTTGTTGGTGCTAACGATCCTCTTTTCTTCTTCTATGAGAGTAAACCGCACTTGCTTAGCCTTCCCTTTTCTTAGGGTAAGTGTTGAATGGTTTCTTACTACCCCCTGATGAGCCACTAGAACCTCCAATCTGAATTTTTCCCAATTTCAAACATACCTCAATTCTTTCACCGGCTATAACCAAGTCTGCAAATCCTGCCGAAGTACTTCCTATCATGTGCTCATAGAATGGCCCTTGCAGGATACTCATAAACATATCAATAATTTCTCTATCCATGAGTGGAGGTTGAACCCTTGCAGCCAACTCACGCCACTTCTGAGCGTATTCCTTGAAAGATTCTTTTGGTCCCTGTGACATATTCTGTAACTGAGTGCGATTAGGCGCCATATCCACATTGTACTGATAATGTTTGACAAAAGCCCGAGCAAGATCATTCCAGCAACGAATATGGTTTTTCTCCAACTTCATGTACCACTCCAGGGATGCCCCAGATAGGCTATCCTGGAAAAAGTGAATCAAAAGCCCCTGATCTTCAGTATGTACCGACATCTTTCGGAAATAAGCAGTTGCATGAGTAACAGGACATGTTGTTCGGTTGTACTTTTCGAATGTAGGAGGCTTGAACTTTGGAGGAACTTTCACCCCGGACACCAACCCGAGATCATTAGCATCCATACCAAGGACTCCTTGCCCTTCCACAACCTTCAAACGTTCTTCCAACAACCGATACTTCCTATCCTCAACCTGAACTTCCAGCTCTAAACGCTGAACAGAAAAATGATCTTCATCCTGGTCAAAGTCATAATCCTGCTCCTGATAGCCCCTTACACTGCCCTGATTATCTCTTCTGTTCCCCACAAGACGAGGTCCCGGAGACGGGGGAAACTGCCCTACGTTGCACACGAAAGGGTTTCCAGGCATCCTGTGAAAGTTTCCAGCAGGCTGATCTTACACATCCCCTAATCTTACAGAAATGTCTTGATGGAGCCCTGGATTTCCACCATACCCTGGATAGCGGCGCTGGTTGTTGACAATGGCATCCAGTTCCTCCTGTCGGCGATTCACATTGGTGATGACCTCCATGAACTGGGTCATTTGAGTAGCCATTTGGGCCCTCATTTCAGCGAGTTCAGCTTGAACTTGTTCCATCTGTCTTGGAAAATTGTTTCTGGTGGAATACCGATGAGTAGTCGTCTTGAATTCTGAATAAGAAAAGTAGAAGAATAAGAATACCGTCTTGAGATAACCTGTAATATTATGAAATGCATGATGTGCATGATATGTTTGTCATTTCCAGGTATTCAAGAGTCCTTTTATTCATCAATCACAGCGTGCAACCAAAGATCAACATACAATCAAAGGGGAAAAGGACAAATAAGACAAATATTTTAATTATCTACAAACAAAAGAAAAGATGTTCAAGTGACTTCGAACATTTAAGAGTATAACAAAATACATGTTTCAAAGTAAACTTAACAAAAGACTGAATAATAAAAATAAACGATGGTCCCTTCCAACAATCCTGGGGGTGACCAAATACACCAAAGGTAAGTAACAAAACTAAATCTCCGGAACAAGACATGCTTCAAGGTGTTGACAATACTCTTCAAGCCTGGCTTTCTCCTTCAAAAGTTATGATGCGACTACTTTACTTTCTTGAAACTGATCCTCTGCGATACGCTTCTGGGCTACTTCCTTCTTAAGTTGAGCATCTTTGTCTTTGAGATGTTTCTCCAAGTTCTGAATCTTCTTCCTGTAGCTAATCTCAGATACCTGAAGCTTCTGGTACTCTTGCTGGGTTTTACTTAACTCTTCTTCCATTTCAGCATGAGATCTCTTCCTAAAACCGGTTGTATCATAAGTTTCCCCTTGAGCTTCTTTGAGTTTGCGAGCTAAGTCGGCCCTTTCTTGATCTACCCAATAAAGTTTCATCCCTGCCTCACGTTCTTTTGCACGAAGTTGAATGTTCTCAACATGAACCTGGGTTAACACTTCGGTAGGCACCGTGTTACTCGGAACAGTAGGAGATTGCTCACATATAGGAGCCGATCTTACAAATGGTAACCGTAAAATATTAACCCTGTCTCTAATCCAATCCAGGTAAGGAACTCTAGCAATAGGAACCTTCTTGCCCAAAGTAGTTCTATCCTTCATGTGAATTCTCTTCCAAGCACTTGTCACTCTTTTCAACATCACTGGATCACTTCCTCTAACAAAATACATTGATTCAGACACTTCCTCAACCTTTGGCGGTCCATCCATTGCATATCCCAATTGAAGATAAGCAAGCACAAGATTATAGTTGATGCACCCCTTAATTCCTATGAGGGGAACATTAGGGAAATCTCCGCAGCTAGTGATAATACTCCGTACTTCCCCCATGTCATAATTCCACCAGATATCAAATGAAGTAAGGTTGACAAGTCTTGATGACCACCGGAGAGAATGCCTGGTATCCATGAAAGGGCCACTTACTGGTAGGTGCAACTTAAACCATTGATACAACATTGAATGACATAAGCTTACATTACCTCCTTTTCCATGCCTGGAATGAATGGTGTAAAGAGTATCTTCCAAGAGTGTCGGTACCGGGTTCTTATTTCTAAAAACACAAATAGCCGCCAAATCCATAAAATTTCTCTTGCGAGGGAAGAGGATGATCCCGTATATCATGAGAGCAAACAGAGATCTAAAGTCACTCCAATTCCCTTCCTTTGCCCAGTCTTCAACTTCCTTCACTAGAAAATCCAAATAAAACTCTGTAGCATCCTCACTTGATTTCCAATTGTCTTTCACCTCCTTCTAACTCAAATGAAGAATTTCAGCAATAACTTCGAACTTCGGCTTTTCCGGCACTTGGACAAAAGGGACTTCATCGAACAACTTGACATTAAGCAGGTACGCGTACTCTTCTAGTGTGGGAACCAGTTGATAATCTTGAAAAGTAAAACACCTTAATTCCTTGTCATAGAACTGGAAGAGGGTGATCAAAGCCATTGGGTCAACTAGAGTGTTAAGGATTAGTAACAAATCGCCATAATTCTTGTTGAAATTATTCAGAACATCACCCTTCAGATAAAAACTCAACCTATTCAATTCGAACACATCAACAGTAGGAATCTGATAAGAGAATGTACGTCTGGTGGGCTCTTTAACACGGACTGAATCAAACTCATCTGATGGGAGGCCAGCCATTCCTGATGGAAAGAAGACTCTTGAATGTCCCTGGAAGATGACATGCATATGCTAGTTTTTTTTATACATCATTTTTTAGAAATAAATATGCTATAATGCAACATGACAGGATCAAAGTTTCACACTGGATCATGGTTGGACCATTACAGAACATCACCACTTAAGATCAAAAGAAAATCCCAAAGCTTCAAAACTATCATGGGAACCTGAGTCACCTTCACAACACAAAGTCACTAAGAGTACCTGTGCCTGTAAGAAAAGTTTTCCCGCCCCTCTCACGGGTGTAATCTAGGTCAAGGTAGGGTTAAAAGCCAAATCAGAGTACGAGAGCTCGAATGTCGGTATCATCATACGATGACACCTATCCGAACTACCTATAAAGTCATGGGTCTCATGGTCAGGTCTACAAAGAATCCGCCTCATAGTTGTCATGGCCATTATATTACTAGTTCCTATGGAATTCACTCATAGCCTGGGTATGAGGCCTTTTACCTCATGAAATAACCCACCCACCAAGAAATCCAGAATCCAAATTGTCCATCCAAATCCAGTATGCAGACAGTAAAGTGCATATAGGATGCAATGCAAACAGATAAATATGCAAAGCGGTAAAATAAACACCCAAAAAGAAAATAAACAAGAGCTAGGATCGACTCTGGGATGGACCAGCAAGAGGTCAATCTTTCCCCAGTGAAGTCGCCAGCTGAAACAATGCGGCCAGAACCTGTCATCTGGATGTAAGTTCTCAGATGATTTGGATGAAAAGTCAACTAGAAGATTTGAATCTTTATGAAAGTAAGATTCCTATCTTCTGTGACAATACTTCTTCAATTTGTCTTTCTAAAAATCCTATTTTACATTCTAAAGCTAAACACATTGAAATTAAATATCATTTTATAAGGGACTATATTCAGAAGGGAATTTTAAATTTAAACTTTGTAAAAACAGACCATCAATAGGCTGATATTTTTACCAAACCCCTTTCAGAAGATAGATTTAAATTCATTTTGAAAAATATTTGTATGGAATTATGTCCTAAATAAAATAATAATTATCTTCTGTGCTTGACTTCAGAATGTTATGAAATGAATGTTCTCATTAACAACTCTTCAGAAGTTAGAAGAGAAGTTACATCAGAAGCTATATGTAAAGTTCTGAAATGTTCTAATATTTCATTTCAAGTATAGCTCAGCAGTTCATTAGATCAAACAGTTGTCCCATGCAACCTTCAAGATATGAACACTTAGTGTGCTTCTGAAAGGTCACGCGTGCTAAGCTATTGACGCCGTTCTAGGTAACTGTTATGATTTGATTAAAATCTCACGCTTTCCCCTTACTTTTCAATTTCATTAAATGCTAACTCATGATTAGATTCTTTTTATTTAAATTTTTATTAAATACTCTTTTTACAGTTTTATTTTTTAACCTATTTTTGAAAAATCTTCATATAAATACCTTTGTAAAAACCCTTCTCACTTTTTACCTTCTCTTTTAAAACTCAAACGTCTCTGTATTTTTCTCTGAAACCCATTTTTCTTCTCTCAAACCTAAGTGCTCCAATGGCTTCCTCCTCCGCTCATTCTGAGAACACCCATTCTGAGCAATACATCGTTCCTGAGAGAACCACTCTCATTCCAGTGGATAGCTTAGAGGTTATAAGTGAATTAATGGTGGACTTTTAGAATCTTAAAGCTAATGGCTTTGATCTTCTTCCTTTTGTGGAGTTTCAAGGTTGGGGAAACTTCTTTGACCGTCTAGTTGGTCCAGTTTTTCCATACCTTGTTAAAGAATTCTGGATACATGCAATTGCTTCTCCAAAAGTTATCCTCTCTTTCGTGATGGGTAAGGAAATCTCCATTACTAAAAACCTAATCAGAAAACTTCTAGGTTTTGAAGGAACTGGAGTAACTGGAATCTCTAGTGGAAGAATGGAAATGTCAAAGGTTTATGCAAAAAAATTTAAAAATGGGCAGGGGTCTTCAAAGGTCAGAGACTTGAAAAATAAGTACAAGATATGGGCAAGAATAATCCATGGTTGCATTCATCATAGGAAGGAAACTAGCTCTCCAGACTACATAAATGCTGACCAGTAATACTTGTTGTTTTGTCTTGGAACAAATATTAAGATTGATTTACCCTATCTCTTGTTTGATCATCTCTGGACTCATGTCAAAGAAACGAGAAAAGCAGAAAGAATGAAGAACCCTAAATCCAAAAGGAATTGGATTCCAATGGGGAGACTGATTTCAGACATTCTGACTGAGAATGGTCTGATTGCTCACCTGGATGAAGCAAATCAGCTGGGGGAGTTAGAGCCTACTTGTGGAAAGGCTCTGACTGGAAAGAACTTGGTGAAGAGGAAGATTATTGACAAACTTCTGATAGAACTAACTCCTTTTGTTTCAGCAACTATTAAGAGAAGGAGGATACCAATTGCTTATTTTCCACTATTCAACTCAGGAGATCACCCTTGCATCATCCTGCATTACATTAAAATTTGTAAAGAAAGTGGAACACCCATTGATCCTGCTTAGCTTCAAGGAAGACATGAAACTGATCCAGATGTTGTTTTTCAGCAACCATTGAAGAGGAAAGCAATTGAAGGACCTTCTGCCAGACCTCAGAAGAAGAAGAAGAAATCAGGTACACCTGCTAAAACTATTTCTGTTTATGATTCTGAAAATATATCTACATCTGCTGAACCCCAAACCTTAGGAGACATAGATGTTGATATAGACCTGACCATACCCTTTGACCCTCTTGCTGAAAATCCTCAAAGAGATCAAGTTTTATCAGACTTGAGTGATTTTGACTCTGATGATTTCTCTGAAACCCAAACAGAACCATCCCAATCAGAACCATCTCAAACACCTGCTGAAAACCTTTTTAGACCTCCTCCCAGACCTTTATCACCCAGACCTACTGGAAGATATGATGCTGGCTCTTGGAGAATACCAAGAATCAACGAACCTCTAGCCACTCTAAAGCCACCTTTCAACCTACCTTCTGAAAATATCTTTACCTTAAACAGAACACAAACACAAAATCCTACCCCATCTGCTGACAACACCATAATCATTTCACCTGACATCACACCACCCACATCTCCACAACTTCCAACTCCTAACTCACCAGTGATTTCACCTCCTCACATTCCAGAACACCAAACTCATGAACCATCATAAACACATGAACCCTCTGAAACTCATGAACCATTTGAACCATCAGCAACACATGAACCTTCTGAAACTCTCAATCCATTAGAAACACCTGAACCTTTTGAACAACCTGACCAAACTGAAACCTCTGAACAATCGGAAAATCCTGAACCAACTGACTTTCTAAAAACTGTAGTTGATTTTGAATCACTACAATTTCTTAAAAACAAAACCTTCAAAAAGGTTGTTCCAAAACCTGTTCAGCCAGATGTAAACATATTGTTTCAGAATTTTTTAACAGAAGTTCAAGCTTGGTTGGACCTGCTGAAGGCAGATTGCACCAGAAATGTGAACCCAGCAGCAACAGATCTTCTGTGGGAAACATTCAGAAGAACCTTAGATGCTGAGTCACTGAAGCTTCAAGACTTATGTCACTCTCAGGTGATTGAGAACTTCTCCAAACATCTGCATGCCTTTCAGTCAGAAGATGCTGATATTTAGGACAAGAAGTCTTATCTGATGATTGCTAATGCTCCAGCTGATCAAATGGACATTTCAGAAGATGAATCTAAAGATGCCTCTGAAGATTCAAATCCTCTGGAAATAGTTATGTTGAATCAACCTTCTGCAAAAGCTGCACCTAAACCTGTGCCAACTCTTATGGTGGATCTGGGCACTCTTCTTTCAACTTTTATTTGTTCTAACTCAACGGTTGCTACTCCAAAGGTTGTATCTGCTGAAGCTTCCTCATCCTCTAATCCTACTTCACTTGTAATGGATACTCTGAATAATCTTAAGAGGGATAACAAAGTTATTCATGAGCGCTTATGAAACAACGCGGCCGAAACCTGTCATCTGGATGTAATGAAACATCAATGAAATTGCCACCGAACATCTTTTATCCCGCCGAAAGGGAAAGGTAGACATCGAGAAAACCTGAAAAGGGAGAAATCACGGTCTTTCGACCGAGAGATCGGGTAAGGGAGTCTGTTACGCGAGGGGAAGGTATTAGCACCCCACACGCCCGTAGTACTCTACGGTATCCACTCTTGTTGTCTAATCTAATGGGTGTGGTCAAATCCTATGTCTATGGCTTAAAGCTGAAAAGGGAATGCATGCGAAAGAAAAAGAAAACAATGTAGGGAAAATAAAAGTTATGCTCGATCGGGCCCTACCCCAATGCCTATGTATCTCTTTTAAGGAATCAGAGCAGCTGTAGTTCGGCTCATATATTTTGGTTGGTTTGTGTTTTTTAATTAAGACAACAAAAACAGTCAAGATGGTAAAACAACAAACGTATGAGATGGTCAAACATCATTTGAATAATGACAAAGTATCATGTCAAAGATGGCGAAACATCAATAAATTAGATGACAAAACATCACACCTAACAATGATATTGAGAATCAAAGTAGGATAACAAACATGTGCGGTGGTGAAACATCGGCTTAAAACAAATGTGTGATGGCGAAACATCGGCTAAAAGATAACAAAATATCATGGCAAAGATGGCGAAACATCAATAAAACGGATAGCAAAATATCACACCTAACAATGATATTGAGAATCAAAGTAGGATAACAAACATGTGCGATGGCGAAACATCGGCTTCAAACAAATGTGCGATGGCGAAACATCGGCTAAAGGATAGCACAGTATCATGGCAGAGATGGCAAAGCATCACTGAAACGGATGACAAAACATCACACCTGACAATGATATTGAGAATCAAAGTAGGATAACAAACATGTGCGATGGAGAAACATCGGCTTCAGATAAATATGCGATGGCAAAACATCGGCTTCAGGTTTATAAGCAAAGCCAAGAGGCGCATAAACAAATAGGATTGGTTTGTATCTTTTATCTTGAAGAAGGGTTTAGGTTCATTAGAGGTGTTTTGTGATTTGCCAAGAAAATAGTTTTTTAAGATGCAGAATGCATAAAAAGGAAAAACAACTAAGGGAGACTGGCTTAATACTATCCCTAGTGTTATCATACAATGGTTGACCCTAAGGTTAAGGATAAAGGAAAACCCTACCTTAATTAACATGTTAAAGGAAGCTTAACAAAACTATCCTATAGGGAACATGCACTGAGAGCGAAGTCGTGATCTCAATTTCTAAATTGAGTGACTCATAGATCAACAATTAAAGAAGAAAATCAATAAACATCCTATAGGGAACATGCACTGAGAGTGAAGTCGTGATCTCAATTTCTAAATTGAGTGACTCATCGATCAAAAACAAATATAACACATGTATCAACAAAAACCAGAGGGCCTCCTGACATATATCAACAATAGAGGTCCCATCATGCAATCAGAGAACTATGCAAAATAAAAATGGAAGAAAGTAAATAGTGCAATACCAAACGGATAACTATCCATAGCAACTGAGCAAAAATAAAAGAAACCCAGAGAACTTCAAGCAAGCTGGCATCAGTAGACAAATCAAGTCAGAAATTATGCCATCAAGGTGCAAGTATTTAGATTATCAGATGTGAACAGATCCCATGGGAAATGTATAGCATTCACAATCACATACACATATATCCTGCATAAACCATCAAACAAGCCAAGCACAAGAATAGTGCCAATTGTGTTCAACAAATAAAGTGAAACACAATAGCCCCAAATCAAGACTGGAAAACCTTTCTCAAAGTACCTCGCACATCCAACAACCAAGTTAGTATTCCATAAGGTGAATGATGACTCACATAAGGGATGTATGCAACATGATGAAGTGAGAACAATATGATAAAAATTATCAAACATTAGACATGATAGACAAGAGGAAACAGGCATATGCACATTTTGGTCAAAAGAATCAGAGGAATGTTGCTCCTTTCTATCACCATATTGAATTGACAATTGAATATAAATCAAGGATCATGGGAGCTTGAAAATAATACAATCAAAGACCATGGAGGTCAGGGGAAAACACATTTAAATCATATACAATTAATGCAATCACAGCTTCACAAACACAATAGAAGATGAAACCTACATAATACATCAAAAAGGTTCAAACCTTCAAACAATGGGGCATTAAGTGAAAAGACTTGAGTTATTATGGATAATCAGAATCAACATGATCATTAGGTGCCCAATTATAGGCCTCGCTCAAGTTCATTGGCCATCAAACAAATTGCAACAAGACATGCAACATGAATTGGGTACCTTCACTTCAAAAATACATCAAAAATAGAAACAAGGATCCATAAATCAAACCAAAAACTTCTTAACATCTTTGAAATGTGTAGAAGTCATAATGAAATCCTTATGTCCATGAATGATTGAGGAGGGGATCAAATGAGGCCCAAAGTTCAAGACTAGTTGACAAAACTACCCAAACTAGACAAGTTTTCAAAATAATTTGTGGAAAAAAATTCAAACCAAGTTAAATAATTCAAAAAAAATGGTTTTCAGATCCTCAACACATTCATGAACCCTAATCAAGACTTGAATTCTATTGAAAATCCAGGGCATAATGGTTTTGAAAATGAAACTTGCACCATAAGCAACAAAACCCTAATTTTGACTTTTAATCTCAAATATTGATTAAGTAAGATGAAAATTCAAACAATTTAAACCAAGATCATACAAATCACCAAGTAACCCTAAATGTCAGAAAGCATTTTTTTTATACATTTTTTCAATTAAGGAAAAGTCAAAGATAAAATTAAATTCAAACAATTAATTAATTAACAAATATTCACATCTCAAAATTGAACTTTAATCAAAAAGTCAGAAGAATATCCAACCAAAATTATATTCAAATATTAGAATTAAAAACATACATCTCTGGTTTTTTTATGGAATTTTTTATTTAAAGGAAATATTAAAATAAAAATTATACAAACAATTGACAATTAAACCATTATTTAAGGGCAAAAATGCAAACCCTAACCAAAAATCACAAAAAGGTCAAAATAAAAAAAAAATCAGATTCTATGATTAAAAGTAAGCTTGCATGATTTTTTTGAGGATTTTTGAATTAATGGAAGTATTAAAATAAAAATTATAAAGCAAAAATTCAAAATAAACTTCTCAAATTAAATTTATAATAAAAAATAGAAAAAAAAATTAAACCAAAGTCAAAATCAATTTCTACATTATTTTATGAGCTCAAAATATTTTTTGTAAAATTTTTTAGGTCAAAGAAGTATTAAAACAAAAATAATCCCTAAACAAACAATTATTTAAATTCAATAATTTTTAAACCAATCAAAACGTTTTAAAAAAATTCCAAAAAAATTTCACAAGATAGTGGACATTATTTTGAACTTGTGAGAATTTTTTCAGAATTTTCTAAATTGTTTTGATCAAGAAATAAAAAATCAGAAAATCAATTAAAATAAAAATATGAAAAATGCATGATAATTTGAAACATGCCAATCACAGCGCGCCACCTCACTTCATCCTCAACCTCCAGCATAGGGCAAAACACGTGCAATACCATAGTTCATGAGCCTATGTTCAGATCCATCATTCATGCTCGTTTCTTAACCAAAATCCATGAAATCAAGTGCAAATTAAAGCTAGCATATCATACTACATGATGAAATTTGAATCAAACTCAAAGATTAAGCATAGATCAAGAAATGAAGTCTTAAAAACTGGAAAAACTCACTGTAAACATCAAAGTCATGAACACGATTTCAATAATTCTGCTCGAATCAAAGCTCAAATATACATCAACCCTAATGATTGGCCAACTAGCAACTCAACGAACATGATTTTCATCCTCAATTCAAGCTGAAACACATAAATCAAAGTTCAAGAAACTTACATGGATGTGAAATCTGGAAACACGATTCCTTCACTCCATAAACAATCCAATGGTGCAGGCTTGATCTCCTTACTTCACTGAAGCTGAATCACCAAGAATTTTGAAGAATGATCCAAGAAGAAGAGAGATTCGAAGCAATTTGCAGAGCTGCTTCCAAGATGTTCAGATTTGCAATGTATCGGTTATGATCCTCCTCCTTCACAAATGAGCCTTGGTTCTTCTTATATAGCACGAGGGTAAGAGGATATAAATGGTATTTGGCACTCAAAACTGATGGAGGGTAAGTTTGGAAGTTTTGGCAAAAAATGAGGATGCACATGGAATATTTGTTTCACTCGTGCATTTGCTTTCCTTTTGTGCATTTTGTGAGCCAAATGAAGTCAGAATTACATGCCCAAAGTGCCAGCTCATGATTGTTTGAAATGAAGAAGTGTGGGTGATTTTGCAAAATTGAGCATGTTTTGTATTTTCTTCATCCAAGCAAGTTCGTGAGGCATATGGGCACGAAATGATGAGTATAATGGGCCTCAGCATGTCACAAATTGCTCATGGGCTTGATTAGAAGCAAAATAAATGGCTAAAACCTGAGTTTGCAAGAAATGGCCATTTTGCACATTTGTCAAAATTCAATAAAATGCCTCAAAATTCCAAAGTCCATAACTTGCTCATATTTTTGAATTTTGACACAAATGAGTACAATTTGGAAAGGTATTGAAAATATCTTCAATCCCTTAGTTTTGAGTTTTTGCAATTGAATCCATTAAGTTTCTCAAAATTGAGCTTGAAATTCACTAACTTTGGAAAATGACCTATAATTTTGTGACTTCAAAAGACCATAATTCTTGATTCCTTTCCAATTTGGACATGAGACCAAAAGGAAATGAAATATAATCCTCTTATCTTTCCAAGTATGTTTCATTTGCATTTTTTTGATCAAAGGTGAATAAAATATGAATTTTTGAAGTTAAGTCCTTATTTTCCAAAATTAGAAACTTTTAGGGTTTCTTCATGCACAAGTTTCCCTCCAAACCTCAACCTCTTTGATCCAATGATCAAAATGGACTTGAAATATGAAAAGTACATTCTTGAATTGATGGTTGGCCAAAAGTTCACTTGGTCAACCTTGACTTTGACTGATTTTGACCAAAATGACCATTTTGCCCCTTTGAATCAATTCATTCACTTCCCTTCAAAATTGGTGATCAAAACTCCAAACATATGATCTTCCAAACATATAGAGGCCATGTGCAAAGTTTCACTTCAAAATTCTCAAGAAATCTTGATGAAATCCCAAACCTTAGTTTTGGTTAACACATCAGGAGACTGATGAACCATCTTCAAAACTTCAAATCCTCTGGATATCTTGACCAATTTCTTGTACTAAGACCTTCCAAATATAAATGAGATGTTATAGCTTCCAAATCAAAACTTGTACATTGATCAATAATCTTTCTCAAACAAAACCCTAATTTGACTGGTGAATCAAAGGAGTGGTTCCTTCTCATAATCAAACACAGACTTCAATCCTCTGATGATCCAAAGAGATGGATAAAACATCTTGAGATATGCAATAACTTTTGAGCTTGAAAGATCCAGAGGTTTAGATGATAAGGTTCTACTTGAGCAACTTGTCAATGCAATCAACCTTCAAAGCTTGAGGAAGACTTGATAACCAAAGTACTTTGATCCCATCACAATGTATGAATGCAATGCAATATGATATTCATGATGAAATATAAGCCTAAATCAAGAGGGTAAATTTTGGGGTGCAACAACTTGGACAAGCAAGATCATACAAACCAAGAAATCAGAAGTTGGATGATGAAAAAGAGGAATCTGCATCTGAGATCAAGAATCTTCTTATGGCCCTTGTTTCTAAGAAATCTTAGTGTCATTTTGTTTCTTGTTTTTGTTTGTTGTTTTGTTGAACCTCTCACCTATAACTTCTTTTCCGCGGGTATCGGATGATTCGCCAATAGGGGTAATAACAGGAGTAAGAATAGAAGCAGTAGTTGATGTAATAGCATGAACATCAAATGGAATGACAATAGGCTTATTGACAGTCTTAGGGGAAATCTCGGGAGAGAAGACCCTTCCACTTCGGGTGATTTTGCTGGTACCGACAATGTTACCAATATCAGGATCAACCTCTTCATCTTTCAAATCTTGTTTGATGCCATGATAGTACACATCGGCACCATAATGCCAGAGGACAGCTTTGTCTGAGACATACGGGACAGGACCAATAATAGTGATTATCAGCCGAGCAATTCTTGGAGCAGATGTAATCCTAACAGGTCTTCTCGAGGAGACCTTGGAAGGATTGGCAGAAATGGTTATAATGGCAATGTCTTCAGATGGGACTACGGGAACCAAAGTTTTCTCGAACAAAATTTCCTTGTTCTCCATCAAGCGTTGAACACCTGATTTCAGCAAAAGGAAACCAGAAGGTAGAAATGAACACATGTGGCAACCTTCACCACAACCCGAAAATAAATCGGCCAACAGAAAATTCTTCTTCACAGTCATGAGAGGAGTAGAAACTTCATCCACCAAGGTCACAAACAAGTCGGTATCAACAACATTAATTCCACGGTTGTGCTTAGGCATGGGAGCAGTTATGGAATCTGGCTTCTCCGGAGCATCAAACTCTATTTCCTTGGCTTCAATAAAGTCTTGTACCTTGTTCCTTAGAGCCCAGCAGTCATTTGTATCGTGGCCAGGACTCTCAAAATGATAGGCACACCGAGCATTTGGATTATATCGGGGAGATGTAGTATTTGGATTCTTGGGAGCCTCTTTCAAGGTTGCCAAGTTGGATCTCAGCAGATGAGGTAGAACTTCAACCAATGTCATGTTGATTCGGGTAAACTGCCGTTGTGGTCTTTCCACTCTTTGTTGATTATGCCAAAAAGGGGGAGAAATGAGTATTTTGATCTAATCTCTGATTAACAGTTATGGAACTGAGTGTCAAACATTCTAACAAAATACAAGATTTATTTCTATGTGTAAAAGAATTTTGCAGGTATCATTTAAACTCTAGAAGTTTAATTTCAAATGAACATTATCTTCAAAAGACTTGCTGAAGAAATCCCAGAAGAAAATTTCAAAGCTCTGATGAAAATTCTCATGAAGTTTTTCTTATAGATATTTATTTCAGGGCGAGATTCCTATCTCTTATTAAATTTTTATTTCTTATCTGAATATTTTTTGTCATCATCAAAAAGGGGGAGATTGTTAGAACAAGATTGGTTCTGATCATATCTCAGATTTTTGATGATAACAATAAATTATATTTTATATAATTGATACTCTGATGAACGTATTTAATTGTTTCAGATAATGTTCTGACAGAAGCATCCTGATGTGATGAGCTGAAAATAAATGAAGAAGTTCTTTGATGAAAGAACTATTTGTTTTAGCGCAAGTGCTGACGCTGATGCTGACTCTGGTAAGATAATTATTTAAATACATCTTCTAACGCTTAGAAAGTTTATGTGTAAGCTATGTTTCAGAAGTTCTTTGAAAGCAAGCGCTGATCAGAAGTTCTTAGCAAGCAAGTGTTGTTTAGAAGATATGCAAGCATGTTCTGAATCAAGACGTGAAGCTAAGTTCTGAAAGAATATAGAAGTTACCAAGTCTTGTCAAGCTTCAGGAAACATGCTCTTACAAGTGTCGTTTGATCATTTAATGCAAAGACGGCTACATGCACTCAAGTGTCTATGCTAATTCATTGGAAAATGGAATAGTGCAAGGAAACATGCAAACATTTAATGCTCTCCACATTTGAAGGCAGCAACGGCCATTTTGTTCTTACTATATATAGAAGAACATTAATTGCAAGCCAACAACTTAGATAACTGAAAAAATTCAAAAGAAGCAAGAACTGCGTGAAAATATTCTGGGCTCAAATAATTTTCATACACTTTGTGCAATATTATTCTTAGTGAAAAATCACAGTTATGATATAGCTTTCTTAGAAGCAAACTTTGTTTCACTATCTGTAAAGATTTAACTCTTGTAATTGTTCCTTGAGAGACCAAGTTTGGTCAGATTTCTTAAGTAGACTATGACTAGTTTAAGTCTTAGTGGTGTGAGTCACTTATAAGATTACTTGTGCATTGTTAGTCACAACAGTTGTTGTGTGATTGTAATCAGTTGATTATAGTGAATTAAGTCCTTGTTGAGAAAGGCAAAATCACCTTGGCGGGTGGACTGGAGTAGTTTGAGTTCAAACGAACTAGGATAAAAATAACCTTGTCTTTCCATTATTGTTGAGCCTTTAATAAAAATAATAAGAGAAACTTATTCAACCCTCCACCCCCCCCCCCCCCCTCTCTAAGTGTTTTCTCATCCTTCAGATCGCGTTAGGATGCAATTGGGAAGGTGCCATAGAAAAATGATTAAAGACACCCATTTGAAAGTTGCTAAAGGGAAGACAAAACCCCAAATCTTTGAAGACGATTTTGTACATGGGGAAACAATCCTCCTGGTTACACGAGCATATTTTGGCCATAGATGACTGGCGAAAGATCATGAAGTTTCGTCTAAAACCCTCTTGTTCATCGCCATATTCGACGAACGTATACGCTTCCCTCCGAGAATTATTGTAGAATGAGGATATTCCCCGGGGCTCTGGCCCAACCCAGGACAATGACGCATTGATGATAGTGTCGACCAAATGGAGACCTTCATCGACTCCACTTACCTCATCTGTCTCGACCTGCTCGGTTGTGGCGGCCACTTGGAATGGTTCGGCCATTTCACATGTAAAGCATAGGAAACCAGTGAATTCGACAGATAAATTAAATCCACCCTTCCACCGTAAACCAAATGAAAGGGGGTGTCTGCGACCAAACCACGTCGATAAGCCCTCATTCAGCAAGAAGCGAGCAGACTCATGAAAAAGGAGAGGAACTCATGAAGACTGAGAGGGGCCCATGAATACCGCGAGGAAACCCATGATTACCACAGAAGATCTCTTGAGTTCCGCGGGGAGCGAATGAGTTCCACGAGAAAACTCATGAATTTCATGGGGATTTTTCCACCCCAGGACATATGATCCATCAAAGCTGGTGAATCTCATAAGGAGAAGTATGAATATCCCGAGGCAAAACCCCTAGATAGTGAAATTCATCAAGAAATCCATGAATTTCACGGGTAATACCCCTCCCAAGGCGTGAAATTCATCCTGGACACATGAAAATCACACCGAAAATTTCCATAAAGTATGAAACCCATCTATGGGCAAGAGTAATCACAAAAAGAATACTTACTTGATAAAAGTTGGTATGGGATTTGCGGTGGAAGGCGCAACAATGCTCACGGCTAAGAGGAAACTGATGGCAATGAGGAGAAAGATGGGAGAAAGAACTTGAAAACACTACAAATGAGCTATTGAACACTATTTATAAAATTTGCGCAAAAGACGAAGCATCGCATCAAATAACGTGTCAACGATTTACTTCTCTGTCGCCCACAGACTTAAGTCATGAAGACCCCTACTCCCTAGGCCATTATTCCACCCTAAATGTTATGCCACGTGGCCCATGAAGTGAAAGCCCTATAATCTTTTCATCTCCCTGTAAGTTGAGGAGCATAGGGACTCTCCTCGCGAACAAGCTTCAATTTCCATCCAAAACAGCTACCATACAAGGTTATCCATGTTCCTCGATGAAAGATGGCCCCTCGACGAGATACGACCATCAGACGAATGAGTTGGTCTTAAGTCATGGCTCATCCTATTAGGAGCAACGACTTAGGGGGATATTGTTCTGGACTGGGCCCACACTCGGTCCAAACATCATAGAAGGCCCAATCCAACTATGTTGCAGGGGAAGCCCATTAAGAATGAGCCTACCCTTAACCCATGACGGGCAGGAATTCCTCCCCTCACGCCAAGTACGTATCCTCCGAGGACATCATCGCCACATGACTACCGAGGAGGATCAGAGGCGCCCAGGAGGTCATCACGATACCCCTCCTCGTAGGGTATGCACCCAATGTCTCGAAATATCAGAGTCCTCTTGACCTCGAAAAGACCGCGTCTACACTTCCTTGATAGTCCGGGTAATTCACATATGATAAAGACCACATGCTGGTCTCCACTACACACGTAGGTCCTAGCAGTCTCCATTTTAGGCCTGCCTATCCAGCCTGACATGGGGACCTTGGCCCAGCGCTTGGGGCTATAATTACCCTCTCACACTAGAGGGTCAGGTACATTATTATTCACACTTTTATTACTTGCATTCTGCTCTGAACCTTACTTTGGCATCAAAGTATCTTGCAGGTACCCCCATTTCACTTTCAACCATTGTTCAACTCAAGCTCGTGAGCCATTAACAATCCCTCCTGATAAGCTACGGTCAGTTTATATATTCAACGCTCTCATTTTTCACTTTTTACACTCCACATCATCTTCTCTCTCTTCCACCTTATAGTTCAACACTCATTCAACTTTTACTCGCTACAATGGTTTTATTTAATAAAATTCAACACCCTACACAACCACTTTTATTTCATATTCTTATTTTCTTTTACGTTTTTGTTTTTGTGATTATAAATAAAATCAAATTTTTTCTATGTTCAAGTAAAATGAACCAAGTCTCTATTTATAGACAAAAAATGATAAATTTTGGTGAAAATAAAAAAAAATAAAAAATTGATTTACAATGAAATAATTGACTCCAAATAATTAGAATGAGATAAAAATCTAAAAAATCACAGCAGCCAATAAAATTTTGTGAAGTGTTTTATGTGATCCTCACTCCCTCCTTATTTAACACGTTGAATCTTTTCAACACCAATTAATCCACCTCACTTTCAATACTCTATTTAACACTCCATTACAATCATTCAACTATTTAATAATTTTTTAGGATTTCTTTTTCCATCCTATGCTTTTCTCGCACACCACGCGAAATTCCAAAAATACCCTTTAAAACCATAAATATATTTCCGGGACGCACCGAGATTTGATAAAATGTAGGCTAAAACTGGAGTTTAATTTCTGGTTTGTACCCGGACTTACATTTCCGGTAAAGTGATGAACATAGAGCAGAAAAACAACCTTGAGTAATACCAGTTTCACAAATTCAAATACAATTTATATCATAATATAGGTAATACGTTAAGGATTGAAATATACATCAAATATTATACTTTAACATCCAGGTGGACATTGCAGCATCTTGATAATATCATCTACCGATCTCGAAACAGTCACATCTAGCTCAATTAGAACGTTCACTTCAAAATGGGAGTATGCCATGTAGCCCATATATCAGCGTCGTTCCTCAGCTCACGGTTGATGAACGCAAGCTTCCCATCTTTGTTAACAGATGGTGAGCGGTACTCGATCTTCACAACTTTGTGATTTTCGCCATAAGGTAGCAGGTCCTGCAATATGCCTTGCAGATCTTATAGAGGGGTGTACTCGGTGAACTTAAATTCTCATGATGGTGTATTATCGATAAAGTTGACATTTCAAACATGCGATTTGATGTTCATTTCAGTTTTTTGTGTTTTGGTATGAAACAACATGCCAAGTGAGGTTATTTATATTAGTTGAAGGCAAACATGGACCTTACAAATCCTATCATGTGACAGAGTGTAAATCGAAAATGCATTTCCGGTTCCACCCTAATATAAACCAAAAATATATTTGCGGTAAGTCCTTTGGGACTGAAAACCAGAGTAGAAACAGAAACAGAACCAAAATACATGTATTGAAAGATTATATTTTTAGTCAAACTACAAAATGGCTATATTCAACAACATGATACATTGAAAAAATGGCATATACAATAAAATGAAACCCACCCAACACAGATGATACGATCATTGGGATTTGACGGTAGAGTAGTGCAAAGTGGGAAAAAAGTTTTCGATAAACCGTATCTTGTAAGATTAATACACACCCTCTCATACGCACTTGCTATAAAATGACCCATTTCAGAGAAGCACGTCCATTTATGCTTCGGTGCATGTCCACTGACGCAAGTTACTAGCGCATCATAAATCTATTCAACTTTCTTATTAGTCCCGAGCACTCGTGTGTATAATTCTCTATTACTCCTCAACTCTCTGATAAGAGTATCGCAAACAAGTTGGTGATCGTCTTCCCCTTTACCCAGCAAACCAGAAACAAACCGAAAACCACAATTATCGTCACCACCAACATTGACGATCCGTTCAATGTACTTATGCATAAACATTAACATCTTCTCGATGAATGGTATTTTTTGTGGAGTCGCTGTAGGAGGTGGTTTGCTAATACAGGCTCCTTTGAAAACACTTTTTCTGAGATTTTAAAGTAGGTGAATCGGGGAAAACTTTGTCAATGTGTTCAAAATATGAAGGACTCCTCTTTGTTGAATTATCGTCTGGTGTTGGTTTCACATTCTTAGGTGCCTCTTTAGTTTTTACCGATTGAGAGGGTGGTTTCAAGTCAATGGTCTCCGAGAATGCAATCTTCCTGAGTTTCTCTTTGATATGGTGTTTGGTGGATGCATCGGTGTAACGCCCGTAATTTAATTAATTATTTAATTAAATTATTTTTGGAATAATTGTGAAGAAGTATTATTAAATTGGATTCATTTTATTAAATGGAGAAATAATAATATATTTGAGGTATTATATTATTATGAGAAATAATGTTAGAAGCTAATCTTATTTAATGTGGGTCTTGATTGTGTGAGTATAAGTAATAAGGGGGTGTAAGTTGGAGCCCATTAAGGAATAATCTAATAATATTAGGTTATTTTATTATGTGTTGTTAGAATAGAAAGAAGAAACAGTAGAAGGAAAAATAAGGATTGTGGAACGTGAAGCTGCTGGTTTTGAAGGAAATGGCAAGAACGAAGAATTCAACCCAGAAATTGTAGAGCAACCTTCGATCCAAGGTAAGGGTAGGGTTCTGGATTTATAATGGGGTTAATGATATTTGATATGTGGGATTAGAGGATTGTTGTTTTTTTTATTGAATTGAATGATGTATGATGATGATTGATGATTTCTCGATGGATAAATGATGATATGATGCTGTGTAAATGATGTAGTATTAAAGGTTAATGATTAGGTGATGAATTGTCATGGTTAGGATGAGGTTTGTAGAACTGTGATTATATTCCAGTAGTGAAAATACAGTAGAAATGTAGAAAATTGTGCAGAAAATCATAGGATGCGTCGACCTCAAACTGGATGAGTCGATGCATGGAGGATGTTTGACTCAGGATGAGTCGATGCATGCATGCTTGCGTCGATGCATGTTAAGTGTGAGGCTCAGGATGAGTCGACGCGAAGGGAGGATGCGTCGATACATGAGTGTGTGAGACTCAGGATGTATCGACCGGTGCGATGCATGTGTCGATACATGCTGTGTTAAAAGCTAGAATGAGTCGATCCATAAAGGGATGTGTCGAATCATAGCATGAAGAAGAAGTAGGATGGGTCGATGCATAGTGTTTTGTGTCGATGCATACTGAATAATTTTGACATAATCGGTTTTAAGTTGTTGTAACTTGAGTTTTAGGATGCTGTTTGAGATGCCGTTCAAAGCGTTGATTAGCTAACGCGATGAACTTTATTTTAGATGATTAAAATGATGATTAAGAGGTGTAATTACATTATCTAATTTAGGATTTAGAATTAATTTCCGTAGATGACTGTTGTGCTGTTTTAGGACATATGAATGAATTTTGAGATGTTAGAGGTTGCTGTTAGAATTATGACAGTAGGATTAATGACAGAAATGAAGTAGAACTGCAGAATAGCAGTAGGCATTACTGTAGTATTGATATACAACTGAGTTATTAGTAAGATGTGATTAATCAAATGATGTTGATAAATAAGTAATGTTTAACAAATTACTTTGAGATGTTTATGAGATGATGTGATTGAGGTGTTGTTGCTTGAGATGACTGAAATGTTGTCGTTTTGATGATTGAGATGTTGTTGTTTGAGATGGCTGAAATGTTGTCATTTTGATGATTTAGATGTTGTTGTTTTGATATGTGTTTTAAGATGTTGATAACTGAGTGTGTTATTACATTCATGTTGAGTCGCATACATTGCATTTTTTTGAGATGGCCTGGATTGGCAAATTTTGAGATGAAGGTTATGCCTTATTTGATGCCTCTATTAATTGGCAGATTAGATTTTTGAGATGGGAGTTTTGCTCCAATGGTACCACGTGCATTTGCATAGTTTTGAGTCGCATTTTATAAATGAATAATGAGATGTATTTGATGTTGATGAATGAATATATGTGCTGTAATTATTGTTGATTATGAGATGAGAAGTGGTGATATGAATGATCTAATTTAATATATTGATTATCACGCGCTTTATTATATTATTAGATATCTCACCCCTTCTGTTTGAATGTTGCCTTTATGTCGTATACCTTCAATAGATCGAGTTGGTGTCATTGCTATGATATGTAAGACTCGGGGGAACGAACGCTTGCTGATTTTTGAATTGCCTATTTTTAGTTGTTGAACCTTAAATTGTTTATTTATTAAACACGAGATGTTTCGAAGTTGCTATATTATTTAAAGATGTTATTGAAGAATTCCGCTGCGTAGTCGTTGAATATTTAATGAAAGATGTTATGTTGTTAGTTCATCCGACGTTTTAAAAAAGTGTTATATATCCATGATGTATGCAATGAATTTGTTAGAAGAATTTGTGACGTCCCGATTCATTTGTATGATTGAAATTTTATAACTCTGATTTATCTTGCATATTTGCTTGGGGTAGAATTGGGGTGTTACAAAGTTGGTATCAGAGCAAAAGGTTGGTCCGACCTTGTCGTCGAGTCTTAGTTGTCTAATAATCGAGTATTATTATTTTGATGTTCTAATCGTTGTTTGTGTTGTAAGACCAAGTGTATCGCTGTGGGGAGCTCCAGTGTTGTTAGTGAAGAAGAAAGATGGTAGTATGAGGCTTTGTGTTTATTATAGACAGTTGAACAAGGTGACAATTAAGAATAAGTATCCACTTCCGAGAATAGATGACTTGATGGACCAATTAGTGGATGCTCGTGTATTTAGTAAGATTGATTTGAGGTCGGGTTACCATCAGATTAAAGTGAAGGATGAAGATATTCAGAAGACGGCTTTCAGAACGCGTTATGGACATTACGAGTATTCGGTGATGCCTTTCGGTGTTACTAATGCACCGGGAGTATTCATGGAATATATGAATCGTACATTTCATACTTATTTGGATCGGTTCGTAGTTGTGTTCATTGATGATGTTTTGATTTACTCTAACTCAGAAGAAGAGCATGCTGAACATTTAAGAGTAGTATTGCAGATTCTGAAAGAGAAGAAGTTGTATGCTGTGTGTGATCGGTGGAAATAGAACTGACTGTTTTGGAATGCTGGTTCACGTTTTCGTTTCTCAAAATGTCGCGGTAAGCAAGAGTCGCCACCGTCTTTTATTTAATCCAACAAGGAAAGGACAAAAGCATAGCAAAATTCCTTTTCGAGATGTTTCTCGGGTTCGGGAGGTGGATTATAGAAAGGGAAGGTGTTAGCACCCTTTCTATCTGTAGTTATCCACGGGCTCTTAGGTACTTGCTTACTATGTTTTCAAAAGGTTTTGCTTTTCTTGTGTTTGTGGGTTTTGAAAAAAGTTTGTTTGAAAACTTCGATTTAACTCTTGTATCTGTCCTCAAGAGTGTATGAAGTGTTGTTGAAAACTTTTGTTAGAAAAGTGTAGGTGCGAAAAGTATTTTTGTTTTGAAAGAGCAGGTACCTGAGAACCTCTACCTACTCAAAAGAAATTAAACTGTGTAAATGTCCTTTAGACAGTGCTATCCCACTATTGAGAAGTAGGTAGCATCGTCGTCAGAGTTTTCGGGTCAATTCGATTATGGGACATGTGGTCACTAAAGCAATGGTAGGACACCTTAGCGGTAACCCTAATATCTTAGATCATTTTTTATCCGAGGCAGCCGTTTCGAGGCAACTTTGATCTTTAGACAGGAGGACGACCTCTAAAACACCCTATACTCAATGACCACGTCGAGGCAACCAAGTGAGGCGTACCCTAAGAGTGGCATGTGCGAGTGTGTCAGGTTTCAGTTATGTTATCTTTGTACATGTTATGGTGAGCTACGATTGATTTTAATTTAAGAGAGATCTTGGCATGCATAGCCTAGTTAGCATACATCTAGCAGTTAATAGTTGCGGAAAATAAAACTAAGCTATTACAAGGCGTCGGGTATTTACATCGCCAAAAACAAACCCTTGAAAAAGTAAATTGCGGGAAATAAATAAAAGCGATAAAAAGCCCTAATTAAAACTATTACATCCTCGGAACAATTACATAATTGAATAAAAATATGAATAAAAAATAATCACGCGCGCGAGAGAAAATTGAATCGGAGAGTTTCTTAGGGTTTTGACCCTTTTTTTGAGAAAGAAAGAGATTTTTATTATTTATGAATTAAATTAAACCTAAATTAATTAATTAATTAAAAGAAATATTTTTTGGTTTTTTTTAATGTTTAAGGAAATAAAAATAAAAATATTAAAAGTTATTAAAAACCCTAATTCTACATTAATTTTAAATTATTGCAAAAAAGTCAAAATTAACCTAATTAAAACTAAATTAATTAATTAATTATTTATTTACAAAAATAATAATTAAATTTAATAAATAAAAATATTATATTTTTTATGTTTTCTGAATTTTATTATGAAAATATTAATTTGGTTAATTAAGTAATGATAATAATAATTAATAATAGTAAAAAAAACAATTTAAATAAAAATATAAAAGAAGAAAAAGAAATAAACCCAGGGGGGGTGTTGGGCCCAAGAGGAGGTGATTCTGGAAATTTGTGGCCCAACGATGCTCAAGCCTGCTTTGACTGTGGCCATCCCATGCATGTGCATTGACTAGAGACTATGGTGAGGGCTCCATTCTGGCCATTGGATTTGAGTGTGGAGACACCTGGCGCACTGATTTTTGAGATGTATGGTGGACTACCTTTGGAAATCTGCATGTGAACATATAAAGAAAAATAGAATAAATGTTTTGGGGGACTTGGGATTCGAACCCAGGTCCCAATGCTTCCAGGCTAGCGTCCCTGCCACTACACCATCATGCTTCAATTGATATTATAATGATAAGCAATTAATATATATGAAAACAATCACAATGCAGTAAATAAAAATTAAAACGCGCGCTTTTTTCAAATTGGCCAACCAGATAACAACACATCATCGTCTTCAACCTTTGTCCTGTGTAAATAACATCAGATAGCGGGGGGGTTTAACCTCCACTACCTCCTGCAAGGAAAAATAGCGAATAGAAATATAGCAAACATAAATATTTCGCGAGGTATGGGTTTTGATCGTCTTGGCCTCACGAATTCAGCCATGTATCCTATTAGTCCCAATTTTTCCTGGATTGAAAAGCCTCATTTAAAAGCTCAAGAACCCTAGAAATTCAGTCATGGTATCTTTCGATTCAGGGCGTTACAGTTCAATTCAATCATGCCATTAGCTTTGTATGATCTCTAGCAATGCAAAACAATCACAAACACATGTTAAATGCGCATGAATTAGGAGATATAATTCTGAATAAGAAGTGCAAACCGTGGGACTGTATGCAGCAATTCCTTGAGCTTTGATGCCTGATTTTGATTGCAAATCAATCCTGGGACCTCCTGCAATGTAGGATGAACAAAACGCCTTGAATTGGCCTAGAATGCAAGAACATGTTTTGAGTTTTCTTGGAATTTCTTGAAATTGACAGGGTTGTTTCTGCAGCCTTTAATCGTGTACTAGATCATGGTTTACTTGCATACATATAAGAGAAACAAATTAGGTCAAAGTTTTGGATCCAATCCATGTGCATTGAAGATTAAATCTTTGATTGAAAATCAAATATTCTTGATTTTCCATGATTGAACAATGTTGCCAAATTTGGATTTTTTTTTTGTATCTTTTGATTGTGCACGAATTGGTCAGCATATCTTGATCATATTTGGTTCACAAATTGATTTAAAAATCAAATCTTGTATTTTCTTATGATTTAAATTAATTAAATGAATTAATATGTATTAAAAATCCAATTAATCAATAAAAATAAGAAAATAAATCCAATTCATCTTGGTGGGTCGTGCATAAGTCATGGGTGAAGTTTCAAGAAGAGATTTGAGGCCCATTAGCAAAAAGAAGGTGTTTTGAGCAAAGTTGACTTTTGAAATTCATGAAAATTTCCCAACTTCTCCAATGCACAACTTGCTCAATTTTGATCATATTAGCATGTTCTTGGACATTTTGGAAAGATCTTGAAGTCCTCTAACCAGTGCCTTTGGTCCCATGTCATTTGGATTTATCAATCTCAAGTTATGGCCTTTGACTCAAAGTGTACTTTTGTTAACTTTTGAAATTGACCTATAATGTAAAAATTGGTAACTTTTTGTGAGAGCATTTCTTGAACTTGGAGTGTGAAGATGGATTGTAGGAAATTGCATCCTCTTCAAAATGAGATTTGGATGGAATTTTTCTGACAAACCATGAAAGAGTTATGCCCTTGTCAAAGTACAGTTGACTTTTCTACTGTCCAAAAATAGTAACTTTTGCATCTTGATGATTTTTGAGCTATTCTTGTGGAATCATGATCAAGGATTGATCAAATGATGATTGTGAACTCAAAATTAGATGTTGACCAAAAATTCTGACTTTTGACTGTAAAATGACCATTTTGCCCTTGCAGTTGACTGTAGATCAAATGGGGCTTTTGACTGTGCCAACTAGCACTGTGAGTCTTGAAACTTGGCATGTAGGTGCTTGAGAATGTATATAGGCCTATGAGACTTGATTGAACCATTGAAAACCCCAAATTCCTTGAAAGAACCAAAACCCTAATTTCAGTTGTCTACTGCTTAGGAGATGGCTTGACTGTCTAACCCTTGAGCCATCTTGAACCATTTGAAGATCATTCTTGACAAATCTTGAGGAATATGAGAGGGAAAATTTTTGGGTACAACAGTTGCCCCTGTTCAATCTTCTTAAACCTGAGGATGTAGATTGGCTTGCGTGCCTTTCGTGATCCGAAGGTGGAAGATGATTGAACACTAAAGTGCCCAGAAATTTGCACTCGCATGGAGTAAAATCAGCAGTGTGATGTCGGGAATGGGCTTACAGATGCCATTTGGAGATTGTTGGTAGGAGGATGGGCTCATAGATGCCATCTGGGGATCGTTTGTTGAATTGTGACTTTGCAAGTTGAAAGAAGGAACCTGTGTAGGGTTGCCTGACGATGAGCCCGTGTAAAACTACATCTGAAAGAGAGAAGGAACCGGTGTAGAGTCGCTTCATGATAGTCAAGTAGATAATTGTCCTGTCTGGTTCCAGGTATTGATCTCTGACCTGAGAAAGAAAAATAGTTTTCCTGGCTTGTTACAGGTATTAACTTTCAATCTCTTCGTGTAGGTGGTTTTCCTGTCTGGTTTCAGGTATTAACCTACAATCAGTCGTCCACAGATAGTTTTCCTGGCTTGTTACAGGTATTGATCTGGAACTTAAAAAGGTTGATGGTAGAGTCTTTCTGGAGATGGGCTTAAAGATGCCACCCAGAAATGATTGTTGGACTGTATTTGAATGAGCGACAGAATTACATCCGAATCTGGATCGTATCTGGACTGTTATTTGAAGGCCTCTGATTGCCTGTCATTAACTGGAAGAAATAAATCTAGCCAGAGGAGGTCTTTTTGATAATGACGTGATGAAGGAATCTGAGACGATTGCTACTCCAAATAGATGATGAAGGAATCTGGGACGATTACTACCTCAGCAGGATGATGAAGGAATCTAGGATGATTACTACCTCAGCAGGATGATGAAGGAATCTAGGACGATTACTACCTCAGTAGGATGATGAAGGAATCTTGGATGATTACTACCTCAGCAGGATGATGAAGGAATCTAAGACGATTACTACCTTAACAGGATGATGAAGGAATCTTGGACGATTACTACCTCAGCAGGATGATGAAGGAATCTAGGATGATTACTACCTCAGCGGGATGATGAAGGAATATTGGATGACTTCTACCTCAATGGGATGATGAAGGAATCTTGGATGATTACTACCTCGGCAGGATGATGAAGGAATCTAAGACGATTACTACTTCAATGGGATGATGAAGGAATCTTGGACGATTACTACCTCAACGGGATGATGAAGGAATCTTGGACGATTACTACCTCAATGGGATGATGAAGGAATCTTGGACGATTACTACCTCAACGGGATGATGAAGGAATCTTGGACGATTACTACCTCAACGGGATGATGAAGGAATCTTTGACGACTGCTACTCCAAAAGGTAATGACTTTTATCTGTCGATCGATCTTTCCTGAATAGGTAAATAGTTAGTTGTATACAATGTCATGATGTGTGCATTGTGTAATGATGTTCTCAGAATAAATGAGATTTATGTTATATGTATTTTTGTCATGTATGTAAATAGGATGTATGAAATGTTAATGAATGCATTTTTGTCTGGGAAAATAAATCCTTGACAAGTGTTAGGGAGTTGTTAAATCCCGGATTGTTGTTGAAGAGTATGTGCGTCTTCAAATTTTGCTTAGAATGTTTCCACTGCAGATCCTCGTTTCGTTGAGGAGAACTCCGTTGGGGGAAGTCGTGAACTCTGTGGAGAGTATTGATTCATTCTTGGGGAATAAGTTCAGGAGTCTCAGTTGTTTGTTGCTCTACTGGGGAGTCAGAGTTAAACTGACATATGGTCGGGCCCAGGTTTCACAGTAACTTGCTAGGGATTGTAGAGTAGTCTACTGGGGAATAGGAGTTGTGGTCCTTTGATTTGTAGTAGTCGGAGAGGCAAACTCAAGCTGGGGAATCCTGGTGTTATTGGGGAAATAAACCTTGTCGTCAATCTGCTAGAGAGGTGACATCTTCGCTGGGGGAAGTCCTCGAGGATTCTTGAGGTTGATTCAGCTGGGGAAAGGTTTTCAGAGATTAACCCTTGCTGAGAGTCATCCTATGAGCAGGATCTGGGGAGATTTGTCATTGACCCTATTAGAAAGTGTTTGTGACATTGCCAGAAGATGTTTAATTGTTTGTAACCCTTCGCTGAGATTGATGTTCAATTCCCCAAGTGACAGAGATGGAGACTTGCCCCTGGTTACACTGCACTTCTTCAGAGATTTCTTGAAATTTTGACTGGACTGCCACCAGTGTGCTAGATAGCGACATGCCATGCCCCTTGATTGGAAGGAGATTTGTCAATGGAAGTGTCATCCTTTTTGAAGTGATTTTGTTCACTGTGAGGCTTTAGTTCATCGGATATTCGTTGTGTGAATTTCTCCGTTGTCAAACAAATAGCCAAATGCAAATAGTGATATTCAAATAATGCAAAGCTTATGCTTGTCTCGAAGTTTTGAAAAATGCGTTTTTTAGCAGAAAACTTTTTTTTTATAAGACAAATTCAACACAAGATTTAGGGCAAAGCCTTACAGGAGTCAGGATACCTTTTGTAACAGTATGCTTTCGAACTAACCCATGCTTCAGTTAAGACTTTTGAAGGGTTGTAATGTGGCTTGGTTCACGGTTTAAGAAACAAAGGATTAAGGCTCAAAGTATATTTGTACCCACCCGCTATTTGTGATGTTCTTCAATCCTAAACTCAGTTAATTGTGCGTCAAACTCTATTCGAATTTGGAACGATGTTTTTGTGATGGTTCACACAAGTTGGATTTTTGAAGGCAGTCATCATTTTTTTTTTTGCAACATTTTTCATGTTGTCGAGGATTTGTAATGACCTCGTTCTTTTGATTTATTATCCCTAATTTTTGCCTAACTGCTTCTATTTTCGAGATTACAGTCAGCGGGATGCCCTAGCTTTCTTAAGCCTCCTTTATAGGTTTTGGCTCAGTGGGCTTTTCTCTTTTGAGAGATTGACTGCCTATGAGATAAGGAACCACCACTGTCTTTTGATTCCAAAGGAATGCTTTTGATGTCGTTCGTTGTATTATGAACTGAGAGTTTTGCGACTTCAATGCATATCTTTTGAATTAACTGAGAGACTACCCTGCCCCAGGTTTAAATCAAAGGTTTTCATTTGTTTAAAAACAGAAAAACTCCTACTTCTTTGGCTCGAAGGGGTTGACTAGGGATGATCTTCCTTATAACTCCACTGTTTAGGATTTGAAACAATGCTTGTACCTCATCAGCGGGGTTTGTTCAAAAGCATACTGTAAAGATTGTTGTATCGTTTTCGTCATCCTCCCTCAAAAGGCTTGTAACTTTTAGCAAGATTTGAACGAGTAAAAAGCATATTTTAGGTGTGATTAAAATGATTGGATCAAATTAAGACAAACATATGCAATGCATTAATGAAACAAAGCTTGGCATTAATAGATAATTGTTTGAATAACAAAGAGATTACAACTTGAAAATTCAAATGAACAAAAGACATTCCCAATGATTTGGTGAAGGATCAGTGATCAAACTTGATCTCCTTGGCATCAATCAAGTCTTGGATCTTGTTCTTCAAACTCCAACAGTCGTCGGTGTCATGTCCAGGACTGTCAGAATGGTAGGCACATCTCACACTCGGGTTATACTTGGAAGAGGAAGTATCAAGATTTTGAGGAGGATCCTTTAGTGTGATCAGTTTCACCTTCAGCAATTGTTGTAACGCTTGAGACAAAGGCATGTTGATGTCAGTATACTGCCTTTCTTGATATCTTACCCTACGCCTATTGCTTTGTCTTTGTTGAACGGGCGTGGGATCGGAGATTTGGGTTGCCCCTACATGTTGATCATGACGACTCTTTTTACCATACACAGCATTGGACTCTTTTTTTCCATTGTAGGGCTTTTTCTGAGTATCAGCAGGTGTTTCTTCTTGAATCTTCCCACTTTTGATGCCAGCTTCGACCCTTTCGTCGGTCAGTATTAGCTCGGTGAACCCGGATGAAGAGCTTCTGATCAAGTGTTTGAAATAAGGACCAGACAAAGTCCCAAGAAACATATCCACCAACTCCCTATCAGACAGAGGGGGTTGGACTCTTCCGGCAAGATCTCTCTACTTCTGAGCATAGTCCTTAAAGCCTTCTCCTGTACCCATAGACATCCCCTGAAGCTGAGTACGCGTGGGAGTAAGGTCGGCATTATACTGGTATTGCTTGTAAAAAGCAGCAGCAAGGTCCTCCCAGTTGCGGATGTTAGCTCCTTCCAATTGACAGAACCATTCAAGTTGAGTCTCTGACATACTATCTTGAAAGAAATGAACCCAGAGATCTCTATCAGCAGTATATGGTTGGATCTTCCTCACATATGACCGGAGGTAGAGTTTTGGACAGGATACTCCGTCGTACTTGGCAAAGGCAGGTGCCTTGAATTTATGGGGAATCACCACCCCAAAGGATAGACCTAGATCCCCGAAGTCCAGACCGGGAACCTTCTGTATTTCCATGGCGCTCAAACGGTCTTCCAGCTGTTTGTACTTATCCTCAGCAAGAGGATACTGTTCTTTATCATAACCCGTCTCGTTGTCGGAGACTACGGGGCTAGGAACCCTTCTCTCTTGTGGACTGTCTTTCCCTACAGATGAGGTGGTCAGATCGACCTCATTCTGTAGTCCATTTCCAAACCTGCGTCTAGTGTTGAATAAGACGGTCCTTTTCTTCTTCTTCCTCTCTTTTAGAATCAAGGTCTTCAGGTCCTGCTGACCCTTAGCTAGGCTCATGACCAACTCTTGAAACTGAGCATTATGGGCCTGGAGGGCCTTGATAGCTTGCTCAGTGGAAGGTTCAGTAGACATGATTATTGCTAAAATAAACAGCGAAGAAGATAAGAGACTTGTAACGGTACCTGTAATGCAATGATATGTATGATATATGTATGCAATGTTTTCAAGGATCTCGTGGGGTAAACAAAGAAACTTTTTAGAATTTGAATTTTGTAGTTTGATTGAAGGAACTTCATGTTGCTGAGAGTCCTTCTTCAAGAGTCAAGCTCACCATATCGAGTGGGTCATAGCCCCTGACTCAAGTTTATCGTGTTTTGATCTCCAAACAACCTTGGCTAGAGGAAAATAAATCCCCTTTACCCCTTGCTAGACATTTGGTTCATCATGACCTGCATCACAAACCCTTGAGATCCTTGAAATGGTTAAGGAAATGCTATGGTATGATGTTATGATGTGTATTCTATGTGTGAAGTGATGTAAGTAAGCTCTGCAATAAGTCCAAATTGTTGGATAAGGGATGTAAACAAAACCTGCAAGGAACTCGTGCTGTCAGATAACAAGAATGTGCAAGTAGTTCAAGTTTGAGGGCACACAAGTCACACATGTAGCCTTAAGTTTAGGCTGGCATGGAGTTTAGGTATTACCCTCTTTCAGTGTCAATTGGTTAAGACCTGTCCTAAAAATAGTAACCGGGTTCTAGAGGATCTCAATATCACTGACTACCCTCAATCGGTCATAATTCCAGTTTGGCAACCTTTTCTTGCGGCCGAAACCATCGCGAGAGTTTAGTCTCAATGAGTGTAGCATACTGCTACTGTTCTATGGCCAAGTTGGTCAATTTAAGGTTCTAAGGTCAGTTTGTGCTTAATGACTCCTCAGAAGACCCGTATTCTCCTCGTTCCAACACAAGGGATATCGGTACAGACCAAGGTGCCACACCAACGTAGCTACTGCTTCATCTGTGTCGGTCTACGCCGGACAGATCCCTCACAGTTTATTGCTACTTACCTAAAAAGGGTATCCCCAGATCCGGGTTAGGATCTATAAAACTCCGATACAAGCCCACAAAATTTAAAGCATACAAAGCATACAATTGAAAACACAAGTGATCTAATCCTAAGGTACACCTCACTTATAAATATTCCCCAACAGAGTCGCCAGTTCTGTGATCGGTGGAAATAGAACTGACTATTTTGGAATGCTGGTTCGCGTTTGCGTTTAGCAAAATGTCGCGGTAACCAAGAGTCGCCACCGTTTTTTATTTAATCCAACAAGGAAAGGACAAAAGCACAGCAAAATTCCTTTTCGAGATGTTTCTCGGGTTCGGGAGGTAGATTATAAAAAGGGAAGGTGTTAGCACCCTTTCTATCCGTGGTTATCCACGGGCTCTTAGGTACTTGCTCACTATGTTTTCAAAAGGTTTTGCTTTTCTTGTGTTTGTGGGTTTTGAAAAAAAGTTTGTTTGAAAACTTCGATTTAACTATTGTATCTGTCCTCAAGAGTGTATGAAGTGTTGTTGAAAACTTTTGTCAGAAAAGTGTAGGTGCGAAAAGTATTTTTGTTTTGAAAGAGCAGGTACCTGAGAACCTCTACCTACTCAAAAGAAATTAAAATGTGTAGATGTCCTTTAGACAGTGCTATCCCACTATTGAGAAGTAGGTAGTACCGTCGTCGGAGTTTTCGGGTCAATTCGATTATGGGACATGTGGTCACTAAAGCAATGGTAGGATGCCTTAGCGGTAACCCTAATTTATTAGATCATTTTTTATCCGAGGCAACCGTTTCGAGGCAACTTTGATCTTAAGACAGGAGGACGACCTCTAAAACACCCTATACTCAATGACCACGTCGAGGCAACCAAGTGAGGCGTACCCTAAGAGTGGCATGTGCGAGTGTGTCAGGTTTCAATTATGTTATCTTTGTACATGTTATGCTGAGCTACGATTGATTTTAATTTAAGAGAGATCTTGACATGCATAGCCTAGTTAGCATACATCTAGCAGTTAATAGTTGCGGAAAATAAAACTAAGCTATTACAAGGCGTCGGGTATTTACATCGCCAAAAACAAACCCTTGAAAAAGTAAATTGCGGGAAATAAATAAAAGCGATAAAAAGCCCTAATTAAAACTATTACATCCTCGGAAAAATTACATAATTGAATAAAAATATGAATAAAAAATAATCACGCTCGCGCGAGAGAAAATTGAATCGGAGAGTTTCTTAGGGTTTTGACCCTTTTTTGAGAAAGAAAGAGATTTTTATTATTTATGAATTAAATTAAACCTAAATTAATTAATTAATTAAAAGAAATATTTTTTGGTTTTTTTGAATGTTTAAGGAAATAAAAATAAAAATAATTAAAAGTTATTAAAAACCCTAATTCTACATTAATTTTAAATTATTGCAAAAAAGTCAAAATTAACCTAATTAAAACTAAATTAATTAATTACTTATTTATTTACAAAAATAATAATTAAATTTAATAAATAAAAATATTATATTTTTTATGTTTTCTGAATTTTATTATGAAAATATTAATTTGGTTAATTAAGTAATGATAATAATAATTAATAATAGTAAAAAAAACAATTTAAATAAAAATATAAAAGAAGAAAAAGAAATAAACCCAGGGGGGTGTTGGGCCCAAGAGGAGGTGATTCTGGAAATTTGTGGCCCAACGATGCTCAAGCCTGCTTTGACTGTGGTCATCCTATGCATGTGCATTGACTGGAGACTATGGTGAGGGCTCCATTCTGGCCATTGGATTTGAGTGTGGAGACACCTGGCGCACTGATTTTTGAGATGTATGGTGGACTACCTTTGGAAATCTGCATGTGAACATATAAAGAAAAATAGAATAAATGTTTTGGGGGACCTGGGATTCGAACCCAGGTCCCAATGCTTCCAGGCTAGCGTCCCTGCCACTACACCATCATGCTTCAATTGATATTATAATGATAAGCAATTAATATATATGAAAACAATCACAATGCAGTAAATAAAAATTAAAACGCGCGCTTTTTTCAAATTGGCCAACCAGATATCAACACATCATCGTCTTCAACCTTTGTCCTGTGTAAATAACATCAGATAGCGGGGGGTTTTAACCTCCACTACCTCCTGCAAGGAAAAATAGCGAATAGAAATATAGCAAACATAAATATTTCGCGAGGTATGGGTTTTGATCATCTTGGCCTCACGAATTCAGCCTTGTATCCTATTAGTCCCAATTTTTCCTGGATTGAAAAGCCCCATTTAAAAGCTCAAGAACCCTAGAAATTCAGTCATGGCATCTTTTGATTCAGGGCGTTACAGTTCAATTCAATCATGCCATTAGCTTTGTATGATCTCTAGCAATGCAAAACAATCACAAACACATGTTAAATGCGCATGAATTATGAGATATAATTCTGAATAAGAAGTGCAAACCGTGGGACTGTATGCAGCGATTCCTTGAGCTTTGATGCCTGATTTTGATTGCAAATCAATCCTGGGACCTCCTGCAATGTACTTGGATGAACAAAATGCCTTGAATTGGCCTAGAATGCAAGAACAGGTTTTGAGTTTTCTTGGAATTTCTTGAAATTGACAGGGTTGTTTTTGCAGCCTTTAATCGTGTACTAGGTCATGGTTTACTTGCATACATATAGGAGAAACAAATTAGGTCAAAGTTTTGGATCCAATCCATGTGCATTGAAGATTAAATCTTTGATTGAAAATCAAATATTCTTGATTTTCCATGATTGAACAATGTTGCCAAATTTGGATTTTTTTTGTATCTTTTGATTGTGCACGAATTGGTCAGCATATCTTGATCATATTTGGTTCACAAATTGATTTAAAACTCAAATCTTGTATTTTCTTATGATTTAAATTAATTAAATGAATTAATATGTATTAAAAATCCAATTAATCAATAAAAATAAGAAAATAAATCCAATTCATCTTGGTGGGTCGTGCATAAGTCATGGGTGAAGTTTCAAGAAGAGATTTGAGGCCCATTAGCAAAAAGAAGGTGTTTTGAGCAAAGTTGACTTTTGAAATTCATGAAAATTTCCCAACTTCTCCAATGCACAACTTGCTCAATTTTGATCATATGACCATGTTCTTGGACATTTTGGAAAGCTCTTGAAGTCCTCTAACCATTGCCTTTGGTCCCATGTCATTTGGATTTACCAATCTCAAGTTATGGCCTTTGACTCAAAGTGTACTTTTGTTAACTTTTGAAATTGACCTATAATGTAAAAATTGGTAACTTTTTGTGAGAGCAATTCTTGAACTTGGAGTGTGAATATGGATTGTAGTAAATTGCATCCTCTTCAAAGTGAGCTTTGGATGGAATTTTTCTGACAAACCATGAAAGAGTTATGCCCTTGTCAAAGTACAGTTGACTTTTTTGCTGTCCAAAAATAGTAACTTTTGCATCTTGATGATTTTTGAGCTATTCTTGTGGAATCATGATCAAGGCTTGATCAAATGATGATTGTGAACTCAAAATGAGATGTTGACCAAAAATTCTGACTTTTGACTGTAAAATGACCATTTTGCCCTTACAGTTGACTGTAGATCAAATGGGGCTTTTGATTGTGCCAACTGGAACTGTGAGTCTTGAAACTTGGCATGTAGGTGCTTGAGAATATATATAGGCCTATGAGACTTGATTGAACCATTGAAAACCCCAAATTCCTTGAAAGAACTAAAACCCTAATTTCAGCTGTCTACTACTTAGGAGATGGCTTGACTGTCTAACCCTTGAGCCATCTTGAACCATTTGAAGATCATTCTTGACAAATCTTGAGGAATATGGGAGGGCAAATTTTGGGGTACAACACTGTGATACGGTGGGATAGAACTGACTATTTTTGGAATACTGGTTCGTATTTTGCGTTTGTTTTTGCAAAATGTCGCGGTAAGTAAGAGTCGCCACCGTCTTTTATTTTATCCAACAAGGAAAGGAAAAAAGCACAGAAAAAATCCTTTTTCGAGATGTTTCTCGGGTCTCGGGGTAGATTTATAGAAAGGGAAGGTGTTAGCACCCTTTCTATCTGTGGTTATCCACGGGCTCTTAGGTACTTGCTCAAAGTGTTTTCAAAAATTTGCTTTCTTTGTGTTTGTGGGTTTGAAAAAGTTTTTGTTTTGAAAAGGAGTGTATGTGTGAAAATCTTGTTTTGTTTTAAAAGAGCAAGTACTTAAGAACCATCTACCTACTCGAAAAAGGAATTGTTCTATGCTATCTTCCTTTAGACAATGCTATCCCACTATTGATGAGTAGGTAGCATCGTCGTTGGAGTTTAAGGGTCAATTCGATTAAAGGACGTGTGGTCACTAAAGCAATGTTAGGATGCCTTAGAGGTAACCCTAATGTCTTAGATCATTTTTCTGAGGCAACTGTTTCGAGGCAATTGTGATCTTTGGACAAGAGGGCGACCTCTAAAAATTCATATACTCAATGACCATGTTCGAAGGCAACCAAGTGAGGTGTGCCCTAAGAGTGTGCACGTGCGAGTGTGTTGTTTTCAGTTAATTTGTCTTTGTACATGTCAATGGTTATCTACGTTGATTTTAGGTTTAAACATTTGATCTTGTCATGCATTCCCTATTATCAAGCATCTAACAGTTTATAAGTTGCGTAAATTAAATTGCGGAAATTAAAACTAACTATTACAAGGTGTCGGGTATTTATATCGCCAAAAGCAACCCTTTGAAATTTAAATGCGGAAAATAAATAAAGCGATAAAATAATTAAAGTCCTATTTAAACTATTACATTCCAGAAACAGGTACATCAATATGGTAAAATGGATTGCGTGCGGGAAATTAAATCGGATGCGAGTTTTTTAGGGTTTTGACCCTTTTTTGAAAGAAAGCATTTTTTGGTTATTTTTGGATTAAAAGAAATTAAATTAAGTTAACAATTAAATAAATTAATTAATTAATTAAAATATTTTTGGAGTTTTTGATATTTAAGGAAATAAAATAAATTTGATTTAAAGTTAGTAAAACCTAACTATCTAAATTAATTTTAAATATTGCAAAAAATATTAAAAGTTATATCTAATTAAAACTAAATGGATTAAATTAATATTTATTTACAAAAATAAAGTGTTGAATTTAATTTTAATAAATAAAATTATTTTTTTTTATTTTATGAGGAAAAAGTTTAATTGGTCAATTGAATAATAAAATAATAATAATAAACAATAAATAAAAGAAAGAAAGACAAGAAATAACCAAGGGGGGTGTTGGGCCTGATCAGGGGTGAGAATTGCAATTTTTTGGCCCAACGGGCGCAAGCCTGTATTGACTTCTTTGATCCCACGTGTGCACGTTGACTAGGGCATATGGTGCACGTTCAATCTTGGCCACCAGATCTGGCCTGGGGCCATCTGGCGTTTGGAGATTTGAGGGAGTATGGTGCGTTGCAAGGCATGAGACACGCTGGAACATCTGAAAGAAAATAATAACAAATATGTGGGGGACCTGGGATTCGAACCCAGGTCCTGTGAGACTTTGCACTAACACCTTCACCACTGAACCAACGCCTTTTAATTATTAGTGGAATATGCATTAAAGATAATATACAAAAACGCGTAATTATGCTGGAATAAAAATATTAAAGCGCGAAAAATTGAATGGAGCAATTGGATGGGGACACGTTGTCGTCCCTGTCCTTGGACTTATACAGAGATTACCTGCGGATTTAAATCCATAGTAAAAGGCGTAGGTTGATTCAATAATCCTTCTCAGGCCATATAAATGAAAGGTGATGACATGGATGAACTTGTCTCTTCATCCCGGTTTCAACCATGTCCATTAATAAGCCTAATTTCACCTGCATCAAAAACCCCTAAAACAAACCTAGGAAACCCTACAATGGCATTTTGGATTATAGAACAGATAAATGCAATCAAATAATATGGAAAGCATGGAAATTGTTTGGTGATTGCAAATATGCCATTAGTTTCTTGTAATGATACGTAAATCTTGAAACACGAAAGCAAGTTCAGAGGGAGGTCGTGTATCACTTACAGCACGTTTGAGAGGGTCTGGGAGCTTGCTTTTGATTGCTACCGACTCATTGAACGTCCAGCAATTGATCCACGTTGAGTTTTGGTTCTGAATTGGCCTCTAAGAAGGATTTTAGATTCACACTTTTTTGCAATTTTTCCAAGTTTGGTTTTTGTGATTTAGCAGCCTCTGGGTCCTCAAACTCGTGCCTTTGCATTGTATATGTAACATGGAGTGAATTAGGTTAACTTTTTTGGGCTGAATCTTTATGCATTGATGTTTGGAGATATGATTTGATTCACCATTAAAAAGCTTCTAATTTTGTCCAAAATCCAATATTTTGTTCATGATATGGCTTGATACGGATTTGATCATGTCCATGATGACAATTAAGACCTATATCAATCAAAAAGATCCTAAATGATCAATATTTGGATTTTATTTGGATTTAAATTGATTTAAAATGAATTAATTCAATAAAAATCAAATAAAATAGAAAAATTAATAAATGGACACAAGGCTAAAGCTAGGACACGTGTGTAGTGTGACAAGATCAAATCAAGTGGAGAAGAATGGGCCCATTTGACAAAATTTGAAGTTTTGGGGATAGTTGACTTTTGGCAATTTTGCAAAAATGCCCAACTTCAACAATGCATAACTTCTTCAATTTTGAACTTTTGGAAGTGTTCTTGGACTTTTTAGAAATATTGAGATGTCCTCTAACCAACCCTTTTGGTCTCATATGATTTTTATATTCCATGATCAAGTTATACGCTTTGGAAAAAAGGTGTTTATGTTGACTTTCAAAAATGACCTATAATGTCCAAATTTGTAACTTCTTGTGAGTGCATTTCTTGATCTTGGGGTGTGAAGATGGATTGTAGGAAATTGCATCCTCTTAAAAATGAGCTTTGGATGGGTCATTTCTCATAAAGTATGAGAAAGTTATGCTTGGTCAAAGTTGGTTTAACTTTTCCTACAAAACCCTAATTTCACAACTTTTGAGTCTTGATGAATTTTGAGCAATCCTTGATGAAAACTGTTCAACCCTTGATCAAATGATGAAGTATCCTTCAAAATGAGAATGTTGACAAAAAAATTCTTGAAGTTTGACTGTATTTAGGTCACAGTTGACTTTTGCCCTAGCACAGTCGATTTTTGGACCCTTTGATCAATCGACTGACCAAACTTCCTCTGCAAGGCTTGAAATTTGGCATGGATGATCTTGAGAGCATATTAGGACATTGGGGAACACTTAAGGTCATTTGGATGCAAGGACCTTGATGCAACACAAAACGCTAATTTGAGATTGACTGCCTCAGGAGATGATTTGACTGTCCAACTCTTGAGCAATCTTGAGCCACTTGGAGATTTTTATTGCCATGTTTTGAGAAATATGAGAGGGAAAATTTTGGGGTACAATAGCTGCCCTTGTTCAATCTTATTAAACCTGAGGATGTAGATTGGCTTTCAGGCCCTTCGTGATCCGAAGGTGGAAGATGATTGAACACTAGAATGCCCAGAAATTTGCACTCGCATGAAGTGGTATCAGCATTGTGATGTCGGGAATGGGCTTACAGATGCCATTTGGAGGCTGTTGATAGATGGTCTGAACTTCAATTGGACTACGAATCAGGGAGATCTTATCGGTAATCTGACTGAACCAGAGGAGGTCTTGGATTAACTTTGACTGGATCGGCATCAGAAAAATCTTTTAGGAATTGATTTAACTGGACCAGACAAACATCTTGGAACATCTTCAACTGGATCAGCATCAGAAAAATCTTTAAGAATCGATTTAACTGGACCAGAGAAGGCTTTGACTGGATCGGCATCAGAGAAATCTTTAGGAATCAACTGGACCAGAGAAGGCTTTGACCGGATCGGTATCAGAAAAATCTTTAGGAATCGATTTAACTGGACCATACAAAAGTCTTGGAATATCTTCAACTGGATCGGCATCAGAAAAATCTTTAGGAATCGATTTAACTGGACCAGAGAAGGCTTTGACTGGATCGGCATCAGAAAAATCTTTAGGAATCGATTTAACTGGACCAGACAAAAGTCTTGGAATATCTTCAACTGGATCAGCATCAGAAAAATCTTTAGGAATCGATTTAACTGGACCAGAGAAGGCTTTGACTGGATCGGCATCAGAAAAATCTTTAGGAATCGATTTAACTGGACCAGAGAAGGCTTTGACTGGATCGGCATCAGAGAAATCTTTAGGAATCGATTTAACTGGACCAGAGAAGGCTTTGACTGAATCGGCATCAGAAAAATCTTTAGGAATCGATTTAACTGGACCAGACAAAGGCTTTGACTGAATCGGCATCAGAAAAATCTTTAGGAATTGATTTAACTGGACCAGACAAAGGTCTTGGAATAACTTCAACTGGATCGGCATCAGAAAAATCTTTAGGAATCGATTTAACTGGACCAAAGAAGGTCTTGGATCAACTTTGACTAGATCGACATTAGAAAAATCTTTAGGAATCGATTTAACTGGACCAGACAAGGTCTTTTGATATAGTTGAGAATTTAACTGCATCTTTCCTGAAAGGTAAATGTCAGTCATATGCAATGCATGATATGGATCAAGCAATGATGTTCTCAACATAAATGAGATTGTGTGGTATGATGCGTATATGCATGTATCGTGATGTATGGAAATGTAATGTTTTAGCTGGGGGAAAATAAATCCCGGATAGTTGCTGGAGAATAGAATTGACTTCTTCGCTTCCGCTGGGGATTGTGAATGAAGGTGATTGCAAGAATAAACCTGCAAGATAAGATAACTCCGTTGGGGAATAAACTGAGGAGGAGATTACTCTGTGGGGAAGAGACGTCATGCTGAGGCTTCCACTGATAAGCTCCGCTGGGGATGGATTACCGTTGCTGGTGATACTGAATCTGTTGAGGATTGATTTCCTGTTTATGAAAGGAAATAACTTCGCTGGGGATGATCTTTCAGTTGTGACTTGTTGGGGATAACCCTATTAGACTTTTGTGGGGACAATCCTTCTGAATTCTGCTGGGGATGATCCTTTGAACTCGGCTGAGGAGATTTATGTTGTACTCCGCTGGGGATATACTTCCAGAGTCTACTGGGGATGATGCTTCGACTCCGTTGGGGAAGCTTTTTCAGACCGTGCTGAGGAAATATTGACTCCACTGGGGGTATCCTGTACTCTGCCAGGGAACATTCTTATACTTCGTTGGGGAATATTAAGACTGTCGGGGATATCAACCCTTTTTAGTGTTGATGGTAGATAAACTCTGCTTGGGGAAAGCAGTGCTGATTCGTTCATAGTTGCAAGTCTCAGCTGGGGGAGAGCTACCATTACTGTCTTACTCTGCGGGGAGTGAAGATACTTTGGTCATATTCTTTAGATGAATTTACTGTCGTACCTGGTGGACAGAGCAACTATACAGCTTGGACAATTCTATTGCCCCTGTTTCTGATGTTACCAGTAATTCGTCTTTTGTTTCGCATGCAAATATTCATGAGCAGCAATTAATGTCAAATGCATATATCAAAAATGAACATTGGACGTTCTTTGCAAAACAAAACAGATAAAGGAAAAACAGTTTGAAAATGAATTGTATTGATTTTGAAGTTTGTCCTGTAAATAGGCGTTTTTGTACAAGAGGCTGACGTCCTAGTAAGAGAACGCCGCCGAATAATAGAATTTACACAGTTCGTGAAAAGAAAACAAAACAGCTATGTGAATGATCCCACTGGGTTCCAACTCTGCTATTGCCTTTATGTCCTCGAGCATCTCATCACTTTGCTACTAGTTGAAGGTAGATCAGATTGATTAGTGTCGTTCGAGCTTGATAGTCGATACCGAAGTCTGGATGCAAGGTGATCCAATGAGACATAGTGTTACGCTTTGATCCCTAATTTTTGCCTGGACTGCCCTTTCGGGTTTTCAGTCCATCGGGATACCCATTTTTGCCCAAGTCGCCTTTTCAGGTTTTTGACTTGTCGGGTGTACAGATTTTTCATTTTCATCCCTTATTTTTGCCTGAACCCTTTTGGTTCGCCGGGAAGCCCTTATTTTTGCCTAGGTCAGTCAACCTAGCGGGTCTTTGATTATGCGTAGTATATTTTCACTATGTCTGCATTGACGGGGTGAGGAAGGTCGTCACCGTCCATGGTGGTTAGAATCATAGCTCCGCCTGAGAATATGTTCTTAACCACAAATGGCCCTTCGTAAGTAGGGGTCCATTTGCCCCTAGGATTACCTTGAGGTAAGATAATGCGTTTGATAAGCAGATCCCCAACTTGATACTCTTGTCGTCTAACCTTCTTCTTAAATGCCTTGATCATCTGTTTTTGATACGTCTGACCATGACAAATAGTAGTAAGTATCTTTTTGTCGATTAGGTTCAGCTGATCAAGCCGGGTCTGAATCCAGTCATCTTCACTCAAACTTGCGTCCTTCATGATTCGGAGAGAGGGTATCTGAACTTCAATGGGCAAGACTGCCTCCATACCATATACCAAGGAGTAGGGTGTTGCCCCTGTTGACGTCCGTGCTGAGGTACGGTACCCATGAAGAGCAAATGGTAACATCTCGTGCCAATCTTTGTATGTCACTGTCATCTTCTGCACAATCTTCTTAATGTTCTTATTAGCCGCTTCTACAGCCCCATTCATCTTCGGCCGGTAGGGAGAAGAGTTGTGATGTTGTATCTTGAATTGCTTACAGAGCTCGGTGATTATCTTGTTGTTGAGATTGGTACCATTGTCCATAATAATCCTCTCTGGTACACCGTATCGACAGATCAGATTGTGCCGAATGAACTGTGCCACGACGTTCTTGGTTACGGTAGCAAAGGAAGCTGCTTCAACCCACTTCGTAAAGTAATCAATTGCTACCAGGATGAAACGATGCTCGTTGGATGCTGTAGGTCTGATCTCGCCGATCATATCAATGCCCCATATTGCAAAAGGCCAAGGTGCCGTCAATACGTTCAGATCTTTTGGTATCAATAAGGTAGTGAGAGTCAGCATAACTGTCTTAACCGGCGAACAACTCATACCAAAGCGTAGGAAGTTCTCTCGAGCAGTGAGTATCGGGTCTCACAGTCGATAAACTTTTTGCTAAGGTAATAAATAACATGCTCTTTTCGGCCAGACTCGTCACGCTGCCCCAACGCACCTCTTTGTATTATCCAGCACTTTTAAGTATAAGATCAACGGTCTTTCCTGTAGTTGGAGGCATCGGAATTGGTGGCTTAGAGGTAGTATGGCCCTCTCTTCTTGAAGCAATGGACTAGAAAGTTCCTCAGGCACTTCACAATCATCTTTACCTTCGTCTTCGGCTAAGCTGATCGGACTTTCGAAGTCATAACTGGCAGTAGCAGAGTCGTTATCAATGGGATCCAGAGTGGATGTTGGATCATGATATGTGTGTGTGTGTGTGTGTACAATAGCTGTCTTGCAATATATAATAAAAGAAAGACAAGGAGCGTAAAATTTGAAATGCAAGAAACGTCCAATGCTTTTATTAATGATATATGAAAATGACACACATAAAGCCCTCACAAATGAAGCCACAGTGCCCCGGGTAAGACACCGGGCCATAGAGTTTAAAACATTATCTGTTACAAATTCAAAACAAAAAGTCTCTTTACTGGGTATCAAAAGAAGTAGGGATGAAGTCCTTTGTTGTCCAGTTGCTTGGTCCACCGTCGGTCGTAGGATAGGTCCAACTGTCGAACTCAGACTCTTCCACATTGTCTTAAATGGCATTCACTCCTGAATTGCTGATAAACAGGGGAACTCTTCCGATTCGTGCACTCCGTACAGCCTTTTGAGCTCTTGCAGTGAAACCCAAACCAAATCTGTCAGTTTTATGTGCCAAATCAGGGAGTCGGCCCCAATTTGCACACTCACACTTCCTAATAACAGCCCGGGCATCCTTTAAGGAAGCCATCTTCATAGGAGAATCTTCACCAATAGTCTCAGCTGATGCCAGTGTCTGGGGAACTTCTTCAAAATGTTGAAATGGGGTCTCAATGAACTCCTCATCCATCTCTACGTATCAGAAAGAGTTGAGGTGGCTAACCATGTACTCCTCTTCTCCCTGTATTGTCACAATCTTCCCTTTGACTGGGTACTTCAGTTTTTGGTGTAGCGTTGAGGTTACGGCCCCAGCTTTGTAGATCCATGGGCGACCCAGCAGACAAGAATAAGATGGCTGAATGTCCATCACATAGAATGTAGAGTTGAAAACCTGAGAACCAACCTTAATCGGAATATCCACTTCTCCGTGCACCATTCTCTTAGACCCATCAAAGGCCCTAACAACAATGTTGCTTGGCTTCAGCTCCAACCCTTCACAGTCCAACCGGTCTAGAGCTTTCTTAGGCAAGACGTTCAATGAGGAACCAGTATCCACTAATACATGGGCAAGAGTAGTGCCCCTGCATTCAATGGAGACATGCAGGGCATCGTTGTGATTCTTCCCTTTAGCAGTCAAGTAGGCGTCAGAGAAACCCAACCCATTATCAGCAGTCAGATTGGCCATGCAATCTTTAAACTGATCAGCTAATGTCTCTTGTGGTACGTGTGCAGTCTTCAAAAATGAAATCAGAGCCTTGGCATGGGCCTCTGAGCATAGCAACGTGACAACATAGAAATCTTGGACGGGGTTTGCCCCAGCTGCTCGACTATATTGTAGTCACTCTTTTTGATGATTTTCAGAATCTCTTCCATCTCTTGTTTAGAAGCTTCAATAGTAATTGTCTTTGGTGCCTCCGTCTGGGCAGGCTTATCAGTGGTGATCCCTTTGCCCCGAGTGTCAGACGACTCGGCGACAGGGGTAAGAATAGGAACTTGAACAGGAATGGTAGCAGGTACACTGGCGGGTGTAATAACAACAGGCTTTTGGGCAGTTGGTGGAGAAATATCAGGTGAGAAAAATCTTCCGCTGCGGGTGACTTTAGCAGGTCCAACAATGTTGCTGACGTCAGTATCAGCATCTAACTCTTGTTTAACTCCATGAAAATAAACATCAGCCCCGTAATGCCAAGGGACAGCTTTATCGAAGGTGTAGAGAATAGGCCTAGGAACAGTGATGATCAACGATGTGATTCTTGGAACAGATGTAACTCTAACAGGCTTCCTCGAGGGAGCCTTGGAAGAATTGTCGAAAATGGTAATGATGGCAACTTCTTCAGTATGGACTATAGGAATAACAGTCTTCTCAAACAGAATCTCTTTACTATCCATCAGGCGTTGGACACCTGATTTTAAAAGGGGGCAACCAGCTGGTAGGGTAGAACACAAACGGCAACCTTCGTCACAACCCGGAAATAAACCGGATAGCAAAAGGTTCTTCTTTACAGTCATCAAAGGGGTAACAATGTCGTTCACAGAAACCATAAACGAGTCTTCATCTATAGCATTCACTCTATGCTTGGGCATAGGAGCAGTCACAACATTAGGTCTTTCGGGAGCCTCAAACTCAATCTCCTTGGCATCAATTAAGTCCTGTATCTTATTCTTTAAAGTCCAACAATCATCTGTATTATGCCCCGGGCTATCAGAGTGATAAGCACAACGGGCATTAGGGTTATACTTCGGTGATGTTGTATTTGGATTCTTTGGAGCTTCCCTTGGAATCACCAGATTGGTTTTCAGCAACTGTGGCAGAATCTGAGATAAGGTCATGTTGAGACGGGTGAATTGCCTTCGAGGTCTCTCTTCCTTTTGTTGATTGTTGTGCTGAGGAGCACCTGCAGGTTTTGAAATAACAACCGCATTAACAGCTTGGTGGTGTTCAGGTCTATTCTGTCGTTTCGAACTGTAGACAGCACTTGACTCTTTCTTAATGGGCTTCTTCTCGGTGCTTGACGAGGCACCCTTCTGTATCTTACCAGACTTAATACCAGCCTCAATCCTTTCATCGGTCATAATTAACTTTGTAAACCCAGACGAAGAGCTTCCAATCAGATGGTTGAAAAATGGACCAAACAAGGTCCCCAGAAACATATCCACAAGCTCCCGATCAGCCAAGGGTGGTTGCACTCTTTCGGCGAGGTCCATCCACTTCTGAGCATAATCTTTGAAACCTTCACCCCTTCCTATTGACATACCCTGGAGTTGGGTACGCGTGGGTGCGAGGTCGGAATTATATTGGTATTGCCTGTAGAAAGCAGTGGCCAAATCTTCCCAACTACGGATACTGGCTCCGTCCAACTGGTCAAACCATTCAAGCTGAGTCCCTGAGAGACTGTCTTGAAAGAAGTGGATCCATAGGTTTTTATCAGCGGTGTACGGCTGAATCTTCCTTACATATGATCGGAGGTGCAGCTTCAGACAAGAAACTCTGTCATACTTAGCAAAGGTTGGTGCCTTGAATTTGTGGGGAATCACTACCCCAGATGATAGACCCAGATCACCAAAGTCCAGACCAGGAACTTTCTGAACTTCCATAGCACTCAACCGGTCTTCCAGTTGCTTGTATCTATCCTCAGCAGGAGGATACTGGTCTTCGTCGAAGTCCGTCTCGTTGTCAGAGACCACAGGGCTAGGAGCCCTCCTTTCTTCCTGACTATCTTTCCCTCCGGATGAGGTGGTCAAATCAACTTCCTCCCGTAGCCTATTTCCAAACCGGTGACCTGTGTTAAACAGGACTGTCCTCTTCTTCTTCTTCTTCTTCTCTTTCAGAATCAGGGTCTTCAGATCTTACTGACCCTTAGCTAGATTCATGAACAGCTCTTGAAATTAGGCATTCTGGGCCTGGAGGGCCTTGATTGCTTGCTCAGTTGAAGGTTCAGCAGACATGATGAGTGCTGAAATAAACAGCGAAGAAGATAAGAGACCTGTAATAGGTACCTGTTATGGAGTGCATGGGATGAAATGCGTATGACATGATTTCAAAGACAATAGAGATATTCAAATTCGTAAACAAGAAATGAAACACACTTTATTAGATAAACTTTTGAAATTCAAATTGTTCAACAGATGCCCTTAAGGCGTTACAAGAATGGAAATACTGAAAAGTAAATAAAAACTGGAAATGATCAAAAGATATCAACGCTCCCATGGTCATTTCTTGTCGGTGTGGACATAGTCATTGAGGATCCGCTCGTTCTCCAGCTGCCTAGTCAACCTCTAGATCTTCTGCTCTTGCTCGTTGAACTTTTCTCAGTAAGAATCATGTTCCTTTCTCAGCTGCATCCAAGACCTTTTCAGTGTCCCAATGTCAGTGGGCATGTAAGGATGGAGGATAGTCGGAAGAACCCCTTCTTCATTAGCAACTTCAAAAATGATAGGCCGGACGACTTCATACGGCATACCCAGCTTTTGGGCACGGATGCGGACCCATCTGAGATATGGCTCCATTGGAAGAGAAGTCTTTGGACCCAACTCGTGTGGATCAGATTGGTGAACTCTATCCCAAGCCCTTATGAATCTGCGGTGTTGCTCGTTGATATCCCCTTGAAAATCAAAGATGATACTAGGCATTAGCAGCTCATGTGGTCCTTCTCTTCTGTCTCTCCCAAACTGATGTAAGGCTAAGCATGGATTATAAGAAATTCCTCCATGGGTTCCTATCAATGGAACATTGGGTTACTCCCCACAACGATCAATAATAGCCACCTCATCCATACCCTTAATAGTCCAGATGATGTCATTGTGAGAGAGAGGCATAACCCTATAAGCCCAGCCCATGCCTTCTTTGTTCTTCAGTACTGATTTGGGGAGGTGCGAAATAAACCACCTCGCCAATAATGGAGCACAACACATCAAGGTTCCCCGCTTTCGGGCGGTATGGGCATAAAGCTGATGAAGAATGTCACCCAAGAGAGTGGATACAGGATTACGAGAGATGAAGATTCTCACCGCATTCACATCAACAAAAGAGTCAGGATTCGGAAACAATACCAAGCCATATATCAGAAGAGCCAGAATATATTCGAATGCCTTGAAGTCTAGACTATCCCAGAAATAATTAGCCTTACTGACAAGGAACTTAGTCAGAAAGCCCTTTGCTCCACTTCTAGTCTCCCAATTAGCCATTACCTCATCCTTGGTCATATGAAGGGCTGAAGCAATCTATTCTGGCCTAAGGATCTTTTCCCAACCAGTAAACGGGGTCTGCTCCAGAATAGAGATACCGAGCAGATCAGAGAACTCTTCTAAGGTGGGAACCAACTGGTAGTCCTGGAAAGTAAAGCAATGGTATAGTGGATCAAAGAACTGGACTAAGACACTCATCATCTGTTCGTCCAATTTGGAGGTGACCAAACTAAGAAGATGCCCATGTCTTCTGATGAAGGAGGTAGTATCTGGCATCTTTGTAACCAAGTCTTTAAGTAGGGTGGGAACCTGGACAAAGTTGATCCTGACGGTATTTCTACGCATGGGTGCCCTGACCTACAAAACAGAACAAAGATGAATCCCTCCTGTCTTTGAAATAGGTTAGTCCAATGCAAGATGTATGCAATGTTATGATGTTATGATATCATGATATAAAGCACATCACAAGTATCCACACATAGAAAACATGGTAAAGGCACACAAGTCACACAGAGAGCCCTTAGATTTCAGGCTGGCAAGGAGCTTAGGTACTACCCTCTTTCAGTTCAGTTGGTTTAAACCTGTCCTAAAAATAGTAACCGGGTTCTAGAGGATCTCAATATCACTGACTACCCTCAGTCGGTCATAATTCCAGTTTAGCAACCTTTTCTTGCAGCTGGAATCATCGCGGGAGTTTAGTCTCAATGAGTGTAGCATACTGCTACTGTTCTATGGCCAAGTTGGTCAACTTAAAGGTTCTAAGGCCAGTTGGTGCTTAATGACCCCTTATAAGACCCATATTCTCCTCGTTCCAACACAAGGGATATCGGTACAATCTAAAGTGCCACACCAACATAGCTACTGCTTCAACCGTATCGGTCTATGTCATACAGTTCCCTCACAGTTTATTGCTACTTGCCTAAAGGGTATCCCCCAGATCTGGGTTAGGATCTATAGTAACTCCGATACAAGCCCACAAACATAAATCATACAAAGCAAGCAATTGAAAACACAATGATCTAATCCTAAGGTACACCCCACTTATAGGAATCCCCAGCAGAGTCGCCAGTTCTGTGATACGGTGGGAGAGAACTGACTATTTTCGGAATGCTGGTTCGCGTTTTGTGTTTTTTTTGCAAAATGTCGCGGTAAGCAAGAGTCGCCACCGTCTTTTATTTTATCCAACAAGGAAAGGAAAAAAGCACAGAAAAATTCCTTTTTCGAGATGTTTCTCGGGTCTGGGGGGTAGATTTATAGAAAGGGAAGGTGTTAGCATCCTTTCTATCCGTGGTTATCCACGGGCTCTTAGGTACTTGCTCAAAGTGTTTTTAAAAATTTGCTTTCTTTGTGTTTGTGGGTTTGAAAAAGTTTTTATTTTGAAAAGTAGTGTAAGTGTGAAAATCTTGTTTTGTTTTGAAAGAGCAAGTACTTAAGAACCATCTACTTACTCGAAAAAAGGAATCATTCTATGTTATCTTCCTTTAGACAATGCTATCCCACTATTGATAAGTAGGTAGCATCGTCGTTGGAGTTTAAGGGTCAATTCGATTAAGGGACGTGTGGTCACTAAAGCAATGATATGATGCCTTAGCGGTAACCCTAATGTCTTAGATCATTTTTCCGAGGCAACCGTTTCGAGGCAACTATGATATTTGGACAAGAGGGAGACCTCTAAAACTTCCTATACTCAATGACCACGTTCGAAGGCAACCAAGTGAGGTGTACCCTAAGAGTGCGCATGTGCGAGTGTGTTGTTTTCAGTTAATTTGTCTTTGTACATGTCAATGGTTATCTACATTGATTTTAGGTTTAAACATTTGATCTTGTCATGCATTCCCTATTATCAAGCATCTAACAGTTTATAAGTTGCGGAAATTAAATTGCGAAAATTAAAACTAACTATTACAATGCGTCGGGTATTTACATCGCCAAAAGCAACCCTTTGAAATTTAAATGCGGAAAATAAATAAAGCGATAAAATAATTAAAGTCCTATTTAAACTATTAAATTCCGGAAACAGGTACATCAATATGGTAAAATGGATTGCGTGCGGGAAATTAAATCGGATGCGAGTTTTTTAGGGTTTTGACCCTTTTTTGAAAGAAAGCATTTTTTGGTTATTTTTGGATTAAAAGAAATTAAATTAAGTTAACAATTAAATAAATTAATTAATTAATTAATTAAAATATTTTTGGAGTTTTTGGTATTTAAGGAAATAAAATAAATTTGATTTAAAGTTAGTAAAACCTAACAATCTAAATTAATTTTAAATATTGCAAAAAATATTAAAAGTTATACCTAATTAAAACTAAATGGGTTAAATTAATATTTATTTACAAAAATAAAGTGCTGAATTTAATTTTAATAAATAAAATATATATATATATATATATATATATATATATATATATATATATATATATATATATATATATATATATATATATATATATATGAGGAAAAGTTTAATTGGTCAATTGAATAATAAAATAATAATAATAAATAATAAATAAAAGAAAGAAAGAAAAAGAAATAACCAAGGGGGGTGTTGGGCCTGATCAGGGGTGAGAATTACAATTTTTTGGCCCAACAGGCGCAAGCCTGTATTGACTTCTTTGATCCCACGTGTGCATGTTGACTAGGGCATATGGTGCACGTTCAATCTTGGCCACCAGATCTGGCCTGGGGCCATCTGGCGTTTGGAGATTTGAGGGAGTATGGTGCGTTGCAAGGCATGAGACACGCTGGAACATCTGAAAGAAAATAATAACAAATATGTGGGGGGACCTGAGATTCGAACCCAGGTCCTGTGAGACTTTGCACTAACACCTTCACCACTGAACCAACGCCTTTTAATTGTTAGTGGAATACGCATTAAAGATAATATACAAAAACGCGTAATTATGCTGGAATAAAAAAAATAAAGCCCGAAAATTTGAATGGAGCAATTGGATGGGAACACGTTGTCGTCCCTGTCCTTGGACTTATACAGAGATTACCTGCGGATTTAAATCCGCAGCAAAAGGCGTAGGTTGATTCAATAATCCTTCTCAGGCCATATAAATGAAAGGTGATGCCATGGATGAACTCGTCTCTTCATCCCGGTTTCAACCATGTCCATTAATAAGCCTAATTTCACCTGCATCAAAAACCCGTAAAACAAACCTAGGAAACCCTACAATGGCATTTTGGATTATAGAACAAATAAATGCAATCAAATAATATGGAAAGCATGGAAATTGTTTGGTGATTGCAAATATGCCATTAGTTTCTTGTAATGATGCGTAAATATTGAAACACGAAAACAAGTTCAGAGGGAGGTCGTGTATCACTTACAGCGCGTTTGAGAGGGTCTGGGAGCTTGCTTTTGATTGTTACTGACTCAGTGAACGTCCAGCAATTGATCCACGTTGAGTTTTGGTTCTGAATTGGCCTCTAAGAAGGATTTCAGATTCACACTTTTTTGCAATTTTTCCAAGTTTGGTTTTTGTGATTTAGCAGCCTATGGGTCCTCAAACTCATGCCTTTGCATTGTATTTGTAACATGGAGTGAATTAGGTTAACTTTTTTGGGCTGAATCCTTATGCATTAATGTTTGGAGATATGATTTGATTCACCATTAAAAAGCTTCTAATTTTGTCCAAAATCCAATATTTTTTCATGATATGGCTTGATACGGATTTGATCATGTCCATGATGACAATTAAGACCTATATCAATCAAAAAGATCCTAAATGATCAATATTTGGATTTTATTTGGATTTAAATTGATTTAAAATAAATTAATTCAATAAAAATCAAATAAAATAGAAAAATTATTAAATGGACACAAGGCTGAAGCTAGGACACGTGTGTAGTGTGACAAGATCAAATCAAGTGGAAAAGAATGGGCCCATTTGACAAAATTTGAAGTTTTGGGGATAGTTGACTTTTGGCAATTTTGCAAAAATGCCCAACTTCAACAATGCATAACTTCTTCAATTCTGAACTTTTAGAAGTGTTATTGGACTTTTTATAAAGCTTGAGATGTCCTCTAACCAACCCTTTTGGTATAATCTCATTTTGATATTCCATGATCAAGTTATAAGCTTTGGAAAAAAAAGTGTTTTTGTTGACTTTCAAAAATGACCTATAATGTCCAAATTTGTAACTTCTTGTGAGTGCATTTATTGATCTTGGGGTGTGAAGATGGATTGTAGGAAATTGCATCCTCTTCAAAATGATCTTTTGATGGGTCATTTCTCATAAAGTATGAGAAAGTTATGCTTGGTCAAAGTTGGTTTGACTTTTCATGCAAAACCCTAATTTAGCAACTTTTGAGTCTTGATGAATTTTGAGCAATCCTTGATGAATCATGATCAACCCTTGATCAAATGATGAAGTATACTTCAAAATGAGAATGTTTACAAAAAAATCTTGAAGTTTGACTGTATTTAGGTCACAATTGACTTTTGCCCTAGCATAGTCGATTTTTGGACCCTTTGAGCAATCGACTGACCAAACTTCCTCTACAAGGCTTGAAATTTGGCATGGATGATCTTGAGAGAATATTAGGACATTGGGGAACACTTTAGGTCATTTGGATGCAAGTACCTTGATGCAACACAAAACCCTAATTTGAGATTGACTGCCTTAGGAGATGATTTGACTGTCCAACTCTTGAGCAATCTTGAGCCACTTGGAGATTTTTCTTGCCATGTTTTGAGAAATATGAGAGGGCAAATTTTGGGGTACAACATATGCAAAGCTTTCCAAGTGTGAATTTTGGTTAAAAGAGGTTAGTTTCCTTGGTCATGTGATTTCAGGTAGTGGCATTGTTGTAGATCCATCGAAGGTTGATGCTGTGTTGCAATGGGAAACTCCAAAGTCAGCTGCTGAGATTAGAAGCTTCTTGGGATTAGCTGGTTATTATAGAAGGTTTATCGAAGGGTTTTCTAAGCTATCACTTTCGTTGACTAAGTTGACTTGTAAAGGTAGAGCTTTTGTTTGGGATGTTCAATGCGAAGAAAGTTTTACGGAATTGAAGAAGAGGTTGACGTCGGCTCCGATTTTGACGTTGCCTAATCCAGGAGAGTCTTTTGTGGTGTATTGTGATGCTTACAAGATGGGTTTAGGAGGTGTGCTTATGCATAATGGTAAGGTAGTTGCTTATGCATCGAGGCAGTTGAGGACTCATGAGAAGAACTATCATACGCATGATTTAGAGCTTGCTGCCGTTGTCTTTGTATTGAAGATTTGGAGGCATTATCTTTATGGTTCTAGATTTGAAGTGTTTAGTGACCATAAGAGCTTGAAGTATTTGTTTGATCAGAAAGAGTTGAATATGAGGCAACGAATATGGTTAGAATTACTAAAGGATTATGATTTCAGTTTGAATTATCATCCAGGAAAAGCGAATGTGGTAGCTGATACGTTGAGTCGAAAGACTTTACATATGTCAGCAATGATGATCAAAGAGTTGGAATTGATCGAGCAGTTCAGAGATATGAGCTTAGTTTGCAAGGTTACTCCGCAGAGTGTTATGTTGGGTATGTTGAAGATTAATAATGAATTTTTAAACAGTATCAGAGAAGCTCAGAAGTTGGATGTGAAACTGGTTGATACGATGGTTAGGATCGATCAATCTGAGAATACTGATTTCAAGTTAGTTGAGCAAGGTGTGTTGAGGTTTCGTAATCGGATTTGTATTCCTGATGATGCTGAGATGAAGAAAGTGATACTTGAAGAGAGTCATAGAAGTAAGTTGAGTATTCATCCAGGAGCTACGAAGATGTATCAAGATTTGAAAGGTTTGTTTTGGTGGCCTGGGATGAAGAGTGATGTGGCTCGGTTTGTGTATGCATGTTTGACTTGTCAGAAGTCGAAAGTTGAACATCAGAAGCCTGCAGGATTGTTGCAACCATTGGAAGTTCCTGAATGGAAATGGGATAGCATTTCAATGGACTTTGTGACGGGGTTGCCTAGTACTTCAAGAGGACATGATTCCATTTGGGTGATTGTTGATAGGCTTACGAAGTCAGCTCATTTTATTCCTATTAACATCAGTTTTCCAGTGTCGAAGTTGGCTGAGATTTATGTTAGTGTGATTGTGAAACTGGATGGTGTTCCTTTGTGCATTGTGTCAGATAGAGATCCAAGATTTACTTCTGGTTTTTGGAAGAGTTTGCAATAAGTGTTGGGTTCTAAGTTGAGGTTGAGTTTAGTGTATCATCCTCAGACAGATGGTCAGACTGAACGGACGATTAAATCGTTGGAAGACTTGTTAAGGGTGTGTGTTCTTGAGCAGGGAGGTTCGTGGGATACTTATCTTCCGTTTATAGAGTTCACATATAATAACAATTACCATTCTAGTATTGGGATGGTACCTTTTGAAGTGTTGTATGGCCGGAGATGTAGAACTCCGTTATGTTGGCATGAATCTGGTGAAAGTGTAGTACTTGGACCTGAACTTGTTCGTGAGACTACTAAGAAGGTGAAGTTGATTCGAGAAAAGATGAAAGCTTCACAGAGTAGGCAGAAGAGTTATCATGACAAGCGAAGGAAGGATTTAGAATTTCAAGCTGGTGATCATGTGTTTTTGAGAGTTACACCTGTGACTGGTGTTGGGCGAGCGTTGAAGTCTAAGAAGCTCACTTCTCGTTTTATTGGACCATATCAGATTTCATATAGAGTGGGGAATATTGCTTATAGAGTGGCTTTACCGCCTAATCTTTCGAATTTGCATGATGTGTTTTATGTGTCGCAACTTCGGAAGTATATTTCAGATCCATATCATGTGATTCATATGGACGATATGCAAGTACGGGATAATCTTACGGTGGAGATGATGCCTGTACGGATAGCGGATCATGAAATGAAGACTCTAAGGGGAAAAGAGATTGCCTTGGTTAAAGTGGTTTGGTTAGGAGCTGCAGGAGAAAGCATGACTTGGGAATTGGAGAGCAAGATGCGAGACTCCTATCCAAAATTGTTTGATTGAGGTAAATTTTCGAGGATGAAAATATTCTAAGTGGGGGAGAGTTGTAACGCCCGTAATTTAATTAATTATTTAATTAAATTATTTTTGGAATAATTGTGAAGAAGTATTATTAAATTAGATTTATTTTATTAAATGGAGAAATAATAATATATTTGAGGTATTATATTATTATGAGAAATAATGTTAGAAGCTAATATTATTTAATGTGGGCCTTGATTGTGTGAGTATAAGTAATAAGGGGGTGTAAGTTGGAGCCCATTAAGGAATAATCTAATAATATTAGGTTATTTTATTATGTGTTGTTAGAATAGAAAGAAGAAACAATAGAAGGAAAAATAAGGATTGTGGAACGTGAAGCTGCTGGTTTTGAAGGAAACGGCAAGAACGAAGAATTCAACCCAAAAATTGTAGAGCAACCTTCGATACAAGGTAAGGGTGGGGTTTTGGCTTTATAATGGGGTTAATGATATTTGATATGTGGGATTAGAGGATTGTTGTTTTTGTTATTGAATTGAATGATGTATGATGATGATTGATGATTTCTCAATGGATAGATGATGATATGATGTTGTGTAAATGATGTAGTATTAAAGGTTAATGATTAGGTGATGAATTATCATGGTTAGGATGAGGTTTGTAGGACTGTGATTATATTCCAGTAGTGAAAATACAGTAAAAACGCAGAAAATTATGCAGAAAATCGCAGGATGCGTCGACCTCAAACTGGATGAGTCGATGCATGGAGGATGTTTGACTCAGGATGAGTCGATGAATGCATGCTTGCGTCGATGCATGTTAAGTGTGAGGCTCAGGATGAGTCGACATGAAGGGAGGATGCGTCGATACATGAGTGTGTGAGACTCAGGATGTGTCGACCGGTGCAATGCATGTGTCAATACATGCTATGTTGAAAGCTAGAATGAGTCGATCCATAGAGGGATGCGTCGACTCATAGCGTGAAGAAGAAGCAGGATGGGTCAATGCATAGTGTTTTGTGTCGATGCATACTGAATAATTTTGACAGAATCAGTTTTAAGTTGTTGTAACTTGAGTTTTAGGATGCTGTTTGAGATGCCGTTCGAAGCGTTGATTAGTTAACGCGATGAACTTTATTTTAGATGATTAAAATGATGATTAAGAGGTGTAATTCTAGTAACTAATTTAGGATTTAGAATTAATTCCCGTAGATGACTGTTGTGCTATTTTAGGACATATGGATGAATTTTGAGATGTTAGAGGCTGCTGTTAGAATTATGATAGTAGGATTAATGACAGAAATGAAGTAGAACTGTAGAATAACAGTAGGGATTATTGTAGTATTGATATACAGCTGAGTTATTAGTAAGATGTGATTAATCAAATGATGTTGATAAATAAGTAATGTTTAACAAATTACTTTGAGATGTTTATGAGATGCTGTGATTGAGGTGTTGTTGCTTGAGATGACTGAAATGTTGTCGTTTTGATGATTGAGATGTTGTTGTTTGAGATGACTGAAATGTTGTCATTTTGATGATTGAGATGTTGTTGTTTTGAGATGTTGATAAGTGAGTGTGTTATTACATTCATGTTGAGTCGCATACATTGCATTTTTTTGAGATGGCCTGGATTGGAAAAATTTGAGATGAAGGTTATGCCTTATTTGATGCCTCTATTAATTGGCAGATTAGATTTTTGAGATGGGAGTTCTGCTCCAATGGTACCACATGCATTTGCATAGTTTTGAGTCGCATTTTATGAATGAATAATGAGATGTATTTGATGTTGATGAATGAATATATATGTTGTAATTATTGTTGATTATGAGATGAGAAATGGTGATATGAATGATCTAATTTAATATATTGATTATCATGCGCTTTATTATATTGTTAGATATCTCACCCCTTCTGTTTGAATGTTGCCCTTATGTTGGTAACGTGCAGGTATTCGAGAGTGAAGGTCGTATACCTTCAATAGATCGAGTCGGTGTCATTGCTCTGATATGTAACACTCGGGGGGATGGACGCTTGTTGATTTTTGAATTGCCGATTTTTAGTTGTTGAATCTTAAATTGTTTATTTATTAAACACGAGATGTTTCGAAGTTGTTATATTATTTAAAGATGTTATTAAAGAATTCCGCTGCGTAGTCGTTGAATATTTAATGAAAGATGTTATGCTGTTAGTTCATCCGACATTTTGAAAAAGTGTTATATATCCATGATGTATGCAATGAATTTGTTAGAAGAATTTGTGACGTCCTGATTCATTTGTATGATTGAAATTTTATAACTCTAATTTATCTTGCATATTTGCTTGGGGTAGAATTGGGGTGTTACAATCGGCTTTCAAAAATATTTCTTGTATCACTTCCCATTTAATCAAGATAGAGATACTAGATTTATCGTCTTTCATTTTACTGTCTTTAAAACTGGGTCTCTTCCAATGATTGGAGACCTCGTTCATACGTATCGGGAAATCAACTTTCATCTTCTTAGATATGACACAAGCACAAGGGAGTCCATACATTTTCACAATTGTGCAACCACGCTTTGAGTTCTCCAAACCTTTATTAGAAGCTCGCTTGGCTTCGTGAAAAATGTAATTCGTAGCTGACCGAGAGATGTTACCGACCAACTGAGAATATAGGGTGTTGTCTTTGAACCTGTGTTCTAACATCGTGATACTTCGACCAAATTTTGTTTGTATCTCATTATGCTGGTTTAGTATCATATGGTTCATATAATCTTATTTCGTAATCAAACCACCCTTGTTATTTCCCAGCCAATTCTTCAGACACGCATGAACAGACTCAACTCGATTTATTGTTGTATTTCTGAGGTGCATAACTTGATCAATCCAAGCACAAATAATCTTCTCCTTTACCTGATCTAATATTGTGCTTTTAACATATTTCAGTATATCGGAATAACTCGCACAAACCTTCCTAAAATGTAAAACAATGTCATCATATAACTCTTTTATAGAAGCATTTATTATAACATTTCATGCATACATAATTTCCTCCACAATAACGTCCGCCTTGACCAGTTTTCCATTTTCATCTGCAATCTGTTTTGTACCTACCGCGGGTTTAACCCGACTTCTCACATTTTTAGTAATGTGGTACCTACAAATTAGTGCATAAGAAGTGGGAAATACTGTTGTAATCGAATTTATTAATGTTGTATCTCAGTTTGTAACTATGACTTTTGACATATCTTCTTGGTCCTTCAACATTGACTGACAAACCTCTAAAGCTCGTGCAAAATTGTCCTTTTTTTCGCACTCTAGAAATGCAAAACCAACCAAATATGTATTCTCAGCCGACGTAACACCAACAATTTCCAATAATGGAAGCTTGTACTTGTTGGTCTTATACGTTGTATCAATTATAAGCACGGTGGGAAATGTATTAAACAATTTAACGAAACCAGGATGAGTCTAATAAATATCTCTTAATGTTACCTCATCCTCGCATCTTCAGTGTTCACAAACATGTTTGTTTTCATCTAGAAGTTTCAAGAGGTGTTGTATTTCGGTTCCCCCCCCCCCCCCCTTAAGCGCTAATTTAGATAAATAGCGCCTATTGTACACTTGCTTGATATTTGATGTATTCATGGGTCTCTTGCACTTCAAGGTTGCAAGTATGTTTTTGGGCAGTACCAAATTCAATGTCATGTCAGAAACACATGTCTTCTCATCCGGAAGGAGCCGACATGCAATTGGATGACCGACTAACCTTAGACTTAAATCATGATTGTGTAAACCACATATCACATTAAATTTCTATCTCTTATTTGACAACAAATAACCACACAACTTAAATGAACATTCACATTTTCTTGAACTGGTGTCGTCGCATTTCAAATTCTGGGTCCGACGCATATATTTCTCACTTCTTTCGCATGTCAAAATCACAAATGCACATCTTCTATCGATACCATTATCAGAACTTCCAACCACAACACCAAACCCTAGTTTGGTGGCCTTTGTACGAATCCACTGCAACATGTCTTCACGTAACTCAAACTCCTCTTCAATTTCAAAATGGTCACGAATATCTACCGCCTTAGTTACGATAGGAGATACAAGAGGTGAAACAACTTGAGACACATTAGGTTTGGGAATGTTATATGGATGCACCATATCTAACATGGGGGAAAAACTAATTAATACAGTTGTTGGAAATGAAAGCACATCCAGGAACCAGAAGTATAGTTTCGGTAAAGTTTAACTACTAACCGAAAATATATATCCGGTATTAGCGTAACCTTTTTCCAAACGAAAAGCAGATTAATGTGAAAAATGAGGATTGAAATTAATAATCTTTACCTTAAATTTCACGTTTTTGAGCTCCTTTTGATATGATGAACTGCAAGAATGAAGATTTGGAGTGAAAAAATAGATTGAGAATCGAAGATTTTTTTAGAGGTTTTTGGAAAGACGAAGAAATGAAGATGATCATCTTCACCATGATGGTTAGTGTTTTAAGTATTTTGCATTTTTCATAATACCATAAGTATATTTCTGATAATATATAAAATTACAAAGTGGCAGAAAATTCAATATTCCCACTATACAAACTAGAAATAGAATACTGGATACGACGGAAAATATATTTCTTATTATGCTTTTCTCTTTTAAATAGGGTAGAACCACATTTGATCTTATTGTGTATAATATATGGTGCACACTAAAAATATATTTTCTATTTCTAAAAACAATTTAAAAAATGCATAGGATTTTTCTTTTTTGTTATAGAGTGGAGTGAGAAATACTCTAATTTTTTCAAGAACCCATTGTAAATGGTCTATCAATTGGACCAATATTCAAACACAACTTTTATTTTTAGACATTGATTGATACTAGTACAACATAAGATAAGTTGAATGTCATACTCAATAATTCATATGACACGGTTCCTCTTCCCATTTTCACAATACCTGCCACAGTCAAACTCAAACTCAAACATTCAAATACGACCCTTTTCCATTTCCAGTACCCTCTTCTGCTTCTTCCCTTACCCAATTCACCAAATTCACCTTTAACTTTACGTAACGTTAACTAATTTCATATTCTCCTTCCTCGAACTTTCATTTCCATTTCGTACAATCTCTCTGCTGTTTATCTTACCCTTTTCAACATAAACACTAAAGCTAACTCCATTTCTTCAACCCCTTTTCACCAAATTCAACATTGATGAACTAGACTCTATCTATCTATATAAATTTGTATTTTTTTGTTCAGATTTTTTCATTTGGGTATGGAGGTGGAAAAGGGTATTGAGATGGTGGCATTGGAATCTTTGGGTAAAGGGTTTGATTTGGCTAGTGATTTTCGTTTGAGGTTTGCTAAGGGAATTCGTGAGGGTGGTGGTGATAGTAGGAAAAGGTTGGTGGTGCTTGATGAACAGAATAAAAGAGATATTTTGATCCCTGCAGCTGGTGGAGCTACCATAATCAGAGGGGTTTCTGAGAATATTCGGTGTGATAAAGGGGATCGAATTCGCTTCAAGTCTGATATTCTTGAATTCAATCAGGTTCTTTTTCTTTCTTCTTGGTTTATGCTCGATAGCTGTTTGTATTGCGGTCGCAGAGATGCCGTTGTAGAGGCTACCACAATGACAATATTGTGGCTGCAGTAGCGGATGCCAACTGCAATTTTAAACCATTTTTGTGTCTAATTTGATGTGTTTGTTTCTGTGTGTTGTTATATATCTCTCTTTTCTTTCCTTGCAGATGTCTGAGCTGCTAAATCAAAAATCAGCAGTACACGGAAAAATACCTTCTGGCTATTTTAATGCTCTTTTTGATTTGAGTGGTGATTGGCTTCGAGATGCTTCTGACATCAAATATCTTTCTTTTGATGGGTATTTCATTTCTCTCTACTGTTTGCACTTGACTGCTTCTCCACTTGTACTGCAAGAGGAAGTAAAGAAGTCTGTTCCGGCTCAATGGGATCCCGCTGCATTGTCTAGGTAAACAAACACTAAGCTGAAATATTCGATACATGGACAGATCATGGGATTTGTGTTTTCCTGGTGTAAATAACATGTCGCCGCATTCCATTACTTTTCTTGATATTCCATTCCTGGATTCAGCTTGTTTTTGCTTTTGTGCTTCAATCATTTTAACTATCCCTACAAATTTTAGTATTTTTAGTAACGAAAAAAATAATCAATTGAAAAAACAAAGTGATATTTCTGAACAAGGCTCAAATTACTTCTGGGCAGACTTTTAATCCTTTCTGATTGTACCAGTTTGAGTCGATTTAAATTGTTGTATTCCTGTTAGAAGGCTTCGTAAGTGAAACAATCTAGCATAGTAACTGAAGTTAACGGTTTGAATGATTTGTAATTTTGGGTTGTTGAGTATATGATGCTGATTGAGTCTGTTAGGCAGGTTCATCCAGACATATGGTACTCACATAGTAGTAGACATGGCTGTTGGAGGTCAAGATGTAATTTGTGTCAAACAAAAACATTCATCTAAGATTCCTCCGGGTGATATCAGAAGACATTTAGAGGATCTTGGAGATTTTTTATTTTCGGATGTAAGAAGCCCTTCTTCACTACAGAGGAAGACGGCAGATAACAAACAGAAGGTATTGTGATTTATCTTTTATAACCTCAGCATATACCTTTTTTGTTTCTGCTTAGTGCTTATGCAATCTCTCTATTTATTTAGGTTCCCGAGGTCTTTAATCGTGTAATGCAATCAAACACGACACAGTTTACCAGTATTTCAGAAACGTCAAGCAAGGACGTAAGCCCCCAATGAGAAATATTTGCCATTTGGAATAATTGAAATTCCTAACTTGAGAATGTAATATATGGCTTTATTTTGGAACAGGGCCTCACTATTATTTGCTCCAAAAGAGGAGGAGATGTGTACAAGCACAGCCACTCAAATTGGCTCCAGACAGTCCCTTCTAATCCTGAAGCGATCAAATTCAAGTTTGTTCCTATTTCATCACTTCTGACCGGAATTCCTGGAAGTGGCTATCTTAGTCATGCAATCAATTTATATTTACGATGTACGTTCTTCTCACACACTATATATATAGTCTACTGCATTTATCCATATCCAGTTTTGATCTGTTACAATTTATAAACTTTTGCCGCGGCGTAGATAGTCTCCAGATTAAAAACTAGTAACAGGAGTTCAATTTAATGTGTTCAGCTTAGTTCTTAAACTTAAACATGCAAGATGGTCTTTAACTTCTCAAGGTCGACAAAATGCCCGTCTTGACGAATATTCTATTGAACAAACCATGGAAAAACTAATTTATGGATTCTTAATTTATCCTTGTCACTTCTTGCAAAGTAACATTTGTTGGTTTATTACTATTAAGGTCCGAAACACATCATTGATTCTCTTGTTCTCTACAGATAAGCCTTCTCCCGAAGATTTACAATATTTTTTGGAGTTTCAAATTCCAAGGCAATGGGCGCCCATGTTTTGCGAGCTGCCTCTCAGGCATCAGCGGAGAAAGACCTCTTCCCTTTCCCTGCAATTCTATTTTTTTGGTCCAAAGCTTCAAATTAGCTCTACACAGGTAATGTTAACCAAATCTCTTCAAATTAGCTCAAATAAGCATTCCATGTGTTGAACTGTATCAGTTTAAGTTAATGGGATAGTTCGTTCATGACATAGTGGCAGAAGCTCCGACTAAGTGATCTAGAGTTAGATCCTTGCTTCCCACATTCTTCAAAGTAAAAAGTTAATTTTAGTGCAAGGCGGGCAGTCTTATTACTCCTATCTTTTTCCCCATACTTCATGTCTGAAGGGCTCTCTGTTTGAGAGAGCGTGTTAAATATGTAATATAAAACCATTCTAGTGTCCACTCTTCACTTATCAACTTATGCTTATGAAATGGTTGATTCATAATACTTCCCAATTCTTGTCAGATACTTTATTTGTTACTCTTTCTGATTTTAATGTCACACCTTATCCAATATGTAATGTTAGAGGAGAGGGCATTTCGGATTCTGAAGTAGATAGTACCAGGTTGGATTAGTATGTAGATTTGGTGAGATATGCTTTGATGCATTCCAAGATTCAGGGGCTAACAAGGTGGGGGATGTTTTCAACTTAGAAAAAGGGAGAGTTGGCCGTGAGAGACAATTGGTTTTTGCTTTTTCTTTTCAAAGAAAGTTCATTAGAGAAAATTAAGAAAGAAATACAAAACAGTGAATAAGATAACCTCCTAAAAGAAACGTCAATAAAAAAATCAGAAGAAACCAGAAACACAGATCAGAATAAAGGCATGTGACACTTTATCTTTTTCGGTTTTTGCGGTGTGATTTTTTTGGTGAGAGAATTCAGAAATGTACTAAGTTCCAACATGCCATAATTCTATGAGCCCAGAAGCTCACTTGCTCTAAGTTTTTTTCATAATATATGCTTCATAACTTTGTAAAACCTTGTATTCTTTTTTTATCTTCCACTCAATTTATCTTCTTGGAAACTATTTAGGCTTATCAATCCTTCATTCTGATAGTAAAACCTTATATTCTCTCTATAATTATGGTATTTGCACAAAATGGCAGGTGGTAAGTGATCAAAAACCAGTGGTTGGCCTCCGCCTGTACTTGGAGGGCAAGAAAAGTGATAGACTTGCTTTACATATAAATCATCTTTCGAGCCTCCCAAACAAGATGATCCTCTCTTCAGATACCTCAACCCCGAGCATACGATCTACGTGGCGAGGATCCGATGAAAATGAATCCAGTAACCAATTCCTGGAACCAATCAGATGGAAGAGATTCTCAAACGTATGCACAGCTGTCGTCAAGCATGACCCTAACTGGTTGAATAATTGCGGAGGTGTTTACATTGTAACCGGTGCACAACTCATCACCAAAGGAAGTTGGCCAAGAAATGTGCTTCATCTATGTCTTCTCTTTACTCATATAACCAATTGCACTATACGGAAGTCAGAGTGGGGTGCTGCACCTGAGGCTTCAAGAAAATCATCTTTCCTCACAAATTTGAGCACAACATTTTCATTCACACAGCAGAGTATCACTGCTGCGCCACCAAAGCAGCCTCCAACTTCACTTAACTCAGGCGTTTATCCAAACGGCCCACCCGTACCTGTTCGCTCGAGTAAGCAACTGAAATATGTTGAGACAGCTGAGGTTTTGCGAGGCCCTCATGATGCTCCTGGACATTGGTTGGTTACAGCTGCTAAGCTTGTCACTGACGGTGGTAAGATAGGATTGCAAGTAAAATTTGCATTGTTGGATTATTGGTGATTCTAGGTGATTAATATATTCAAGAGTAGTAATATCAGTGGTCTGCTTCATTTTTTTTAAATCTACATATTACATGTACATATTATTTTTGAAGGCTTTGTACAGTACAGTATACAAAATGAGTGTCTGTTGACATGAGGCAAGGGAGAATAAAATTTAGGATATACCGCTAGTTCTCGATGATTTTGGTATTCAGATTTTGATGTAATAACAATCATTGTTGACATAATGCGAACTAGTTAAGAAATCGGCAAGTCTGTTCGTGTGCATGGTTAGTACAATTTTTACTTATCTTTACCTCATTTACTTATGCATGAAAGTTAATGCATTAGTAATCTTTTTAAGGAAAAGTAGAGAAGAGGTAGATATGATGACAAAGAAAAGAGGAAATTGTGATCATTAATTAATACAAGTGATGTTATTAGCACCTAACTATTATATAATTGTACTTGACTTCAAGTGCTTGTAACTAGCCATTATAAATTTTTTTCATGGTTTAATTTGGATAGAATTCTTTTTTCTTCCTGATTTTAACCGTTAGCAAACAGCATGTGATCATAATAGCAAAAAATATTTGGACCACCAAAGAATTGATGGAATTTTTGGCCATTTGCTTCAGAAAGAACAAGCAGTAGTTGATGATATCTATTTCTGTATATCCACATGGGGTCCATTTCCACCCCATTTTTCTTCACCCCTTACAAGATAATAATAACAATAGAAGCATCTTAGGTGGAATGAGTGCGATTGTCACGAGCATTTCCTTTATGTGAAAATTTTAGTCATTACAATGCAAAAAATGAAACCATATAATAGAAGGGGAAGAAAGATTTGCACTATCATTTAGCATGCATGTGCACTACTCCACTAACTCAAATTTATAATCAAACATAGAGTTGAATTTCTATCTCTCTTAGTTGTGTGTAGGCCAATTCTTCTGAATCTCAAACCTATAACTAGCATCCAGGTAGCATTTTCGATCATCATCTACAAACTAAACCAACAAATATGAGTTAGTTTTACACAAATTCACGTGACACTGCTATACAGACACCGATAATAGTTTAATAAAATAGAAGTGACTGAGTATAACTACAATCGTCAGTGTCTAATGTCTAACATCAAAATATATTCAATCTAAAGTGTTGTGCTATGTAGTAATTTCCGTACCTTGGTTCTTGCTGAATAGGTTCCTCTTACAAACAAACCAGAAGGAGTAATTTCTTCTTCCAATTCATATGTATATGGTTCCTGCTGTGGGCTATAAGTTCCCAACATTTTCTTTGTGTTGTCCACTATTTCAATAAATTCATGAAAACAAAGACAAATAATAAAACATGGTTGCTCAATTAATCTTAACTAAAACAAAATATGAAGACTATGTGTCTCACCTCTAACCCCAGTTTTCCAAACAACATTAGTATATTTGAGTCCAGAAACAATGTTGTTTGAGACAGTGAAGGAGAATCTTAGCCTGTATTGGCTTCCTTCCTTGAGAGTGAAAATACTCTTTTTGGAATCAGTACTAGTGAGTGGAATTGGCAAGATGAGGTTAGGTCTTCCTTGGCATATAATGGTGAGACTCACTATCTTCACTTCTGGCTCAATTTTCTCTACATTACAACAAAGTGACATTTACATTTTTCAAACTTTAACATGTTTAAAGACATTCTAGATGCTCCTTAGATAAATCTCGATCGTTTCTAACTGTCAAAATTTATCTGAACGCGATCGACGACTATAAAGATAAACAAAATTGAGGAGAAGCCAAGTACCTCCAACAGCAGACACATCAACATTTCCTAGAAGTTGCTCTTTCCATTTCCTCAAGCTTTCATCATCCTTCAAAATCCCAAACAAAAATTCCAATTCATAAAAAAAAACAGCTAGTATGAGAAACCAAAATTCAGAAACATTTGAAGAAAAAAAACCTCACCTTATCTTTCTCAAGCTGTTCCTTGAGAGAAAACTGAGGACCAAGATCCAACTCCACCTTGTGTTCTTCCTCTTCATCTTCATCTAGCACAATTTCCTCAACATCATCATAGTTGACACCATCAACCTTTTTGGTTCCTTTGTTTTTGTTCTCTTCCTCCAAATGAACATTAAAAGAAACATCTTTGGTCGCTGACACAGCTCCTACAGCAGCAGACATTGTCAACCAATCAAAACAAAACAAAACAACCTCGAACTCCTCAAACTAGTAACAAATTTAGAACTCTTTATGCTGAATTTTGCAAGTTGAGTTAAGAGGTGTATGTAATATGTATGTAACTATTTTAAGATTAGATTTTGAAGAGAAGAGAACAGTATAATGTGAATGTGGGCCTAGAAATGAAATGGTAACGAAAAACGGTTGGAATAAAGTTGGTGGGAACCACTAGTGGTGGAGAAGGTGTTATGTAACAAATCAACATTCTTATACATCACTTTTATTCTGTAATATGACAATTTCAAATGTTTTAGCCGTCCATAAATCAAAATTATAGTTGGAACTTTTTATCTTTAAGAAACTCATAATGTGTATTGAAACTCGTGTCCTCCAAACTCAGTTGAAGAGTCATCAATGTCATGCCAGCGTGAATGTTGTAAAATGTGCTCTACAAGCAATCAAATTTCTCTTGAGTAATGTTGTACATGATAAAACCGCTAACATGTAACGTAGTTGGTGAGTGTTAAATTGTGGGTAGTTTGTAGAATTATCAGCTCAAAATTCTATTTTTCTGTGTTGTGATAATGATAAGGTTCAATTTCAATCAAGACTTTGATATGTTGGGATAAAGAACAATGGCAAATAAATAAATGGTTTAAGCAATAAAAGTAATAGTAGGCGAGAACCCAAGAAAAGTGTTTATCTAGTTCGATCAAATGATCTATGTTTGGGGGAGAGAGCACTTTTTCAATTTACTATATTCAGAAAATTGTTACAAGAGATTGCAGATGAATTAAAAGAAAAGAAAATAGTCTTCGCCTTCAAAGTTTCTAAGAACAAACTCTAAAGGCTCACAAGAACAAACCCTTATTTTCTATCAAAGTGTTTCTCAACCTCTTTAACTCTCAAAATATGAATCATTCAAACCCAAGGTATAAAGAAGTATTATTTGACCTTTCACCCAAGATATCAAGAAGTATTATCTTACCCTTCTAAATAACTCTAAAAGGTTTTCCTTGAATTCTAAACTCTTATTTCTACCTTATGCAACTCTCACCTAACAAATGAGAGAAAACTCATATTTATAACTAACAAAATATTAACGAGTCCAAGATATGACTCATTAACAAACAGATCCACAAACAATCCCAAAAATTGTCAGTACCAAAATATGCCTCTTTTCTTTCTCTTTTTTCACTTAAAGGCATATTACAACAACTCTCTACCTTGACTTTAAACCGACGGTGATGTCAATTTAACCACCAACCACCTTGTTGTTCTCTCCAAAGCTTGAATTACTCTTCAACAAATTTGATCAAGTCCAAGCAATGCTTAAACCTTGATTTTGGCGATGATTTAGTGAATATATAAGCTGGATTCTTTTCCGATGACACTTTCTGAACTTGAATCCCCTTTGACTCCATCATTTCTCTTATAAAGTGTAAACGGATGTCAATGTGTTTTGTCCTCTCATGATAAATTTGATGATTTTCCAGATGAATGGCACTTTGACTATCACAATTTATCTTCACACATTCTTGAGTAATCCATAACTCCCCAATCATGTTTTTCAGCCATATGGCATCCTTGACCCTTTCAACAAGGACAATATATTTCGCTTGAGTAGTAGATAATGCGACCACTGATTGTCGATTTGCCTTTCAACTTATAATTGTCCCAAACAATGTAAACATAAAAACCTAATAAGGATTTTCTAGTGTCTACATTACCTGCATAGTCAGAATCTACAGAATCATCCAAAGTGTCTTTCTCTTGAGTTGACTTTGTGTACTTTAAACCACCCTTTAGCACCATTCAAACACCTCAACATTAGAGTCGACAAAACGGGCCGAACCAACCGAGCCGACCCGAAAGCCCACAAAAAAATTGGGGCATGAACAAAGAAATTAGAGCTCGTTTATTATCCAGATTTTTAAGCCCAGCCATTTAAAGGGCCGATATTAATTGGGCTAGCCCAACCGGGTTGCGGAAAGTCCGTTCATTTATTTGATTTTTTTTACAAAAATTCTAATACAATATACTACTAATATTCATATTATTTTTTAATAAAGATACAATTTCAATTACTTATTAATATATATTAAATGCATAATATAGTTATTCATAGTTCACAAAAAAAGTTCAATCAAAATATTAATTTTAGGTCAAACCATACCATACATAATGCTTTCAACTCCACTTTCATAGGGAGTACTCTCTATTATCTTCTTCTCTTTGTGAGTCTGAGGATATTTTTAATCGAAAGTTTCGTGTGATAACTCAAAAGAGTGTTGACGGTTTTAACAACTTGCATTCTAAACCGCTCCATCACTTTCTTCAAGTAACTAGATTGAGATAAGAACAATTCACTCTTATAATATTCATACCCACAATTCTTTTAGCTTCACCGAGATCTTTCATCTCAAATTCACTATTCAAGATCTTCTTGAGCTTACCGATCTCGTTTTTGCTAGAGTTTTCCATCATAATATCATCAACATATAGAATGAGGTAGATAATGACTTTCTCGCTCTTCTTCAATATGTATACACAACTATCATAATTGCTTCTTACAAAACCATGTTTAAGAAGAAATTCATCAAACCGACGACACCACTGCCTTGGGCTTTGTTTTAACCTATACAAAGATTTCTTCAACAAACATACCTTAGCCTTATCTTCTACAAAACCTCCAGGTTGTTCCATGTAGATTGCCTCTTCAAGGTCTCCATGTAAGAAAGTTGTTTTGACGTCCATCTGTTCTAACTCAAGATTATATTGATTTGCAATTTCAATAAGTACCCTTATAGAATAATGTTTTACCACATCTAAAAAAATTCCATTGTAGTCAATCCCTTCCACCTAAGTGAAGCCCTTCGCTACAAGTCTTTCCTTAAACCTTGGTTCTTCAATTCTTGGAATACCTTCCTTCTTCTTAAAAATCAACTTGCATCCAACCATCCTTTGTTTCTTAGATAGTCTCACAAGCTCTCAAGTATGATTCTTCATCAGTGAATCCATCTCATCATTTACTATAGTCAATCATCTTAGACTATCTTTGCTTTCTAGTACTTCCTTGAACATATTTGGTTCTGAGTCTTTACAACCCTTCAGCCACATTCAAAGCATAACAAATAAGATCAGCATAATCATACCTTTGAGGTGGTACAATCTCTTTCCTAATATTATCACGAGTCAATTGATAATTAGGAGGCACTGTATGTTTCCCTTCAATAGTACTGGAAATATGAGTCTCTACTACCTTCTCTTCTCTAGTCTCACTAGTAGGAACCTCCACCTCAAACTGAGTCTTTTCCACTATATTTTCTGATCCTTTCACACCCATTTTTTTGCACTTCATCTCCATAAGGGTCTCATCAAAAGTGACATCCCTACTGTGATACGGTGGGAGAACTGACTTGAGGTTTGCGTTCGTATTCGCAAATGTTGCGGTTAGCAAGAGTCGCCACCGACTTTTTATTTTATCCTAAGGAAAGGTTAAAAAGCACAGCAAAAACCTTTTGAGATGTTTTCTTGGGTTCGGGGAGTAGATTATAGAAAAGGAAGGTATTAGCACCCTTTCTATCCATGGTTATCCATGGGCTCTTAGTTACTTGCTTAGATCACTTGCCTTTTGCTTTCAATTGTTTTAAATGGTGCTTGAGTGTGTGGGTTTGAAAATATTTTGAAAAGAGGCCAATGTGGTGGCAACCTTTGTAATGATCCATGTGGGGATGTATACAAAGATGTATGTCTTTTGAAAAGGTTTTCATTTGTTTTTGAAAATTGTTTTGAAAGTGTGATGTTGTGTGATTTTTGAAATTAGGCAAGTGTTTTGTTTTGCAAGTTAATTCAAGTAACTAAGAGGTTATCTACTCCTAAATTTCTCAAAAGATCATTGCTATACTTTAACCCTTTTAACAAGTTTGCTCCACCATTGTATTTGGTGGGCAACCTTGTGCTAGGATGTGAAAGGGACAAGCGCGGGTCATCGTTTTAGACCATAATTGCAACGGCGTTAAATGTCTTTGAGCAATTTCTCTAAGGGACTTGATCATTTGTTTTTGTTTGTTTTGAAAAGTTTTATCGAGGGACTATGATCATTCAAACTGTTTGCTTTGCCCAAAGAAGTTCAACATACAATATGGCCCATTTATTTGAAGGCAACAAGTGGAATACCCTAGGGGGGTGCAAGTGTGATTTGTGTGTTCATTTTCATGCTTGTTTATCTTGTATTAGGTCAAACTATTTTTTTTATCATTTTTTCGCATACAAACCCTAATTCTAACATGTTATCATTAGAAAGCAATAAAGTGCGAAATTAAAATTACTAAGCTATTACAAAACCAAATATGGGAAGGGGGGTACAAATGTTCAAATGGGGGATATTGACAAGAATTTAAATCTAAATTATTACATCATTTTGAATATTTGCAAGGTAAATAAATTGCATAATTAAATGGAAATTAAATAAATATGTGAAATGCAAAAAGAAAGTTTTTTATATGTATGAGAAAATATTTTTTATGTAAAAGAGAAAAGAAAATAAAAATGTATTATTTTTGGGGTATTTTGAACTTAGGGTAAAAACCCTAATTTTTAAAGAAAAAAAGGTATTATTTTCTAATTTAATACAACTATTTATTCATTATTTATAAAAATAAAATAAAATGAAGTGTATTATGGAAAAAGGTATTTTTATATCAAATATTAATAAAAATGAAAAAATTCAAATATTTTTATATTTTATCTTAAATATATTAATAATCACATATATATATATATATTAAACCCTAAATATGCATTATACACAAAATAAGTATTTATTTAATATTTTAATAAAATAAATAAAAGAGTATTTTTTTGTGTGAAATATTTTCAGAAGGTAAATAAAAAATAAAAATTGTATTTACACTATTTTCTATTTATTCTAATAATAGTACATATATATATATATATTATATACAAACAAAAGAAACAAACAAATAAATATGCAAATAAATACAAAAATGATGGAAAAAAATATTTTTATTTTTTAAATGTCATGAGAAAAAATAAACAAAGTTAATCAAAAAAGAAAAAGTCAAAAATGTTAAAATATGAGCAAATGGGCTCAGGGGGGTGTGAATCAAAAAAGGTGGTGTGAGAAGTAAAACAACACAGGCCCAGCCCACTGATCTTTGTCTTCAACCTCCAGCTTCAAACATTTGAAAAAACGCGCGCCCCTGTTCCTCAATGTCTAACTCCTGATTCTTGGCTTTTCAGCAAAAACTCATAACACAAGAAATGTTCAGCATGAAGAGACGGTTTCAACCATATAAATAACTTGACCTATCTCTCTAAGATGAGGGAGAATTTCTCCTCCCCCAATTTCTGACCTAACTTTTCATCAATGTTCAGACATGAAATTCTCTAAGCACACGAAACATAAATGAAATCTAATCATATGAGCATGTTCAGGGCTATGATTGTGACATGTTTTCTTCAAAAACCTAAAGCTAACAATGCCTAATAAGAGAGATAGAACTCCATGAATATACCTGTTCAGTTGGAATCGAGCTTGGCAATGGAGGATGTTTCAGAGTAAAATGATGACTTGTACAGCTTCCTTGAAGTGTAAGGATGCTTTTCCAATTCCTACTTTGTCTTGAAACTCCCTGAATCGAGCTAGTGAACTCCAACTGCAAAACAGAAAATTAAAAATGGTGAAGTGGCTTGGAGGTGTTACAGGTCTGATTTTAGGACATGGTTAGCTTGCATATGTTGTAGGGAAGGTAGAGGAAAAGGTTTGGATCAAAATGCTCGAAGGGATTGGGAGTTTGCACTCAAACTGCAGGGGCTCCCCTGTTTGTACAGTTTTGAGGTGATTAGAGCAATGGGAGTGTTTCAGATGGCAAGGGCTCGTGTGTTAGCTTGCATTTGGTCTATGGAATGTGTTTGATAGCTTTTGTGTTGTGTCTATTAGCTGATATGAGAGATAGCATAAGTTATGGACTTTTCTTCTATCTTAAGCAACAAAAGCAAGTTGGTGGTTTTAGGTTAGTAGGGGGCCTCCTAATGTGCTGCATAAACATATCTTGATCAGTGTGTTATGCACATAAACTTGTGCCAAGCAGATTTTCTTTGTACCTTCTTGGATTTCAATTTGACATAAAGCTAGCTTTTGACAAAAATGGATAAAGCACTTTATCTAGTTTAGGATTAATCTTGCATACAATGCTTGCACTCAAAGAACAACACTCTAACACATTGTACATGCATTAAATTATTGAGTATGAAATGGTTCAAGGACCTGTAATCAAGCATAAAGCAAACTGATTTCAAATTGGCAAGATTATGAACATGTCTTGATGAAGAACAAAAAGTGAATTTTTGCCAACTTGTGAAATTCGAATCTCTCAAGTTATGAGGTTGTTTGATGAGTTCTTGGACATTTTGGAAAGCTTGGAATGTGTACTACAATCCATCTTTGAAATGCAAATCAAAATTCCAAGTGGAAGGGTATGAAAAGTGGCCTTGAAGTAGGGTAAAAAACCTTGTCAAAATAGGTCAATTTTCACTAAGTTAAAAGATGGTTTAGTGCCCTTATTCAAAAAATTATAACTTGAGATACAAGCTTCAAATGAGAAAACTTTGTGAATCAAAGTTGTAGATTATGCAACAAGCTACAACTTTCATGTTTTGACTTTTGTTTGAATCCAAATGGATCATGGTGAAAAGATGGGGCAAAGTTGGGAAAAAATTAGGGTTTTTTCATAACTTAGAAAAATTCTAAGTTATGAAAAATTCCATTTTCAAACCCTAATTTGCATTTTGAGATTTCTTGGTGAACAAGTTTCATGATTTGGCATGTTTTGATGAAAAATGAATCTTGACTCTTGATTTTGACCAAAAAGTCAAAGTTTTGACTTTTCAGTATACAGTCAAAATTGATCAATTGACTGGGAAATTCAACTGTCAACCTTGTGTACTTGGGATCTTTTGAGCTTGATGAACATGTCAAGATAATTCCATTGAGTCCTTGAGGCCATATGTGAGCTTGGTTTGCCATTGGTTAGGTCAAACAGTCAAAAATTGCCTTTGTGCAGTCAAAACCCTAAAAATGACCATTTTGCCCTTTTGGTGATCTGATCAAATTTCTTGTGGAATTGTGATCCAAACTTGATCAAATGGTCCATATGAGTTCAATATGTTGATGTGGATCAAATTTCATGAGATTTGACTGCCAATTGGCCACAGTTGACTTTTTCCCCAATACAGCTGATTTCTAGGTCAACTGTCCAATTGACTGGGCAAAACTTGGAATCAAGACTTGAAACTTGGCATGGGTAAACTTGGGAGTCCAACATGAAGCATGAAAGTCATCTTAGGCATTTTGGTCAAAACATCCTTAGGCAAACACAAACCCTAATTTGAGTCCACAGTGCAAAGGGGAAGTCCTGAGCAGAGGGAACTCTAACTGAGTCTTAATCTTCAAAGGTCTTGTGATGAGAAAATGTTGAGGAAATGGGAGGGCAAATTTTGGGGTACAACAGTTGCCCCTGTTCAATCTTCTTGGACCTGAAGAGTTAGATTGGCAATTTTGCCTTTCGTGACTCGAGGGTAAAAGGAGATTGGACACTAGAGTGCCCGGAAATTTGCACTCGCATGCTAGAGTCTCAACAATGTGGTGTCGGGAATGGGCTTATAGATGCCATTTGGAGAGATGGTGGATAGGGAGATGGGCTTATAGATGCCATCTGGAGAAGTGACGGAACCTTGTCGGGAATGGGCTTATAGATGCCATTTGGAAGTGTCGGTCGCATAAGAGATTCCTTTGCGAGAAACTTGTGTATTTGAGGAAGACGGATGTTTTCCTGGCTTGTTACAGGTGTTTGATCCTCAGTCTCCTGATGCAGATATGCCCTGGCTGGATACAGGTATTGAGTCTACAATTGGTTGTTCACAGATATGCCCTGGCTGGATACAGGAGTCGAATCCAGAAATAGTCGTTAAATAGATGTGCCCTGGCTGGATACAGGAATCGAATCTTCGAACTCTTCAGACGTGCCCTGGCTAGATACAGGAATCGAGTCCGGAAACTTGGTCAACAGATATGCCCTGGCTGGCTACAGGAATCGAATCTGGAGATGTTGTAGTTGATAGATGTGCCCTGGCCGGATACAGGAATCGAATCTTCGAACTCTTCAGACGTGCCCTGGCTAGATACAGGAATCGAGTCTGGAAACTGATCACTCTCAGATGTGCCCTGGCTAGATACAGGTATCGGATCTGGAATTGTGACAGTTGAAGGTAGTTGTTTTTGGGATTGTCTTTTTCCTGAAAAGGCAAAAAAACGTAAGTTGTATGCAGTGTCATGATGTATGATATGCATATTGTCATGATACTCAACATGAGATGTTGTATGCGTTCTATCATGTATGTAAGCAAGATGTATGAAAATGTAAAATGTTTATGAATGTAATTTCGTCTTGGGGAAAATAAATCCTTGACGAACGGCCGGAGAATTGCTCTGTGGAAGAGATATTTGGCCGAAGTTTTGATGAGAGGCCTGTTGAGGACTTTAACGATGGATTCCGCTGAGGATAATGACGATAAACTCCGCTGGGGAACTCCAAAGATAAACTCTGCTTGGGAATACCAAAGATAGACTTCGCTGGGGATTGAAGGAACTTTGCCGAGAGCGGTCTTCCGTGGCTTTTAGCTGAGGATAACCCAGTTATAAGTCCTTGTGAGGAAATAACTCTAAATAAAACTCGGGAGAGACGTCCGTACTCTGCAGGGGATAAGCTTCCAGAATCTACTGGGGATGAGCTTTAAGACCTGCCGGGGAATGTTGTGCCTTTTCAGGATCGACGGGGAATCAACTCCGCTTGGGGAAAGTATTGTCGCATCCTGTTTTATTCTGCGGGGAATTGAGATGACTTGGCCACATTCTTCAGTTGAACCTACTTTGGTGCCTTGGCGGACAAAACAAACAGACTGTATTAGACAACTCCACATTGCCCCTGTCTTTGATGTCATTTGTAATTAATCTCTTGTTTCGTATGCAAACATTTATGAACCAGCAGTTTAATGTCAAATGCATATATCAAAAATGAACATTGGACGTTCTTCGCAAGACAAAACAGAAAAGGAAAACAATGGTAATTTGTATGGATAAGTGAATTTGTATTGATTTAAACTTTGCCTGTGAATAGGCGTTTTTGTACAAGAGGCTGACATCCTAGTAAGAGGACATCGCCAAAAAGTATAGAGTTTACAATTTTGAAAAAGGAAACAAAACAGCTATGTGAACAATCCCACTGGGTTCCAACTCTGCTATTGCCTTTATGTCTTCGAACGTCTCATCTCTTTGCTACCTAGTTGAAGATGAAACTGATTGGTCGATGCCGAAACCTGAGCCAGATAGTTGATTCCGAATTCCGGATGCGAAGTGATCCAATGAGACATAGTGTTACGCTTTTATCCCTAACTTTTGCCTGGACCGCCCTTTCGGGTTTTCAGTCCACCGGGATACCTTTTTTTGCCTAAGCCGCCCTTTCAGGTTTTCGACTTACCGGGTGTACAAATTTTTATTCATTTCATCCCTTATTTTTGCCCGAACCCTTTTGGTTCGCCGGGAAGCCCTTATTTTTGCCTAGGTATGTCAACCTAGCGGGTCTTTTATTTAGGCGTAGTATTTTTTCACTATGTCTGCATTGGCGGGGTGAGGAAGGTCGTCACCATCCATGGTGGTTAGGATCATGGCTCCTCCTGAGAACACGCGCTTAACCACAAATGGCCCTTCGTAAGTAGGGGTCCATTTGCCCCGGGGATCACTTTGAGGAAGGATGATGCGTTTGATTACCAGGTCCCCAACTTGATACTCTTGCGGTCTGACTTTCTTGTTAAATGCCCTGATCATCCGTTTCTGATACGTTTGACCATGACAGATAGCAGTGAGCCTCTTTTCGTCAATCAGATTTAATTGATCAAGTCGAGTTTGGATCCAATCATCTTCATTCAAGTCTGCATCCTTCATTATCCGGAGAGAGGGTATCTGGACTTCAATTGGCAAGACTGCCTCCATGCCATAGACCAAGGAGAAGGGGGTTGCCCCGGTTGACGTCCTTGCTGAGGTGCGGTACCCATGAAGAGCGAACGGTAACATCTCGTGCCAATCTTTATATGTCACTGTCATCTTCTGCACAATTTTCTTGATATTTTTATTAGCCGCCTCTACAGCCCCATTCATCTTCGGCCGGTAGGGAGAAGAATTGTGGTGCTGTATCTTGAATTGTTCACAGAGTTCAGTGATCATTTTGTTATTGAGATTGGTACCATTATCCGTAATGATTCTTTCTGGGACGCCGTACCGACAGATCAGATTATGCCGGATGAAACGTGCCACGACGCTCTTGGTTACTGTGGCATAGGAAGCTGCCTCAACCCATTTCGTGAAGTAATCAATCGCCACCAAGATGAAGCGATGCCCATTGGATGCCGTTGGTCGGATCTCACCGATCATATCGATGCCCCACATTGCGAAAGGCCAAGGTGCCGTTAGGACCTTCAAAGGAACTGGAGGGATATGCACCTTGTCAGCATAGATCTGGCACTTATGACAAGTTCGGGAGTGTTGGTAACAATCGGCTTCCATTGTGGACCAGAAATATCCTGCCCGAAGGATTTTCTTAGCCATGGTGTGTCCACTGGAATGTGTTCCAAATGTACCTTCATGCAGTTCCATCATGATTTTCTCCGCTTCAGCCTTATCCACACAACGTAGTAGAGTTGAATCATGATTCCGTTTGTAGAGGATGCCGTTGCTGAGGAAGAATTTTGCAGCAAACCTCCTCATGAACTTCTTATCATTGACGGATGCACCTTCAGGGTATTCCTGAGCTTCCAAGTACCTCTTTACCTCGTGATACCAGGGTTTTTCAGTCACCTTCTCAGCCTCGAGCTCGCAGCAGTATGCCGGTTCATCCAACTTCCAGATTATGATTCGGGGAGCCTCATTGTCCCATTTAACTTTGAACATTGAAGACATCGTAGCTAGGGCGTCCGCTAGCTGATTCTCTTCTCTAGGGAAATGCTCAAAAGTTATCTCTTCAAAGTGGGGGAGCAAGGTCGACACATACTCCTTGTAAGGAATAAGATTCGGGTGTTTCGTATCCCACTCGCCTTTGATCTGATTGATCACGAGAGCGGAGTCTCCGAAGACACTTAGAAATTTGATCCTTAAGTCGATTGCAGCTTGTAAACCCATGATACATGCCTCATATTCTGCCATATTGTTGGTGCAGCTGAAACATAATCGGGCGGTGAGGGGAGTATGAGTTCCTTTGGGAGATATGATTACAGCGCCGACGCCGTTACCCAAAGCATTGGAGGCTCCATCAAAATGCATAGACCATCAGGATCCTTCCTCAGGTCCTTCATCCGGTCCAGGTACTTCACAGTCAGTTACCACCATGATGTCTTCGTCCGGAAAATCAAAGTTCAATGATTGGTAATCGTCCACAGGTTGGTGTGCCAGATGATCTGCCAGTACACTTCCCTTAATTGCTTTCTGAGTTGTATACTGGATATCATATTCTGTTAAGATCATTTGCCATCTCGCTATTCTTCCAGACAGAGCGGGCTTTTCAAATATGTACTTGATGGGATCCATCTTTGAAATCAATAAAGTAGTGTGAGTCAGCATATACTGTCTCAGCCGGCGAGCAGCCCATACAAGAGCGCAGCAAGTTTTCTCAAGCAGTGAGTAACGAGACTCACAGTCGGTAAACTTTTTGCTCAAGTAATAAATAGCGTGCTCTTTTCGGCCAGACTCGTCATGCTGCCCCAACACACACCCCATTGAATTGTCAAGTACGGTCAAGTAAAGTATCAGAGGTCTTCCTTCCACCGGTGGCATAAGAATGGGTGGCTCTTGGAGATATTCCTTTATTCTTTCAAAGGCGGCCTGACATTCATCATTCCAGCGTACTACTTGATCTTTCTTCAGCAATTTGAAGATTGGCTCACAAGTAGCGGTCAGATGTGAGATGAATCGGGCAATGTAATTCAGTCGTCCTAGGAAACCTCTGACTTCTTTCTCTGTTCTTGGAGTCGGCATCTCTTGTATGGCTTTTACCTTGGCAGGGTCCACCTGAATACCCTTATCACTCACAATGAAACCTAGCAATTTTCCGGATCTTACCCCAAAGGTGCATTTGTTAGGATTCAATCTTAGCTTGTATAACTTGAGTCGATCAAACAACTTCCTCAGATGGTCAAGGTGCTCCTCCTCAGTTTGAGACCTCGCAATCATGTCATCAACGTATACCTCAATCTCATGATGGATCATATCATGAAATAAAGCAACCATGGCACGTTGATAGGTTGCCCCAGCATTTTTCAATCCGAACGGCATGACCTTATAACAGAAGGTGCCCCACTGAGTCACAAATGTAGTCTTCTCCATATCCTCTGGAGCCATCTTGATCTGATTATACCCTGAAAAACCATCCATGAAGGAGAACACCTTGTGTTGAGCTGTATTGTCAACCAGGACATCAATGTGAGGTAGGGGGAAGTCATCCTTGGGGCTGGCCCTGTTCAAATCCCTGTAGTCGACACACATTCTGACTTTACCGTCTTTCTTCGGTACTGGCACCACATTGGCAACCCACTGAGGGTAAGAAGTCACTGCAAGGAACCCGGTATCAAACTGCTTCATAACCTCGGCCTTGATCTTTTCAGACATCTCTGGACGCATCCGTCGAACTTTCTGCTTTACCGGAGGGCAATCTTCCTTGGTTGGCAGGTGGTGAACTACAATGTCGGCATCCAAACCAGGCATATCTTCATAGGACCAAGCAAAAATCTCCATGTAATCTTGTAGCATCTGGATCAATCGTTGCTTCATGCTGAGCTCTAGATTGGCACCAATCTTGACCTCTTTCCTATCTGTCTCAGTACCCAAGTTAATTGTCTCCACAGGCTCTTCATGTGGTTGAATAGCCCTCTCTTCCTGTAGTAGCAGTCTTGCGAGTTCACCAGGCACTTCGCAATCATCTTCACCTTCGTCTTCGGCCAAGTTGATCGGATTTTCGAAGTCATAACTGGCGGTAGCAGAGCTGTTACCAGTGAGATCCAGAGTGGATTGAAACCTGTATAAGTGAGTGTGTGTAAATACAGCTGTTTTGCAATATATATAACACAGAAAGGAAAAGAGCAAAAGATTTGAAATGCAACAAACGTCCAATGTTTTGATTGATGATATATGAAAATGTCATACAAAAAGCCCTCACAAATGGAGCTACGATGCCCCGGGTAGGACACCGAGCCAACAAAGTTTTAACATATTGTTTGTTACAAATTTGGAAATCAAAAGAAATTAATTACTGCGTGACAAATGTGATAGGGGTAAAATCTTTTGCCGTCCAGTTGCTCGGTCCGTCGCTGGCAGTCGGGTAGATCCAACTATCAAACTCTGCTTCCTCCACATCTTCCTCAATAGCGTTCACCCTTGAGCTGGAAATAAACACCGGAGCCTTTCCGATCTTCTCTTTGCGTACCGCCTTCTGAGCCTCTGCAGTAAAGCCTAGCCCAAACTTGTCGTTCTTCTGAGTGAAGTCAGGAAGCTGACCCCAGTGTGCACAATTGCCTTTCTGAACCACAGCCCGGGCATCCCTTAGAGAAGCCATCTTCAAGGAATCATTCTCTTCGGCCATTGTCTCTGCAGCTGCTGAAATTGGATGCACCTCCTCGAAATGCTGGAAGGGGGCTTCAATAAACTCTCCGTCCATCTCGATGTACCTGAAGGAATTCAAATGGCTCACCATATACTCCTCTTCTCCTTGTACAGTGACGATCTTCCCCCTGACGGGATACTTCAGCTTCTGGTGCAAGGTGGAGGTCACTGCCCCAGCTTTATGGATCCAAGGTCGACCCAACAGACAAGAGTACGATGGACGTATATCCATCATGTAAAAGGTAGAGTCAAACACTTGAGAGCCCACACGAATAGGGATGTTAACCTCTCCATGAACCATCCTTTTGGAACCGTCAAAGGCCCTGACGATGATATTGCTGGGTTTCAACTCCAGGCCTTCATAATCCAGACGATCTAAAGCCTTTTTCGGTAGAACATTCAAGGAAGAACCAGTATCCACCAATACATGCGCCAGAGTAGTGCCCCTGCATTCGATGGAGACATGCAGGGCATCATTGTGGTCTCTTCCCTTCGCGGTCAGGTCAGCATCTGAAAATCCCAAGCCATTGTCCGCTGTTAGATTCGCTATGCAATCAGTGAACTGGACTGCAGACGTCTCCTGCGGCACATGGGCCGTCTTGAGAAATGAGATCAAGGCCTTAGCATGGGCCTCGGAGCATAGCAATAAGGAGAGTAGGGAGATCTTGGAGGGTGTATGCCCCAACTGCTCGACAACATTAAAATCACTTTTCTTTATTATTTTCAGAATCTCCTCCATTTCTTGTCGGGAGGCCTCAGCATTTATGGGTATTGGTGCCTCCATCCGGGCAGGCTCTTCTTCAATCCCTTTGCCCCGAGCCTTTGATGACCCGGCAGCAGGGGAAACAACTTGATCAGCAACAGGACCAGGTAAACTTGTAGGTTTTATGAGGAGGGGTTTTCGAATAGCGGGCGGCGCAATGTCAGGCGAGAAGAGCCTGCCACTGCGGGTGACCTTGGCTGGACCAGTGATATCGCAGATACTGGCACCAGCGTCGAATTCCTGTTTGATTCCCTTTACATACATGTCTGCCCCATAATGCCAGGGGACAGCTTTATCAGACACGTAGGGGAGAGTCCCCGGAACAGTAATGATCACAGGTGCAATAGTCATGATTTGAATAGGCTTCTTCGGGGGAGCCTTGATTGGATTTTTGAAGATGGTAATCACAGAAACTTCTTTCATCGGAACCAATTGAACAGCAGTCTTTTTGAATAGAATTTCCTTGCTATCCATTAGGCCTTGGATGCCTAACCTCAGCAAGGGACAATCAGATAGGGAAATAGCACAGAACAGGCAACCTTCTCCGCAACCCGGAAATAAACCGACCCGCAGTAGGTTCTTCTTAACAGTCTTCAGAGGGGTAACAACTTCATCTATCGAAACAGCATACATTTCTTCTTCGATGGCATTTACCCTATGCTGGGGCATAGGAGCCGTTACAACATTTGGTCTTTCTGGCGCTTCAAACTGAATTTCCTTTGCGTCGATCAGATCTTGCACTTTGTTTCTCAAGGCCCAGCAATCATCAGTAGTGTGCCCGGGACTATCAGAATGATAAGCACACCGGGCATTTGGGTTATATTTAGGAGACGCAGTGTTGACGACCTTAGGAGCTTCTTTGAGGGTCACCAGGTTGGTGGATAACAGTTGGGGTAAAATTTGAGATAATGTCATACTTAGTCGGGTATACTGCCTCTTGGGCCTTTCGCTTCTTTGTTGATTGTACTGCTGAGGAGCAGCAACAGGTTTCGAGATGACCAAAGCATTGACGGCTTGGCGACTTTCGGGCTTGACTTGTCTTCTAGGACCATAGACGGCACTTGCTTCTTTCTTAAACGGCCTCTTCTCAACACTTGTGGAGGCAGCCTTTTGTATTTTGCCTGACCTGATGCCAGCTTCAATTCTTTCTCCCGTCAATATCAAATCTGTAAACCCAGCGGAGGAGTTACCAACCAAATGATTGAAAAATGGACCAGAGAACATCCCTAGAAACATATCAACCAGCTCTCTATCAGTTAACGGAGGCTGCACCCTGCCAGCCAAATCTCTCCATTTTTGAGCGTACTCTTTGAACCCTTCACCCGTTCCTAGAGACATACCCTGAAGTTGGGTACGCGTAGGAGCGAGATCAGAATTGTATTGGTATTGTCTGTAGAATGCGGTTGCCAAATCTTCCCAGTGTCGGATGCTAGCTCCATCTAATTGGTAAAACCATTCAAGCTGTGACCCCGAGAGGCTATCTTGGAAGAAGTGAATCCAGAGGTTCTTATCTGCCGTGTAAGGTTGGATTTTCCTTACGTACGACCTTAGATGTAGCTTTGGACAGGAGACCCCGTCATACTTGGCGAAGGTAGGCGCCTTAAACTTGTGTGGAATTACTACCCCAGAAGATAACCCCAAATCTCCGAAATCCAGCCCCGGCACGTTCTGAATTTCCATGGCGCTCAAGCGGTCCTCCAATTGTTTGTATCTGTCAGCAGCAGGTGGGTATTGTTTGTCGTTATAGTCCGTCTCGTTGTCGGAGACTGCGGGACTAGGAGCTCCTCCCCCTTGGGGACTGTTTTTCTCAGCAGAAGAAGTGGTTGGATCAGCTTCATTATGGAGTGTGTTCCCAAATCTGCGTCCGGTGTTGAACAATGCAGTCCTCTTTTTCTTCTTCTTCTTCAGGAGTAGAGTCTTCAACTCTTGCTGACCTTGGGCTAGGCTTAGGACCATTTCTTGAAACTGCGCACTTTGGGCCTGAAGGGCCTTGATTGCTTGCTCACTGGAGGAGTCTGGATTCATGATGACTGTTCACACAAACAGCGAAGAAAATTAAGCAACCTGTGAAATAGGGTACCTGCTATGCATATGGTGCAATGGAATGTGTATGCTTTATGTTTTCAAAGACAAACAAGATTCAACTTTGTAGACAAAAAGGGAAACACACTTCATTAGATGAAAATTTCAATTGTTCAACAACTTGCCCTTAGGCATTACAGGAATGAAAAATACTGAAAAGGAAATAAAACTACAAAAGGAAACATCAAAGCTCATCAATGCTCCCATGGCCTCCTCTTTTCAGTGCTGATGTAGTTGTTCAGGACCCGTTCTTCCTCCAATTGCTTAGTCAGCCTTTGGATCTTCCGTTCCTGCTAGTTGAATTTCTCCCGATAGAAATCCCTTTCTTCCTTAAGCTGTGCCCAAGATCTCTTCATGGTGTCAAAATCAGTAGGTATCTGAGGAGGGAGGACAGTTGGAGGAACCCCATCTTCATCGGGAGATTCAAGGATGATTGGTCTGACAGCTTCGTACGGCATACCTAGCTTCTGAGCACGGATGCGGACCCATTTGCAATAGGGTTCCAATGGCAGAGAAGTCTTTGGTCCTAACTCATGTGGGTCAGCTTTGTGAATTCCGTCCCAAGCTCTAATGAATCCCTGGCGTAGGTTGTCACTGTCTGCCTGAAACTCAAAATGGAAGTGAGGAACCAGCATCTCATGAGGCTCATCTCTTCTGGCTCTTCCAAACTGACGGAGAGCTAAGCACGGATTGTAAGAGATTCCTCCTTGGATACCAACCAACGGGACATTAGGGTATTCTCCGCAACGGTCGATAACAGCTACCTCATCCAAACCTCTGAGAGTCCAGGTGATGTCATTATCAGTGAGAGACATTAACCTCCGAGCCCAGCCTTTTCCTTCTTCATTCTTCAGCACGAACTTAGGAAGGTGCGAAATAAACCACCTTACTAGCAAAGGAGTACAACACCACGGAGTTCCCCGTTTTCGAGCAGTACGAGCATAGAGTTGTTGTAGAATATCACCTAAAAGAGTGGGTACCGGATTCCGAGACATGAAGATCCTTATGACATGGATACTGATAAAGGTGTCAGGGTTGGGAAACAGCACCAAACCATAGATCAAAAGAGCTAGAATATCCTCATATGCCTTGAAGTCCAAGTCATTCCAAAAATCATTAGCCTTGCCAACCAGAAATTTGACCAAAAAGCCCTTGATCCCATTTCTAGTTTCCCAGTTGGACAATACCTCTTCTTTGGTCAAGGGGAGGATTGCAGCAATCTCTTCAGGCCTAGGAGTCTTTTCCAAACCAGTGAATGGAGTTTGTTCCAGGACAGGGATCCCAAGCAAATAAGAGAACTCTTCCAGGGTAGGAACCAGCTGGAAGTCTTGAAAGGTGAAACAATGGTACAGAGGGTCATAAAACTGGGTCAGAACACTTATCAGTTGTTGGTCCCATTTTGCAGTGATCAAGCCAAGGAGAGAACCATGTCTGTTGATGAAGGAGGTAGTGTTTGGAATCCTCCCAACCAAATCCTTGAGTAAAACTGGTGGTTGAACAAAGTTGAGACGGACAGTATTTCTATGCACGGGCAACATGATGTCCTACAAAACAGAGCAAAGATGAAACCTTTTTTGTCTTTGAAATGGGTTAGTCCTTTATACAGGATGCATGCAATGGTATGATGGAATGATGCTATGATGAAACACGCCACAAATATTCACATAGGCAGATAAGGCACACAAGTCACACAAGACACCCTTAGGTTTCAGGCCAGCATGAGTTTCAGGTATTACCCTCTTTTAGTTTTGTTGGTTAAAACCTGTCCTATCAAAAGTAGCCGGGTTCTAGAGGATCTCAAATCATTGGCTACCCTCAATCGGTCATAACTCCAGCATCGCAATCTTTTCTCGCGGCCAGAACCATCTCGAGAGTTTAGCCTCAATGAGTGTAGCATACTGCTACTGTCCTAATAGCCAAGTTGGTCAATTTAGGGTTCTAAGGTTGGTTGGTGTTCAATGACCCCTTAGAAGACCTATATTCTCCCTGTTACAACACAAGGGATATAGGTACATACTAAGATGCCACACCAACGTAGCCACTGCTTCACCCATGTCGGTCTACGCCGGACAGGTCCCTCACAGATTATGCTACCTAAAAAGGTATATCCCAGATCCGGGTTAGGATCTATGAAACTCCGATGCAAAGCCCACAAATATAAAAGCAAACAAAGCAAACAATTGAAGACAAAGGTGATCTAAGCCCTAAGGTTACTCCACTTTTAAAAGTTATCCCCAACAGAGTCGCCAGTTCTGTGATACGGTGGGAGAACTGACTTGAGGTTTGCGTTCGTATTCGCAAATGTTGCGGTTAGCAAGAGTCGCCACCGACTTTTTATTTTATCCTAAGGAAAGGTTAAAAAGCACAGCAAAAACCTTTTGAGATGTTTTCTTGGGTTCGGGGAGTAGATTATAGAAAAGGAAGGTATTAGCACCCTTTCTATCCATGGTTATCCTTGGGCTCTTAGTTACTTGCTTAGATCACTTGCCTTTTGCTTTCAATTGTTTTAAATGGTGCTTGAGTGTGTGGGTTTGAAAATATTTTGAAAAGAGGCCAATGTGGTGGCAACCTTTGTAATGATCCATGTGGGGATGTATACAAAGATGTATGTCTTTTGAAAAGGTTTTCATTTGTTTTTGAAAATTGTTTTGAAAGTGTGATGTTGTGTGATTTTTAAAATTAGGCAAGTGTTTTGTTTTGCAAGTTAATTCAAGTAACTAAGAGGTTATCTACTCCTAAATTTCTCAAAAGATCATTGCTATACTTTAACCCTTTTAACAAGTTTGCTCCACCATTGTATTTGGTGGGCAACCTTGTGCTAGGATGTGAAAGGGACAGGCGCGGGTCATCGTTTTAGACCATAATTGCAACGGCGTTAAATGTCTTTGAGCAATTTCTCTAAGGGACTTGATCATTTGTTTTTGTTTGTTTTGAAAAGTTTTATCGAGGGACTATGATCATTCAAACTGTTTGCTTTGCCCAAAGAAGTTCAACATACAATATGGCCCATTTATTTGAAGGCAACAAGTGGAATACCCTAGGGGGGTGCAAGTGTGATTTGTGTGTTCATTTTCATGCTTGTTTATCTTGTATTAGGTCAAACTATTTTTTTTATCGTTTTTTCGCATACAAACCCTAATTCTAACATGTTATCATTAGAAAGCAATAAAGTGCGAAATTAAAATTACTAAGCTATTACAAAACCAAATATGGGAAGGGGGGTACAAATGTTCAAATGGGGGATATTGACAAGAATTTAAATCTAAATTATTACATCATTTTGAATATTTGCAAGGTAAATAAATTGCATAATTAAATGGAAATTAAATAAATATGTGAAATGCAAAAAGAAAGTTTTTTATATGTATGAGAAAATATTTTTTATGTAAAAGAGAAAAGAAAATAAAAATGTATTATTTTTGGGGTATTTTGAACTTAGGGTAAAAACCCTAATTTTTAAAGAAAAAAAGGTATTATTTTCTAATTTAATACAACTATTTATTCATTATTTATAAAAATAAAATAAAATGAAGTGTATTATAGAAAAAGGTATTTTTATATCAAATATTAATAAAAATGAAAAAATTCAAATATTTTTATATTTTATCTTAAATATATTAATAATCACATATATATATATATATTAAACCCTAAATATGCATTATACACAAAATAAGTATTTATTTAATATTTTAATAAAATAAATAAAAGAGTATTTTTTTGTGTGAAATATTTTCAGAAGGTAAATAAAAAATAAAAATTGTATTTACACTATTTTCTATTTATTCTAATAATAGTACATATATATATTATATACAAACAAAAGAAACAAACAAATAAATATGCAAATAAATACAAAAATGATGGAAAAAAATATTTTTATTTTTTAAATGTCATGAGAAAAAATAAACAAAGTTAATCAAAAAAGAAAAAGTCAAAAATGTTAAAATATGAGCAAATGGGCTCAGGGGGGTGTGAATCAAAAAAGGTGGTGTGAGAAGTAAAACAACACAGGCCCAGCCCACTGATCTTTGTCTTCAACCTCCAGCTTCAAACATTTGAAAAAACGCGCGCCCCTGTTCCTCAATGTCTAACTCCTGATTCTTGGCTTTTCAGCAAAAACTCATAACACAAGAAATGTTCAGCATGAAGAGACGGTTTCAACCATATAAATAACTTGACCTATCTCTCTAAGATGAGGGAGAATTTCTCCTCCCCCAATTTCTGACCTAACTTTTCATCAATGTTCGGACATGAAATTCTCTAAGCACACGAAACATAAATGAAATCTAATCATATGAGCATGTTCAGGGCTATGATTGTGACATGTTTTCTTCAAAAACCTAAAGCTAACAATGCCTAATAAGAGAGATAGAACTCCATGAATATACCTGTTCAGTTGGAATCGAGCTTGGCAATGGAGGATGTTTCAGAGTAAAATGATGACTTGTACAGCTTCCTTGAAGTGTAAGGATGCTTTTCCAATTCCTACTTTGTCTTGAAACTCCCTGAATCGAGCTAGTGAACTCCAACTGCAAAACAGAAAATTAAAAATGGTGAAGTGGCTTGGAGGTGTTACAGGTCTGATTTTAGGACATGGTTAGCTTGCATATGTTGTAGGGAAGGTAGAGGAAAAGGTTTGGATCAAAATGCTCGAAGGGATTGGGAGTTTGCACTCAAACTGCAGGGGCTCCCCTGTTTGTACAGTTTTGAGGTGATTAGAGCAATGGGAGTGTTTCAGATGGCAAGGGCTCGTGTGTTAGCTTGCATTTGGTCTATGGAATGTGTTTGATAGCTTTTGTGTTGTGTCTATTAGCTGATATGAGAGATAGCATAAGTTATGGACTTTTCTTCTATCTTAAGCAACAAAAGCAAGTTAGTAGTTTTAGGTTAGTAGGGGGCCTCCTAATGTGCTGCATAAACATCTCTTGATCAGTGTGTTATGCACATAAACTTGTGCCAAGCAGATTTTCTTTGTACCTTCTTGGATTTCAATTTGACATAAAGCTAGCTTTTGACAAAAATGGATAAAGCACTTTATCTAGTTTAGGATTAATCTTGCATACAATGCTTGCACTCAAAGAACAACACTCTAACACATTGTACATGCATTAAATTATTGAGTATGAAATGGTTCAAGGACCTGTAATCAAGCATAAAGCAAACTGATTTCAAATTGGCAAGATTATGAACATGTCTTGATGAAGAACAAAAAGTGAATTTTTGCCAACTTGTGAAATTCGAATCTCTCAAGTTATGAGGTTGTTTGATGAGTTCTTGGACATTTTGGAAATCTTGGAATGTGTACTACAATCCATATTTGAAATGCAAATCAAAATTCCAAGTGGAAGGGTATGAAAAGTGGCCTTGAAGTAGGGTAAAAAACCTTGTCAAAATAGGTCAATTTTCAGAATTTTTTTTATTAATAACCAAGTATTAAAAAAATATTTCGCGAATAACCGGGTTTCCGAAAAAATTACGCAAATAACCATGTTTGAGATGGCTCCACAAAGGAGGAGCCATCTCATTTGGCGCATCCTCCTATTTTTATAAGGGAGGCGCCATCTCATTTGGCGCCTAAGGGCAAATGGCAAGCCCTAAGCCAAATGAGATGGCGCCTATGTGCAAAATTAGGTCAAAAAAAACTGTCCGAATCGGGCGTCTGGCTCGACCACATAAATTTTGTAATACAATAAATCTTTTCAATATTTGTGTTGTAAACATTATGGGTTTTCCGTTAATAAAACTGTTCACACAATTTAAGAAATTCAATATAGGAAATTACATTAGGGTTTTCGCGTACAACAATGATTAACGATAATCAATATAGGAAATTACATTAGGGTTTTCGCGTACAACAATGATTAACGATAATCAATCTAGGAAATTACAACTGTTAACACAATTTCATCTGACCCATGCATCATCAGCATTACATCACTGTCTGTTTTGACTTCCTCCAACCACACATTAGGTCTTCCTGTCGCATGCGAGGTTGTTGTTCGTTTTCGCTGGATCCTTCGAATTTTTTCCCCCTCGGCGATGTCTCCATCTAGCCACCGCATCAACTCCCGCTTCAGACGCTCCATGGAGTGAATGTGCCAGAATTTCATTTTCATCGCGGGTTTCGTGGCGGAGAATATAACGTAACCATCTCTGCTAAAAATCATAGGCGACGTCATTACGTAAATAAGGGAGTACAAAATAAAAATACAGTGCGAGAAAGTGTGAGAAATTTCAAAGAAACGGACGAATTATTTATAAAACAGCAAAAAACCCTAGTTTTGCCCTAGGCGCCAAGTGAGATGGCGCCTCCTCTCCTTTTTAAGGAGCATGCGCCATCTCACTTAGCTAAAAGCCAATGGAGGCGCCAAGTGAGATGGCGCCTAGGGCAAAACCCTAGGTGCATGCGCCAAATGACTTGGCTCCTCCTTTGTGGAGCCATCTCAAACATGGTTATTTGCGTAATTTTTTCCGAAACCCGGTTATTTGCGAAATATTTTTTTAATACTTGGTTATTAATAAAAAAAATTCCAATTTTCACTAAGTTAAAAGATGGTTTAGTGCCCTTATTCAAAAAATTATAACTTGAGATACAAGCTTCAAATGAGAAAACTTTGTGAATCAAAGTTGTAGATTATGCAACAAGATACAACTTTCATGTTTTGACTTTTGTTTGAATCCAAATGGATCATGGTGAAAAGATGGGGCAAAGTTGGGAAAAAATTAGGGTTTTTTCATAACTTAGAAAAATTCTAAGTTATGAAAAATTCCATTTTCAAACCCTAATTTGCATTTTGAGATTTCTTGGTGAACAAGTTTCATGATTTGGCATGTTTTGATGAAAAATGAATCTTGACTCTTGATTTTGACCAAAAAGTCAAAGTTTTGACTTTTCAGTATACAGTCAAAATTGATCAATTGACTGGGAAATTCAACTGTCAACCTTGTGTACTTGGGATCTTTTGAGCTTGATGAACATGTCAAGATAATTCCATTGAGTCCTTGAGGCCATATGTGAGCTTGGTTTTCCATTGGCTAGGTCAAACAGTCAAAAATTGCCTTTGTGCAGTCAAAACCCTAAAAATGACCATTTTGCCCTTTTGGTGATCTGATCAAATTTCTTGTGGAATTGTGATCCAAACTTGATCAAATGGTCCATATGAGTTCAATATGTTGATGTGGATCAAATTTCATGAGATTTGACTGCCAATTGGCCACAGTTGACTTTTTCCCCAATACAGCTGATTTCTAGGTCAACTGTCCAATTGACTGGGCAAAACTTGGAATCAAGACTTGAAACTTGGCATGGGTAAACTTGGGAGTCCAACATGAAGCATGAAAGTCATCTTAGGCATTTTGGTCAAAACATCCTTAGGCAAACACAAACCCTAATTTGAGTCCACAGTGCAAAGGGGAAGTCCTGAGCAGAGGGAACCCTAACTGAGTCTTAATCTTCAAAGGTCTTGTGATGAGAAAATGTTGAGGAAATGGGAGGGAAAATTTTGGGGTACAACACCTACCTTATGATACATTTTGATCCTCCGAGATCCATCTTCCACAGTGTGTAACCTTTCATCCCTTCAGGATAACCAATGAATACATACTTCATAGCTCTAGCATCAAATTTGTCTTGTTTGATATGAGAAAATGCCAAGGCTCCGAAAATCTTCAAATTTGAGTAGTTTACCAGTTTCCCGCTACAAACTTCCATAGGTGTCTTGAAATTTATTCCCGTGGATGAACATCTGTTGACCAAGTAAGTTGTTGTAGAAATAGCTTCACCCTAGAAACTTTTTGGTAACCCAACACCTAACAACATACACCTTACTCTCTCTCCAAAATGGTTTTATTCATGCATTCTGCTAACACATTTGATTGAAGTGTTCCAACAATGGTTCTATGCCTCTTGATATCATATTTCCTGTAAAACTAATTAAATTTCTATGAAACAAACTCTGGGACATTGTCAATTCTTAATATATTCACTTTAGTTTTCAATTGATTTGTTATATGAGTATACCATTCATTAAACTTTTTAAAGGTGTCACTTTTACTTTTCAGAACGTAGACCCATACTTTTCAAGATAAATCATAAATAATAGAGAGGAAATAGAATCCACCCCATTAATTGCCACCCTTGCCTGACCACGTAGATTTGAGTGGACATATTCAAAATGTCTACTAGAATTATGCACACCACTCTCAAGTTTCACCCTGTGTTATTTTCCTAGAATGCAATTATCACAAAATTTTAGTTTATTTAATTTCTCTCTCCCTATCAAGCCTTGTTTAGCAAGTTTAACTAAACCTCTTTCATTAACATGCCCTAATCTCAAATGACACAACTTAGATTTGTCAATAAGGTCTTGACTAGCTAATGATGCATGACCAATAACACGGAAACCATCCAAAATATACAGCCCACAATCCTTTAGCCATTATTAATGCACCATGTGAAATTCTCAACACCCCACATTTAACTATACTGTAATAGCCTAGATCATCAAGCATCTTAAGGACAACGGGATTTTTGCTTAATTTGGGAACATACCTCACATTGTGTAAAAGGAACTCACAGCCATCGTACATTTTCAGTATGATTGTACCAATAACGTGAAAATACGATGCTTTTGTATTGATATGTATGCTTTAAGAGCGTGTTGTCGGTGTTTTATTGGTGTATTTACATGATTTCTAAAGTAATTGTGTTAGAATTATTGGATTTGGGTTCCTTTCCTATATGGAGAAAGACCTAAATATGACTAACCCATTTTTCTCATTTTTTAAGTGGGGAGGGTCAAATTAGAGTTGAGAGAGAGACAGACAGACAGACAAATATAGAAAATAAGGATTCAAAAGAGAGAGAAAATGAGAGAAACTAATTCCAATTTTTTACAACCAATCTCACTAAATCGACGATTCCGAACTCGTTAACCTTTGGATCAAGCTCAAATTTGGAGAACAGATTCACAACACATTGTTGTACCCCAAAATTTTCCCTCCCATATTCTTCCAAGAAATTGCCAAGTCAAGCTGCAAAATTCCTCAAAGGTTGCACAGTGCAAAGGTCTCCTATACAGTCAAGATTAGGGTTTGTGTTCTGATCAAGAAAATGAAGTTTTCAAAGGCCCACTCAAGTCTCACATGCCTACAAATATGGTCAAGCATCCTCATATCAAGTTTCAAGGCATTCAGCTCAAAATTGCACAGTCAAAAACCCTAATTGCACTACAGTCAACTGTAGGGGCAAAATGGTCATTTGGCAGTCAAAAGTTCAAATTTTTGGTCAACATATCATTTTGAAGCCACAAACATCATTTGATCAATGCTTGATCATGATTCTCAAAATTTGGCTCAGAAATCATCAAAGATGCAAAAGTTTCCTTATTTGGACAGCTGAAAAAGTCAACTGAAATTGACCAGGGCATAACTTTCATATGGATTATCAGAAAAATTCCATCCAAAGCTCATTTTGAAGAGAAAGACATTTCCTACAACTCATCTTCATACTTCAAGTTCAAGAAATGCTCTCACAAAAAGTTATCAATTTCAACATTATAGGTCATTTTCAAAAGTCAACAAAAAGGGACTTTAAGTCAAAGGCCATAACTTGAGATTGGTAAATCAAAATGACATGGGACCAAAGGCATTGGTTAGAGGACTCAAAGACCTTTCCAAAATGTCCAAGAACATGAGAAAAGCTTAAAAATTGAACAAGTTATGCCTTGTGGAAGTTGGGAAATTTTTGGATATTTTGAAAAGTCAACATTGATTCAAATGACCTAAAAATGCTAATGGGCCCATTTTTCTTCCATAATTCATCATCCATGGCATGTGCACGACCACTTGGCCCAAAGGGAAGTATTTTCTCATTTTTTATTTATTTATTTGAATTTTTATTTATATTAATTCATTTAAATCATTTAAATATATGAAAAATACTTAATTTAATCTAACAAATCTTTTTGCACATGTTTTAGACTCAATAATTCGTGCACATTCAAATATGGGAAGATTTGGTTTGATTGGATCCTAATTGACACAAAATTGCATGGAAAAGATATGAAAAAGATCCTTAAAATCAAATTTTCAAAAACCATCATTGCATTGGATTTGTTCTACTTTTCTTGACCTAATTCACTCAATACAAATGCCTGATCACAATCCTAATGAGAATAGACACTAAGCTGCGCAAGAAGGCCATTATCAAACTTGCAATTTTTCTCTAAAAAGTCAATTCTGAAGTCATCTTTACAGGTTGATTCAAAGCACAATTCTTGTTCCATTGGCTTCCCTGGAGATCACTGATCATATTCCAATCAAAAACAACAATCAAAACGCATTGAAACGGTATACAGAAGTCACTCTTGTTCCATTTTTTTTCATTATCGTGTTTCAATATTTACGCACATTCATGGCACTCTAATTATATATTCATGATCAGTGAAAGGTTTTCAAGCTAACCAATATGATTAATTGCATTTTTATGCTGTATACACGATTTCACCATTGCCAAGTTTTAGGGTTTTGCAAGCTTCAGATTAGGGCTTTTGAAACGAGGAAAAATTAGCTTTCCAGACCCATGCCATCCAAACCAGCGCATCTGGACGAATCTAAACATACCCTCGCGCTCAATTTATGAGTGGCTGAGGGCTAATCGTTATTTTCTGGAAAGCTACCTAACAGAACGCGTGTAAAACCGTGGCCTAAATGTTTTGTGTTTCAGGAAGGTGGAGAAGACGAACTCGTGGCACACGGTGATAGGGTGATTTAAAAACTCGCGCGCTGAAGGCATTAAGACATTGTTTCATATTATATTAATTGTGTTTATTTATTTAACAAACGCGTTGTAGTGGTCCAGTGGCAAGGTGTGAACGTTGGCGATGCATGTGACCTGGGTTCGAGTCCCAGGTCTACGTTAATCTCCATATTATTTTTCAACTTACAATTCTATGCAGGCATAACATTAAGGAACACCATACACTCCCAAGATCCAGTCATCCACGCGTTGGTTAGATCAAATCAAAGGCCTAGATTGGAAGCGCATCATAAGCCTGGTCAAAGGTGCCACATAGTGCCTGGAAAAGTCAACGAACGTGAAGGTTATTGGGCTCAGATTTCTTGGGCCAGACCTCCTATTTGGGGACTACCACCCCCCTGGTTTGCAATTCTCTATATTTTTAATTATTATTCTATTTCTTTTAATAATTGCTTAATTAATTATATTTTCATAATATCATAAAACACATAAAAAAATCAGAAAAAAAATGAAAAATATAATAAATATTCTATTTTTATATTTCTTGTAAATAAATGCATGTAAATTAATTAATTTAAATTAGGGTTAATTTTAATTCTTTTCATAATAAAAATCTAAAAAATATAGAACTAGGTTTAATAAATGTTTTATTCCTTTTAATTTTTCTTTTTCACAATAATATTATTTATTTTATTTATTTTCATAATTAAAATTGCATGTAAAAATTAGGTTTAATTTAGGTTAAATTCTAATATTTTCTTAATAAATTAAAATAAAGTAGAATTAGGGTTAGTAGTTAATTTTGATTAATTCTTTTTCTATTAAATCTTAAAACACTAAAAAACACCAAAAACAAATTCTTGCTTTCTTTTAATTTTAATTTTAATTCCTCATTAATTTTAATTTCGCAATAAGGGTCCAACGCCCTCGTTTTTTTAAATTTTTTATTAATTTCGCATATTTATTTTATTTTGCTTAAATAATTATGTACCTCTCCCGAAGCCTTGTAATTACTTCTCGCACTTTCAATTTATTTATTTTCTGTCAAATCGGGTCCTGGTTAATTTTGGCGATGTGGACCCGCGCCTTTTGTAATAGCTTTAGATCTTTATTTTTCTCGCAATACTTTTAAACTGTTAAACAAAGCATGAAAGAATGTATGGACGAAATAAAAACAAGCGTAGAACGCCAATAACATGACAAGATAAATGCAAATGAAAACGACACACAAATCGCACACACCACCCCTAGGGTACGCCTCACTGTTGCCTTGCCTCGAAAGGTGATCGTCGAGTAGAGGATGTCTTAGTAAGTCCTCATGATCCGGGAACCTGGCATGAGGGTAGCTTCTAAGGTGTCTTCCCATTGCTCTGGTGATCACCATGTCCCGAACCTCGAATTGACCCGAACACCTCCAACGGTGGTGCTACCTACCTCTCAATGGTGGGATGGCACTACCTTAAAGGACATCTACACAGACGAATTCCTTAGGGTAGGTAGACGACTCGTGGATACTTGCTCTAATTCAAAACAAAACAAACTCAAAATACTTTTCACACCAACACATTTTCAAAAAGCTTTCGAAAGCATTTTTTCAAACACTCTTGAGGACCGATACAAGAGTCGAACTGAAATTTTCAAAGAAACTTTTTAAAACCCACAGTTGAAAAGCAAACAAACCATTTTTGAAAACACAAATGAGCAAGTATCTAAGAGCCCATGGATAACCATGGATAGAAAGGGTGCTAACACCTTCCCTTTCTATAATCTACCTCCCGAACCGAGAGCAATCTCTATAAGGAATTTTTCTGTGCTTTTGTCCTTTCCATTTGGAGAAAATAAAAGACGGTGGCGACTCTTGCTTCCGCGACATTTCGCGAACCAGCGTTAAACAGTCAGTTCCAGATCCACCGATCACAGAACTGGCGACTCTGCTGGGGAATAAACTTAAAGTGAGGTGTACCTTAGGGCTAGTTCATAACTGTGTTTTCAATTGTATTGATTTGTTTGCTTTACTATTGTGGGTTGCATCGGAGTTACATAGATCCTAACCCGGATCTGGGGATACCCTGTTTAAGGTAGCATAAGCTGTGAGGGACTTGTCCGGCGTATACCGACATGGGTGAAGCAGTGGCTACATTGGTGTGGCGCCTTGGTCTGTACCGATATCCCTCGTGTTGAAACGGGGAGAATATGGGTCTTCCAAGGAGTCATTAAGCACCAACAGACCTTAGAACCTTAAATGACCCAACTTGGCCATTAGAACAGTAGCAGTATGCTACGCCCATTGAGGCTAAACTCTCGTGATGGTTCTGGCCGCAAGAAAAGATTGCGATGTTGGAGTTATGACCGATCGAGGGTAGTCAATGATATTGGGATCCTCTAAGAACCCGGTTACTTTGATAGGACAGGTTGAACCAACAAGCTGAAAGAGGGTAATACCTAGACCTCATGCTGGCCTAAACTCTAAGGGCTCTTCTGTGTGACTTTTGTGCCTTCGTACTTGCCTATTTGCATGCTGGTTGTCTGACACTTGAGTTTTCTGCAGGTTTTGTTTATAGTCCTTAAAAGGGACTCATAACAGAGTATACTAAGTTTCTTACAGGTTTTGTTGTTTAGTCCTTAACTGGGACTCATGACAGGTTTTACTTGAGTTTCTTGCAGGTTTCTGTTTATAGTCCTTAATAAGGGCTCATAACAGGGTTTATTCATATTACCCCATGCATCATGACATCATACCATTGCATACATCCTAACCCATTTCAAGGATCTCAAAGGCTTGTGATGCAGGTCATGATGAATCAACTATCCCAGCAAGGGGCAAAGAGGATTTATTTTCCTCTAGACAAAGTTGTCAGAGGCTATGACCTACTTGATATGGTGAGCCTTGACTCCTGAAGAAGGTTCCCCTAGCCAAGGTTATTTGGAAAGCAAAATAAGGTTGATGACTTGAGTCAGGGGCTATGACCCACTGGATATGGTGAGCCTTTGACCCTTGAAGGAGGACTCTCTACAACAGGAAGTTCCTTCAGTCAAGCTACAAAATGCAAACTCTAACAATTTTCTTGTTTACCCCGCGAGGTCCTTGAAAACATTGCATGCATGTCATACACATCATTACATAACAAGTATCTTTGTTGCAGGTCACTTACCATTTCTCGCTGTTTATTTCAGCAATGGCCTTCCAACCAGATAACCAGGATCTTCTCGCTCAAGAGACTCGGTTCGGGGAAATCCTCCTAAATCTATCCAGGGGGCAGGAGGAGCTAAGGACACTTCTCATGGGGACCTTTGTCAGGAACAGTGCTGAGGATGAAAGGCTGAAACACCTACAAGCTGAGATGGATGCAATGAAAGCCCAAATGCTGGGGCAGAGGAATGCCATTCAAGGTTTAGCTCAAAGATAAGATGAGCTCCGGTTTCTCGTCAACCAACTGCTTCAGGGTAACCAACTGGGGCAAACATCTAAGGGTAAAAAGCCAGTCATCGTTCGACCATCTTTGAGACAAAGAGGCAAGGAGAAATCTCCTCATATGGCTTCAGTGTCACCAATTCAGTATCGACCTCACCAGCTTCAACCAGACAAGCCCCAAAGGCAATTCACCGAGCTCAACGTGTCGCTGCCTCAAGCCTTACAACAACTGCTGAGGTTGAACTTGGTAACTCGAAAGGATCCTCCTAAGAATCCCAACAAGACACCTTCAAGGTATAACCCCAATGCTCACTGCGCTTATCATTCTGACAGCCCGGGGCATGCTACAGAGGATTGTTGGACTTTGAAGAATAAGATCCAGGACCTAATTGAGGAAGGAGCTGTGGAATTCACCCAAGATGGCCAGGCTGAGTGCTTCTACCATCCCTACAGGAGGCACCATTTGAAGTAACAAGCCCTGAGATGAGAAGACTTTTGTTCGTTAGGATTTTCAAGTTGTAACTTCTTTCTGTTCAAACATTTACTCATGTTAAACATTGTTATTTAATTAATGCATCGCATATGTCTGTTTGGAAGCAATATATTCGTATTCACTATACGCAAATTACTTTCATATTTTTTCTGATGTCAACTCTCAATCAATAATTCTAAGCCTCTTGAGGGAGGATGACGAAAACGATACCACAATCTACAGTATGCTTTTGAACAGACCCCGCTGATGAGGTACATGCATTGTTTCAATTCCTAAACACTGGAGTAATAAGGAAGATAATCCCTCGTCAACCCCTCTGAGCCAAAGAAGTAGGAGTTTTTTCTTTTCGAAATTTAAAACCCTTAATCATAACCTGGGGCAGGGTAGTCTCTCAGTTGATCCAAGCGCATGACGAATGGCACCAAAGAAGTCTTTACAAAACGAAGAAAGACAGTGATGGTTCAGAACAATCATAAGGACAGGCAGTCATTATCAAAATTCATAAATGAAAAGCCCAAAAAGTCTAAACCTACAAAGGGGACGTACGAAACTGGGGCATCCCGCTGACTGTAAATTCAAAAAGAAGCAGTCAGGCAAAAAATAGGGATAATAAAATCAAAAAAAAAGGGAGAAAGAGGTCTTATAAACCCTCAACGAAAAAGGAATGACTGCCTATTCAAAATAAGTTATCAACATCCGAATCATCACCGGAAAATCAGAGCAAAGACTCAAACAAGGTCTAACGTATGATCAACTGAGTTTAGGTTTGGAGAACATCACGAAGAGCGGGTGGGTACAAATAAATTGAGCCTTTATCCTTTGTTTCTTAAACCATGAACCAGGCCACGTTATAACCCTTAAAAGTCCTAGCTGAAGCATGGGTTGGTTCGAAAGCATACTGTTACGAAAGGTATCCTGACTCCTTAAGGCCTACGGTAAATACGGAGTTGACATCACGTTTTACAAACATTCATTTGTTTTATGAAAAAGAATGCATTTTCAAAATCTTCAAGACAGACATAAGCTTTGCATTTTTGATATAACATTGTTTGCATATGACTTTTTGTTTGAACAGCAGAAGTTCGCACGACGAATGCCTAATGAACAGAAGTACCTCCAATCAAGGGGCAGACATGAGCATGGTCCATCATCTGGGGCAATCCAATCAAGATTCGGAGAATCTCTCAAAAGGCCAAATAGCCTGGGGCAAATCTCCACCTGGGTCACTTGGGGTATTTCAACAATAAATCTTGCCTGATCAAACACCTTCTGATGGTATGACAAAATACTTCTAACAGGGGCAACTCCCTATATTCTGAAAGCATGGACATAGTCGAAAAGATACTACGCATAATCAAAGACCCGCTAGGTTGACACACCTAGGCAAAAATAAGGGCTTCCCGGCGAACCAAAAGGGTTCGGGCAAAATGAAGGGTTGAAATGAAAAGTCTGTACACCCGGCAAGTCGAAAACCTGAAAAGGCGGCTTGGGCAAAAATGGGTATCCCGGTGGACTGAAAACCCGGAAGGGCAGTCCAGGAAAAAGTTAGGGATCAAAGCATACGACTATGTTCTGTCATCTTGTCACCTGCCTACCTGAAGAAGGTTTGACCCTCAACAATTATCAGCATCCCACAGGTGCCTCCCCCTAGAAACATGGGCAATAAAAAGAGTTGTCTAAAGCAATCTAATTGTTCTATCCTCCAAGGTACCAGAGTAGGTCCAGCTAAAGAACATGACCAAGTACATATTAATTCCCCAGAGAGTGGTTCAGCAAAACAGTGCATTATTCTCCAAGCAAAATTATCAAATCTCAAGGAAGTTGGGTATCCTCCAGCAGATATCAACATTCCCCAACAGTATGTATATCCATAACAAGCATCCCCGGCAGTCTTGGTCTAAAGATTGTTCCCCGGCGGCATACCAGCATTCAAAGGAATCACTTCCCCAGCATATCAAAACTTCCCCAAGAGAGTCCAATTCAGTCCCCCAGGAAGGTTGAATTCATATCCCCAAGCAGTAAGCTTATCCCCAGTAAATTCTGGAAGCTTACCCTCGCAGAGCACGAACGCGTCTCCCGGCTTTATTTAAAAAGTTATTTCCTTAACAGGATATAACTGGGTTATCCTCAGCCAAAAGCCACGGAAAGAGCGTCCTCGACGAAGTCTTCTTACCCCAGCGAAGTCCATCAACACTCCCAACAACAAGGGTATCCCTAGCAAATTATTATCAACACTCAGCAAGGCATCCCTCTTCCCACAGAGTATTGCTTCCCAGCATGGTCGCCAGAGTATCTTTTTCTCCCCGCAGAATCTTCCATTTGCCAAGTTTATTCCTCAACAGAGTCATCTTCTCCTACCGGTATTCTTGCAATTATTACCCCCAGCGGAAGCAAAAGCTATTCTTCAACATCAGCCCAGGATATGACTTCCCGGCACCCGTCAAGGATTTACTTTCCTAGACGAAAACATCACATACATCATTATAGCATGCACAGACGCATTATATCATACAAATCGCATTTATATTGAGAACATCATTGCTTGATCCATATCATGCATTGCACATGACTGACCTTTACCTTTCAGGAAAGATGCAGTTGAAATTCTCAATCATATTTCAAGACCTAGACCGGTTCAGTTAATCGCCCCCAAAGATTTCTTATCCAGTCCCAGGCCTTCTCTAGTCCAGTTAAATCGACTCCCAACAGATTTTTCTGATGAAGGCTCAGTAGAAGTTATCAGACTATAATGGTTCTCTCTCCGACGGTGCATGAGATTTCCATTTTAGGTTTTTCTTTGAGATTATAATGTCCTAATGGTCCTCTCTCCGACGGTGCATGAGATTTCAATTTTAGGTTTTTCTTTGAGATTATAATGTCCTATTGGTTCTCTCTCCGACGGTGCATGAGATTTCCATTTTAGGTTTTTCTTTGAGATTATAATGTCCTATTGGTTCTCTCTCCGACGGTGCATGAGATTTCCATTTTAGGTTTTTCTTTAAGATTATATTTTCCTATTGGTTCTCTCTCCGACGGTGCATGAGATTTCCATTTTAGGTTTTTCTTTGAGATTATAATGTCCTATTGGTTCTCTCTCCGACGGTGCATGATATTTCCATTTTTTTTTTCTTTAAGATTATATTTTCCTATTGGTTCTCTCTCCGACGGTGCATGAGATTTCCATGTTAGGGTTCTTCTTTCAGATTATAATTTCCTATGTTTCCCTCTCCGACGGTGAGTGAGGTGATAATCTCCTATGGTTCGCTCTCCGACGGTGAGTGAGGTGGTAAGTCCTTTTCAGATGTTTCCCTCTCCAACGGTGAGTGAGGTGATAATCTCCTATGGTTCCCTCTCCGACGGTGAGTGAGGTGGTAAGTCCTTTTCAGATGTTTCCCTCTCCGACGGTGAGTGAGGTGATAGTCTCCTATGGATCCCTCTCCGACGGTGAGTGAGGTGGTAAGTCCTTTTCAGATGTTTCCCTCTCCGACGGTGAGTGAGGTGATAGTCTCCTATGGTTCCCTCTCCGACGGTGAGTGAGGTGGTAAGTCCTTTTCAGATGTTTCCCTCTCCGACGGTGAGTGAGGTGATAGTCTCCTATGGTTCCCTCTCCGACGGTGAGTGAGGTGGTAAGTCCTTTTCAGATGTTTCCCTCTCCGACGGTGAGTGAGGTGATAATCTCCTATGGTTCCCTCTCCGACGGTGAGTGAGGTGGTAAGTCCTTTTCAGATGTTTCCCTCTCCGACGGTGAGTGAGGTGATAGTCTCCTATGGTTCCCTCTCCGACGGTGAGTGAGGTGGTAAGTCCTTTTCAGATGTTTCCCTCTCCGACGGTGAGTGAGGTGATAATTCCTTTTCTTATGGTTCCCTCTCCGACGGTGAGTGAGGTGACAATTCCCTTTTCAGATTATAATTGCCTATGGTTCTCTTCCCGATACTGCAAAGATGGTAATTCCCGCTAAGATTTTTCTCAACGAGCATTGTTGAAGTTAAAGTCACCCAAGGTTCTCTTACCGTTCATGCTAAGGTAGTAACCTTCCCTGGTTCATTCATCACCTTGTGAAGCTCCAGATTCAGCTCCTGTAACCAGTCAGGACATATCTATGCCAAGCATCTGAAAACCAGCCCCTGCAACGTGTCAGGTACTCATTTTCTGTTTTGCAGGTACGCAAGTTCTCGCTAAGGAATCTCTTATGCGATCGACATCCAGATGGCATCTATAAGCCCATCATCCTATCCATCAATCTCCAAATGGCATCTGTAAGCCCGTTTCCACCATCACTGCTACTATGTGAGCGCAAATTTCTGGGCACTCTAGTGTTCAATCATCTTCTACCCTCGGATTACGAAAGACACGTCAGCCAATCTGCATCCTCAGGTCTAAGAAGATTGAACAGGGGCAACTGTTGTACCCCAAAATTTTCCCTCCCATATTCTTCCAAGAAATTGCCAAGTCAAGCTGCAAAATTCCTCAAAGGTTGCACAGTGCAAAGGTCTCCTATACAGTCAAGATTAGGGTTTGTGTTCTGATCAAGAAAATGAAGTTTTCAAAGGCCCACTCAAGTCTCACATGCCTACAAATATGGTCAAGCATCCTCATATCAAGTTTCAAGGCATTCAACTCAAAATTGCACAGTCAAAAACCCTAATTGCACTACAGTCAACTGTAGGGGCAAAATGGTCATTTGGCAGTCAAAAGTTCAAAATTTTGGTCAACATATCATTTTGAAGCCACAAACATCATTTGATCAATGCTTGATCATGATTCTCAAAATTTGGCTCAGAAATCATCAAAGATGCAAAAGTTTCCTTATTTGGACAGCTGAAAAAGTCAACTGAAATTGACCAGGGCATAACTTTCACATGGATTATAAGAAAAATTCCATCCAAAGCTCATTTTGAAGAGAAAGACATTTCCTACAACTCATCTTCATACTTCAAGTCCAAGAAATGCTCTCACAAAAAGTTATCAATTTCAACATTATAGGTCATTTTCAAAAGTCAACAAAAAGGGACTTTAAGTCAAAGGCCATAACTTGAGATTGGTAAATTAAAATGACATGGGACCAAAGGCATTGGTTAGAGGACTCAAAGACCTTTCCAAAATGTCCAAGAACATGAGAAAAGCTTAAAAATTGAACAAGTTATGCCTTGTGGAAGTTGGGAAATTTTTGGATATTTTGAAAAGTCAACATTGATTCAAATGACCTAAAAATGCTAATGGGCCCATTTTTCTTCCATAATTCATCATCCATGGCATGTGCACGACCACTTGGCCCAAAGGGAAGTATTTTCTCATTTTTTATTTATTTATTTGAATTTTTATTTATATTAATTCATTTAAATCATTTAAATATATGAAAAATACTTAATTTAATCTAACAAATCTTTTTGCACATGTTTTAGACTCAATAATTCGTGCACATTCAAATATGGGAAGATTTGGTTTGATTGGATCCTAATTGACACAAAATTGCATGGAAAAGATATGAAAAAGATCCTTAAAATCAAATTTTCAAAAACCATCATTGCATTGGATTTGTTCTACTTTTCTTGACCTAATTCACTCAATACAAATGCCTGATCACAATCCTAATGAGAATAGACACTAAGCTGCGCAAGAAGGCCATTATCAAACTTGCAATTTTTCTCTAAAAAGTCAATTCTGAAGTCATCTTTACAGGTTGATTCAAAGCACAATTCTTGTTCCATTGGCTTCCCTGGAGATCACTGATCATATTCCAATCAAAAACAACAATCAAAACGCATTGAAACGGTATACAGAAGTCACTCTTGTTCCATTTTTTTTCATTATCGTGTTTCAATATTTACGCACATTCATGGCACTCTAATTATATATTCATGATCAGTGAAAGGTTTTCAAGCTAACCAATATGATTAATTGCATTTTTATGCTGTATACACGATTTCACCATTGCCAAGTTTTAGGGTTTTGCAAGCTTCAGATTAGGGCTTTTGAAACGAGGAAAAATTAGCTTTCCAGACCCATGCCATCCAAACCAGCGCATCTGGACGAATCTAAACATACCCTCGCGCTCAATTTATGAGTGGCTGAGGGCTAATCGTTATTTTCTGGAAAGCTACCTAACAGAACGCGTGTAAAACCGTGGCCTAAATGTTTTGTGTTTCAGGAAGGTGGAGAAGACGAACTCGTGGCACACGGTGATAGGGTGATTTAAAAACTCGCGCGCTGAAGGCATTAAGACATTGTTTCATATTATATTAATTGTGTTTATTTATTTAACAAACGCGTTGTAGTGGTCCAGTGGCAAGGTGTGAACGTTGGCGATGCATGTGACCTGGGTTCGAGTCCCAGGTCTACGTTAATCTCCATATTATTTTTCAACTTACAATTCTATGCAGGCATAACATTAAGGAACATCATACACTCCCAAGATCCAGTCATCCACGCGTTGGTTAGATCAAATCAAAGGCCTAGATTGGAAGCGCATCATAAGCCTGGTCAAAGGTGCCACATAGTGCCTGGAAAAGTCAACGAACGTGAAGGTTATTGGGCTCAGATTTCTTGGGCCAGACCTCCTATTTGGGGACTACCACCCCCCTGGTTTGCAATTCTCTATATTTTTAATTATTATTCTATTTCTTTTAATAATTGCTTAATTAATTATATTTTCATAATATCATAAAACACATAAAAAAATCAGAAAAAAAATGAAAAATATAATAAATATTCTATTTTTATATTTCTTGTAAATAAATGCATGTAAATTAATTAATTTAAATTAGGGTTAATTTTAATTCTTTTCATAATAAAAATCTAAAAAATATAGAACTAGGTTTAATAAATGTTTTATTCCTTTTAATTTTTCTTTTTCACAATAATATTATTTATTTTATTTATTTTCATAATTAAAATTGCATGTAAAAATTAGGTTTAATTTAGGTTAAATTCTAATATTTTCTTAATAAATTAAAATAAAGTAGAATTAGGGTTAGTAGTTAATTTTGATTAATTCTTTTTCTATTAAATCTTAAAACACTAAAAAACACCAAAAACAAATTCTTGCTTTCTTTTAATTTTAATTTTAATTCCTCATTAATTTTAATTTCGCAATAAGGGTCCAACGCCCTCGTTTTTTTAAATTTTTTATTAATTTCGCATATTTATTTTATTTTGCTTAAATAATTATGTACCTCTCCCGAAGCCTTGTAATTACTTCTCGCACTTTCAATTTATTTATTTTCTGTCAAATCGGGTCCTGGTTAATTTTGGCGATGTGGACCCGCGCCTTTTGTAATAGCTTTAGATCTTTATTTTTCTCGCAATACTTTTAAACTGTTAAACAAAGCATGAAAGAATGTATGGACGAAATAAAAACAAGCGTAGAACGCCAATAACATGACAAGATAAATGCAAATGAAAACGACACACAAATCGCACACACCACCCCTAGGGTACGCCTCACTGTTGCCTTGCCTCGAAAGGTGATCGTCGAGTAGAGGATGTCTTAGTAAGTCCTCATGATCCGGGAACCTGGCATGAGGGTAGCTTCTAAGGTGTCTTCCCATTGCTCTGGTGATCACCATGTCCCGAACCTCGAATTGACCCGAACACCTCCAACGGTGGTGCTACCTACCTCTCAATGGTGGGATGGCACTACCTTAAAGGACATCTACACAGACGAATTCCTTAGGGTAGGTAGACGACTCGTGGATACTTGATCTAATTCAAAACAAAACAAACTCAAAATACTTTTCACACCAACACATTTTCAAAAAGCTTTCGAAAGCATTTTTTCAAACACTCTTGAGGACCGATACAAGAGTCGAACTGAAATTTTCAAAGAAACTTTTTAAAACCCACAGTTGAAAAGCAAACAAACCATTTTTGAAAACACAAATGAGCAAGTATCTAAGAGCCCATGGATAACCATGGATAGAAAGGGTGCTAACACCTTCCCTTTCTATAATCTACCTCCCGAACCGAGAGCAATCTCTATAAGGAATTTTTCTGTGCTTTTGTCCTTTCCATTTGGAGAAAATAAAAGACGGTGGCGACTCTTGCTTCCGCGACATTTCGCGAACCAGCGTTAAACAGTCAGTTCCAGATCCACCGATCACACACATGTATCTACCTTTTAACCGTTTGGATCTTCAAAACAAGGTATGAGTTGAGAAATATCTGCTTCACACTAAAGCTGCAGATTTGGGTAATTTTTTCATCTTCTTCATTCTTATTTGTAATCTAGTTTGATTTGTGATTTACATTTATTAGCATTAGTTTGTGAATCACTTTAATACTATCTTGTACCCTTATTTGATCATAGTATATATATTTCTTCGGTCTGGACGACTCATAGTTTTTACTCTCATATTAAGGGGTTTTCTACGTTAAAATATTAGTGTTATCTTGTACCTTTATTTGTTATATTTGTCATCTTATATTTATTGTTGATCATCAAGGTTCCTATAAGATTGGGGAATTTTATATCCACTGCATATTTGTCTGTTATTGTATGTTAATTTCCCATCATAGTGGTATTAGAGCTATTGGTCAAGCGCTATTTTACTTGTTTGGATAATTGAGTCAAATACAAATATGAAGATGGTATTGTTGAATGGTTCTAATTCCATTTGTGGAAGGACAAGATGAATGACTTACTATTTTTGGAAATTAAGTTTATCGGTGTTTAGTTCCGCAAAGACGAATTTTGCGTCTGATAAAGAATAGAAGTTTAAACATTTATAGGCATATTGTTTTATTCAGCAATATATAGAAGATAATGTTTATAATTATATTACTAATGATACACATGCAAAAAAAATTCGGGGAGATGATAAAGTCCTTGTATGCCTCTAAATCATAGAATTATAAATTATTCTTGTTGAATAGCTTCATAAGTTTGAAGAATAAGGAGGAGACTTCTATTTCAGACCACTTGAGTGAATTTTAAGGGCTCCTTGATCAGATGTCAGATATGGGTCTTAAATTTGATGATGAACTTTTGGGACTATTTCTATTGTTATATTTACCAGAGTCTCTGGAGACGTTTCGAGTTTCTATCACAAGTTTTTCTTCTTGAGGTGTTGTTTCTTTGGAAACGGGTAAGGGTGGTATTCTTAATGAGGAGACAAGAAGGAAGGCACATGGTTCTTCATCTCAGTTTGAGGTACTTGTCACTAAAAATAGGGAGATAAGTAAAAAAATAACCGAATGATGGTAGAGAGAATAGCATAAGCAAGTCCAACCCGCGATACAATAATATGGAGTGTCATTATTCTCACAAAACAGGACATGTACAAAGTATTGCTATCCATGGAGAATGGATAATAAAGGCAATAAGGATAAGTATAAACAAAGAGATCATGAATATCATGATGATAATCGTGTTACTAATGCTGCAAGTAATGATCTTGTTATTCTATGTGATCATGAGTTTGTTAATCTCGTATCAGACAAGAGCATGTGGATAGTTGATAGTGGTGTTACATTGCATGTTACACCAAGGAAGGATTTCTTCACATCTTATACTTTTGTTGACTTTAGAGTATTGAATATGGATAATGATGGTGTATCTAAGGTAATTGGTGTTGGTGATGTTTGCTTGCAAACCAACATGGGAATGCAACAGTTACTTAGAGGTGTCAAACATGCTCCAGATTTCCACTTTAATTTGATATTTGTACACATTCTTTATGATTATGTTTAATCACATTGGTTATGGAAAGTGGAAACTCAACAAAGTTAATTTGTTTGTGACTAGAGGGGAGAAGCTTTCTAAACTATATTGGACTAAAGCTTTGATTTCTAAACTATATCAATATGGAAACATCTTTGTGGCACCAAAGACTTAGTCATATTGGTGAAAAATGGTTGAATGTTTTGGCCAAAAAGGATGTTCTTCTAGGATTAAAGAATGTGGATTTAAGGAAGTGTTCTCATTGCATGGTTGGTAAACAGACTAGAGTATCCTTCAAGAGACATCCTCCCTCAAGGAAGTCAAAGTTGCTTCAATTAGTACATTTTGATGTTTGTGGTCTATTAAAGGTAAAATCCTTTAGTGGTGCACTTTATTTTGTTACCTTTATAGATGAGTGTTCCAAGTAACTATGGGTTTATGCCTTAAAGACAAACCAAGTGTTGGATAATTTTAAAGAATTCCATGCTTTGGTAGAGAGGCAGGCAAGCGATAAGCTGAAATATGTTTGTTCTGATAATGGTGATGAGTATTGTGGACCATTTGATGCCTATTGCTGGCAGCATGGTATTGCTCATGAAAAGACTCCTCCTAAAACTCCTCAATTAAATAATTTAGAAAAGAGGATAAATAGAACACTAATTGAGAGAGTGAGGTGTATGCTCTCTGAATCTAGGTTTTCAAATCATTATTAGGGTGAGGCACTTTATACGGCGATACATGTTATTAATCTCACTCCTACTGTTACTTTGAACTGTGAATTTCCAGAAAAAAAATTGGTTTGGAAAGAATTTCAAGTATGATCATTTGAGAGTCTCTGGTTGTAAAGATTTTGTACATATTCTAAAGGATAAAAGATCCAAGTTGGATGCAAAGTCAAAATAATGTATCTTCACCAGCTATGGGAAAGATGATTTTGGTTACAAGTTGTATGATCCTATAGGGAAGAAGGTTATCAGAAGTTATGATGTGGTGTTCATGAAAGACCAAACTATTGAAGAAATTTATAAAGTGGAGTAGACTACACCCAAGAAAGATATCAATTTGCCTAATACTGATCCAGTTCGGTTACCTATACATAATTTGTATATTATTGGTGGTGATGATCAGAATGGTGAGCCAAATAATTGTTAATGATCAACAACTTGGAGATGGAATGAATATTCAAACTAATGATGATGAAAGGGAGAATGATATGTCACTGGATGGGAATCTTGGTGAAACTCCATAATCATATCAAATTCAACTTAGAATGTATAATAGGTAGAGACAAGCTTCTACAATGTATAATTCTGATGAGTATGTGACATTGACAAATGAGGGTGAACCTGGGTGTTTTCAAGAGGCCATATAAAGTGATGAAAATCAAAAGTGGTTGGATACAATACATGATGAGATGAAATTGTTGTATGATAATCACACTTATGATTTAGTGAAGTTGCCTAAATGAAAAAGGGCTTTGGAAAATAGGTGAATTTATAGAGTTAAACATTAGAGAAACTCTAACTCTCCAAGGTATAATGTCATATTAGTGGTGAAATGTTTATGTCAAAGAAATGGTGTTGATTTTAATGAGATTTTCTCATTTATTGTAAATATGCCATCGATTAGAACCCTGTTGAGTTTGGTTTCTACTCTTTGTTTAGAGGTTGAGCAAATGGATGTGAAAATGGATTTCCTTCATGGTGATTTGGAGGAAGAGATCTACATGAAACAACCTGATGGTTTTTTAGTTAAAGGCAAAGAAGATCATGTGTGTAGATTGAGTAAGAGTTTATATGGGTTAAATCAAGCTCCAAGGCAGTGGTACAGGAAGTTTGAGTCTGTTATGTGTGATCTTACGTCTTTCTTAGAAAATTTTCTAATTGTGCATTCATTATCTTATTGTTATATGTCAATGATATGCCTATTTTAGGGGGAAATATTTCTAACATTGGCAAGTTAAAGAAGTAGTTGGACGATTGATTTGCCATGAAAGACATTGGAGAAGCTAAATAAATTATTGGCATTAGAATCATATGTGACATAAAGGAGAAGAAACTTTAGATGTCACAAGAATATTATATCGAAAGAGTGTTGCAAAGATTAAAAATGGAAAGTTCTAATGTGGTAAGTACTCCTCTTGCTAGTCATTTAAAGTTGAGTTTTAGTCAAAGTCCTTCAATTGAAGATGAAGCATTTGATATGAAATATGTTTCTTATGTGTCTATTGTGGGTAGTTTGATGAATGCAATGGTGTGTACAAGATCATATATAGCACATGTTGTTGGTACAGTCAATATATTTTTGTCAAATCTTAGTAGAGAGCATTGAAATATTGTAAAATGGATTTTAATGTTTCTTCACGGTACTACTTTTGCAAGGCTTTGTTTTGGAGGAGATAATCCTACTCTAGTGGGGTACTCTGACTCTAATATGGATGGATACATTGATTCCAGAAAGTCCATTCTATGCTACATGATTAAATTTATAGGGGGAGTTATGGCTTGGCAGTCCATATTGTAAATTTGTGTATCATTGTCTACTACAGAGGCTGAGTTTATTTTTATTACTGAAGCATGCAAGAAGTTATTATGGTTGAAGAAATTTTTGCAGGAGCTTGGTTTTGTCCAAGACAAATATGTGTTATTTGTTGATAGTCAAAGTGCTATTAATCTTGGTAAGAATCCGACTTTTTATAATTGGTCCAAACACATTGATGTGAGATATCATTGGATACATAATATTTTGGATGCTAAGTTTTTGGAGTTAGCTAAAATTTATACATATGATAATGATTCTGATATGATGACAAAAGTGTTACCAAGAGGAAAATTTGAAGTTTGTTGTGATATCGCCGAATTGACGATTTCCTCCATGTAGGTATGAGAGGGAGATTAGTTGGTTTGGAATTCCTTCCTATGTGGAGAAGTGCCCAAATATGATTATCTCATTTGTATCACTTATTTAAGTGGAGATATTCAATTTAGGATTGAGAGAGATAGAAAGAAAATAAGGATTCAAAAGAGAGAAAATAGGAGAGAAACTCATTCTCGTTTTTCTGTAACAGTTTCACTAAATCGGTGATTTCGGATTCATTAACAATCGGATCGAGCTCAAATTTTAAGGTCATGTTCCCAACATCCGTATCTACCTTTAGACGGTCCGGATCTTGAAAATGAGGTCTCAGCTGAGAGATATCTTTTTCGCACTAAAGTTGCAGATTTGGGTAATTTTTCAGCTTCTTGATTCTTATTTGTAAGCTAGTTTGTTTTGTGATTTGCAATTGTTAGTATTAGTTTATGAATCACTTTAAGACTCTCTTGTACTCTTATTTGATTATAGTAAAGTTACTTATTTGGTTTGGATAAGTCATGGTTTTTACTCTCATATTAAGGGGTTTTTCCAGGTTAAAATATTAGTGTTCTCTTGTGCCTTTATTTATTCTATTTGTTGTCATATATTTGTTGTTGATCCTAAATTTTTTTACAAATTTGAGAAATTTCATATCCGATGCATACTAGTATGTTATTGTGTATTAATTTCCCATAAAAAATATGATGGATAATTGAACCTCCTACACATTCTCCAGTTAACTAACATGTATAATCCTAAACAAGCTCTTACCTCCATTTTGATTCCTGTTTTTTCTTTTTCTTTTTTAAATTTTACCAAAATTAATCATCTTTTAGCAACTATGTTACTGATAAATTAAACATGATACTACATACAATAGTCATTAAATTAAACAAATTACAAATGCATGCAACAATCATAAAATTAAGCATCACAACAATAATATTTTTATTATAATAATTATGCTATTCATTTATCATAATTTCCATTCGGGTCTAGTTTGAATTTGAACTGTTTATTTTACCTCATTTTATTTTATTTTTCTACACATTTCATTTCACAATGAATGTCAATCAACATAATATTTGATTCAATTTTATGCAAAATAATGGAATCTTTCTTGTATTCCAAATCAACAAAACAAATTAGATTTTGGAAATGCAACTCTTATCCCCAATTTACACCATAACTCAAAATTTCAACTCTCTTTTTAGTCCAAATCCACAAAATAACTCACACATTGAAAATTACACATATCATATATCACCTTATACATATTAACATCAACAATTTCTATCACACTAAAATAACATCAATATGTCTCACGGGGTTCAAATAGGTAGTAATGGTCTGTAATCAAATGATCAAGAATATGAAACATCATAATTTCCCACTCAAGGTAACATAAAAATTATTAACCTTGATAAAGATGTTGCATTTACACCAATTGTGAATATGGGCTAAACAAAGATTCCAGTATAAAGAGTATGAAATTCTCATTTAATCATGGCTCAATGCTTCAAAGGATTCAATTAACATGATTGATAAAAAAAATAGATAATAGTTTTTAGAAGAGGGTTGACAAAGCTTTTAAGAAGCATCATAACATCAATTACAAAGAGAGGAAACCGATGACACTAAAACGTTGATGTCAGGAAATTAATTAATTAGTTCAAAAGTTTGTTTGATGCTACAAACAAATTGTATCTACACAGAAAAATGCGAGTTCTGAGAGCAATATCATGCAAGGTGAATATAAGATATATTTTCAATATGAAGGTTATAAGTTTACATTTGAAGTTGAATGAAGATTATTGAAAGATGAATCTAAATGGTTTGCGAGTTCATTTGAAACTTCTGAAAAAAGAACATAGAATTCAGCTTCGGGATCATATTCTCCATCTTCTACCGTATTGACACCAACGAGCAACAAATAAAATCCATTATCACCTATTTTGTTACGCCGTCTAATCTGCCAAAAGGCAGCCAAAAGGAAGGAGAAAGAAACGCTTGTGAAAATGTCCATTCATAATGTAAAATTTGATGTTTTTTAAGATGATAAAAAAATTGATTTGATATTTATGTTTGCACAAGCAGGTCAACCCAACTAATTTGGAGACGTAACACAAGATTTAAAATAAACTTATATATATATATATATATATATATATATATATATATATATATATATATATATATATATATATATATATATATATATATATATATATATATATATATATATATATATATATATATATAATTTTATTTTAAAATAAATGAAATCATCAATCAATTTCTTCAATTATTTTTTTTTCCAGTTTAAATCTCTAATTAATATAAAATTAATTAATAATCTTTAAAACATTTTTAATCCTTAATTAACATTAAAAATTATCATGTTTTTATAATATTAATAATGTGATTCAGATTTACTAATTTTATGTATTTCTTGACCTATATAATAAAAATAATTACTTATTATATATATTTAATTTAAGAATTATATTAAAAAATAAGTATTATTTTGAAAACTTAATTTAAAATTATGCATTCAAAATATTTATTTTTATTCATGTATAAACAATAGTAGCAAATTTTTAAGACCAAATGAAAATAAATAAGAAATTAAAATTAACTTACAGTAACACAATAATACATTATATTTAATATATTATTAATTATCTGAGGTCCCATATTCTTCCATTTTCTATGTCTTAAAATATAATATTGTGGGTGACAAAGCATTTTCCATTTCCATGTTTCAATGACCGTTCCGATCCAAAACACCAACCCTCGAGCATAACACTCTTGAGATACTTCTTCCAACTTCAACACTCACGCTTCTTTCTATAAATATTATATGGAACAATTAGGTTTATTTGTTGGACTCACTCTGAACAAGCAACATGGCTTCAACACCTCTTGTCTTCTCCACCTCCTTCTCTTCCAAACTCCACCTAACTTCCCACACTAACAAATCACACCCTCATCATCCACTTCTTAATTCCTTTCCATCTTCTTCTCCATCCTCTAAATCAAGACTGAAATTTTCCTCTTCAAACCCACTCATGTTTTCTCCTAAACTAGTAGCACGAGCTTCTTCCGAAGAACATGCCACTGAAGTCATACATGATTCTGGCTTCGTGGGCGAGGACGCTGCAACTTTTCACCTTGATAAACAGAAACTTTCTTCTTGGCTTTACTTCACTGCTATACTGGGAGTGGTCTTGTTTGTTCTTAACTTGATCTGGATTGATGATTCAACTGGGTTTGGTAAGGTTTTTGTTGATACCATTTCTGGAATTTCTGATACTCATGAGGTGATTAAGTTTTAACCTTTAATTCTTTCTTTGTTTATATCATGACGTAATTCTTTGTCTGGTTGGCACTTGAAATTCATGAAAAGAGAATGCATCCATTAAGTTTAGTAGTTAGCAATTTTATGTGTGATCATTGTATTCTGAAAAACAAGATAATAAAACCAACACAAATTATGTAGCAGTGTAGCACCAACTTAAATCTGCAACTGCAATGGACTTAGATTCGTAACTCGTTACTGACCATTTGAAGTGTTGCACTCTGCAGTTGGTAATTTTAGTCCTGATTCTCATATTTGCGGGTGTCCATAGTGGCCTGGCCAGCTTCCGTGACTCCGGTGAGAAACTCATTGGAGAACGAGCTTACCGTGTTCTTTTTGCAGGGACATCACTTCCTTTGGCTCTCACCATGATTGTGAGTACCTTTTTTCTTATAAGCTGCAGAAAAACTTCAATATCCTAATACTTATTATGAAACCGCGTCTAAGTTTTGTCCCTATACAATTTCTTTATTTGTTTAGGACTATAGAAGTTGATTAAAATTTTAAACTAATATCTTCATCCATGTTTGAAATTTATGATGTAGGTGTATTTTATCAATCACAGATATGATGGACTTCAGCTCTGGCAGGTTCAAGACGTTCCCGGTGTTCATCAACTTGTGTGGCTTTCTAACTTCATCTCTTTCTTTTTCCTTTATCCATCAACCTTCAATCTTTTAGAGGTTGCAGCAGTTGACAAGCCTAAGTTACATCTCTACGAAACTGGAATTATGAGAATAACCAGGCATCCACAGGTATAAACAAATCCAAACAAATGCATATATCAAAATAGAAGTTGTAAGCCACCGATGAATATGTGGTTTTCATTTGACGTTATTCTAAATAAATGTTTTGTTTTGGTATCAAGATGGTTGGGCAGGTTATGTGGTGTCTTGGTCATACAGTTTGGATTGGAAATTCTGTTGCGGTTGCGGCTTCATTCGCCTTAATTGCACACCATTTATTTGGTGTTTGGAATGGAGATAGGAAACTGAGTGACAGATACGGGGAAGATTTTGAGATGGTTAAGGGCAGAACAAGTGTTGTCCCATTTGCGGCAATACTTGATGGAAGACAAAAGCTACCAAAAGATTTCTACAAAGAGTTCATTCGATTACCATATTTTACAATCACTGCCATAACACTAGGAGCTTATTTTGCACATCCACTTATGCGTGCAGCTAGTTTCAAGCTTCATTGGTAGTTTGAATTTTAAAATCTCATGTTTATAGGTAGCTATACTGATGCCACGCTTTGTACGTATTCATATACGGATGGATAGTATTTCTACATCAACTAGAAAAGTGAAAACATGGATTAAGAAATCAATTGAACAGTTGATCATGTGCACAACCAATATCTCATCTTTAATTGACCAAGAGGTTTTTTTAGCAGTGCTTTATAACGTGTTCTTTTTAACGAAGTAGGTTTGGAACTATTTTTGTCCCTTACATAATAAGTAAGTCTTGAATGCAATGTGTGTTGTAAGAGTCTTTCACCATTTTTTCTTCTCTCGGCTCGGTGTTTCATTTCATTTTGATATATCTAACCGATGTTTAAGTCTCTTAACCATTTGATATAATCTCGATAAATTTCAGCCATTTCTAGGGAATTGCAAAAGAAAGTACTGTTTGGATGAATAATTTACAATATTTTTTGGAGTTTCAAATTCCAAGGCAATGGGCGCCCATGTTTTGCGAACTGCCTCTCAGGCATCAGCGGAGAAAGACCTCTTCCCTTTCCCTGCAATTCTATTTTTTTGGTCCAAAGCTTCAAATTAGCTCTACACAGGTAATGTTAACCAAATCTCTTGTTTGAGTAAATAAGCATTCCATGTGTTGAACTGTATCAGTTTAAGTTAATGGGATAGTTCGTTCATGACATAGTGGCAGAAGCTCCGACTAAGTGATCTAGAGTTAGATCCTTGCTTCCCACATTCTTCAAAGTAAAAAGTTAATTTTAGTGCAAGGCGGGCAGTCTTATTACTCCTATCTTTTTCCCCATACTTCATGTCTGAAGGGCTCTCTGTTTGAGAGAGCGTGTTAAATATGTAATATAAAACCATTCTAGTGTCCACTCTTCACTTATCAACTTATGCTTATGAAATGGTTGATTCATAATACTTCCAAATTCTTGTCAGATACTTTATTTGTTACTCTTTCTGATTTTAATGTCACACCTTATCCAATATGTAATGTTAGAGGAGAGGGCATTTCGGATTCTGAAGTAGATAGTACCAGGTTGGATTAGTATGTAGATTTGGTGAGATATGCTTTGATGCATTCCAAGATTCAGGGGCTAACAAGGTGGGGGATGTTTTCAACTTAGAAAAAGGGAGAGTTGGCTGTGAGAGACAGACAATTGGTTTTTGCTTTTTCTTTTCAAAGAAAGTTCATTAGAGAAAATTAAGAAAGAAATACAAAACAGTGAATAAGATAACCTCCTAAAAGAAACCTCAATAAAAAAATCAGAAGAAACCAGAAACACAGATCAGAATAAAGGCCTGTGACACTTTATCTTTTTCGGTTTTTGCGGTGTGATTTTTTTGGTGAGAGAATTCAGAAATGTACTAAGTTCCAACATGCCATAATTCTATGAGCCCAGAAGCTCACTCGCTCTAAGTTTTTTTCATAATATATGCTTCATAACTTTGTAAAACCTTGTATTCTTTTTTTTATCTTCTTGGAAACTATTTAGGCTTATCAACCCTTCATTCTGATAGTAAAACCTTATATTCTCTCTATAATTATGGTATTTGCACAAAATGGCAGGTGGTAAGTGATCAAAAACCAGTGGTTGGCCTCCGCCTGTACTTGGAGGGCAAGAAAAGTGATAGACTTGCTTTACATATAAATCACCTTTCGAGCCTCCCAAACAAGATGATCATGTCCACAACCAATATCTCATCTTTAATTGACCAAGAGGTTTTCTTAGCAGTGCTTTATAACGTGTTCTTTTTAACGAAGTAGGTTTGGAACTATTTTTATCCCTTACATAATAAGTAAGTCTTGAATGCAAAGTGTGCTGTAAGAGTCTTTCACTATTTTTTCTTCTCTCGGCTCGGTGTTTCATTTCATTTTGATATATCTAACCGATGTTTAAGTCTCTTAACCATTTGATATAATCTCGATAAGTTTCAGCCATTTATAGGGAATTGCAAAAGAAAGTACTGTTTAGATAAAAATATAGAGATCAGTTAAAATGATATAAATTTATGAAACATTTTATTTAAGTTAAATTTAAGGAATTTCAAATGACATTAAAAAGTAAAGAATTCGAGATTGCTCTATAATATGAATGTTAAATTGTTTATTATTATATTTTCAAATTTTGCAAAATAGTCTTCATATTTTATGAAACTTACAAATTTATCTCTAAAATTTTAAAAAAATTGCAAATAAGTGTCTAAATAATTTTCAAAATTTACAAATTGATCTCTATTTTCCGTATTTTAAATTTGACCCAAAAATTTACAAATTTATGAAAATGAGCCTAAAAATTTAACAATGAATCATTTTAATACTCTATCCAAACAAAAAAAAAAAATTAATTGAATCATTTGAATTGCTTAGAATTTTGAATTTCTTAAAAACTCCTAATTACCTCATCCAAACACACTCTTAGAGTGTGTTTAGATGAAGCATATTAATGAGGGAAAATAATTTTTTGACGGAATTTAGAATGATTTGATCAAAATCTATTGTTCGGGTAAAAAATATGGAGATTTTTTAAAATGATGTAAATTTATAAAATATTCTATTCAAGTCAAACTTAAATAATTTCAAATGACACTAAAAAAAAATAAAGAATTTGAGATTACTCCATAATTTGAATGTTAAATTATTTATTAATAATTTTATAAAATTTGCAAAGTATTCCTTATATTTTGTGGAAAATACAATTTATATCTAAAATTTTCAAAAAATTACAAATAAGTCCCTGAATAATTTTTAAAAATTTCAAATTGGTCCCTTGAATTTTTCAAAATTTGCAAATTGGTCTCTATTTTTCATATTTTAAATTTGGCCCAAAAATTTAAACATTTATGAAAATGGCCCTAAAAATTTAACAGTGAATCATTTTAATACTTCATCCAAACAAACAAAAAACTAAAATTGAAAGAATTTTGATTGAATCATTTGAATTGCTTAGAATTTTAAATTCTTTAAAAATTTCTAATTACCTCATCCAAACACACTCTTAATTTATCGAAAAGTGAATTATTTGAATGAACATTTTTTATTATTATATTTGTCCACTAAAATATAGCACAATATTTGTATTTTTATTATGTAATTTCTTTTACCACCATAGTTTAACACCTCTAAAAATCTAAAATTGCTCTCAGAAATATTTGAAAATGCATCTCCGAACGCATTATGAATCATTTTTGTTAAAATTTGATTTGGAGATACATATTCAAATATTTATGAGGTGAATTTGAAGATGCATATTTAAAAACTCATATTTCAGATATGCATCTCTTAAAACTTCCCAGCATGCATTGTGGGCAAAAATATTGTCTAAGTTTGTATTTTTTTTAAATAATTCGAGGTCATTTTAATGTGACTAACAGTGTTATAATCCATAATTTGATTCAAATATTAACATCTCAAAATAAGATATTGCATTAATTAAAAAAGCATCTCAAAATATTACAAACATAGTTCTCAAAGTGTAGAAAATACTAATAAAACATCCAGAGAAAAAAAAACCTATTGTGTATGCTTAATCTTAACCCTGACCCTTCCTCTGTCGTCAGTAACCCAAGACCTTTGGTACCTCGGTAAGAATGGAACGTGATAGGACAACCACATTGTAATACGGTGGGAGAACTGACTTGGTTTTTCTGCGTTCGATCGCAATTGTTGCGGATAGCAAGAGTCGCCACCGACTTTTCTTTTATCCAAATAGGAAAGGATGAAAAGAACAGGAAAGACCTTTGAGATTATTTCTTGAGTTCAGAGGTAGATTATAAAAAGGGAAGGTATTAGCATCCCTTTTATCCATAGTTATCTATGAGCTCTTAGTTGCTTGCTAGATCACTTGCTTTGTTTGAAAATGGGCTTTGTGGTGGGTTTTGAAAGTACTTTTGAAAAGCGCATTCGTTGAGACAAACTTTGTAATGATTCTCGTCTCTATAAGAATGCATACAAAGTGTTTGACCTTTTTTTGAGAATAGTTAAAAGATATGTTTGTTTTTGAAGATGTTTGTGAAAGTGTGAGTCTGGAAATGGTTTTACAAGCAAGCAACTAAGAACGTTCTACTTACTCAAAAGTCTTTTTGTTCATTTCTTCCTTCCTTTGATATTGCTATCTTACTATTGATTGGTAATAAGCATTATCTTTGGATGTAAAAGAGACGGACGTGGGTCATCGTATAGTCATGAATAGCAATGTTGTGAGATATCTTAGCATTTCTCTTGAGGGACTAAGATCATTTGTAAGGCAACATTCGAAGCGTCATCGAGGGGCTATGATCTTTTGATTGTTTTTGCTAAGACGTATCACATGCATATTATGACCATTTTCTCAAGGCAGCAAGTGGAGTTAACCCTAGAGATACATGTGTACAAGTGTGTTTGATTGCATGCATTTTTTGTCTTGGATTTAGGATTTTCTAAGCATTGGTTTTAATCTTGCCATACGGTTAGCTCCTGAATTCGACACCTATACATGTTGGTCCTACTGGCCAAGAATATGTTGAAGAAATCTAAATTTAAAGACGCTTCGATAGAAGAGTTCGTGATGTTAGTTGTGTCGGAGCTATGCTAAGAAGAGAATAAATACTTAGATAAATTTTCTAAGTTAAAAGAGGTGTTCGACCAAGAAGCCTTTGGCCTTCGACCAGGAAACTTCGTATCAACAATAAGTGATTTTGAATCTAAAGAAAGGAGGGAAAAGCAGTTCACCTGACAGTTGAAGAAAGCAACGTGGCATAAGGACAAAAGTCGAAGTGCATGCAGAGGACACTTGTCCTTATCTTAGAGTGAAACAACTCCTTGACGGTTACCTAATTCTAGTATAAATATAGGGATTCTATATAAATTTCCGTGTGTTCAACTAATTGTACAAGTCACTCAATATTATTTGAGTACCTGCTGCGTGAGAAAGAATACTGAGAATGTACGTTTGAAACACCACATTTTATAATCAAAGTCTTTTACATTCCTTTTTTCATTCCTTGCCATTCTTGTTTACAGCCTTTTATCTTACTTGCAAAGTTTATTTTCCCTTGCATTTTACTTGCACTTTTTACCAGATTTCTACAATTAAACTTATCTCAAACCTCTACCTTTCTCAGTCGAATGTGTTCTTTATTAAAATTAGCATTTTTATCAAAACAACACAAATATTTAACATATGTCCTAGGATCAAACTGATTGATCCTGCAAGTAACTAAAAATTACCATTTTTGGAAGATCAACGGTTGTTTACTGTTGTACCCCAAAATTTTCCCTCTCACCTATCAAGAATTTTCTCATAAGATCTCCTTAGGCTCAAGACTGCACTAGGGTTTGATCAACTCAAGACACCTCCTTATGCACTGATGACCAAAATTAGGGTTTGAGTTTGCACAAGGATATTTGGACTATCAATGCTTTATATGACTTTCATGGACAATTATGGACCCCCAAGATCACTCATGTCAAGTTTCAAGCCTTGGATCATACTTTTGATCAGTCAATTGAACAATTGACCTAAAAATCAATTGTATTGGGAAAAAGTCAACCATGGCCAATTTATAGTGAAAATTCATAATTTTTTATCCACATCAACATTTTAAACCCATATGCATCATTTGATCAAGTTTGGATCACAAATCCTCAAGAAATTTGATCAAATTTCCAAAAGGGCAAAATGGTCAAAATTAGGGTTTTGACTGGGAAAGGGCAATTTCTAATTTTTGACCTAGCAAATGATAAATTGGTTTAACGCATGATTTCAAGAGTCCAAGTGCACCATTTTAACCTAATGACATGATTCAAAACATTACAAGTCCATTGGATTGACAAATGAATTTTGCAGTCAACTGATTAAAAGTCAACTGTATACTGAAAAGTCAAACTTTGACTTTTTGGTCAAATTCAAGTGCCAAAGATCACAATTCATCAGAGCATGTCAAAATAGGAAACTTATTCATCAAGAAATCAAGATTTCATTTTGAAAAGTCAAAATTTCTAAACTTAGAAATTTTTCTAAGTGTTGAAAATTTCTTATTTTTTTCATAACTTTAAGCCAAATTTTCACCGTGATACAAGATGATTCAAAGGAAACTTCCAACATGAAAGTTGTAGATCTCCATCAAATATACAACTTTGCTTCACATAACTTCTCCTAAAAGTGCTTGGATCTCAAGTTATAATTTTGTGAATACTTGCTCATGAACTAAAAAATACTTAGTGAAATTTTGTCCTAGTTAGACAGATTTTTGACCTAACTTCATGACAATTTTTCACATAGTTACAAGGGGATTATTCAAAATCAATTCAAAGATGAGTTGAAGATCACATTGCAAGCTTTCCAAAATATCCAATAACTCCTTGAGATCATTCCTGAGCAAGGAGAATCGAAGGCAAGAAGTTGGTGTTTTGTCACTTGGATTACAAGCCATTTTGTGAAGAACACTTAATCCAATCTTCAAGCATGGTGTACAGATCTTGCTTTTCAGGCTTCAAACTTACTAATCACTTAATAATTTAATGCTTACACAACTGATAGAGCCATTTTCCAAGCATTTGAGCCATTATCCAAGTTGCATTTCCATTTTTGGAAGAAAGTCACCACTTCTATTTTGGAAAAGTGACTTTAATCACAATGTCAACTATTCTTGAGCCCATACGTTGTTGCTTCTGACTCAAAAGAATTAAAAATCAAGAAGAAACATGCCTACATCCTGCTATCCACCCTGCAAACCCTTGTACTCCACATTGAAACCATGTTTGTCAACTTTGCTTCAAAAACAAGTAACCAAGCCATAACATGTGATTTCAATTTCTGAGCTGTTTTAAGCCTCAAAACCCCTTGCCTATAAGTACACACACTATTTGAAAGATGAGACACGAATGATAGTGCCCTAAAACTATCTCAAACACTCAGAAACCATAAATCTTCCCAAGAATACCATTGATACACAATTTTGAACCAAAACTCATCATATTCATTTCCACTCGTGCGTTTTGAAAAATAATCATTCAAACACCTTCTATACATCATACCAAAGCAATCCAGGCCCCTGTTTCAAGACTGTAACTCCTCCATCACTATCCACCATTTTCAAATATCAAGCTTGCAGGTTGACTTGAGTAGAGAGATTCAGGGACTTTCAAGGCAAAGTAGGAGTTGGAATACACTTAAGGAGGTCCAGGCAAGCTGAACAGATCCTCAGGCCATCTCAAAAGTTGCTCAAACTCCATTCACGACTTCAGCTGTAAGAGATAAATTTTCAAACTTCTATCTCTCCATATAAGCATCATTTGATCCTGATCTGTGAAGACAAAATATAGATATTTTTGCTCTAAAGCTAACCATGTTCATAGTTCCCATTTATTGACTGTGTATAGAGAATTTTGGATTTGAAATTTATGAGAAAATTAAGTTTCAATTTAGGGTCAGCAAAATTAGTTTTTATCTTTGACTTTTAGCTTACATAAGTTATATGGTTGGATTCGTTGGAAGAAACACCACAACTTTCATGTTTGAACTTTCCATTTTTGTGGAGAGATGAGGAAGATACAGGTGGTCCGGCTAGGCGCGAGGTTGAAGACGAAGTTGCCTTCAGAAAGCAGTTTCTAATATATATTTATGGTTTGGTTATATGTCCGAATGAAACAGCCACCCCAGTGGCAAGCGCGCGCGTACTAAGTCACTTCTTACCTAAACGGCGAGGGTTCGAACCAATGTGAACCCCCCTTTTGCATTTTTCATATTTTTTGTTTTCCCTAACATTTTTTTTGCAGGCGCTGGGACATTTTGGCCTGGTAGTGTTTTTTTATTTGTTTTGCTAGCTCACCCCCTGCCTACTTTTGGCACCCCCTGGCCCATTTATTTTTATTTACTTATTTATTTCATTTTTCCTTTTAAATATATTTTCTAAAATACTAAAAATCATGAAAAATGCAATCCTTTTTATTTACTTGCATCGAATGAAACTTCATGCTCAAACGAAGGACGTAACCCAAACTTATATTCGAAGGAGAACTCATGCCCAAACGAAGGATATAACCCAAACTTGCATTCGAAGGAGGCCACAAACCTAAACGAAAGATGTAAACCAGACTTGCATAAAAGGGGGCCGCATGCCCAAACGAAGGATTAAAACCAAACTTTCATTCGAAGAGGGCCACATTCCCAAACGAAGGATGCATGCAGGATGTCTAAATGGTGCAATCAAAGGATGCATGCAGAAGGTAAATGGTGCAATTGAAGGATGTATGCAGGAAGTAAATGGTGCAATCGAAGGATGTATGCAGGAAGTAAATGGTGCAATTGAAGTATGTATACAGGGAACCTGAATGGTGTAATCAAAGGATGTATGCAGGAAGCCTAAATGGTGCAATCGAAGGATGTATGCAGGAAGCCTAAATGGTGCAATCGAAGGATGTATGCGGGAAGCCTAAATGGTGTAATCGAAGGAAACCTTCAGAAGGCCAATGCCTTCTGAATAGGAGGAAACTAGTATGAAGCCACTACCTTCTGAATCGAAGGAAGCTTTAAAAAGGTCATTTCCTTATGAATCGAAGGAAACTATTTTAAAGGGAAACCAAACCAAATCGAAGCTAGCATGCAGGAGAGAGTTCAGTCGAAGCAAGCTTATTTTTCTTAAATTTTGTCAGAAAAATCAAATTTATCTGCTTTGCTCTTTCAATAGTTTCCTCTTTGACCTGATGTTTTGAAATCCAATATGATCCATGGAAGTTACAGGGGGCATTAAAAACTCAAGTGTACTTGTGTAAATTCAAACTCTAGTTTTGGGTCATCAGTGTTGGGGAAGTATCTTGAGCTGATCAAACTTTGTGCAATCTTATCCTAATAGAAATTTTGTGAGAAAATTCTTGAGAGATTAGAGGGCAAATTTTGGGGTACAACACACATCGTCACCACCTCTCTCCAACAACTTAGACTATATGCCCTATCTCGTAATCTATATAATATTTTGACATATCAGCAACACATTGATGGTGTGGTTATCACTAGCTTACTCATACTTCAGGCTCCTCACGAGCATGCCTAGGTGGACGTCTAGGAGCATCTGGTGTCATGACAAGGTGTGACACAAAATATAACCAAGTCATGTAACATTCAACATAATACCACTAACTTGTGGCTGACATACTCAAATACTCCTCCAGTACCAAATGACTCTCGTAATCCGCTAGTATGTCATTAAGATGTTTGCGAATGATGCTGATAGGAACAACCACAAAGAGGGATCTCAGAATGATCAACATAAGTCTAAATTGCCGCATGCATAGCTCCGACAGATACTTATACATCAAATTACTCCCACTTGCCAGTCATCTAGAGTAATATGAAATGGGGTTGAAGACAATAATGTCTCGGTGAGTGGTATATGGTGTCAAGTTGATGTCATCATGTTGAGTCTTGTCAATATACATACAAAATGACTGCACAACATCATTCCCTCTACGGGGGAAATACAGGAAATTGTATGGGTAATTCTCAGTATACTCTAGCACACGATCAATCTCGTGTATGCAGTGAAAGTGGGATAGGATCCACCACTAAAATGAATAAGAGAAAAACATTAGTAACAAGTGTAAGAAAAGTTGTTTTTAAATAAATAATGATTATGGAAATTACCATCAGCAGGGTGCATGAGCCTGTCATTTGCTTTGTCGTCCAAAGAGAACATTTGGTCAACTTGGAGTACAAGTATACCAAGCATGCGGGCCCCCAGTTCCACTCGTGAATGGTCGACAAGTCGATGAGATACTTAAAGTATGCCACATCTACGTAGGTTGCACTTTTGTCCACAAACATGGATATGTCAACCAATAATACGAGGAAATGCCTCAAAGAACACTCTCGATGGTAGGTAACTTATATATCATCTTCTTCGATCACACCGGCGAAACTCCAATTTTTGTTCATAAATCTCCTTAAAGTATGAAAATTTGGCATGATCACCTCTTATGTTCTCACACTTCATCAAGTCTTCCATTCGTTCATCTCCCAAATAGATGACCATCATCTCACGTGCCTCATCGCGTTTGATTTTAGAATGATCAAGTAATGTCTCACAATGGGAAGGTGTATAAGGCAAGCCACGATATCCAGTGTAATCTTCATCTCACTAATGGGGAAATGGAAATACGACTTTTCTTTATTCCACCTCTCAGCAAAAGCCCCCTGTATGTCATGGCTGATGGTTTTGTACCTAAAAGAACATAAACCGACAAGATCGAAGTATCTGATGACACTTTAGAACCACTCATCCTTAGGATGATAAAGCTTGTGAGTATTTTTGTTGTGGTTAACATATTTCAAATAACCGCATTCATGTTAAGAAGAAAATATAATAATATCAGTCGCATTGAATTTGGTTAAAATAGAAAAATAACAACTGTTAGCAAATATACCTATCATACCCAGACATGCCGAGAAATATGTTCTCTATAGTATATTAGTAATGAGGTGTCAATGATCCCTCATGTATAAGGATCTACAAGTGGAGGGACATCATCGTGTGCATCAAGAGCTTCTTCATCGTGTACGTAAGCATGGGAGACGTGCCCCTAGGATGAGGACTCATGGGATATGTGGATCCTAGAACTTGATGCTTCTCTGTCATGAGGCCTAGGGACGGTTCCTCGTCTAGCTCTGGCATGGTCATTTTAAAGTCTAACCATCTCACGACAAACATATGCGTGTTAGGTTTCACGCCCGAGTCTCAATATGTTGTCGTTGTTTGCAGCCATTTTCCTAAAAAAATACGAGAAAAAGACATTAGTTAAAATTATGTAGCAAAAAAGACCCAATTCGGAGATGCATCTCTGAAAACCAAAAAGGACTCAATTTGTAAATTCATCTCATAAAAAGCTTGTGTTTTGCTTCAATGGCAGAAACAACTATTAACATTGCTCTAACAACCATATAATACGGTGGGAGAATTGACTTGGGTGTTTTACGTTTTATCGCAATTGTTGCGGATAGCAAGAGTCGCCATCGAGTTTTCTTTTATCCAATAAAGGAAAGGGTGAAAAGAACAGGAAATACCTTTTGATATATTTTCTTGAGTTCGGTGGGTAGGTTATGAAAAGGGAAGGTGTTAGCACCCTTTTCATTCGTAGTTACCTATGGGCTCTTAGTTGCCAGCTCACTTTAAAATGCTTTATTTGAAATGTGTTTGTGATTGGTTTTGAAAGTATTTTTGAAAGTGCCTTTGCTTATGTGAACTTTGTAATGATTCTTGTCTCTATAATAATGCATACAATGTGTTGAATTTTGAAAATATTTCATTTGAAAGTGTTTTTGAAAGTGCCTTTGCTTAGGCGAACTTTGTAATGATTCTCGTCTCTATAAGAATGCATACAAAGTGTTGACTTTTGAAAATATTTTATTTGAAAGTGTTGGTGTATTTTGAGAGATGTTTTGAAAATGGTTGTGAGCAAGCAAATATGAACGTTCTACTCAAAAAGTCTTGGTTCATTTCCTCCTCCTTTAGATATTTCTATCTTATCATTGATTGATAAGAAGCCCTATCATTGGATGCGAAGGATGGGCGTGAGTCATCGTATAGTCATAGAAGGCAACATTGTAGGATACCTTAACAATTTTTCGTAAGGGTCTGAGATCGTTTATTGAAGGCAACATTTGAAGGGTCAACAAGGGACTATGGTCTTGTATTCTATAGTCATTGCTAAAGTATCCCACGTTCGAGGGACATGACTGTTTGATTCAAGGCAACAAGTGAGGTTAACCCTAGAGGTGCGAGTGTGCAAAGTGTTTGTTTTCATGCATTTTTGTCTTGAGATTATGGTTCTCTATTGTTTGATTTTTAGTCTTTCAATACACACTCTAATTACTAGCAATAATATTGAAAGCGATAAATTACAAAAATTTAAAGTTCTACGCTATTACATCTTTTTTGGGGATGAGGGATACAAATTTACAAATGGGGAATGAAAGAAATTAAAACCTAATTACTATTACAACCATGTTGAATAATGAATAACAATAAAAATATAAATAAATATGAAGATAATGTAAAAAAAAGGAAAATTGTTTTAAGAAAACTTTTATGTATTGACACATACACTTACGCATTGATATGAAAACTTTTTATGCATTGACGCATGTACTTATGCATTGGATAATATCTATTTTATATCTACACATGCACTTGTACATCAATACATATCATTTTTTTGCTCCTGGAAATCAAAATTAACTCAGTATGATTCGACACCTAATGGTTTGCATCGACTCATTTTTTGTTTTGTATCGACCCATTTGCTTATGTATCGACACATATCATCTCTTTGCTTCTGGAAGTCAAAACAACTCAATATGAGTCGACACATAATGGTTTGTATCGACTCATTTCTGTTATGTGTCGACTCATTCATGTTTTGTATCGACTCATAACCTGTTTTGTACCTAATATGTGTCGACACATAGAGTTATGCATGGACTCATACTGCTATTTTTTACTTTCAACATTTTTTTGCTGCATATATGAGTCAGTTCTCAACACATGGTTAATGAAAATGAAAAGTAAACATATGGTTAGCTTTAGGTCAATGATATTTACATTTTATATTCACAAATGAACCACTAATTATGTTTGTATGAAGAGTTCAAAGTCACGAAAACTTACCTTGAAACTGAAATTTGTGTTTTGATTTTGTGTTGGAGAAGTCAAGTTGTAGGTGGCTGTTTTTGAGTTTGGAAAATAATGATGTTACAGAAGTTGTTCTTGAGTTTGAACAACTTCTATATGATGTATGTGGAGTGTTTAGATGGTTTGTTTGGACAAGTTGTACCCCAAAATTTGCCCTCTCTTTTTCAAGGATCCTCAAGGATTAATCAGACAAAATCATCTCCGAAGCACTAAGACTCCAAATTAGGGTTTCGAATGAGAATGACCAATATTTGATTTTCGACCCGGTACATGACTTATTGGTTTGAAACAGGATCTCAAAGTTTTAAATACATCACTTTGACCTAATCGCATATTTCAACTCATCTCCTGAGATCAGCGGATTGATAGACAAAATTCTGTCAACTGGTGGAAAAAGTCAATTGTACACTAAAAAGTCAAACTTTGGCTTTTTGACCAAAATTGAGTCCCAAAAATCACATTTCATCAAGACATCCAAAATATGAAATTTGATCATAAAAAATAGAGTAAAAAATCAAACTTTGCAAGACTTGAAAATTTTTCTAAGTATTTTCTATACTTGTTAATTTCATTGCTTCATGATATCTTTTCACTACAATTCAAAATAATTCAAGATGTTCAAAATAATTCAAGTTATTACAAAGTGGAACTTTTGCAAGATTATAAATTCTAAACTTTGTCTTGGTTGAACTTTTCCCTTTGACTCAAACCTTGCCACTATGTTGTCCACAAAATAAACTTGTGTCATGATGCAAACAATATTGTCCAAAATATTGTTGAACAAAGTCCTATATGCTGCCAAGTCCAAGCATGTTGTACTGTCCACACAACACTCCAAGACTGCTGTAAAATAGCACTGATATGCTACCACTAAACTAGTCCAAAACCCTGCTCCATTGCTGTTCTGCAAAAAACCTTGTGCTATGCTGCACCACAAGCCTATCATATAACTTGCATATGTTGTCCTATATAGTCCAAAAACCTGTCCAATATTTGCATCAAAATAGCACATAAGAGCCGCATCAAAAATCTATGAAGACAACATACCCAAACAATTCAAATTATTATTTGTTTCCCTCTTAAATCTCAGCCAAACTTCCTCTATAAATAGACTGTTTTCACAATACAGAAGGGGCTTTGAGAGAGAGAGAATATTGAGTTTTTAAACAGAAAAAATAGCATTCTTTGTAACCTTTTCTCATTCAAAAAATAGTTCTACTTTCATTCAAAACAGAACCTCAATCCATTATTCCATCTTACAGACTCTCCCATAAACCAAACACCTTATCACATAGAGATTGTTCAAACACAAGAACAATGTTTGTAGTGCCATTATCCTCACCCTCCAAACATAAAAATAGTATTGTACAACTGGACTAAGTTAGTGTGATTCAACGGTTTGAAGCCGCTTCCTGGAGATTCCTTAGAGTCATCACAACATCGTGAAAAGTATTCAGACCTAAAACACTAAGTGCAGTCTCAAGGTAAGTCTTCTTAACTTTGCATTATTTCCATACATCATTAATGATTTATTTCTGAAGATAAAATGTAGTAATCATTGCCCCTTTGAGCTAACCATTTGCTTGCTGTTTATGTTTATTAATCATATGCTATAAACTGACTTGTACATATAATAAAACAATGTTTAAGGCAAAAAACTACAGTTCGAGTCGATACATACCCACTTGGGTCGACTCATTCTAGTGAAAAAACAGGGTATGAGTTGATACATAGCCTTATGCATCGACTCATACTGTTATTCAGGCCCCAAAACAGAAGGATGAAAGGTGCATGAGTCGACACAAAACGCGTATGTGTCGATACAAATAGGTGTATGAGTCAACACAACCCTTTATGCATCGACTCATACTGAGTTGGTTTGGTTTTACAGGGGCAAGGAAAATTATGTATCGATGCATAGCAGCATGTGTCAACACATAATAGTTCAAACTGCAATTTTTCCTTTATTTTACACTGTTTTCATTTTATTCGATATGGTTGTAATATTTAAGTTTCTACTTCATCCCCATTTGTAAATTGTACCCCCACTCCCCTAATGATGTAATAGCTTATGATTTTAATTTCTGTAATTTACCTCTTTAATATAAATTGTTAGTAATTAGGGTGTGTATGGCAAGATAAAATCAACCGCTAAAAAACCCTATTCTCAAAGACAAAAATGCATGCAATCAAATACACTACTCATACGTGCACCTCTAGGGTATCCTCGCTTGTTGTCTCGAAAAATAGTCATGTTCCTCGAATATGAGCGTCTTAGAAAAGACCCTCAATAAAAAAAATATCATAGTCCCTTGATGTCCCTCGATGTTACCTTCGATAAACGATTTAGTCCCTTATAAAAATTGCTAAAACGTCTCATAAGTTGCCTTCTATGATTATACGATTGACCCACGCCCGTCCCTTCACATATAATGATGGGGCTTCTTACCAATCAATGGTAAGATAGAAACATATAAAGGAGTAGAAAAAGAAAAAAGACCTTTTGAGTAGGTAGGACGCTCGTAGTTGTTTGCTCACAAATCAAAACCATTTTCACACTTACACTTTCAAGAACACCTTAAAAAAACAAACATCTATTTGAACTATTTTCAAAACCAACACTTTGTATGCATTCTTATAGAGACGAGAATCATTATAAAGTTTTATGAAACAAATGCGTTTTCAAAATACTTTCAAAAACCCACCACAAACACATTTCAAACAAAGCAATTTCAAAAGTGATCTAGCAGACAACTAAGAGCCCGTATATAACTAAGGATGAAAAGGGTGTTAACACCTTCCCTTTTCATAACCTACCCCCCGAACTCAAGAAAATATCTCGAAAAGTCTTTTCTGTTCTTTTCACCCTTTACTTTATTGGATAAAAGAAAAGTCGGTGGCGACTCTTGCTAACCGCAACATTTGTGATAAAACACAAAACACCCAAGTCAGTTCTCCCGCCATATGACAGAACTGGCGACTCTGCTGGGGAGAACTGACTCATCAAGATCTACAACTTTCATGTTGAAAGTTTTCTTTGAATCATCTTGCATCTTGGTGAAAGGATGTCATAAAGTAGTGAAATTATCATGTACAAAAACACTTAGGAAAAATTTCTAAGTCTTGGAAAGTTTGACTTTTCAAATTGACTTTTGACTTTCTTGACTTCTTGATGATCAAGCTTGATATTCTTGAATATCTTGATGAATTTTGATCTTTGAAACTTAATGTTGACCAAAAAGTCAAAGTTTGACTTTTGGTGTATTAATTGACTTTTTCATCAGTTGACCAAATTTTATCTATCAATCCACTGATCTTGAGAAATATTTTGAGTCATGAAATTAGGTAAACATGTTGTATTTGAATCCTTGAGATTGTACTTTAAGCCATTAGATCATGTATTAGGTCAAAAAGTCAATGATCAATCGTTCTTAGTCAAAACCCTAATTTGTGGTCTCAGTGTTTCAGAGGTGATTTTGTCTGATCAATTCTTGAGAATCCTTGAACATCAGAGATCCTTTGTGAGGAATGTCTTGATAGAGAGAAGGCAAATTTTGGGGTACAACAAACCCAAAATGCATTCAAATCATAGTGCATGTATGTAACAATACCTATTTAAAATTCTAATACTACCTAATGAATAAAAAAATAAACTATTTTACCTAATATATTAATCAAAAGTAAAATTAAGTAAATAAAAAAATTACTCAAAAATGTGTTGATGAGGATGAACAATGTTGAATGTAGTATGTGGAGTGAGTTGAGATTGGAAAGATTGAAGTAGACGTGCTTTTATTGCTTGAAAAATTGTCTTGCACAATGTTGCCTATGAGCTCCAATAAAGGATGAATTTTTTTATAAAATGAAGAAGGAGGAAAGGGGGGGGGGGGGGGGTTGGCGCACATTATATATCATTGAAAACATTTGGAGACGCATCCCTGGAAATTTCACTTAATTTGAAAACAAGTGTTATTTTGGAGATGCATTTCTGAACAAACCCTAAAACACATTCGAAGATCCATCTCCGAATTAAATTTTAGCAAAGTGATGGGAGCTCAATAATTAGCGCTTATTTTGTGTGAAAATGGTGTGTCCTAATATGCATCTCCAAAAATAGAAGGCATTTTTATTTTTCGTTAAAGGTTAGGGAAAACATATAAGGGTGGGAAAATAAATTCTATTTTATTATTGTATACTTCCGCAAAGACATGATTATGTTATACTATGGTGTGTTGAGCTACAAAAAAAAACATGCTTGAGTTGTGTTTGGAAGTAGAAGTTTACAAAATTTAACCAGATCTATGAATTCATATTGGCCCATACACTAATTGTTGATTCTTGGCTGTGAATTAAGAAAAGGAGTTGATCATTACATGTTTTCCAACCACTATGAAAGTTCCACAATATATTTCATTTGAAAGATATCTATCTTTCAGATGCATATTATACAATGTCATTCATATGACATCACTCCCTAAAAGACCAAATGAGTTTATCTAAAAAATAACGTTCAAACACATCATCTGGATGATAACTTTCAGATCTTCGTAAGTTAATAAAACACAATTTAAACTTCCCTCATCCTATTTAATAACATTTTAAAAATAAAAAATTCTAAACAAGCTCTTAACACATTTCCAGTTTTGTAATCACTTTTACCCCTTACTCTAAACTATTTCAATCTCAGCCCTAACTCATTCGATTTCACTGAATTACTTAAGTATGGACATTCATTTATTTTATTATGGAAATTTAAGAAAAAGTAGTGAATTTAATCTCTTTACTTCCATGGAATATTTATGGTTATTAAGATACATTTATTTCCTTTTTAGCTTCGGTTTATTGCATATTATCGTCATTGCATTCCTTTTATATTGTATTTGTTTGATTTTGGATTATATTATAGTTTGGGGTTATGATTGTGTTTTGATTGAGATTCTCTAGTTCGAGTGTGTTCAAATGATACTTTCGGCGACACCATTCAAATGTTATCTTACGGACCATCACATAATGTTGTCATTTGTATATTTGTATATTGGAGAGCTTTAATATATAAGATGGCATTTTTCAATTGCACAAACATTCATATGTTTATAAATAGTCTAATTTTAAATTGTACAATGTTAATAGTACATAGGTTAACATTTTTCAATTGTATATTTTATATTCTTTATCATGCTTTATATATAAATAGACATTGTCACACAGTCTATTGTATTGTATACGACGTTGTCTAATTAGTACATTGTCATTGTCTTGTGTCTAATGTTATATCTTTTCTCGTGTCACTATATACAAAAGGACTGGTGAACAAAGGTATAAACATAATAGATTATCATAATATGTCTCAATATATATAGATAAATGTCAAATATATATCACAATTGAGGGATAATCATCAAATAGTCAAGGTTCTCAATCTCATGGCAGACCCTAGGCCCATGCATATGCTCCTGCACATGCTCTTGTTATCGAGGGATTTTCTGAGGACTCAAATTACACACATCATTTTTGTCGATATATGCATACCATATCTCTAATCACATTTGAAATTTAGAGGTAAATATAGTATTCAATTATGATTTACCATATTTATATTGACTTTAAACATATGACTTTATCATATTTATATTGACTTTAACCATTCGAAGTTTAACTATTTATTTTTCCAATTTTATGAGACCCTAAAGGGTATTAGCCATAATAAAAAGATATCACAACTAATGCAATTCAGTGAACCATGGTTTCAACAAGTATTAGTAGAATCCATGCTAAGGGATGTTTGTAGAAATTGTATTCAATTCATCGACCACAAACTTATGTTTGTTTTTTATTGAGAGAGGGAGCTTAGTGACATTGTCATTTAATCAGTTCATTATTGAGATGGGCATTACTTTGAACAATGTATCTTGCATTATGCATCTTCCTTTTATAAGCCAATGTTTTGACCATTATACCATTAAGAGAGTTGATGCACTATACCTAATGTTTGCATGCTTATGAGATGATATGTCTGAGTCTAGGTTAGAGTTTACGAATACACGGGAATCACATCCATAATTTTGGGTTTTTGAAGGAAACATATTAGGATAATTTGAACGTAGTTGTTATCCATGATGGTGATGATGCAGAATATATTACAAACCATGTACATTGATGGCACATTTTGTGTGTGTGCATGCGCACGCGTGTGTGTGTGTGTCTGAGTCCATATGTCTACACAAACATTTCAGATCGTCCAACATTTTACTGAGCCCGACTTATGACAGATTGTTATTGGCTTTGATGGAGAGTTACCTCATGCTTTGTGGATTAACACACATATGAGGTATTCATTGACAAATAGTTACATACATTATATGAACCATATTCTAGCGAAATATATGTTTTACCCCACATGGTAAACACCGTCAGAGACAATCTTTAGAGGAGACATGATAATACTCTTGATGATCGGCATATAAGTTTCAAATTATATAGCCATAACTACCAGAGTGAATATTGAAACAACTATGGTATTGACATAATATCTATGTGGCATATACAATTGATGTGCATCCTAAAGTGTATCATATAAATATTGAGGAGATAATTATGAACTATCATGAGAACTTGGTACTATAAGATGTATAAAATGTGCCAACTGATAAGCCATAGAGTATGTATATGATCACATCTAATGGTATTAGAGACTTACACACCTGTATGTGGCGCTTAAGAGACCCATAAAACAACTCACAAAGAGATCTTAAGGAGAAAGATATTAGGGAAGACCATGTTATGAATGTGTTGTTTAGATGTCATGTTATCATCATTGTACTAGAGAATGTCATCAATAAATGGGAGTTGTAGGAAGATACGTTGTCCATAGTACACCATACACATGATTTTATTAGAGGCACAAAATGCACTTCAGTGTATGCGGCAAATAAGGGGCAGGGGTGTGCGACAAACTCATAAGATAAACTCCTTTCTTTACATTTTTGCAGGATTTTTGAATCGTAATTTATGACATTAGTTGCATGAATATATTATAAACATTGTTATTGTTGGTTTTAATGTAATAAATTAGTTTTATTTGTGTTTAAGTAGTGTGCATATATTTGTATGTATGCATGAAAGTAATGTGCTTTTATTTGTTCTTGTACAATACTTAAGATGATTTGTTGTAATACATGAAATGTAGACAATCTTGATGTGCATAACAGTTTTGATTACAAATACAAAAGAGTTTTTTATTGAGTTTTTCTAATTAATATAGTCACATAAGTTTATCCAAATGTTATCATTCATGCACATACAATCACCATAATATGTTCATATATGCCTTAAATAACAAGTTTAAAGGATGTGTCTAAATTATGCATATAACTTTTTTTTTGGTTATGCCTCATATAATAATATGTTCAATATCCATTCAGGCATATGCTAATGTCACCTAAAATCTTGTCCAATGACAATTTTTTTTCAAGGTCAACATATACAATATTTGACTAAGAAACCTCTAACACATCATCCATTGATGCATTAGTTTGGGTTGACATCATAAAAGCAACCAAGTCCAAACATATCAAAATCATCAATGATTAAATTACGAAAAAAGAGAAAAAACACAGTTGTCAAATAACCTATAAGATTTGTGTGTTGTGTATTAGTTTATTCGAAACCAAATTATTTTGAATAATTTTTTAATTTTAAAAATCATGTTCATTCAATTAACCCGACCAAACTTTTTCTGGAGTCGTTTTCACCATATTTATGGGCTTACCCAACCTATATACACAACACTCATAGGGTGAATAATAAAATCCATTGACAATAGCGCGTGTATACATGACGACACAATCGATACACGCTTAAACCCACTCTGTCTTTGATTGAAAAATTCTATATTTGACTATGTTTAAGTTTGATTTTGGATTTATCCTTATTTGAAAGATAGGAATCATATGAGACTAGTAACAAAGACACTATTATCTACTAAAAATTTGTCCATAAACTTGTTCTATTGACAATTTAGAACCCACTGCATTGATAATTTTGTATGCACTATTATACTTTTTTATTTGAAATATTTAAAATATATATTTGAAAACGGTAAGAATGACTTTAATCTATTATTTCCAATTTATATGAATTAAAAAAAATTAACTATTTCAACTTAACACAATTGATTTTCATGGGGGATGCGAGAATGTTCAAATTCATTTAGGATGAATTTAGAATTTAATTATTTATCATCGTTTAGATAAATTTGAAGCAAAGAATATATAAGTAAAATTTAGATTTAAGTACGAAAGAAGATAAATTCGTCTCCGTTCTATCTCGTTGCTATGTTTAAATGTGAGTCTACTAACAAATATAATAAAAATAAATCACTGTGAAAAAATAAAGTAATAATTTTTTACAAATATAAAGTAATGTTATTATTCTTGACAAAAAAAATGTTATTATTATTAAAATAGTCACAATTAGCGTGAAGAATGTGAATCTCACAAATTTTAAAATGAATAATAGTAATAAATTTATTATTTTGATTTTGAATAAAAGTATTATTATTTAATTTTAATATTTTTTTGCCAGGATATTTAATTTTATTTTCAATTGCGTAATTTATAGGTTGAAAACTTTATATCAAAATTAATATACTTTTCGGCAAAAACAAATGAGAGAGAACATGATCCTTTTCCCGCCATTTTGTTCCCTAGGCCCAATATTTTGGCGCGAGGGTTCAGAAACAGAAAAATCAACTCAAACACCATCACAGATCGAGATTGCACCTTACTGCTTTTGCTTCGGCGCCGCAAGAGAAGAGAGAAAGCGATGGAAATTGTTCGACCTCATAGTCACAGGAACTTGTTTTCCAGTAACGACGCCGCACCTGCTCCAACTATCCCCCTTTATCGCTCTGCTCCGCCACTCGAAGTCCGACTCGAAGATTTCGAGTCTTTCGCCATCGATCGCCTCCGAGGTAGTACTTTTCCTTTAATCGAGTCATGTTTCTTCAATTTTCATAGATCTGTTATATGCACAACCACATGCTTCCAATGCTCGCTGATTTCGTGCCTAGGGTTTGAATAGTTTACTCTGATTTTACACTACCTCGTACTTTCTTACATTTCATTTCTCCTTCAATTTTAGAAAAAAAGCAAAGAAAAAATAGGTACATATGGTTGTTAAGCTTGTGGTAATTTGATTGTAATGTTTGAGTGAAGATCTGAAATCTGCAGATGATTTGTCTTTGCATATACTTATTACTAAAATAGATGTATAATGTTGCTTGTTGCAGTTCTAAAGGGAATTTCTGATGGTTTGTCACGGGGAAAGAAACCGGATGAAATGGAAAAATTGGTAAAATTCTGGATTTGCCAATAGGGATATAGTAGTCTATTAATTTATTAGATTTTTTCTTGTTTACTCTTTTCATATAAACCACATTTGCATAGGTAAGCGAACTGTGGAAAGTGAACATGAGACATCAGCATGCTTCTGAGGTTTTGAACAAGGATATTATATCTCATTTTGTTTTGCGTTTAGTGTATTGCAGAACGTGAGATCTCTCTCTTTCTCTTTAACATATTTTTTATTTTTCTGTTGTTCCATGCAGTTTTAAATAGGTATTCACTAGCAGATTGAGATAGAATATTATATTCATAAAGAAATCTAAACAACATCTCTAAGTTATTCAATATATATTAAATTACTTGAGTTTCTACCTGTATGGCCAGGGAGGACTTGAGGAAATGGTTTCTCTCTATGGAATGTGCACTTTTTCGCTACCGTTTTCGTTTTCTAACTACTGAAGCTCAGGTAGAATCTGACTTTTCTAAATGTATTTTGCACTCCAAGTAAGGTACTAATTTATCATGTGTTTTGCCTATGAGTGCACAGAGGGCAATCATGGACGAATTTGACATAACTTGCAAGGCTGTTAACATTATGGAATTTGAGGTAATGACATTTCATATGTTTTATTGGTGTTATTAGTAATGTTTCTATGAGGTGAACTACAGAAACATTTAGTTTAGAGCAACAAGTACCCTTGAGTACCTTACAATGTGAATATTTTTCCAGAGCATTAAAGAGAAACTGGGACAAGTTGCACGTTCCATGGGTCAGCCTTTACCCACAGGTAGGAACACAATGTTTTCTTTAGCGAATGATCATTTACTGTATTGGCAGAGATTTCGTCTTCTTTTCAGCATATGATTTCCATGTCCCCTGCTAGAGGTTGAATGGATAGGAATATGTAAATAACCAGTGGTTGCTGCTGCCTAAGGGCTAAGGCGCTTCTTTCTGTTGGATTCTTTTAGTATGTAAATCCAGTACTGAGGTGGCAGTTGCATGATTTAATTTCTGTAAAAGATATATTGGGGATTTCACAAGTGATATGTTTGTGCTGCTATTCTAATGTGAGACAAGGATTTATTATTTTCAAAAGCTATGAATTCACTTTCTTCTTAAAGTTTGAGTCATTTCCTGCTTTTTACTAATTTATATCTGATGTGTCTCTTTTGCTTTGCTTTTTAATTTTTTGGCAGGTGATGCAATCTTTTACAAGGTACGTATGTTATCTTCTCCTACTTTTTGCTTTTTGTACAAATGAATGGATTCATGGACCGGTTTAAACATGACCCCAGTTCCACTAGAAATATTAAATCAGTGAATGTTTCTTATGCTTTGCAAGATAGGCACTCTTGTTCATTAAACTTTTGGATTGTTCTGATAATCAGTTAGCTATCATAAAGTCTGATAAAATGCAACTACCTATATAAGTCTGATAATCAGTTAGCTATCATAAAGTCAGACATGAATGATATCTGTTAATCCTTGGGGCTGTTTTTGTTTTTCAAAAGTTTGTTGAATTGAGAGGGGTGTTTGAGAGAATATCTTCTTTCAACACACTTTCATGTCTCGCTTTCAACATCTTTTTCTGAAAGCATATCATACAATACAACTTCCATTTGATGTATCCATCATGACAATATTGTTGGAGGAGCCTTTTAAAAAAAATACATGAAGTGGAAGTTATAGATTCTCACTGTCATCTTAATCTTGCAATCTTCTTCCTTATTTTTTATGAAATTTGGATATCCTCTCTCATTCCCATATAGGTACCATTTGAAGATGTTCCAGAACTTGTAGCCGGGCGTAGAGTGTTGTTAAGTCAAGGATATGCTTATGTTGCAATGAATCAGGTTGGCTAGTGTAATTGCTTTCAATTCATTGTTTTATATATCGGTGTATTGGTTAATAGTAAATCCTTATTATGTTTCAATTTTGATCCCCTCCCAGGTTGTTTCACTTGTAGCCACTCTATTCCGCAGTCAGCTGTCAAAGACACTCATCCTTACAAACAGGTTTTGTTTGTCATTTGGATCTCAATTATTGTTCTTATGTGTTCTAGGAGAATTTTCTTTCTTCAGATTCAATTTTGGAATTTATGATTCTTAGCGTTTATATATGTTGCAGAAAATGGACATCTTCAATCAGAGAACAGGAGAAGCATAGGTTGACTCCGGTAAGTGTGGTTGCACTCTTTGTTTATGAGTATATCCTTTCTTTTAATTGAACTTGATTGGGTTTTGTGTAGATTGTGGAAGCCTTGTGCTCAAGTTATCTAGGTCCTGATTTTTCTCAGGTAATTCATGTGGTATCTCCGTGCATTTATCACTATTATTAGTTTATGTGGTGTTGGATTGGTAATGTAATTGTCATTTTGATTGAAAACCTCTGCAGCCTAAGGAATATGCTGAGATATCTTTAAAAGACATTGATCAACTTGCCAAGACCTCATTTCCTTTGTGCATGCGTCACCAGTTTGACAAGGTTAGAAGTCAGTCATAAGCTATGATCCATATATTGTGTTTCTTAATTGTCAGTTTATTTAATTTTTTTACTCATCTATCTTTTTTAACTAGTCTTCATATTGTTGGTTTTTTGTCTCATCTGTATTAACTTCTGATTTATGCCATGCTTAATCAGCTGAAAGAGGACCATCATTTAAAGCACGGTGGGAGGATGCAACTAGGCCTCTTTCTCAAGGTTGGTCTGAGCATATTGAGAATACCTTTAAATGTAGCCTGACATTTCACATGTTTTTACACATGAGTGTGCATGAAGCAGCTTCTCTTATTGGTTTAATTGAGATTTTCAAATTTTCTCTCTTTTGTCTCTGCATTGAAATAATTGCTTTTTGTTCATGAAACCCTGATTCTGAGAACTCATGTCAATGTCTTCCACGTTTTGACTGGTTTCTGTAGATGCAGAATCTTAGCTGCATAAATGATTATAAATGTAAATTTAGTTAGCAAACTTAGTCTTATCTATATATTTCTTGGTTTATCTTTATCTTATCACTAGTTAATACTTATCTTTTGTAAAACTTTTTTCTTTAAATAAGATCAATTTTCTATTTCTCTCTTCTTAATTGAGTAAGAGAGAGGCCCACAGTCAAAATATTTGCTGTTTCATTTCGGCATTGTGGTGCAGTTCTCCAAATTTAAGAAAAATAGTTTATGGTGGTATGCTATGACTGCTGGGTTCTAGCAGATCTCCAAATTCTGCCAGTGTATGGCACTTATCTGTGGCACTGCCAGAGTACAACATTTTGATACTTCATTTTGAATTATTCTTATAATTATAATAATAATAATTATTTTCAATTCGAATATGCTTGATTAACTGATCAGAGAGAATCAATTAGACTTCTTAATGACTGTTAATTATTTTCCTCCCACTGTCTTCAGTGTTCTCATCTTTTGTTCTTTCCTCTGTAATGATTAGGGTGTTGGTTTGAACCTGGATGATGCACTTGCATTTTGGAGAGCTGAGTTCTCTAAGAAGGTAAGTATGATTGTTGTACACGATCTCTTATTTGTTGTACACAATCTCTGTCAGAAACTGAAATCTATTCATTCACACTTTAAAGTTAACATGTGAGCTTGTGTGTATTTTCAGTATTATGAATGTTGAGTTACAATGAGAATCACAATAGTTTTGCCTTTGATAATTTATTTGCACTATTTCCTAATATTTTTCATTCATCCTTAATCTTCCTATCTATCTATTCGATCTATCCCATATCTCTCTAGACATCTTGGTATATAGTCTTTGAGTAGGTATTAATATTTGTATATACTGTTCTATTTTTGTCAAATTACATTAATTACATTAATGATAAATTAATTGTAAGATCTGATTGTAGGTTGGTTTGGAGAAGTTTGAGAAAGAATATGCATATACCATTCGCCATAATTATGGAAAGGAAGGGAAGAGAACTGTAAGTATTAAACTTAACTGATTTTTGGCATGTCACAAATATATTCCTTTTGCAGATGACTGGTTTTGCCATTTTATTTTACAATTCAAAATCAGATTTGAAAATACTCAGTTATTTCCAGTGTGTTTCTATGCACACATATGATGAGTTTCAAAAACTAATATTCTGATGCACGTTACAGGATTATACTCCCTATTCTTGTTATAAAATTATTTCATCAACTCCCGGTGCTGGAGATCATCATGGTTGCCCCTATCGACACTTCAGGTCACTCTTTGCACTTCTTTAAGAAGCCAACTGGATAGTTTAGCTTTCAGAACTGTTATGTGAATATATAATTTTTCTCCATTTTTTGTTTTATTTGATAAATAATTTGTTGGCTTTTGGTGTCACATTGAAAAGATTCAAGAGCAATTTAAAATTCTTCTCCAGTTATTAAATTAAATATGTTGCCAAAATGATATCCAGAATTTCGAGTGTCTTCACCCCCCTTAATGCCAAAAGGGCTCCTTTCCTGTCACATGCCAAGAAAAGCCACTTTCCCCTATCTTCCCCTATTTATTCTTAACTTAAACACATAATTAATAAAACATAACTGCCACTGATAAAATTGATAACTACATTAGTACTCCTAATAGTCTAACAGAATGTACAGTATGTGAGCTAAATTTAAGGAGGTGAACTAAATTTTAATTGACCCGAAATGGCTAGCCTCAAGCTCTTACAATGGTGGAAAACAGAAAAAAAGAAATAAAAGAATGCATAAACAGGTGTTCTATGAACTTCTAAATTAGAGTTAAGCTCCTAACCCAGACTAATGGCTTGTTTGAAAGAGTTTGGTTTAGTTTTTCAAAATTTATTTTACATATCAATTTCAAAAAAATGAAAATAAAAAATAAAACATGTTTGTTACTTTTATTTTTAAAAACTGTTTAAGAGATGAAAAAATTAAAAAAAACTTGTTTGATAGACACATTTGCATTTATTAATAATTCATATACATTTTTTTCCAACTTTTTAAAGTTGTACAATATTATAAATTTGGCATTAATGGAAATTGTAGCATAATATTTTTTTTATATTTTTCTCTTCTCAATTTTTAAAAGTAAAAAATCAAAACATTAAAAACCTATTTTAGTTTTTTAGTTTACAAAACTTATAAATAGAAAATAGTTTTCTAAAACTATTTTGTATAATTAGGTAACCAAACAAGTTTTATCATTCTCAACTTTACTTTTAAAAACTAAAAACACTTTCACATAACTAAATTAGACTAGCCCTTACTCCTCCAAAGAAACTTTCTAATAATAGTTTTGGATGTCTTCACTAATCCCTTTACCTCCTCCTATAACAGAAATTCCCTAAAATAAAATCAGGGAATATCCTAAGGAACTCCTGTTTCACTTCTTTTCTTGTTTTGTTGACCCGGATACAACTACTATATGTTTTCTTATATCGCATGAAAACGGAACACATTTTCAATTTTTATATTTCCTTTCCCTCTTTTCTTCTCTTTAACAATAGTATACTCATAGTGCGTCATTTTATGAATAGCTCACAGATTTTCACTGAGTAGAGATCCTTAAGGACAATGCAATTTCACATCTCTCCTTATGTAACCAATTCTGTCTTACAGCTTTCTCTAGTATTGGCTGTGCCTTTTATTCTTGATTTGCTCAAATTGTATGATTTCGGGGTTCCCTACATTCAAAACCATGGTTATCAAATTTTGATTTAAATCTTAAAATCTTACGATTCTACGATTTCACTCACCTCAATTGATTATGTACGATCATGGCCATTTTTGGCCATGGACAGCCATTTTCCAGCCACCACCATGCCGAGAAGAATAACATGGTACAGAGGCACAACAATTACGGTTCGACGATGTTCATTTTTCCATGAATACACTTGCTACGAAAATATCATGTAGAAACACTTCAAATATGTACTATTATTTTCGGTTTCAGTAGTATCTTACGATTTTTGTTACGACTTTATGTTTTATGATCTTGCTACCCTCTTGATCTTACAAAAATAGTTGAATAGGATCTTCCGATCTTAGTTATGATCTTACTAATCTTGATTTTGACAACCTTTCAAAACCATTAGGGAATAAGCTCCACCCAAATAGAGTTGAAGGAGTTTAAACTTATTCTAATTTTTAATAACATTGAGATGGTTGCTCTGTTATTCAGCCTCATTCTTTAATGTTATTTTTTTTTGCCTAGTCATGGCATGGTATTTATTTGATGCTGTTTGAATTTAATAGTGAAGAGAATCTAAGAGCTGCTCTCAGCAGAATGGGGGTGAACAGTCGAGCAACGGAAGATGTCATGAACAAAGTGCGAAATAGACATTATCAGGTAGGTCTCAGCATAACCTGCTGAACTTCAATTATCGGTTAACATTTGAATTTAATATCTGATATTATGGATACTGTATGTGCAGTTAGCATGTACCTTGACATTTGAAGCTCTTCATGGCGTGCCGTGTGATGCTGGGATTAATCATCCAAATCAATATTTCAGTGATAGTCAAAAGATATTGCACCCAAAGGTAGACTAAAGACTTGTATTCAAATCAATACTTGTTAATTACAGTTGAGATCATGTTATCATGATTGAAAATTAGGTAGGCCAGGGGCAGTCTTTGCTAAATATGTTGTGAATTACAAAACTGCTTACTATGCCTATGAGTTTGAAAAAATACATCAATTATTCATGATGACAGTGAAATGTGACTTTGTTTAAGCAAGCCTCATACTAATATGAATATTTTTAAGGGTATATCCTAGATAGATCCCGGTAAAGTCCATCGTCGATTTTTCTGATATTAGTTGAAGGAAGGAAATATCACAAACCAAGACCTCTAAATGTAATAAATAGATATTTAAAGAGTGAAGGCAGGTAATATCATATACACAGATGTATAGATGTAATAGACATTTAAAGAGCCTTGGACAAATTTTCACTGTGTTTTGCCCTTTCAACACTAAACCAAAAATAGGATCTAGTGAATGTCTGCAACAATATGATCACATGGTTAAAAAGAAGGGGGTGGAATAAATGCAAATTGTTATCCCCAAGAATTCTGCAAAATGAATATTTGCTACTAAAGTTGGTAACTGTTATGCAGCTTACTGCATCCCTGCAGCAAATTCATAATTGAATGTAATCATGGGGAAGTATTCAAAACTTTTTTTTGGCTCTGCTGACCTGAATAACCCTGATATCTGCCTAATATGATGATGGTTATTATTAATATTATTTTTTTTAATACAGAAGGACTCTTCAACCTAAAATATTCTATTATAAGAGAGTGATGCAGGGGCAGTCATTCACAGGTTAGCTTCATTTCCTACTCAGATTCTTTTCTGCGCCTTCTGTTTCCTTGAAATGACATTTCCCTTGTTAATTGCTAAATCTTCTTTTACACCATCTGGGTGTGTTGTTGGTTCCAATAGCAATTAATGGACAGATGCAGAGATGGGGATATCTTTTACCAGCTTCCAAAGTGATTCTAAGGTGGAATTAGGCATTCCAGTTATATATTATCCTACAAGTTGAGTAGGGAATCTGGCACGATAATACTGTATTTCTATATTGTTCACATCTCTGTAGAGACTGGCCTGCATGTAATCTGATTATAGGGAATGGATCTTGATATTTGTGTTAATCCCGCGGTTCCTAAACGTCAATAAGTTTTGATAGGTTTTTACCTCTTGAATGTCTATTAAGGGATGACACATTTCCTACATGTAAAATTTTAGCATTGAAAGGATTCGTTCCCCATGTTAGTTTGTACAAGAAGTTTCTGTTTACAATGTAAATATGACATTCCTGAAAGCGACAATCTAATTGGAGTATTGGTTGCAAACTGAATCACATCAAAATATCTATCGTGGTGGATAGTCACAAGGTTGTTCCGAGCCAGTTTATAGTAATCTCATCTTGTTTGAAGATTAAAAAGAATAGGGAAACCTTTAAAGAAACGGTTATGTTTTGTTCTTTTGTTTAAGAAATTGGCGCCCCAGTTATCTAAATTTTGGATTGAAGCACTTATAATACGCAGAAATAGAGTGATGGGAGTTGCCACATTGTTGGATTTAGCGCGCACCAGGCCTTGAATGCGTAAAACCATGACTGGATACAGAATTTTGATTCTAAAAGCTTGCTTAAAAAACCTAAGCTGGTGATGGAATAGTTCATCTCTCCAATCTGAAATGTTGCAGATTTTTTTAAACAACCGTGTATTGGTCCTTGAGTTGATCAGAAATAAGGATAAATCCAACTCTAACAACCTGACTTGATTACTGTTCTAGACCCCTCTAACAACCTTCTTTACCATAATTCTCTACTGCTCCACCAACTCCCTATGGTTTGGCTGCACCCTTATCTAGAGATTAACATGCCATCCTCAAAATTAAGCATCTCATCTCCAATTTTTTTATTCCAATTTTGTTTCTAATAAGATACAAAGAAATTTTTGGACGAAATTTTTGATAAAAAGATTGAAATTTTCGGTATATGTGAAATTTCCGGTACACTCCTACTAAATTTTCAATAAAAGTAAATTTTTGATGGTTCATTTGAAATTTCCGGTAATTCAGAAATTTCAAATTTACGTGTCAGTATTGGAAATTTGAATTATACTTAAATTTATGGTAGGTTTTATTTTAAAGTTTTTTCAACGGTCGAGATTTTTTCGACGTATTTGGAGGGTCCTGATTATACCGACACATTTGTGTGGTCTAGAATGTATCACCATTTGTATAAATAGGGGTTTCAAGTGATAAGGTAAGACATCTCAAAAAATGCCTCTTCTTGAGTATTTGATTTATGTAGAAGTGTATTACAACGGATGCAACCCTGTTGTTGAATTCAAGATTCCAGATGGCTCTGAACCCCTTGCCACCTTGAAAGAAACGTTGAATGATTTACTGCCTGATTCCGATAACAGAAGGGTGACAAAGGTCGAGTTTCAGGAGGATTGAATTGATACAAATGGAAGGGTGAAATACAACCTAATCAAGTTGAAGAATAGTGCAAATGTGAAGGCCATGTGAAAATCATTTCGACTTAGGATAATTAAAGGACCGATCGAGTTGGATGCAGAGATTCGAAGATCCGTCGACGATATAATGAAGATGCTGAAACGTCCAGAGTCATCCGGTAATGCCTAGATTTTCATGTTTAGGTGTACCATTTATGTTTATTGTTTGTTATTTATGTTTGTTAATTATGTTTGTTGTACTATGTTATGTTATTTTCTTCATCGAATCGAAACATGTAATCGCCAAAAGATTATGCAATCAATAAGATGTTTGTTTATCACAATATATATATATATATATATATATATATATATATATATATATATATATATATATATATATATATATATATATATATATATATATATATATATATATATATATATATATATATATATATATATATATATATATATATATATAAATAATACAACCATAATAAAATAAATCTACACAGGCCTTCCACGGGAAACGTCGGCCAACCTAGCTAAACTAGTATAAATCTCACCATCAAGGTTTACCACCCCCATGAGGTTATCTAAATGAACGACGATGAACTGTAGGCGGCTGTCCTGGTCACCCGCAGGAGGTGGAGGTGGCGGTGGTGGATCAGAGAAATCCCTGGTACCTGAAGGCCCCATAACATCAGATGCTACAACTGGTGGTATGATCCTAGGGTGTGACACACTGAAACCACTCAAGGTATCTATCCTCGCACTGCCCTGGATGTTGAACCTCAACGGCTGTATCAATGATCTCACAGGGGAGCTGAGGATGTGACTCTGAAACCATTTATCAAAAGCACCGACTAGAGTCTCTGGAACTGGACGAGGAATGCCATGCACATAACCATACTGGCGTAGACACCTCTCAGACAAGTGTCTAGCCACCTGGGCCTCCCATCTGATATGCCCCGAATACAAAGTAGATACCTCAAATAGACGATGAGAACGATGAGATGTATAAGGTATCCAAACAATATCCTCTAACGTTAGTGCATCCAACCTCTTCCGTACTCCATCAAACCTCTAGGACGAGCTTGCTTGCCCTTCCATCTCCTCACACATGGAAGGGTAGCCGATATACGCTGGATCTTCCGCTCACATATGTGAGGGAAGTGCTCATATATCCAACATTGCAAAATAAGAACCATCAAATACATACACTCATAACTAATAAAAACAATCAAATAAATTATGTATACCTGTAACATGACAAGGTAACCAACAAGCTGCCTGGTCTCAGCAGGAGAAGCAACGTGAAGTGTTGTGTACATCATGGTCAACGTTACAACTCCCCAAGCCCAACACAGAGTATCAAGCATGCTAAACAGAGACATGTACCGAACATCAATATATACACCATACTTATCCGCAAAGAGAATACATGCCACCAGATGTAGCATGTACACCCTATCGACAACCTGGTACCTATGTGCCTCCACAAGCTCCCCATACAACCTCCTCAGCCAAGACATCCGAAGGTGATATCCTCGAGTCTCATTAAACTCCTTTAGCACGTCCACCTCAGACACCTCCAAGTCATCCACAACCATCTGCATCGCCTTCAAATGGTTAATAACTACTGGTGTGAAGAATGTAGCAGCAACCAAAATGTGAAATAACTGGTCGACCTCATCTAATGTGACAATCATCTTCCCAAATGAAAGATGAAAAAATGATGTCTTCGAGTGCCACCTCTCAACAAAAGCTGATAATAGGGAGACGTCCAACATCGTCAAGGAGCACTCAGCAAAATCCAAGAGATGAAAATCTCTAACGATACTCTTGACCTTCTCAGGCATCAGACTCTCAGGGAAGTTCTTCAACTTCGAACCATATGAAGCGATCTTCAGCATCAGACACTCCTGTAAAAAGCAAAAATAAAATATTATACAATTCCTTTAAGCATATTGTAAGCAAAAATAAATATCATGCAATTAAAGAAAACCAAATACATACCTAGCCAAGCCATATCCTGTAGGCGACATGGTCAGCAAATCCTATCAGCACGGACCTATCAGAAGGTCCTCCACGAAACACTAAATTGGTGTGTACTGATGGCTCCGTAGACGCAAGGGTCGTGGTGTCTGTATCAGTCAAGGTCATGTCGTCTACGCGCTTAGCCTGCTCAACAACATGCTCACCAACCTGCTCCATAACCCGCTCACCAATCGGCTTCACAACAACAACAGGCGCACGTACCTCCTCAACAACCTCTCTAGTTGTCGACTCAACAACAGGAACAAAAGCATGTACCTCCACAGGAGCTGGCTCCACAACTGGCTCCTCAGTAGTAGAAAGTCTCGAGCCCCGACAACAGGATGCGCGAAACTGTGCCTGCTGCTCAGCCAATCGTTTCCGGTGAGAACTAGTCGGCGGATGTCGATCAGTCCATAGCTCGGGAGCCTATCCCTCATTAGCCTAGGCCTGGGCTTCTTCTCTATCAGTCTGTCTGCCAGCAACAATACCGTCCTTACCCCTAATCTTCACTGCAAAAATAAGAAAAATTAGGAATATATGAACTATCAGAAATTTCTAAATTTCTGGCATTTTTCAAAAAAATATGAAATTTCAAAATTTTCGGTATCTTACAGGATACTGGAAATTTTGAAATCTTCGATGTGGAAGGAAAACGTTTCCACAGGAAGTTTCAAAATTTTCGGTACGAAAATACCAGATTTTTGAAATTTTCAGTGCGAAGTACCAGATATTTTGCAAAAATACCGGAAATTCCTTACCGTGTCACCAAATTTCCGGTAGTCACCTCAATATTTCCGGTATCTCCACAGAGATTTGAAAAATCTGGTTGGTCACAGAAATTTGGAATTTCTAAAAAATATTTGGGTCTGGGCAATCTAGTCTTTTCATACGTTTGGGGAGGGGGGGGGGGGGGGGGGGGGGGGGGGGGGATGCAATGTATAAGAGGGGGGTGACATGTTAATTTTTCCAATATCTAGCAACCAATACATTTCTTTAATCATCCCTTTTATTGGTCATAAGGCTAAGGTTCATTATACTAGGAGATTTTTCATTGCACACTTCCTATTTCTTCCACAGCCTGATAAAAACTAAAAAATATTCCACTTTACTGTCCGGAGTTTAAAATTTAGATGCATCACACCACAACAAACATCTTCATCAGAATCACACCCAATACAAATAAAAAATATATTCAAATGTTAATCTCCAGACACACCCTACGGACATTGAATTATGAACACATTCCTTTAAATGACACAATCAATTTTTTCGTCCATATTCTACTACATTTGAAATCAAGTTTAAAAATAAGAAGAGACATAATATACCTCTCAAAAATATGAATTACAATTTCCGGACTTCGTCCGTGTTACAGAAAAACACCAGATTATTTCAATGATCATTAGTGATAGACATGTAATTTCAAACAATTTTGTGCAAGTGAAGATCTTGAATAAGAATGTAATAAAATTTTGGAAAGATTTAAAGAAATATGTTTTATTATCATGATTCATGAGTGTATGAGTTTAACAAAGGGTTATGCATAAATCGTGTCTGTTTGAACTCTAAAGTGTCTGCCCGAATTTTAATTGTTGAAGGAGTGTTTGAATTTTAGAATCTAGACAAATGTTTATTTGCATTGGGTGCGTTTCTGGTGAAAAGATTTGTTGAATTGTGGTGTATCCAAATTTCAATCTCTAAAATGGGGAAGCAATATATTTGAGTTTCATATGTTTGAGAGAATTAGTAAGGTGCAATGAACAACCATGTTATTCTATCAAAATCATCATCTTGAGAAAATCTTTCTCCATGGCCTCCTAATATTAGAAACCTCTGGACATATTTTTAAAATGTCCGGATTTTAGAATTAGAACATGTATATTGTTGAGTGTAATCCAAGCTATCATAGTAGAAGGTTATTAAGTTAAGAGAAGTTAGTTAGATATGTTTTTATGTTGTTTTATCGTTTGTTATATGCAATTACTTGATGCATAAGTAATGTGTGTTGTATAAAAATAATCTAAATAACTCAATACAAAATCATCCTTCTTTCTCAATACATATATTCTTTCTCTTATCCTCTTTTCCAATTTTTTGTTTTCCCCAACAAATTGGTATCAAAGTTGTGTTGATCCTAGGAAACTCATATGATTGTTTGAGATATCAATCATAATGGGTCATGGAATCTTTACATCACACATGCCTGTTCTTGATGGCAAGAATAAAGACAAACAAGTGAATAAAATGAAGGTGATTTTTGATGCACAAGATGTTAGTGGCATGTTGGAAACATGACTCAAAGCTCTTCCTAGTGAAGCAACTGCAACACAGAAGAAAACTTACAACGAAGATAAGAAAAGAGGTTGCGATGTTTTATTTCTCATTCATCAAAGTGTTGGCTCTGATATGTTTGAAAAAATTGCTAATGAAACTAGTTCTAAAGTAACATGTGACAAGCTTTAAAGATACTTTGATGATGAAGCTAAAGTCAATAAATTCAAGCTACAAGCATTGAGGAGGCAACTTGAACTATTGTAGATGAAGGATGATGAAAAGATAAGTGACTATATCTCAATATCGCTAACCTTGACAAATCAGATGAAGCAATATGGTGAACCCCTCAATGAGGTGAAGATCATTGAGAAAGTATTGAGAACATTGCCTCATTTCTTTGATCACATAATGGTGATCATCGAAGAATCTAAATACCTGGATAACATACAAATTGAAGAGCTGTAAAGTACACTTGAAGCCCATGAGAAAAGGTAGCTGAAAGAGAAACTGGAAAACAGGATGAACAAACACTTTTTGCAAGATTTAAAAAGTTAGAAGCAAACAAAGAAAAGTAGAAGAATAAAATCAAGAAAAAGTCTAAGAGTGGTGAATATTGTAATGCCCCGATTTTATTTAAACTGTTTTTCATAATTTAATTAAGTGGTGTTGTGCATTTATATACATTGGTGGGTGTTTTGATGTGTTTTGACTCCCTTGGTGTGGGGTAGTTGCCTTAGAAATATAAATATTAAGGTGTTAGGGGTGTGTGAGTAACTGTGTAGAACTTTGGGTTGATGGAAGTAATTAGTTACTAGTATTATTTAATTAAAATTGGAGGGATTAAATAATATTAGTAATGGTTAAATAATTATTTAGTAAAACATATTGATTCTTACTTTGTCATCCTATCCCATACGGTTATGCATATCCAATCTTTTTAATAGAGAATCATTTAGACGATTGGAGATTCCAGGAGCTTTCACATATATTTCTGATTTCTTTTTTAAAAAGCACAAATAATTTTTTAAACGATCTATTCAACCCCATTCCAGATAGATCCATCATCTAACAAGTGGTATCAAAACTCCGATTTATCCAGTTCTTCGCATATTACTTTGTAGAATATGGAGAACGATCCAAAAGGGGCTTATACGAGAGCTCCGACCGGTGAAAACTATAGCTATTGGAAATATTGTATGTGTGTGCATATTAACTCTGTTAATAGAAAGATATGGAAAGTTATTGAGGATGATCCTATACAAATAACCATGATCAATGGGGATAACATCACCATACCCAAACCAGAAGCACTATGGGATGAGGAAGACGAGAAAAAGTATAGCTATGATTGGAAAGGTAGAAATATGCTTATTGTATCTTTAGGTGTTGATGAGTATTTTAGAGTTTTACATTGTGCTACTGCTAAGGCAATGTGGGATGCTCTACAAATTTCCCATGAGGGAACAAATGATGTTAAACTTGCTAGAATCAATACATTAACTCAAGAGTTTGATCTCTTTCACATGAAGCATGGTGAAACCATTACGAATATGCAAAAGATATTTTCTCATATAATCAATCGCTTACACACTCTTGGTCATGTTACTCCCAATGTTGTTGCTACTAACAAAATTTTGAGATGTCTTAATAGGGAATGACAACCTAAAGTTATAGCAATCAAGGAATCCAACAATCTAGCTACACTTGACATAACAATATTGTTTGGGAAGCTTCAAGAGCATGAGCAAGAGCTCATAAATCTCAACAAGCACGAGAAAAAGGAAAATAAAGAAAAACCAAAAGACACGGAAAAGAAATCTATTGCATTAAAGGCTTCAAGCTCAAAGTCCTCCACCAATAACTCATGTGTGAGTGATTCTAGTGATGATGATGAAAGTTCAAGTGAAGACATGGGGTTGTTTGTGAGAAGATATCATATATATCTTTGAAAGAATGAAGTCCAACACTCAGACAAAAATCTCATCAATTATAGAAGCCTATCAAAACCTTCAAGACAAGATGAAGGTAACAAATCTAAATCAAGAGGATCATGTTTCAACTGCGGAAAACCCGGTCATTACAAACCGGATTTGCCATTGCTCAAGAAAGACAAAGGAAAAGACAAATTTCAAAAGAGACATAACAAAGCTAGAAGAGCATACATTGCTTGGGATAGTGATAGTGAAGCTTCAAGCAAAAGTGACACTAGTGACGAAGAAGAAACGGTCAACCTTTGTGTAATGGCTCATCAAAAGAAGAAAAGGAATGTAAGTCACTCTAAATATGATCATATTGATAAAATGTCTCACATAGAACTGCAAAGAGCTTTTGATATTCTACAAAATGAGGCTAAAGAAGATTTTAAACAATTAGCCTCAAACAAGAATTTTTTTTCATACCTTGAGCAAAAAGTGTCTAATTCCAAAAAAGAGTTGGAAGCCCTCAAGGCATCTATGGTAGAGAAAATCAAAACTGATAGCAAAGACGACAAGTTTTCTTGGCATGATTGGGTTGGATGTGAAACTTGTTATATTTGACAAAGAGAGGTAAAAACTCTCAAAGCCAAACTTGACAAGGCTTTACAACCCAAAATTACTTTTGGCATTGATAGATCAAATTTCAGAAGTAGTATGATTAATCCTTATCAAAAATACACTTATGAAATAAGAGATCCCCCAAGCAAAAATAACTTACCCAAAACTCTAACTTGTTTATATTGTTGCAAAAGGGGCCACACCATTGGAAAATGCCGATTTAGGAGGTTTTTGGTTCCTCAAGGAATTTTTAAATGGTTTCCAAAATGAAACACAAGTATCACTCTCACACAAGGACCCAATAAAAATTGAGTACCTATTTCCCTTGTTTAAATTTGTAGGTGGAATGTCTTGAGACTACGGAGAAAAGATGGTTTCTCGATAGTGGATGCTCAAGACACATGACAGGCGACATCTCCCTATTTTTGACTTTGTGGCAAAAAAGAAAGGATTTGTCACCTATGGCGATAATAACAAGGGAGAAATACTCGCTAAAGGTAGTGTAGATAATCCCTCTTCTACTACTATCTCTGATGTCCTATTAGTTGATGGTCTTAAACACAATCTTATTAGCATTAGTCAATTATGCAACAAAGGATAAAATGTCTCTTTTTCAAAAGATTGTTGCATAATTGAACATAATGATAAGAAATATGACGTGTTCAAAGGCTTAAGGGTAAACAATGTATACATGCTTGACTTGAATAATGTATCCTTAACCGAAGCTAAATGTCTAGTCACTTTAAGTGAGGACTCATAGCTTTGGCATAGACGTCTAGATCACTTGAATTTTTATTTGTTAAATAAAATTGTCTCAAAAGATTTAGTAGTAGGTTTATCCAAACTAAAATTCTCCAAGGATCACTTATGTGATGCTTGCCAAATGGGAAAGCAAACAAGAATCTCGTTTAAATCTAAAAACATTGTTTCTACAACGAGACCTCTTGAACTTCTCCATATGGACCTTTTTGGACCATCTAGAATTAAAAGTCTAGGTGGTAACTACTATGGATTTGTTATTGTAGATGACTACTCTAGATTTTGTCGGACAATTTTCTTAGCAAATAAAAGTGACACCTTTTCGGCATTTGAAAATTTTGCCAAGATTTCTCAAAATAAATTGAACACTAGCATAGTTACTATTCGAAGCGATCACAATGGTGAATTTGAGAATGATCTCTTTGATAAATTTTGTGAAAAATACGGCGTTAATCATAATTTTTCCGCCCCATGTACTCCGCAACAAAATGGAGTGGTGGAACGTAAAAACTGTGTTTTTGAAGAACTCGGAAGAACTACGATCAATGAACACCGTCTTCCAAAATAATTTTGGGCCGATGCCATTAGCACGACATGTTATGTTTTGAATATGGTTCTAATACTTCCTATTCTAAACAAAATTCCCTATGAACTTTTAAAAGGAAGAAAACCAAATATTTCTCATCTTCACGTTTTCGGATGTAAATGCTTTGTGTTAAATAATGGTAAGAAGAATCTAGGTAAATTTGACTCAAAACCGATGAAGGTATCTTTATCGGATACTCTCAATGAAGTAAAGCTTATAGAGTATTTAATAAAAGGTTACATATTGTTGAAGAGTTTATGCATATTTCCTTTGATGAATCCGATTCGAAATTAGTCAGAAAGGGTAGTGTTTATGATGGTGTAGGTGTATCTTCGGAAAGCATACTAAAAGATCCCAAAGAAAAGGACTCGGAATCTACTAAAATTGAGGAAGAGTTGGATCAAGTATTTAAACAAAGAGGGGAAGATCATCCCAGTAATAAAAATGATCTTCCTTTGGAATGGAAAACCTCTAAGGATAATCCTATCGACAACATCCTAGGATACATATCAAAGGGAGTCACCACTCGCTCTAAGATAAGTAACTTTTGTTATCATTTTGCTTTCGTCTCTCAAATTGAGCCTAAAAATTACAAAGACGCCTTACTCGATGAACATTGGTTTTTAGCTATGCAAGAGGAACTAAATCAGTTTAAAAGAAATGAGGTTTGGGACCTTGTCCCTCCTCCGCGAGATCATCGAGTTATTGGAACTAAATGGGTATTTAGGAACAAACTAGACGAAAATAGAATTATAACTCGAAACAAGGCTCGTCTTGTGCCCAAGTGTATAACCAAGAGGAAGGCATCGATTATGAGGAAACTTACGCTCTGGTGGCCCTACTCGAGGCTATACGCCTTTTTCTTGCATATGCATGCTCACAAAACTTCAAATTATTTCAAATGGATGTAAATAGTGCTTTCTTAAATGTATACATTAATGAAGAAGTTTATGTGTCTCAATCTCCCAATTTTGAGAATGTTGAGAATCCTAACTATGTTTAAAAACTTAAGCGTGCTCTATACGGTCTTAAATAAGCCCCCAGGGCTTGGACAATCTCCTTAGAAAATTATTACTAGATCAAGGATTCTCAAGAGGAAAGGTTGACACAACCCTTTTTATTAAGAATGAAGGAAAACATTCTACTTTAGTTCAAGTATATGTAGATGACATCATTTTTGGTTCTTCTAACATATCTTTGGTCAAGGAATTCTCTAAGCTAATGCAGGGAGAATTTGAGATGAGCATGATGAGGGAGTTAAACTACTTCCCTGGACTTCAAATCAAGAAACTAAATGAAGGGACATTCGTGATCCAAACAAAATATTTCCTTGACCTACTCAAGAGATTCAACATGACAAACTCAAAAGCAATCGATATTCCTATGCCTACGACCGTGAACTTAGACCGAGATGAAAATGGTAAACCCGTCGATATAAAAAGGTATAGAGGTATGATTGGTTCCCTTCTCTATCTTACATATTCTCATCCAGATATCATGTTTAGTGTTTGCATGTGTGCTCAGTTTCAATCATATCCCAAGGAGTCATATTTAAAAGACGTAAAGCATATACTTAGGTATCTTAGTGGTACGACTAGGTATGAACTTTGGTTCTCCAAGGGTAGTGATTGTTCTTTGGTTGGCTATTCCGATTCCGACTTTTCCAGGTGCAAATCGTATAGGAAAAGCACTAGTGGTACTTGTCATTTCTTTTCAAATTCTTTGGTAAGTTGGCATAGCAAAAAGCAAGTTTTCGTTGCTTTGTCAACCGCCAAAGCAGAATACGTTGCAGTCGATAATTGTTGTGCCCAAATCTTGTGGCTCAAACAATAATTGCTCGACTTTAATGTCCGACTTGATCACATTCCTATTTTTTGTCACAATACAAGTGCCATAAACCCGACCACAAATTCGATTTTGCACTCTCGCACAAAACATATTAAGATTAAGCATCATTTCCTAAGGGATCATGTGGAAAAGATTGGTGTCATTTTTGAGCATGTTGATAGCAAAAATCAACTTGCCGACATTTTTACTAAACCACTCGCTACAGAACCCTTCTTTCACATCCGTAGGGAACTTGGTGTTCTCGATATCTCAGATAGGTTGCAACTTAATTAAGTTGCATGCTCCTTATTTTATTGCATATATTCCCTTAATGTTTGATATACTTATTGATAGTTTTAGTGAAAGCTCTCATCAATCTTCATGAAGGTAATATCCATCCTATCTATTTCCCCTTCTTGATCATATATATGTGTTTATTTAGGTCATCTTCATGATCTACATTCATTATACTGTTGATATGCATGTGTAATTTATTGTTACTTCCCCTATTACATGACTTTCCTTAAAAAATGTAGTGAATCTCAAAATCTCGCAGGATGAGTCGACCCACAATAGGATTGCGTCGATGCACTCTTATATAAACTCTTCAGTATCATTTTTTTTAACATTGCATCGATGCACGGCTTGGTTTGTATTAATTCAATTATCCTTATTTCTTCCAAACCCCACAAACCCTAAACTCCTCTAAACCAAAAACGAATTTCCCTCTACTCCAAACTCTTCAAGAAAACTTCATCATGGCCACATCTAGGGTTGAAAAGAAGAGAACCCTCAGAGGTAGTTCCTCCAATAATCCTTTTAAATCTCCGGTAAATTCTCTTTCTCTTCTATTTGATGACATAGTTGAATCCTATGAAGCTAAGTTTGGAAAGAGAAAGGTTGTTAAGCATTTTTTTTTGGAAATGACAACTTTGGGTCATTTACACCTTCATGAGCTCATTGATCTTATTAGATTTCAGAAACTTCATAACTTTCTTGAATGTAAGGATAAGTATAATGAATATCTGGTTAGGATATTTTTTGCGGGTGTCCAAGGAAATTTTGAGGATTTTGAGTTTAGGTATAGGATGAATAACAAAAATTATATGATCAGTTCTCATGTTTGGAAATATTTGGTTCAGATGTGCCCTGTTGACTCTTATTCAATTAAATTTTCTGACTCTAATGTTGCTCCTGGATATGAATTTAATACTGCTTTGAACTCTATGCTCAAGAAACCCTACACTGAGCGGATTATAAATAATGATCTATTTCCCAAGTCCGTGACCACGGGTGCCTTAGCTCCTCTTGATAGGATTTTGTTTTGGATCGTTTTCCATATCATTCGACCCAAAAAGGGTGGGTACTCTCGCATGGACAAGCCATAGGTTCAACTCATGTATGTGCTCAAGAACAAGATCAAGATTCATTGGCCATACTACTTTGCTAGCAGGATCTTCAATCTACACAAGTCTGAGAGAGGGACTGCACTGTGCTACCCATCATTTATCCAACGAGTTCTCAATAGAGAAAGTATTCGTGTGCCCGATATCTCTTACATGAGTTTGAGTATGGACCATGAATTCTCCAGCAAATCACTCATCTTAATCGGTTTTTTGTGGGATTCCCAAAGGCAAAGATACAGACACATCGTAAGAAGTAACCGTGTACAATTCCAGAACAATAATGGTGAAGAGGATGAGGAAATTGATATTGGGAGTGAAGAAGGAGAAAGTGATGAGAATTCTGAAGATATAAATGAGGATACTCCTGCTGCTCAAAGAGACAACTCTAGTGTGTTAGCTCAATTGGAAAGGATGCAGATCCAACAACATGAATATGCTTCTCTCTAAAATGAACGAATCTCTAACCTCTACAATATTATTAAGGTCCAAAGTGAAACCCTTGCTTCTTACTCGGATTTCCAAGCTCAAAAGTATTCAACCTTGCATGGCATGATTCAAACACAAGCTGACAACTTAGCCTCCTTCCAATCTACCTTCATGCAACACTTTCAGCATCCTCCTCAACAAGGTCCTTCAACCAAGACCAAGACCAAGACAATGAAAATTGAACTTGCTTTGTGTCTTGCTTTTAGGTTAAATTTCATCTTGCTACAATTTTTCATGTTTTTCCTAACTTTATTTGCTTTCCTTAAACCTACTTTATGTTTGTTTAAGTTTATTTGTCATTTGGCATATATAGTACTTTGTGATGATTGTGTAATTATCTCATTTGCACTATTTTTCATATTATGTGAATGGTATTTAGTGCATTAAGATGCAAATTTATGATCTCTACTTTAATTTTAATTGCTACTATTAATCAAATGCTTTTCTCTTTTTTATGTTACCAAAGGGGGAGGAGTGCTATAAGAGTGAGATAGACTTACAATTTATGAGTTCTAAAGATGTGCACAAACTCAGGGCGAGTTCCTTCTTCTTATGTCATTTGCTTTATTTTTGATTTGACAATATTGTGTAGGTTTTTCCATCAACAAAAAGGGGGAGTATGTGAGGGAAAGATTCATGTTTTCATGATGTCAAAACGTCTCCCATCCTCAATTACACGCGTGTTACATAAAATATACTTGGGACAAAGTATGGGATGCAAGCTTGGATGAAAATAACCTTTTTGGCAAGAAAAATGAAGCCTGCATTGATGCAAACTAGCTCCGGTCGACTCAAAGCTTTGTGCTTCTCCGGGTTGTATTGTGCCGACCCCTTGGTCGACTCAACCTGATGGTCAAGAAAATTGAAGGCTGCATCGACGCAACCACCTGGTGCGATCGATGCATTCAAGCTGTTTGGCTTATCTCCTAGGTGTGGGTTGTGTTGCATCGACCCAAGCCTTTGGAGCGATCGACCGCTCACTTAACATACTCAAAATTATGTTTGTCTTATTTTCTTTCTTTCTCAAATATTATTTGTTTTACTAACATATATAAATATAGTTTTGATTCCTTTTGAGTAGAAAACAAGAACTAGTGAAAGATACACATAGTGCTCATCATCTTCATCCTCTCTTCTCAAAAATCAACATCTACACATAATCATGGTTGTTGATTCAAGAAAAGTACTGTGGTGATAATGTTCAAATCAAAGATTCAATTCAGATTTGGGTTGAGCAATTGTGGGTTGTTCTTGAATAAAATCGTTTGGATTTTCTCCTCCAAGATTCCAATTGGTGCGAGGGTTTTTGCACAAGTCTTTGCTTCATCGAATTCATCCGAGTGAAAGGATTAAGAAACGGTGGGTTTGCATAATCAAGTAGCGGTAACCAGAGGATTATGAAGGAATATTTGGGGTCACATTTCTTACGAACGAAATCAGCTGAGTGAAAGTATTGCAGAACAAGAACTCGTGCAAATCAAGTAGCGTTAATTGGAGGTTTGTTCGAAGAATTTGGCACTTGGTTTGGCTCAAACCAAGGAAAGGGAATAAGAATGTTACATCAGCAACATTGATTTGTTTGTATTATGAACTATATCTTCTCTTGTAACATTTGCATCTTAATATCAAATATCTCAATTCTAGATTCTAGAATTTGGGGAAGACGTACCCTACGTGAGGACGACAAGGGGAATTGCCTTAACAAATCATGTGTTCTTTTTCTTTTTCTTTACTTCCATACTTGACTACTATAATTTATGGGAATTAAATTATCGAATTTTCTTGTACTGAAATTATAGTGTGTTGAGATCATTTCACAACATCTGTAACAATCCATTTGATTGATACCTAAGAAAACTCACCGCTACAATTTAGTAAAATTAAACCTAAGGTGCTTTGCACATAAGGTGTTTTACAAATTGATTCATCCACAAATTATTCATTGTGTTTAGCTTTATCTTAATCAACTCATTGGAAGTAATTCATACTCATTGAGGATGTTTAAGTGATTGACCAATTGAGTAAAACATATTGATTCTTACTTTGTCATCCTATCCCATACGATTACGCATATCCGATCTTTTTAGTAGAGGATATTTTAGACGATTGGAGATTCCGGGAGCTTTCGCATATATTTATGAAAAACAATTTTAAAAAGAGAAAATAATTTTTTAAACGATCTATTCAACCCCCATTCTAGATCGATCACATCGACTAACAGTCTACATGGGAGACATGATCGTCAAGTCCCAAGAAGAAACCGACCATGCTCTCCACCTAAAGAAAGTCTTCGACCAGGCAAGGCAATGCAGGATGCGATTTGTTGTACCCCAAAATTTTCCCTCTCATGTTTTCCAAGGTCTTCCCCTACATGATTGACCATAAACCCTTGCCTAAGGAAAAATAAAATTTTTAAGTGGTGTTTTAAGTACCTTTCGATTGGCATTCTGAAAAACCCTTTGATTGTTATTCTGAAGGAGCCTTTCGATTGGCATGGACAATGCTCTTCGATTAGCATTGTAGCCAAGTATTTCGATTGACATTCCAAATGCTTCGATTGGCATTATGGCCAAGCCCTTTGATTGACATGGATACAAGGCCTTTCAATTGGCCACATGACAAGCCTTTCGATTGGCATTGTGTCAAGGCCTTTGATTGGCATTCTGAAAGACCTTTTCATTTGGCACCATGGGCCAACCCTTTTGATAGGCATGACAAGGGATCCTTCTATTTAGCATTGTGTTAAGGCAGCTTCGACAAGCATGTTAACCGTGTCCTTTGATTGGCATGGACAAGATCTTTCGATTGGCGTAACAAAGGATTCTTCGATTGGCATTTCAATAAATACCGTTCAATTGGTATTTGGACAAGGGATATTCGAAGGAACTGAATCAGAACCATTCGAAGGAAATGAATCAAAGTCATTTGAAGGAGCTCCATCATAACCGTTCGAAGGAGCTGAGTCAAGGCCATTCGAAGAAGGCCATCATCCCATTCGAAAGAGAGCATTCGAAGGCCAATTACATATTATGCCAAATTCAAAAAATAGACAAGATCCCTTAACTTTGGCCAAGGTTACATTTTGGTATTCATGGAATTCAAATGGCTGTTACCAACATTACTTCTCTTGTCCCCTCCCTCATACTCTATATAAGCAGCATGCTTGCAAGCAAAAAGGGAAAGACGAAAAGATTGGAGAGACGCTGCCCACAGAATCCACCAAATATTGTTAAAATTTTCATAAGTAATCCAAGCCAAAGAAACCTTTCAACAAAAGTATCCATGCCCATAAGTCGCAGATCGAAGGTGCCCACATCTAGAAAGTGCCCAAATCGAAGGTTCTAACTACTGGTAAGAGAGGGTAAATTGTTAAACTTTGTATTTGTATAACACATCCATATTTTTTGTTCCATTCGATTTGTCATCCTAGACAGAATCAAAGGGCTTGGGTTTGGCACCCATGTCATGTTTTTCGTTTGCTAACACTTGCTGCAGATATAGCCTGAAAAGACCCAGCGCGTGCAGGATCGAAGGACCTGTGTTTCGATATCCAGGTCCTGCATTTTATTTTGCTAACATACTTTTGCAGATCCAGCACCCCAGATTAAAGGAGCCATTGCCTTCCTGGATCAAAAGATGTAGTCTTCCAGGTCGAAGGAGCCATAGCCTTTTGGATTGAAGCTGCTCATTGTCCTCCTGAATCAAAGAAGGAAGCTCCCTTCTGGATCGAAAAAGCCATAGCCTTATGGATCGAAGGAGACACCTCCTTCATGGATCGAAAGACGTCTCCTTCCTGGATCGAAGGGCATCTTCTTCCCTGGATCAAAATATTTTCCTTGTATATTTTTTTTACTTTTTTTTTATATTTTTGTTTATTTTCTCTTAATGATTTTCCACCTTAAAAATAAACAGCAAATCAAAAAATCACAAAATATATTAGGTTAGTGTTTTATTAATCAAATTAATTTATGAATAAATAAATTAATTATTTTAACGTCTTTTTTTCTTAAAATTAAAATTAAATAGACTTAGGCTTTATTTTCTTTTATACTAAAAAACAACAAAAATATTTTCTTTTTACATTTTCAGACGTGTTTTCAACTTTATGCGCGTTTATTTATTTTTGTATTTTTACTATTATTGTATATGTTTACCGGGTGTAATAGATAAAATTAGGATATTTATTGCTTTATCCCATTTATCCTCGTATAATGTAAATCCCCTCCCTGAAGCATTGTAATAGCGTAGATTTAAATTCCTGCAGTTTAATATTATGCAATATATTAACTGTTAGTAACTAGATTTGTATGACAAAACTGAAATCAAACGTTAGCAAACTTGATAAAAAGATAAATAACTGAATTAAACACAATTGCACACAAGCACCTCTAAGGTATACCCACTTTGGTTGCCTTCAATAAAACAGTCATGAGGCAGGAACACTTTAGCAAAGACCCATAAAATCAAAAGATCATAGCCCCTCGATGACCCTTACAGTGTTGCCTTCCGGTAAATGATCTCGTCCCTTAAACAAAAGTTGCTAAAGCGTCTCCATATGTTGCCTTCGTGACTATAACATTCCTTTCGAATGTCCCTCAAAACATCCAACGACAAGGCTACCTACTCACTAATAGTAGGATAGCACTGTCTAAAGGAAAAGAGGAAAAGAACAACCTTTCAGAGTATAAAAGTAGATCGCTGTTAGAAGTTTGCTCAAACTATTTTTGCACTTACACACAAAAACTACTTTTTAAAAGACATTTCAAAACACTGTATATTTTCTCTACTATCCCGAGAAACATTACAAAGTTTTCCGTACTAAGGCATTTTCAAAACATTTTCAAACACAAAGCACAAAAGCATCTTGAAAAATGAGCAAACCTCTAAGAGCCCGTGGAAAACCACAGATGGAAAGGGTGCTAACACCTTCCCTTTCCATAATCTACCCCCCTTACTCAGAAAATTCTCGAAAAGGTCTTTTTCTGTTCTTTTCACCCTTTCCTTAATTTGGATAAAAGAAAAGATGATGGCGACTCTTGCTTACCGCAACATTTGTGAACACAAACGCAAAACCAGTATTAAACAGTCGGTTCTGCCACCGTATCAAAGAACTGGAAACTCCGCTGGGGATAAAATAAAAAAGTGGGGATACCTTAGAGTTAGTTCATTATTTAACTGCTTTGTTGTGCTTTGTTTGCTTTACCCTTGGAGGGCTGTTTGGGTTGTTTCTATAGATCCTACACCCGGATCTGGCACACTTTTAGGTAAACATCAATAGATCGTGGAGACTGTATGATGTAGACCGATATGGTTGAAGTGATGGCTGTGTTGGTGTGACACTTTGGTTGGTACCAATATCCCTTGTGTTGAATCAAGGAGAATACGGGGCCGCCTTGTGGTGTCGTGAAGCACTAACGAACCTTAGAACCTTAGTTGAACAAACTTGGCCATTAGAAAGTAGTGAGATAGCCGATCTCGGTGTAAAGCTGGGAATTGGTTGATACTCGATACTACACTCATTAAAATTTGACTTTCGAGATGTTTCAGCCGCAAGAAAAGATTGCTAAGCTGGAATAATGCCAATAAAGAAAGATCAGTGACATTAAGACTCCTTAGAACCCGATTACTATTTTTAAGACAGGTTGAGCCAACTAAACTTCAAAAGGGTACTTACCTATGGAATCCATGCAAGCCTAAACCTAAGGTTATTTGTGTGACTTGTTTGCTTTCTTTGCCTAACAATTTAAACTCATTGCAGGGCTTTGTTTGTATTCCTTGCAGGACCTTATTTGTATAAATCCAATAAATTGGTTTCTTACTCTACTTTTTTGCTTGATGCATATCATACACATCATAGCATCATGCCACATCATTTCCTTAACCAATTCAAGGATCTCAAGGACCTGTGGTGCAGGTTTATGATGAACCAGACGTCTAGCAAGGGGCAAGAGGATTTATTTTCCTTTAGCTAATGCCGTTAAAAGATCAAAACACAACAACTTGAGTCAGTGGCTATGACCCACTCGATATGGTGAGATTGACTCTCGTAGAAGGACTTTCAACAATGCCAAGTTCTTCAATCAAAGCTACAAAATTCAACTTCTGACATTTTCTTGTTTAACCCGTGAGATCCTTGAAAATTTTTTCATATCATACATGTCATTGCATAACAGGTATTCCCCAAGAAGGTTTCTTATCTTTTCACGTTTTATTTCAGCAAAAAGAAATGGCTCTTGAACAAATAGTTAAGGAACTTCAGGCACAAAATGCTCAATTCCAAGAAATGTTCCTGAATCTGGCTAGGGGACAAGAAGATCCGAAGGCTCTTGTTCTCAAAGACCATAAGAAAAAGGCAAAGAAACCAATTTGTATTTTGAGTGTGGGAAGAAGAAGACCAGCTAACCGAGCTCTAGATTTCGCAACCCCATCAAAGAGAGGGGATAATAAAGAGGAAGATGACGAGGGACCAAAGGAAGGAGATAACAATCCAGCGTCTAAAGAAGATGAACCTGACTATTCTGAGGAGAAATATCTTCCTGCTAACGATAAATACAAACGGCCGGAGGATCGGATCAATGCCATGGAGATCTAAAGGGTGTCTGGTCTGGATTTTGAAGAATTAGGTTTGGTTCTAGGGGTGGTCATCCTACCTAAGTTCAAGGTCCATATGTTTGCAAAATATGATGGTGTTTCCTGTCCCAAGCTTCACTTGAGGTCATATGTCAGAAAGATCCAACCTCACACTGCTGACCGAAAGCTATGGGTCCATTTCTTCCAAGAAAGTTTGGTTGGCACTCAACTGGATTGGTTCTATCAGCTAGAATGACATCCATACCTGGGAAGACTTGGCTGCTGCTTTCTATAAGAAGTACCAATACAATGATGACCTGGAACCAACTCGAGTGCAACTGCAGAATATGTCCATGAGCTCAAGGGAAGGGTTCAAGGAATATGCGCAGAAATGCAGGGATCTAGCCGGTAGGGTACAACCTCCTCTGAGTGATCGGGAAATGGTAGGCAATTTCATGGGAACTCTGACATGCCCATTCTTTAATCTGCTGATTAGAAGTTCCTCATCCGGGTTCACAAAGATGGTTCTGACTGGAGAAAGGATCGAAAGTGGTATCAAGAGTGGGAAGATCCCGATGGCTGCATCTTCTAATGCTGAGAAGAAGCCATTTGCTGATAAGAGGGAAGCCAATGCTGTGTATGGCCAGAAGGGTCGTAATAAGGCAAACTACCACCAATCTATAGGGGCAGTGCTGGTCTCTAATTTGGCACGCATGCAACGACCATAACAATGGTGTAATCAACAAAGGTAAGATGAGCCTAAGAGACAGTTTACCAAGATCAACATGCTGTTGTCTCAAGCATTACAACATATGTTGAGGATGAATTTGATTACGTTGATAGGAACTCATCCAAACCCTAAGACTTCTTCTCTTAACTACAATCCTGATGTAAGGTATGCCTATCATTCCGGCAGTCCTGGGTACAATACTAACAATTGTTGGGCACTGAAATACAAGATTCAAAATATGATTGGCACCAAGGAGATTGAGTTCGACCCTCCTGAGACTCCCAACGTGATCACTGCTCCTATGCCAAATCATGGCCATGATTGAGAGAATTTTTGTTCATTTGAATTCTCAAGTTGTATTTTCTTTGTTTGTTCAAACAATTATTGTCATGTCAATCTTTGTTATTTCATTAATGCATTTCACATGTTTGTATTAAATTAATTTGTTTTCATTATGCTTAAACTGCTTTCTTACTTCCTTTTTATGATATTCAACTCTTGATTAAAAGCTCCAAGCCTTTAGAGGGAAGATGACGAGAATGATACCACAATCTCTACAATATGCTTTTGAACAGACCCCGTCGACGATGTACAGGCGTTGATCAAATCCTAAACAGCGGAGTTATAAGGAAGATAATACCTAGTCAACCCCTTTGAGCCTAAGAAGTAGGAATTTTCTTTTCACATAAATTAAAACCCTTAATCATAACCTGGGGCAAGGTAGTTTTCTCAGTTAATTCAGATGTGCATTCAGTCGCAAGCTTTCCCTTAATGCATGACAAATAGTGTATAAGATGCTCTCCAAAAGATGGTGATGGTTCCACATAATCATTAAGAATAGGCAGTCATTATCTCTCAAAATAAAAGCCCATTAAGTCAAAACCTATGAAGGATACTTAAGAAAAAACTGGGGCATCCTGCTGGCTGTAATCACAAAAGAAATAGTTCAGGCAAAAGACAGAGATAGAAAAATCAAAAAAGAAAGAGTTCCTACATATCCTCAACAAAAAGAAAAGGTCAAAAAAAATGTCTGCCTTCGTAAACAAACGCTCAATTTCTGAACCATCACCAAGTATCAGAGCAAAGATTCCAGACTCAATTGGGATATAAATGCACAATTAACTGAGCATAGGATTGAAGAACATCACGAAGAACGGGTGGGTATAAATAAATTTTGAGCCTTTATCCTTTGTTTCTTAAACAGTGAACCAGGCCACATTACAACCCTTAAAAGTCCTAGCTGAAGCATGGGTTAGTTCGAGCACATATTGTTACAAAGGTATCCTGACTCCTGTAAGGTTTTCTATAAATCATGAGTTGATATCACATTCTTACAAATTTTGTTTTACTACAAAAAACACATTTTTAAAAAATTTCAAGACAGACATGAGCTTTGCATTCTTTAAATGACATTGTTTTCACATGGTTAATTATTCAAATGGCAGAGAAATTCACACAATGAATATTCAGTGAACAAAAACCTTCTCAATGAAAAGGATCACTTTAAGTTGAAAAGCACTTCCAACCAAGGGGCATGGCACGGTGTCCAGCTTATCTGGGGCAGTCAATTCAAGATTCGAGGAATCTCTAAAAAATTCCGAATAGCCAGGGGAAGATCTCCATCTGAATCACTTGGGGCATTGGACATGAATTCCAGCAACGAATCCCATACAATCAAACAAACATCTTCTGGTAGTGTGGCAACACTTACTACTATGGACAATGACAATTCTCCGTACCCGGTGAACATGGACATAGTCGGAAAATACTATGCATGAACAAAGACTCCACTAGGTTGACTGGCCTAGGAAAAAATAAGGGCATCCCGGCGAACCAAAAGGGTTCGGGCAAAAATTAGGGATAAAAACAAAAAAAAATGTACACCCGACAAGTCGAAAACCTGAAAAGGCGGCTTGAGCAAAAAAGGGTATCCCGATGGACTGAAAATTTGAAAAGACAGTTCAGGTAAAAGTTAGGGATTAAAGCGTACGACTATGCCCCATCATCTCGTCACTTGTCTAATCAGTAGAAGATTTATTACCCTGATATGCATTCACCAAGGACTCCAATAGTTGGGATGACACTCAAACCATCCACAAAGTATCCGCAGGTACTTTCTCCAGCAGGTACAGAGGCAGGGGCATCTTACTACAAGGTCGCCACCATATCCTCAGCTTACAACCTAGTGATGTCATGTGCTCTTGTATCCCTGGCAAAACAGAAATTTCTGACTACTGCTCTGACATCAGGTTTTCCCCAGTAAAGTCATCAAACTTCTCAAGATTCCCTAATAGGATTTCACAAAATCCTCAGGCATTGCACAGAGCTTTCCTTCCCCAACAGAGTTCATTTCTCTAACAACGGAAGATCATCTCCCAGAAGTTCAGCTTCAATAAAGTTTGAAGACCTATATTCTTCATCGCCAGCTGCAATCAGGGATTTATTTTCCCTAATTCAACAACACTGCAATAGAACAACTGATACATTCACATATTGCATTCATACACCATTCTACAAACGTCATAACATCTGCAGTACAAATGCATACATCCCAATCTCATTTATTTTGAGAACACCATTACACAATGCATTTCATACATCATGATATTGCATACAACTAACACTTTACCTTTTCAGGAAAGATCAATCAATAGATATTCATCATCAACAATTTTAAACAGGTCCAGGATTAGCTCCTGAAACAAAACAAAGTAATTATCTGTGCAACCAAATACAACTTTACACGGGCTCAACATGAAGCAATCTTACACGGGTTTCTTCTGACTTCCAAATACAACTTTACACGGGCTCTTCATGAAGCAGTCTTACATGGGTTCCTTCTCTTTCTGAAATACAGCTTTACACGGGTGTGATACGGTGGGAGAACTAACTTGAGGTTTTGCGTTTGTGTTTGCAAATGTTGCGGTTTAGCAAGAGTCGCCATCGACTTTTCTTTTATCCAATAAGGAAAGGTGAAAAAGCACAGGAAAGACCTTTAGATATGTTTTCTTGAGTTTGGGGGTAGATTATGAAAAGGGAAGGTATTATCACCCTTTCCATCCATGGTTTTCCATGGGCTCTTAGTTACTTGCTAAATCACTTGCTTTTTGTTTGAAAATTATGCTTTTGTGTGGTTTGGAAAGTATTTTGAAAAGGTGCCATCGTTTAGGCAAACTTTGTAATAGTTCTCGTTTGTAAGAACGTATACAAAGTGTTAAGCTTTTGAAAATATTCCAAGTTTTAGAAAGATGTTTGGAAAGTGTATGTGATTGTTTCGAAAATAGCAAGGATGTTTGTTTTGAAATTGAGCAAGTAATTAAAAGTAATCTACCTACTCAAAAAGTCTTAGATGTGTTTTTCCTCCTCCTTTAGATGTTGCTATCTTACCATTGATTTGATAAGAAGTCCCATCGTTGGATGTGAAGGGACGGGCATGGGTCATCGTATGGCCATGATAGCAATGTTGTGAGATTACTTAGCACTTTTCTTTTAGGGACTAAGATCATTTTGAAAGGCAACTTGGATAGCGTCATCGAGGGACTATGATATTTTTTCGATTTGTTTGTGCTAAGACCTCCCACATGCATAACATGGCCATTTTTGTAAGGCAACAAGTGGAATTACCCTAGGGGTGTAAGTGTGCGAGTGTATTTGATTGCATGCATAATTTGTCTTGATTAGGATGATATATTTATCAATTTTCATATCTTGTCATACACCCTAATTACTAACATATATTGAAAGCAATAACAGTGCGGAAATGTAAAGTCCTACGCTATTACAATATTTAGGGGGACGGGGGTACACATTTATGAATGGGGGTTGCAAGTTAAAATTCTAGGTTACTATTACAACCATATTGAAATAGATAAGAATATACAGGAAATGTAAAATGTTTGTCTGTTTGAAAAAGGAAATAACTTGTGTTTAAGAAAATATTTTTTGTCTTTTTATATTAAAAGAAAATATATCATGCAAATATAAAATATTTTTGGTGTTTTTTGATTAAAAATAAAATAGAATATGATGGAAAAATAATAAAAGAGAAAGAAAACACAATCAACGCAAAATACTGAAAAATAGAAAAGGTCAGAAGTTCTGACTTTGCCTTGGCTGCACAAACAGAAACAGGTTAGCAAAAATATGGAAGTTCAGAAGTTCTGGATCTTCTGAGAACTCAGAAGTTTTCAGAAGTTCTGACGCAACTGTCAAAACTTTGCCTTTCTCCATATCAATTAGAGCATACATTAAAAGAAATGCTTACTGCTGCTGTACGCTGATGCTCTGTTGACGCTGTTGCTTAGCAGGACACATGTGCCAAATAACTTTAATTATGTTCATATGCATATGTTCATTCAATTTTCGTTATTGGACAAATTTGCATTCAAAACAAAGATAGAAAATTTTGCACTTCAAAGTGTATTTGTATTGATATTTTGCCTATGAGTAGGCGTTTTTGTACATAGAGACAAAAATCCTAGTAAGAGGAAATCGCCAAAAGGAAAACAAAATTGAGAATGAAAACAAATAGCCATGTGAAATGATCTTATTGCCTTCCAACTCCACTATTACCCCTTATGTCTTTGGACATCCTTTGCCGTTGATCGAAATTGATTGGATTGATCCTGGACCATTTGAACTTGGACCTTGGTGATAGAATTGACTGTATTGATTTCATGGGACATAGTCGTACGCTTTTAATCCTTAATTTTTTCATGAACCTCCCTTTTGGGTTTTCAGTTCACCAGGATACCCTTTTTTTTCCCAAGTCGCCCTTTCGGATTTTTAACTTGCCGGGTGTACAATCTTTTGCATATATCCCTAATTTTGCCCAAACCTTTTGGTTTGCCGGGATGCCCCTTTTTGCTTAGGTGTGTCAACCTAACGGGTCTCTTATGCGTAGTATTTTTTAACTATGTCCGTGTTTACCAGATGCGGGAAATCTTCGCCATCCATGGTGGTCAGCATTATGGCATCGCCAGAAAAAACTCTCTTGACAACAAACGGCCCTTCATAGGTGGGAGTCTATTTTCCTCTGGGGTTACCTTCTGGTAAAATGATGCATTTTATCACCAGGTCACCAACTTGATATACTCGAGGCTTGACCTTTTTGTTAAAAGCCTTGATCATTCGTTTTTGATACGTCTAACCATGGCAAATAACAGCTAATCGTTTTTCATCGATCAAGTTTAGCTGATCCAATCTCGTTTGAATCCACTCGTCTTCGGCTAGACCTGCCTCGATCATAATCCTCAGCGAGGGAATTTGAATTTCCACTGGTAAAACAACTTCCATGCCATAGACTAGAGAGAAGGGAGTTGCCCCAGTTGATGTTCTAGCTGAAGTACGATAGCCATGTAGAGCGAATGGTAACATCTCATGCTAATCTTTATAGGTTACTACCATTTTCTGCACAATCTTCTTGATATTTTTGTTGGCCGCTTCGACTGCGCCATTCATTTTTGGTCTATACGGAGAAGAATTATGATGCTTGATCTTAAATTGAGTGCATAATTCCCTGATCATGGCATTGTTGAGGTTAGTCCCATTATCAGTGATGATCCTTTCGGGGATACCATAACAGTAGATGAGGTTGTGTTTGATGAATCTGGCTACTACATTCTTGGTGACTGAGGAAAATGAGGCGACTTCGACCCATTTGGTGAAATAGTCGATAACAACAAGAATGAAGCGATGTCCGTTGGAAGCTGTGGGCTTGATCTCTCCGATCATGTCAATACCCCACATTGCAAATGGCCATGGAGCGGTCATGACATTCAAAGGGATTGGAGGTATATGGACCTTGTCAGCGTAGATTTGACATTTGTGACAAGTTCTTGAATGTTGGTGACAATCAGTCTCCATCATTGACCAATAGTAACCTGCTCTTAGGATTTTCTTAGCCATTGTATGTCCACTTGAGTGAGTACCGAAAAGGCCATCATGCATGTCCTCCATGATTTCCTCTGCCTCCTTCTTATCCACACATTGGAGTAGAGTTGAATCATGGTTGCGCTTGTACAATATCCCGTTACTTAGGAAGAATTTGGATGCAAATCTTCGTAAGAATTTTTTGTCATTGATATATGCCCCCTCGGGATACTCTTGTGTTTCAAGGTATCTCATCACCTCATGGTACCATGGATTTTCCGCATCGGTGTCAAGCTCATAGAAATGTGCAAGTTCATCGAATCTTTCAATTGTAATTATAGGGGCTTCATTATCCCATCTGACTTTGAACATTGGAGACATGGTTGCCAAAGCGTCAACCAACTGGTTTTCTTCTCTAGGGAAGTGCTCGAACGTGATTTCTTCGAAGTGGGGAATTAGGAATAACACAAACTCCTTGTAAGGATAAGATTAGGGTGTTTAGTATACCAATCTCCTTTTCCTTGGATAATCACCAAGGCAGAATCTCCAAACACATCCAAAAGCTTGATCCTTAAGTCAATGGCAGCTTTCAGACCTAAGATGCATGCTTCATACTCAGCCATATTATTTGTGCAATCGAAGCATAATCTGGAAGTAAAAGGAGTGTGGAAACATTCAGGAGAGATGATCACAACACCAATTCCGTTACCTAAGGTGTTGGAAGCCCCATCAAATACCATAGTCCATCGGGATCCTTGTTCAGGTCCGTCATACGGTCTAAGTTCTGCACAGTCGGTTACCAACATAATATTCTCGTCAGGGAAGTCGAAGTTCATTGACTGATAATCCTCCACAGCTTGATGGGCCAAATGATCTGCTAGTACACTTCCTTTGATGGCTTTTTGATTTGTGTATTGAATGTCGTATTCAGTCACGATCATTTTCCACCTGGCTATTCGTCCGAAAAGGGCAGGTTTTTCGACGACGTACTTAATCGGATCCATCTTAGAAATCAACAAAGTGGTATGAGTCAACATGTACTGCCTTAGCTGGCGAGCAGCCCACGCTAAAGCGCAACAAGTTTTCTCGAGCAGTGAATATCTGGTTTCACAGTCGTAAACTTTTTGCTTAGGTAGTAAATTGCATGCTCTTTTCGGCCAGACTCGTCATGTTGGCCCAAAACACACCCCATAGAATTCTCTAGTACTGTCAAGTACATGATCAAGGGTCTTGCTTCAACTGGAGGCATGAGGATAGAAGGTTCTTGTAGGTATTCCTTGATTTTGTCAAAAGTAATCTGGCATTCATCGTTCCATCTGACTACCCGATCTTTCTTCAAGAGTTTGAAGAGTGGCTTACAGGTAGCAGTTAAGTGTGATATGAAACGAGTAATGTAATTGAGACGACCCAAGAATCCTCTGATTTCTTTTTTAGAATGAGGGTCTGGAATTTCTTGGATGGCCTTTATCTTGGCGGGATCAACTTCAATGCCTTTATTGCTGACCACAAAACCTAGAAGCTTCCCAGAGCGTACTCCAAATGTGAACTTGTTAGGGTTTAACCTCAGTTTATATTTCTCCAGTCTCTCGAATAGTTTGTGCAGGTGATCGAGATGTTCTTCTTCGGTTTGTGATCTGGCGATCATATCATCCACATATACCTCTATCTCATGATGAATCATGTCATGAAATAAAGTAACCATATCCCTTTGATATGTTGCCCCTGCATTCTTTAATCCGAACGACATGACCTTGTAGAAGAAGGTGCCCCATTCTGTAACGAAAGTAGTTTTTTCCATATCTTCGGGAGCCATCTTTATTTGATTATAGCCTGAGAAGCCATCCATGAATGAGAAGACTTTATTCTGGGCAGTGTTATCGACTAAGACGTCAATGTGTGGTAGAGGGAAATCATCCTTGGGGCTTACCCTATTCAGATCCCTATAGTCTACGCACATGCAAACTTTTCCGTCTTTCTTTGGCACCGGCACTATGTTGGCCACCCATTGAGGATAGGATGTTACAACTAGGAATCCTGCATCAAATTGTTTCATTATTTCAACTTTGATCTTTTCAGACATGTCATGCCTCATGCGAAGAACTTTTTGTTTAACATGAGGGCAGTCTTCTTTCGTAGGCAGGCGATGAACCACAATGTCAGTATCCAACCCAGGCATATCTTCACACGACCAAGCATATACTTCCACATAATCGCGCAACATCTGAACCAAACGGCTTTTTACACTGCTTTCCAAATTAACGCTGATCCTGATTTCTTTCTTATCTGATTCAGTACCCAAGTTGATAACCTCAATTGACTCTTCATGTGGTTGAATAGCTTTTTACTCTTGTAATAGGAGTCTGGCTAGTTCTCCTGGTATATCACAATCTTCCTCGCTTTCGTCTTCGGCTTGGTTGATAGGACATTCAAAGTCATAGTTGGCAATAATAGAGTTGTTGACAATAGGATCCAGAGTGGATGTAGACCTGCAAGAGTGTGTGTGTGTGTACATGTAAGATACATGGCTATCTTTTAGAAATGTATTTGAAAGAAAAGAAAGACAATGAACACAAATATTTGAATGCAAAAGAATCCAATGTACTGAATGATCATATGATTAGATGAACAAAATATAAATCCCTTAACAAAAGGACCAAAGTGCCCCAGGCTAGGCACATGGCTTAAAAGTCATTATCAAAATATTACAGACAACGAGTTCTTGAATTGATTAAAACAAAAACAAATAGATTACTCCTCAATGAAGGAGATGGGCACCAAGTCCTTTGTATGCCAATTGTTGGGCTTCCCTTTGGTTGTTGGGTAGATCCAATCTTTAAAAGCACATTCATCATCGGAGTCCTCTACAGCGTTCACTTCATGACTTTTGAAGTGGAGAGGCGACTTTCCAGTGCGAGCACCTCTAATTTCTTTCTGAGCTTTGGAGGTGAAACCTAACCCAAATTTGTCTGTCTTGAACGAGATATCGAGGAGTTGACCTCATATCTCATTGTTTCCTTCTTCTACCATAACACGGGTATCCTTAAGAGAAACCATCTTGGGGATAACTTTATCGGATCTAGGAGTGTCAGAGGAGATTTTGGTAATGGCCACAACTTTAAAAGTCTGGCAAGGAGTCTCTATGAATTTACCATCCATTTCTACATATTTGAAAGAATTGAGATGGATTACCATAAATTCTTCTTCACCGCAAACAGTGACAACCTTCCCTTGGACTGGATATTTTAACTTCTGGTGGAGAGTAGAAGTGACTGCACCTGCCCCATGGATCCATGGGCGCCCAAGAAAGCAAGAATACGCAGGCCGTATGTCCATTATATAGAATGTGGAGTTGAAAGTTTGTGAACCAACCTTAATTGGGAGATCCACCTCTCCATGAACCATCATTTTCGATCCATCGAGTGCTCTCACAACAATATCACTTGGCTTTAAAACCAAACCTTCACAGTCTAGCCGATCTAAAGCGCCTTTAGGTAACACATTTAAAGATGAGCCCGTGTCCACCAAAACATGTGCCAGAGTGGTCCCCTTAAATTTAACAGAAACATGAAAGGCTTTATTGTGATTCTTTCCCATGGGAGTTAAATCTGTGTCAGAGAACCCCAGACCATTGTCAGCTGTCAGACTTGCTACACAGTTCTCAAATTGACCGGCTGTAGTTTCTTGAGGCACATGAGCCTTTTTCAAAAACTTAATCAAAGCTTGTGCATGGGCGTCGAAACATAGCAACAAGGACAACATTGATATTTTAGAAGGGGTTTTCCCCAACTGCTCTACTATTTTGAAGTCGCTTTTCTTGATGATCTTCAGAATTTCCTCCATCTCTTGAGTGGATGGTTCTTCCATAACAGACTTTTTAGCAGGCGCCTCTTACCTAACAGGCTCACTTTCTTTCTCTTTCCCTCTAGTATTGGCACCAAAATTGCCATTGGTTATGCGGATTGGAACTGTAGTAGTGGTTGGTGATGAGATAACAGGGGAAAAGACCCTTCTTATTCTTGTGACTTTGCTAGAACCAATAATATTAGTAACACCAGCTTCATTATCATCAATTCAAGAATCTTGTTTCACCCCATGATAATAAACCTCGACACCGTAATTCCACGGTACCCCTTTATCAGAGGTGTATGGAACAGGTCCGACAACAGTGATTATGAGAGGAGCAATGACTGGTTCGTTTGAAATCCTGATAGGAGCCTTGGATGAGATCCTAAGAGGTTTTTTTGAAATTATTATGATGGCCAAATATTCAGCTTTGTCGATTGAATTTTTGACGGCGGGAATCTTTTCGAATAGAATTTCGCGAATATCCATTAGGCGCTGTATACCTTTCTTCAGTTCTTCACACCCATCAGATTGTCTCATACAACCCACAGTCTTTTTCACAGCCAGGGAAAGTCCCAACTTTCAACAGATTGCTCTTGATTACATTTAATGGAGTAGTTAACTCTTCAATAGAGGAAATGAAAGTTATATCTTTGACGGAATTAACAACTTTGTCGTGCTTCGGCATTGGAGCGGTGATTACATTTAGTGTCAGAGGAGGATCAAATTCAATAGTCTTGTTGTCAATCAAGTCCTAGATTTTGTTCTTCAAAGCCTAGCACTGATCAGTCTCATGCCCGGGGCTGTTTGAATGGTAAGCGCACTTTGCATTTGGATTATATCTCGTCGATGAGGTGTCAGAGTTGGCGGGAGGATCCTGCAATGTCACTAAATTGGCCCTGAGCAGATGTTGAAGGGCTTGAGATAATGACATGCCTAATCTTGTAAACTTTCTTCTTAGAGCTTCAACCCGTTGATTATTGGTAGATGGTCTTTGAGTAGCAGTCGGATTGGAGATTCGGACAGCATTGACAGACGGATGATTATTCATTTTGGTATGGGCCTTTGCTCTATACACAACATTAACTTCTTTCTTCGCGACAAAAGATTTCTTGACAGGATTGGGAGTGGAAGTAGATGCCACAGAGATCTTTCCACTTTTAATTCCATTTTCAACTCTTTCACCGGTTAAGATCAATTCGGTGAAACCAGAAGAAGAGCAGCCAACCAACAGATTAAAGAAAGGACCATATAATGTGCTCATGAACATGTCAATGTGTTCCCTATCAGTCAAGGGAGGTTGGACCCTACTAGTAAGATCTCTCCACTTCTGCGCATACTCCTTAAATCCCTCATCCTTCCCCATGGTCATACCTTGCAATTGAACCCTCGTCGGTGCCAAGTCAGCGTTATACTGATATTGATGGTAGAAGGCAGTAGCTAGACCCTCCCAAGTATTTATGCGAGAGACATCCAACTGATAAAACCATTCAAGTTGTGTTCTAGCCAGACTCTCCTGGAAAAAGTGAATCCAGAGTTTTTTATCTGCAGTGTGCGGTTGTATCTTGCGCACATAGGACTTCAAATGGAGCTTTGGGCAAGAAACCCCATCGTATTTTGCAAAGGTTGGTATTTTGAATTTGTGGGGAATGACTACCCCAGAGATTAATCCCAAACCGTCAAAATTTAAACCGGTAATAGCTTGGATCTCAACCGCTTCCAACCTGTCTTCTAGCTGCTTGTATTTGATGTCTGCGGGTGGATATTGTTCATTGCAATAATCATCATCAGATTCTTGGTCATTGATACAGTTGGCCTGAGTACTCTTGACCTCACCAATTTGGTTCTCGTCCTCTTCGGATGGATCTTCCTTTATTGGAATTTGACGGATTGTCTCCTTGAACCTTTTACCCATGTTGAGTATAACTTTCTTCTTTGGCTTCTTCTTAGCGGCCAACAAGGCCATCATATCCTGCTGCCCCTTGGCCAGGGTGAGTAAAGCTTCATGAAATTGAGAATTCTGGGCCTGGAGTTCCGCCACAGTTTTCTCTAGATCCATCTTGCTGAAATAAACAGCGGAGAGATAAGGAAACCTATTATGCAGAAACCTGTCATGTCATGATGCATGAATATGCAATATGCAAATGATTTTAAGGATTTAAGGAATTTAAATATGTATAGATAAAGAGTTAACAAACATTAACTTGCATTTAAAGAGTTCTGATTTGAATACAAACACGCCTCTTGGGCTTACAACAACAGAAATATGAAGTAAACTCCTAAGACAGAAAAGTTGTGCGTATTCTCTTTGGCACAATGTAGGTGTTTAAACTCCTTTCTTCATGAATCTCCCTTGTAAGTTCTAATATCTTCTTCTCGCTTTCATAGAACTTAGCTTCAAAGGTGTCTCGCTCTCCTCGTAACTGAATCCAAGCTTTTTGCAAATCTTCAAGGGAAGTAGGCATATCAGGATAGAGGATAGTATGTGGAATGTCTTCCTCAACTACTGGCTCCATGATAACAGGCAAGACGACTTCATAAGGAATTTTAAGACTTTGAGCGCGAGCCTTCACCCATTTAAGACAAGGCTCCAAAGGAATGGAATTCTTATGCCCTAATGTCTTGCTATCAACTTTGTTAACCATACCCTAAGCTCTTATAAATCTTTGACGGTAACCTCGGGTATCGCTTTCGTAGTCAAATGCAATTCCTTGGATGAGTACCTCATGAGGGCCATCTCTCCTAGCGTATCCAAATTGTCGCAAAGCTAAACAAGGGTTGTAAGTAATGCCTCCCCTAATGCCCAGTAAAGAGACATTGGGGAACTCCCCACAACGGTCAATGATGGTAATGTCTTCTAAAGAGCGATAATACCAATGGATATCAGCACGTGAAAGTGACATCAACCTTCTAGACCATCTCATACCTTGTTCATTCTTCACCACAGATCGAGGTAGGTGCTAAATAAACCACCTAGCCAAAAGAGGAGTGCAACACATCAAAGCCTCTCTTTTCTTCAAAGTGCGAGAGTGAAGAGAATGCAAGATGTCTCCAAGCAATGTAGGCACCAGATTACGAGATATGAAAACCTTGATTGCATTCACATCTATAAATCGGTCAGGATTTAGAAATAGTACCAACCCATAGATGAGAAGAGCCAAAATTTCCTCGAAGGCTTGTAGATCCAAAGTATTCAAACACTCTTGAGCCTTCTCTAATAAAAACTTTGCTAGGAGCCCTTTAACACCACTCCTTGTTACCCAATTTGCTACTATGTCAGATGGTTGCAAATGTAGAGCTTGAGCAATTTCCCCAGGTTTAGGGTCTTTTTCAATACCTTTGAAAGGTAACTGATTAAGAATAGGAATCCCTATGAGTTGAGAGAATTCTTCTAAAATGGTCACAAGTTGGTAATCGAGAAAAGTGAAGCAATGATGCAAAGGGTCGAAGAATTGGACAAACACCTTTACCATATCTTCTTCAATAATTGAGATAACCAGGCTAAGGAGTAGACCATGTCTTTTGGTGAACGGAGAATCTTCAGGGACCCTTGATACTAAATCCTTGAGTTGTGGAGGTATCCTTACGAGGCTGACTTGGATAGTGCTCCTACGAGGGGATGCCATATCCTACAAAACAGAACAAAGATAAATTCAAAAAATCCTTGAAATGGTTAGTGATGTTTATGATGCTTATGATGTTTATGATGTTATGTACAAGTGTATATACAAAGCAAACAAGTACTTAGTTTAGGCTTGCATGGGGCTTCAGGTAAGTACCCTCTTGAAGTTTAGTTGGCTCAACCTGTCCTAGTTAATAGTAACTGGGTTCTAAGGGATCTCAATATCACTGATCTTTCCTCCAAGTTTCGTTTAATAAGTGATTGACTCACAACCAAACAAAACTCAAGAGTCAAACCTCAATGAGTGTAGCATCGAGTATCAACCAACTTCGGACTGCACCAAAGCCGGTTATCTCGCTACTTTTTAATGGCCAAGTTGGTCAAGTAAGGTTCTAAGGTTAGTTGATGCTTTACGACACCATGCGGCGGCCCCGTACTCTCCTTGACTGACTCAAGGGTTACAGGTACCAACCATAGTGCCACATCAACGTAGCTACTTCTTCAACCATGTCGGTATACCCCGCACAGTTCCCTCACAGTTTATTGCTACTTACCTAAAAGGTATCCCCAAATCCAGGTGTAGGATTTAAAACAAACCCAAAACAAGGAACTAAATGTAAAGCAAACAAATCAAACAATGTAAGCAATAAAATGCGATCTATCCCTAAGATAACCCCACTTACAAAATCCCCAGCAGAGTCTCCAGTTCTGTGATACGGTGGGAGAACTGACTTGAGGTTTTGCGTTTGTGTTTGCAAATGTTGCGGTTTAGCAAGAGTCGCCACCGACTTTTTTTATCCAATAAGGAAAGGTGAAAAAGCACAGGAAAGACCTTTAGAGATGTTTTCTTGAGTTCGGGGGTAGATTATGAAAAGGGAAGGTATTAGTACCCTTTCCATCCATGGTTTTCCATGGGCTCTTAGTTACTTGCTAGATCACTTGCTTTTTGTTTGAAAATAGTGCTTTTGTGTGGTTTGGAAAGTATTTTGAAAAGGTACCATCGTTTAAGAAAACTTTGTAATAGTTCTCGTTTGTAAGAACGTATACAAAGTGTTAAGCTTTTGAAAATATTCCAAGTTTTAGAAAGATGTTTGGAAAGTGTATGTGATTGTTTCGAAAATAGAAAGGATGTTTGTTTTGAAATTGAGCAAGTAATTAAAAGTAATCTACCTACTCAAAAAGTCTTAGATGTGTTTTTCCTCCTCCTTTAGATGTTGCTATCTTACCATTGATTTTATAAGAAGCCCCATCGTTGGATGTGAAGGGACAGACATGGGTCATCGTATGGCCATGATAGCAATGTTGTGAGATGACTTAACACTTTTCTTTTAGGGACTAAGATCATTTTGAAAGGCAACTTGGATAGTGTCATCGAGGGACTATGATCTTTTTTCGATTTGTTTGTGCTAAGACCTCCCACATGCATAACATGGCCATTTTTGTAAGGCAACAAGTGGAATTACCCTAGGAGTGTAAGTGTGCGAGTGTATTTGATTGCATGCATAATTTGTCTTGATTAAGGTGATCTATTTATCAATTTTCATATCTTGTCATACACCCTAATTACTAACATATATTGAAAGCAATAACAGTGCGGAAATGTAAAGTCCTACGCTATTATAATATTTAGGGGGACGGGGGTACATATTTATGAATGGGGGTTACAAGTTAAAGTTCTAGGTTACTATTACAACCATATTGAAATAGATAAGAATGTACAAGAAATGTAAAATGTTTGTCTGTTTGAAAAAGGAAATAACTTGTGTTTAAGAAAATATTTTTTGTCTTTTTATATTAAATGAAAATATATCATGCAAATATAAAATATTTTTGGTGTTTTTTGATTAAAAATAAAATATAATATGATGGAAAAATAATAAAAGAGAAAGAAAACACAATCAGCGCAAAATGCTGGAAAATAGAAAAGGTCAGAAGTTTTGACTTTGCCTTGGTTGCACAAACAGAACAAGTTAGCAAAAATATGGAAGTTCAGAAGTTCTGGATCTTCTGAGAACTCAGAAGTTTTCAGAAGTTCTGATGCAACTGTCAAAACTTTGCCTTTCTCCATGTCAATCAGAGCATCTGCAGCTTAGTCATTTTACAGAACAGGAGTTGCATGTATGATAGTTATGACAAATTTCATGAAATATCAGAAGCACAAATCAGAAGCAACATGTATTTGCTAATTCTAATTCTGAGTCCTAATTTCTTTATGAAGCTCTGAATAGGGATTTCTTCTTCTTAGGCAGGCAGATGCATGAATTTTCAGAATATGTACATCATCAGGATCAGAATATCTACATTATGCTAAATGTGCAGAATCTGACAATGCTTACTCAGTATGATGAAAGTCAATAGAAAACTTACCTTGCTGCTGGAAAGGATATTGTGAACTAGAGGTTGTTCTTGAATTCTGGTGATGTTCTGAGTAGCTTCTTCTCGTACTCAGCAGGTTGGAACTTTGTAATTTCTGGAACAACCAAAGGGTGGGATGGCTTTTGGAAGAGAATGTGTTACTGTTTGATTATAGTGTTTGGGATGGCTTAAATCAAGAACACCTGAGGAAGGATGGAGTTTGAATATAAGGAATCAATGCTAAGATTTTGGTATTTTATGTTTATAGTTTCCTGGGTTCTTGAAATTTTTGCAGTGGTTCAAAGCTTTCTTCCTTAATTCTCTCGTCTCTTTCACAAATTTTCTGGACTTTTCTCAGTGGTCAATGGTGTTCTATTTATAGGCAAAGTTTTTGCAGTTGGGGAAGTCAAGTGGCACCAACATCATATGCTAGATGCTGACTTACTCTTGAAGTAATCTTAAACAAGTGGGGGTTCAACGTATTCAAGTTGGATGGTTAACAGCGCCTCAGCTGGATTTGGCAGCGTGAATTAATGAAAAGTAGAGACAGCGCTCGGGTCTAGCATACTTTTGCACAAAAATTTGTCTTCCCAAGGAAGTAGGGGTACACGTGGAGTGAATCCCTTGGATAAAGACTCAGAGGCGGTTGTAAGCATTAAATGAGTTCCCATGTGAAACTCTGCACCCTTGCTTAACTCTGGATTAGAAGTTCTGCTTCAGCGTAGCATCTCATCTTCTGATCCTCTTATCTTCTGACTCCAGCATGTTCTGAAGGATCCTTCAGAACTTCCAGTATACTTACAACACACTTTGTTACTTTCTTTGTTTTAACCTTGCAAACTCTGACTGAACCTTTGTGAACACTGGCTCAGAAGTTCTGACTAAACTCTGTCTTGAGAACATCCAAAATTTGCTGAATGTGAATACTGGCTCAAGTTCTGAAATTGTCATATTTATTAAATACTTAGAGAAATTTCTAAGTTTTTAGAATTTGATTCTTTCCAAATAAAATCTGACTTTTGAAACTCTTGACGAAGCAAACTTCATATTTTAATATGTCTGGATGAAATATGATTTTTGAGATTTGATTTTTGATCCAAAAGTCAAAGTTAGACTTCTTAGTGTGCAAATGACCATTTTGCCCTTGTGAATGGTCTGCTTAGAAAAATTGATGATTCAAGGCCTGGAGACTTGATGAAAACACACTTGAGGATCCAGGGTGATTCCTTGAGAAATGAGGGGGCAAATTTTGGGGTGCAACAACTGCCCCTACCCAGGCTCCTTCTGAAGTTTTACACAGACTTATCCCGAAGCAGCACTACCCAGGCTCCTTCTGAAGTTTTACACAGACTTATCCTGAAGCAGCCATACCCAGGATCCTTATGAAGTTTTACACGGACTTATCCCGAAGCATCCCTACCCAGGCTCCTTTTGAAGTTTTACACAGACTTATCCCAAAACAGCCCTACCCATGCTCCTTATGAAGTTTTACACTGACTTATCTTGAAGCAGCCTTACCCAGGCTCCTTCTGAAGTTTTACACAGACTTATCCCGAAGCAGCCCTACCTAGGCTCCTTCTGAAGTTTTACACGGACTTATCCCGAAGCAGCCCTACCCAGGCTCCTTCTAAAGTTTTACACGAACTCATCCCAAAGCATCCATCCCCAGGCTCCTTCTGAAGTTTTACACGGACTTATCCTGAGGCAACCCTACCCAAGTTCCTTCTCTTGAATTTCCAGATGCAGTTTTACACGGACTCATCCTGAAGCAACCCTACCCAGGTTCCTTCTTACAATTTCCAGATGTAGTTTTACCCGGACTCATCCCGAGGCAACCCTACCCAGGTCCCTTCTCACAATTTCCAAATGCAGTTTTACACAAACTCATCCTGAGGCAACCCTACCCAGGTTCCTTCTCTTGAATTTCCAGATGCAGTTTTACACGGACTCATCCTGAAGCAACCCTACTCAGGTTCCTTTCACAATTTCCAGATACAGTTTTACCCGGACTCATCCTGAGAAAACCCTACCCAGGTTCCTTCTCACAATTTCCAGATGCAGTTTTACACAAACTCATCCTGAGGCAACCCTACCCAGGTTCCTTCTCTTGAATTTCCAGATGCAGTTTTACACGGACTCATCCTGAGGCAACCCTACCCAGGTTCCTTCTTACAATTTCCAGATGCAGTTTTACCCGGACTCATCCTGAAGCTGCCCTACCCAGGCTCCCTCTCATATATCTCCTAAAACAGCCCTACCCAGGTTCCTTCTCGTACACTTCCAGATGGAGTCTTACCCGGACTCATCCTTAAATAGCCCTACATAGGCTTCTTCTGATACATTTCAAGATAGCAGTTAATTTCATTCTCCCCAGCAAATCACTGCGAAACCTGGATTTCAACCAAAAAACAAAAAACTTTCATCTCTCCAATCCAAAGATAACCCCTCAGTAGAGCCATGGACAACTGAAGTTCCTAGACTCTATTCCCCACAGAGTTTTCCTCAAACAGGAAAACAACAGAAATCAACATCCCCAGTGGACTCCTCCTCAGACAACAGGAACAGGAATCCCCACAAAGAGACTTCTTATGAAGTCAACATCTACTTTGGATGACATCTTTAAGCCCATCTTCGACGACTCTCCGTCATACCCTTTAGATGGCATCTTTAAGCCCATCTCCGACGTCTCTCTGTCATCTTCTCCAAATGGAATATGTAAGCCCATTCCCGCCATCATCAACAATCAGTGTTACTTCATGCGAGTGAAAATTTCTGGGCACTCTAGTCTTCAATCATCTTCCACCTTCAGATCACAAAAGGCAAACAAGCCAATCTACATCTTTAGGTTTAAGAAGATTGAACAGGGGCAGCTGTTGTACCCCAAAATTTGTCCTCTCATGTCTTCCAAGGTCTTCCCCTACATGATTGACCACAAACCCTTGCCTAAGGAAAACAAAATTTTTTAAGTGGTGTTTTAAGTACCTTTCAATTGGAATTCTGAAAGACCCTTCGATTGGTATTCTGAAGGAGCCTTTCGATTGGCATAGATAATTCTCTTCGATTAGCATTATAGCCAAGTCTTTCGATTAATATTCCAAATGCTTCAATTGGAATTATGGCTAAGCCCTTCGATTGAGATGGATACAAGGCCTTTAGATTGGCCTCATGACAAGCCTTTCGATTGGCATTGTGTCAAGGCCTTCGATTGGCATTCTGAAAGACCTTTTTGTTTGGCACCCTGGGCCAAGCCTTTTGATTCGCATGACAAGGGATCCTTTGATTTGGCATTGTGTCAAGGCAGCTTCGACAAGCATGTTAACTGTGTCCTTTGATTAGCATGGATAAGATCTTTCAATTGGCGTAGCAAAGGACTCTTTGATTGACATTTCAATAAATACCCTTCAATTGGTATTTGGACAAGGGATATTTGAAGGAACTGAATCATAACCATTCAAAGAAAATGAATCAGAGTCATTTGAAGGAGCTCCATCAGAACCGTTCGAAGGAGCTGAGTCAAGGCCATTCGAAGGAGGCCATCATCCCATTCAAAAGAGAGCATTCGAAGGCCAGTTATATATTATGCCAAATTCAAAAAATAGACAAGATCCCCTTTCTTTGGCCAAGGTCACATTTTTGTGTTCATGGCATTCAAATGGCCGTTACCAACATTACTTCTCTTGTCCCCTCCCTCCTACTCTATATAAGCAGCATGTTTGCAAGCAAAAAGGGAAAGACGAAAATATTAGAGAGGCACTGCCCACAAAATCCACCAAAGGTTGACAAAATTTTCATAAGTAATCCAAGCCAAAGAAACCCTTCAACAAAAGTATCCACGCCCAAAAGTCCCAGATCAAAGGTGCCCACATCCAGAAAGTGCCCAAATCGAAGGTTCCAACTACTGGTAAGAGAGGGTAAATTGTCAAACTTTGTATTTTCATAACACATCCATATTTGTTGTTCCATTCGATTTGTCATCCTAGACAGGATCAAAGGGCTTGGGTTTGACACCCAGGTCATGTTTTTCGTTTGCTAACACTTGCTACAGATATAGCCTGAAAAAACCCAACGCGCGCATGATCGAAGGACCTGGGTTTCGATACCCAGGTCCTGCGTTTTATTTCGCTAACATACTTTTGCAGATCCAACACCCATGGTCGAAGGAGCCATTGCCTTCCTGGATCGAAAGACGTAGTCTTCCAGGTCGAATGAGCCATAGCCTTTTGGATCGAAGCTACCCATTGTCCTCCTGAAACGAAGAAGGCAGCTCCCTTCTGGATCGAAAGAGCCATAGCCTTCTGGATCGAAGGAGACACCTCCTTCCTGGATCGAAAGACGTCTCCTTCCTAGATCGAAAGACATCTTCTTCCCTGGATCAAAAGATTTTCCTTGTGTATTTTTTTACTTTTTTTTTGTTTTTTGTTTATTTTCTCTTAATGGTTTTCTACCTTAAAAATAAACAGCAAATCAAGAAATCACAAAAAATATTAGGTTAGTGTTTTATTAATTAAATTAATTTATGAATAAATAAATTAATTATTTTAACATCTTTTTTTCTTAAAATTAAAATTAAATAGACTTAGGCTTTATTTTCTTTTATACTAAAAAACAACAAAAATATTTTCTTTTTACATTTTCAGATGTGTTTTCAACTTTATGCGCGTTTATTTATTTTTGTATTTTTACTATTATTGTATATGTTTACCGGGTGTAATAGATAAAATTAGGATATTTACTGCTTTATCCCCTTTATCCTTGTATAATGTAAATCCCCTCCCCGAAGCATTGTAATAGCGTAGATTAAAATTCTTGCACTTTAATATTATGCAATATGTTAACTGTTAGTAACTAGGTTTGTATGAAAAAACTGAAGTCAAACGTTAGCAAACTTGATGAAAGGATAAATAACTGAATTAAACACAAACACCTCTGAGGTACGCCCATTTTGGTTGCCTTTAATAAAATAGTCATGAGGCAGGAACACTTTAGCAAAGACCCGTAAAATCAAAAGATCATAGTCCCTCGATGACCCTTACAATGTTGCCTTCTGGTGAATGATCTCGTCCCTTAAACAAAAGTTGCTAAAGCATTTCCATATGTTGCCTTCGTGACTGTAACGTCCCTTTCGAATGTCCCTCAAAACATCCAACGACAAGGCTACCTACTCACTAATAGTAGGATAACAATGTCTAAAGGAAAAGAGGAAAAGAACAACCTTTTCGAGTATAAAAGTAGATAGCTGTTGGAAGTTTTCTCAAACTATTTTTGCACTTACACACAAAACTACTTTTCCAAACACTTTGTATATTTTCTCTACTATCCCGAGAAACATTACAAAGTTCTCCGCACTAAGGCATTTTCAAACACAAAGCACAAAAGCATCTTGAAAAATGAGCAAACCTCTAAGAGCCCGTGGAAAACCACAAATGGAAAGGGTGCTAACCCCTTCCCTTTCCATAATATACCCCCTTACTCAGAAAACTCTCAAAAAGGTCTTTTTCTGTTCTTTTCATCCTTTCCTTAATTTGGATAAAAGAAAAGACAGTGGCAACTCTTGCTTACCGCAACATTTGCAAACACAAACGCAAAACCAATATTAAACAGTCGGTTCTGCCACCGTATCATACGATTCAACCTAGAAAAATGCACCTTCGATGTGTGGGCATGCAAGTTCCTTGGTTTCTACCTAACAGAACGAGGAATCAAAGTAACCCCGACAAATGCCAGGAATTTTATGAATTTCCAACGCCAAACTCGAAAAAATCAATTCATATCTTGAACGGAATGCTCACCTTGTTATCCTGTTTCGTGGCAAAATCTGCTCAACAAACACTTCCTCTTTTCAAAATTCTCCAAAAAGAGGTAGCCTTCGAGTGGACCGAGGAGTGTGAACGCACCCTCATCCATCTCAAAAAAGAAATCTCATAACCTCCAGTCCTTTCACGACCAGAGAAGGAAGAAGTTCTCTATCTCTATCTGGCTGTATCATCTGAGGCCGTGAGTGCTGCCCTCACTCGAGAAATCCCCGAGGGGAAGAAACCCGTATACTTCACAAGAAAATCCTTACAATGCCCCAAATTAATGTATAATAAGATCAAGAAAGTACCCTTAGCGCTCATTAATGCAGTGAGGAGATTGAGGCACTATTTCCTGGCACACACAATTGTAGTCCGAATAGAGTAACCAATAAAGCAGTTACTCAGTCGAGCTGACATAGCGGGAAGAATGCTCAAATGATCGTTAGAGATCTCTGAGTTTGACATTAAATATGAAAGTAGGAAAGCCCTCAAAGCTCAAGTGCTAGCCGACTTTGTGTCAGAAATGACCTCGCCAACCTCTCCAATGAGCGGAGCACGCTGATGGACCATCTTCGTCAACGGGGCTTCCAGTTCGACATGGAGCGGAGCAGGAATCATATTAGAAAACAAGGAAGGAATCTTGATCGAACTCTCCCTTATGCTATCTTTCCCGACCTTAAACAACTAAGCCGAGTATGAAGCATTCCTAGCAGGGTTGCGCCTAGCCGAAGATCTAGGGGCTGGGGAGGTGAAAATCTTCATAGTTTCCCAACTCGTCGCATCTCAGATGCGAGGAGAATATCAGGTTAAAAACGACCATCTCACTGAATACTGGACTTTGGTCCAAAAAATGAATGAAGAAATTCGAGTCCGTAGACGTACAACACATTCCCCGCGAAAATAAAACTCGGGCAGACATCCTGTTAAAACTGGCAAGCACGAAAAAGAAAGGGAGGAACAAATTAGTAATACAAGAAATACTTCCTCGACCGAGCATTGAAAAGTCCTCCCCGACTCTAGACGTGTAAGCCACATGAGACATTAACTGGTGTATGACCCCGATATACGATTACCTTGCAAAAGGAGAGCTACTAACCGACCAAAAAGAGGCCAACATAGTCAGGCGAAGAGCCTGATCCTATGTTTTGGTCGAGATAGATTATACAGAAGAGGATTCTACACCCCTCCTAAAATATGTTGAAGAAAACAAAGTAGCCCACATCCTACGTGAAATCCACGAAGGAATCAACAACCAACACCTAGGCGGAAGATCCCTTGCTAGAAAAGCATTATAGACAAGATACTACTGACCTACCATGCAACACGATACCAAAGAAAACGTAAAGAAGTGTGGCAAATGCCAACACCACAGAAACATGCACCTAGAACCTCCTAACGAGCTAAAGTCTCTTTCGTCCCCCTGGCCCTTTGCATGGTGGGCCCTGGATATCCTTGGGACATTTGCGGTAGAATCGAACCAAAACAAATACATGATATTGGTCATGGATTACTACACGAAATTGTTAGAAGCAGAAGCGCTGGCCAGAATAACCGCACAAAACATCCTCTGTTTCTATAAAAGAAACATTCTTTCCCGGTTCGGTATTCCCCAAGCGATCGTCACCGACAACAAGACACAATTCACGAATAAAAATTTCCAGGAATTGTTACCAAGTTGGGCACCATCCAACACTTCGCGTCTGTCGAGCACTAGACAAGCCGAGTCTGTGAACAGGGTAATCCTGCGAGGCCTCAGGGGAAGGTTGGACGGAATTAAAAAGAGATGGGTCGAGGATATACATAGTATGCTCCAGGCCTACCGAACAACAACTCACTCATCCACCGGGGAAACTCCCTTCTGACTAGCATACGAAACCGAGTCTATCACCCCCATCGAGGTCAGAGAGCCCTCCAGACGGACTGAGGCTCCCCTCGACGAAGAAATGAACGATGTAACATTAAGGGAGGAGCTTGACCTTGTCGAGGAAATCCGAACGGGAGCGGCCTTACGAGAAGCCTCTCTCAAACAAAAATGCCATACAATATGATGCCAAAGTCATACAACGAGAATTCGAAGTCGGCAGTCTAGTCTTAAAGAGAAATCACAAAGAATCTTGCAAGGGCAAACTCGTCGCAAACTGGGAGGGCCCTTACCGAGTTCATGAAAAGACGGGGAACAAGGCCCACTACCTAGAAAACCTACACGAGGAATAACTTGCTCGACCTTGGAACACCGAAAAACTAAGGAAATATTACAGTTGAGACACCGATATAGTCGGCGTGCTTTGTCGAGACGACGAACACAGTTCGCTCGACCGCATGTGCATGTCCAGGTACAAACATGGCACTCCAAATTAAACAAAGAGACATGTATCTACTCTTCTACCGATCATAATCTTGGCGCGACATGGAAAACTCAAACGAGCTCCACTTTCATCGTACCACGATGGCAGAACACCCAACTCACAATGGGAAGTTCACGCCGCCGAGCTCGGGCCCCCAAAAAGAGGCCTGAGTTCCAGTCCACGCCAGGAAACCACCCTGGCCATTTGACCAGTCTCCCCGCACTGACGGACTAGAATACTAACGAGCAAACCCCCAAAACTCTTAACCATGATATAACGTCTCGAGCAGACAAGCATACACACATGCAGAAATCAAACGAAAGATGCACAAACAAAAGTAAATAACTAAAATAGTGAAAATTAAAATAAAAGACCACCACAGTCGGAAAAATATCAAGATACGACCACAAAGGTCACTATTGTCAGAAAATTTACAAGGGAGCCAAAATCCCCCATCAAAAGAAACAGATAATTGGTCGCGAGGACCACAATTGTCTCAGAATTACATAAAAAAAGAAAATTCCCCAAAACAAATCACAACAAAAGGGACGCGCAGGCCAAACAAAACAAAGAAATAAAAAGCTCCAATTAAATGTTAGGTTCAGGCTTCTCTTCAGGCTGAGGGGTCGCTTCGATGTTGGGATGCGGCTGCACATGCACCCCTGTAGAATCGGCCGCATGACCTTCGACCGCCAGAAGGAAGTAAAGGATAACCATTCGGCCATCCACCATGCAATGAAGAAATCAAGTTCCCATCAAAGCAAGGTCGACTCCCAGGTTCACCAAACAAATCTGGGCTACCGCGTTCTTAAAGCCACCCTCGACAACCACAAGAGCTTCATCGTCGACCTGTTGAATACGAGCGACCAGCTCGGCTCTAATCGTCATTCCCTTAACATCCTCCGGCTCCCCCTTGACAGGGGCCATGGAAGATTGGAGCCCCTTCATCTCTACCTCAAGAGTTTTCTTTTCAGCCACCCAAGCATCCTTCTCCTTGACCATGGCCTTCCTTGCCTTTGTAACCTCCTCGAGCTCAACCCTCACTTTCTTCAACCTACCCTAAAGAGCCTTGTTCTCCTTACGAGCCTTCCTCAAATCCATCTCCTTGGTGCTCCCCTCCTCGGTATGAATTACTGCCGCACCCAGGATTCACATTAGAGCAACAGTATCCCGAGTCAACATGGCCCTCTTGCTCGGATGATCCATTACCCCGTAGAATAAGGACTTTGCCCAGTGGACCTCTAGGGAACCCCCTTCGAAGAGAGTCTTGTTGTGGAAGCAAGGGGGAAACTTGAATTTCCCAGGACCTTGCTCCTCAGTAAGATTTATCAGGTTGTCTGAACTGTGTCTCTTGGGTCTCGAGATCACAGGAAGGGGGAAGCATGCGCGACATCTGGGCTCGACGACGAGGTCCCCGACCCTGTTGAAGGCACACCAGCCTCGTCTCCGCCCAAGAGGCTCTCGGAAACCAATTTTTATGCTTTCTTGGCCTTGGCCGTAGCAGTCTCGAGCATGCGCTCCTAAGGAGTAGACATTTTCTCTGCATCAAAACAAACACACATTAGAAAAACATAGACATCAGGACAAGAGCAAGTGAAAAATAAAAAAATGACGACCTAAATACATCGTAGGGTCCTCGCACTCGAGGATATCCTTAACATTTAAAAGTCCTGGTTCAAACACAGGCTTCCTATCTTCGTCGACAACATGCCTCCCCCCTTTACCCACACGTTAGACAGGAGGTATCCCTGTAATGAAGGATAATAGACGACCATAGTCAACATGGTCCTCAGGGTTCAGCTGCTCCCCCTTCACAATGTAATGATCAGTCCCATGGTTGAAATGCTCCATGTTCCAATGAAAGTTAAACCTCTGCACCAACTCCGTCCTCGGTTCTCCCTCCTTGTTAAAAAACGCCTCCCAATCTCACCCAGCATAGGGACACTCATGAAAACATTCATAATCGCCTTCTCTGACATAGGGTGGACCAACAAGTACCTGTCCTTGAAATTTAGAACAAAATCAAGGTAGGCCTTGAACAACTTCCCGTTAGCCTGCTTCAAGGAGACCCATTCGAACTAGTGGCCAACAATGCCCTCTAGAGGTAAAATCAGTAGAAGAGAAAAGGGACAGTGGCCTCGACTTATAGATACTCGCACACGATCTCAATGGCCCGCAGGAAGGCGATAGAGTTAGGGTGAAGCTGCGAGGGAGCAAGGCAAAGATAGTTGAAAACGGCCACCTGTACGTCGATAAAGGGAAGCCGTATACCCATGTCCCTAAAAAGGATATCGTACATAGGAAGATGATTCACATCAAATTTTGAGCAGATGCAGTGGCGCTTCCCGAGGACATAGATGACCCATTCCTCCTCAGCACCCTCTCGCTCTATTCCCACGGCTACAGCTGTGAACACCTCATCCGGGTGTTCAGTGAAGTAGGAGGCAATCTCCATAGGACTTGGTGAGACCCAGTCCATGGAAGCCGCGGGTGCCTCAGGCATATTCTATTCAATAACATTTTTCTCGGATGGGATCAACACTAAATTGTGCTTCCCCGGCGTGCTCTCTTTGGTTGAGGTGTGCTCAGATGAACTCTGTGCAGAATCACTTTGTTCGCTCATGACTTCATCTTTAGTACTACTGGCCACTTTACCTGAAAAGCATAGGACAAAATTGAATTCGACATCAAATCAAATCCACCATTCCATTACTAATCAAGTGAAAGGGCACACAATGAAACGAGGACCCTATCCCCGATTAGAGCCCTCACTTAAACATTGAAAAATGACACGAGGACGATTCCCTATAACGTGTTAGGCGCCTGACTGGAAAGACAAACCTTATCCCACGCGGGGAATAAATCTCCCCGATGACTGGGTCTTAAACCTCGCCTGAAAGATCATCAGAAACACATGATCTCCGCAGACACCCAGAAATGACTCAAAAGGCTCACCGCTACTCGCTGTTATCGGTCTCAACGCCTAATATTCCCAAAGGATTTACGAAGGAGCCTACGTCCTCACATGGTAGAACTACTATCAAACTCCAGCAAGCCACCGAAAATTGTTCGCACTAAAGCTAATCTAACCCTAACCACACGCATCTCTAGAATCAGAGTCATAAAATCTAACGTAAAGTAAGGATGAATTTAACATAAACAGAAAATAATTAGGAAACTTACTGGGTCGGGGAAGATTGACGACGAAACGAGTAGGAACTCCGGTGGCGAACGACAAAACGGGCATGAACTTCGACGGTGAACAGTGACACTTTGCCGAACAAGCTGAACCGAGCGGAAGCAGGCAAGCGAAAAGTGCAAATGAAGCTTCCTCTCTCCTATTTATAGACAGCTTCGCCAGCACGTGAGCGGGCGCGCCTAGGGAAACCTAGAGGTCGTCATCATTACGCCCTAATCCCTACACTTGCCATCATTACACCTTTATGACAACACGTGGTTCAATGCAACCGTGGCACGCTACCTCGCAAGGTCCAATCAACCATCCAGATCCCCGCGCTCCATTCACAGAAACCCACATTCCGGCTCCTCGATGCAGCTCCCCCAAATGCATCTTGAAGCGTCCTCGACTCCTCGACACACGGGCTGACTCTAAAGTCACCACTCTTACGGCTAGGAGCAACGACTCAGGGGACTCCTGTTATGGACTGGCTCAATGACTAGAATTGGCCCAATCTGCTTCTACCTTTTGCATGGTCCAACAACACTGACCCATTAGCGCTGGACCTCTTGTCGGGCATCCCTGGCCGACCTCACCCCTTGAGCAGCAAAGTCAACGATGCCCAAGACACACTTCTGCCCACACGGACAACTATCTCCCATAAATGCTTCTGCCCGTAATCTCTTATGTGCTTGGTGCAACGGCTAGTTACGAGCACGATTGCCCGTTTTGACCAAGTCTTGACAGTTACCTATTTTTGAGGAACCTAATATCTAGGCCCAAAAAAAGGACTAATGGCCAAGCGTTGAGAACATTATATAAACCCTCACACTTGTAAGGATTAGATATATAATATTTATGCTCTAAACCCTAATCTCTTTCTTATATCTCTTTGCACCTATTCTTACTTGATCGTCAGAGTGTCTTGCAGGTACACTCTCTCCTCTCCTCAAACTTTTAGTCAAGTAGACGTCATCCTTCGATCCACTTTTAGATTCTGATCAGCCGGCAAGATCTGTTTTTTTGATTGAAAAAAATCTGACATCAGACTTAAGTAAAAGTTAGTGCATAAATCAAGTTTATTAAATGAAACATCTAATTTGAAATAATAAAAAGTAAAATATAAAAAGAATTAAAAAAAAACTAAATACTTGAACTCTAATAGGAAATAAATTTTCATTAAAATTAAATTGTTTGGAAAAATCAAATTAATCGATTCATCATATGTATCATGATTAAACAAAAAAAAAAAGAAGAAGAACACAATACAATGATAACATGGGCTCTTGAACACCATCATTGTTTGAGACAAGCTCATCCTTTTGTTTTTCATTCCACATGTTACTTGCTGACTAACATATATAAACAAAGAGAAAGAGAGTATTTTATGGTTGTTTGAGTAATACACACCATTGGTTGTCAATCAGAAAAATAACAAGCATCTCTCATGTGATTCTACGTAATAAATAATTAATTTGACATGTTTCTTGTAGGAATATGATTTTTTATTGTGTTTTTTAAAAGGCTGAATTTTTATAATTAGTACAATGTTTCTAAGGTGTACAGGATATAATTTAAATTCTTTTTTTATTATCATTGTAGATTTTCAGAGTTTTTCCATTTGTGCGAGGATAGTAAACAAGAAGAGCATTGGAAATTATCACCAAAGGTAAGATTCTTTAGTTCTACCCTTGATGTGAAGCTCTTGTTTCTCTTGAATGCCCTAAATATATTATGTTTTCTAAAAGATGAAAACTCTATATTTTCTAAAGCAATAAATATTTTAAATGCATTATATACACTATGGTTTGCTTTTTTCACCACTTTGTATATTATTTTGAAAAATATTATATCTTGAAAAATATCTTTTAAAATCAATAAGCTTTGCTTGATGATATTACAGAATATGTATGTCGTAGATGAATGTATAATAGATTTAATCCTCATAAAAGGATAATATAAACTGATATACTAACTCAAATTATTTAATGTATTTTGATGAATGAATTTTTATACTGAATCAAAATATGTCCTGTATCTTGTTGATGAGATATTTACGTAAAATCAAAATATATTTACATTTTAAAGAATGAACCTTTACACTAAATCAAAGATTGTATCCACTCCTTACATTTTAAATAAATGTCTAAAGGTGAGAAAAACACATATCTCTTATATTAACTTTTTCTTCTTTTATTCTTGAAAATCTCTTATTAGATTTTGAACTCAAGATTAAAATTTGAGTCAGAGTTTAAAGTATGTAGCAGAATTAAAAAATTCTAAAGTAAAAATAAAAAAAAGAAAGACACAAATAATTATTTTGATTCCTAATAGAAGTAGTCTAGTCACATTATATAAACAGTTGGACCTACGGAATTTTTTCGGATATTTCGCTGATGGTATAAAATGTTTAGTTATACCTACGGCTTTTATGTATCACTATACAATTTATTGACACCAAACTTTTGGAGTTATAGAGTTTGACAGATTTTTTGTTGGCAATTTTGGTTATTCCCTCATTTAATCTCCTTAATTGATATATACTTCAATTTCAATTTTACCGCCTATATACACCTTATACTAATAAAACTATATATTACAAAATTAAATTGATATATTTAAGAAATACATATGGTAACAAAAGTGTCGCAATATATATAAGTGTAATCGATTTACATGTAATCGATTAGCAATTTCAAATCTTTTGCTACTGTTTCTAAGTGTAATCGATTTGCATGTTTATGCAATCGATTACACTCAATCAATTTTTGTTACTGACTTCACATGCAATCGATTTACACTCTTGTGCAATCGATTGCACACTCAAAATATTTGAAATTCTAGCTGTTGAAACCCCGTGCAATTGATCTACACAAAGGATGCAATCGATTGCATGCTGCACGATTTTCAAAAACAGCAGCTTTGCACATGCCTGTTCATAACACCATTTCATGGAAACCTTTCACTCAATCTTGACAATTGTTCATGATTCATCTCCAGAACTTTATGTTGTTTCAAAAAGGTGCTATGAACATATAAATACTCATTTTCAAAATCATTTCAACATCTCTTCCAAAATATATTTTCTGAATTTTCAAATATCAAACTCAAGCTTTTCTTCACTTTCATACACAAAGTTTTTCTACACACTTTCACATATTGTCAAACAGAAAACTTTGAGCATTATATATCTTGAGTCATTGTATACTATTATCATTAGAAGAGAAGATCAATTCATTGATTAAATCATCCAAAGTGATCATCTCTACTCAAACTCACTCAAATCAAATATTGCTATATACTTGCTTATTTTTCAGGATTGTTGGAAATAAGTTTAAGTGGTTTTATAAATCTTGTTTTTCCAGGATTGTTGGATACAAGTGAAGTCACTTTGAGAGGATTGTTCTCATTGTTGACATAGTGAAAATCTAAGAGGATTGTTCTTGGTGGTTTTATTGGTTAGAGTCTTGTATAGAAGGACTAGGGTGTCTTGTCTAGAGATCTAACAATAAGAAAATCTCTTTCAGGTTGAAAGAAGACTGGAGTACTCTCGGGCTGTGAGGGGAACCAGGATACATCTTTGTGTTATTTACTTTTCCATATTTACCGCTTTCATCACTAGTCATAAACCAGAAAAGAAAGAAACACATTTGTAAACTCGTGCACTAAATCAGAAAAATAATATCCATCATCACAAAAACGATAAATTTTTAAAGTACCTAATTCACCCCCCTCTTAGGCGCACTTCGTACTTACAATTGGCATCAGAGCAGGTTATAGGTAACCTGTTCCTAAAAGATCCAGAATGGCTTCCACAAATCAAAATTCCGTTTTCAGAGATGGTGGTAGTAACAACAAGCCTTCTCTATTTTGTGGTGAATATTTTGACTTCTGGAAAATACGCATGAAGGCACATCTAGAAGCACAAGGAGAAGAAATATGGGATGCCGTCGAGAATGGTCCTTTTATCTCTATAACGGTAATCAATGGTGCTGGCACATCAAAGCCTAAGGCTGCATGGAACGAAAATGATAAGAAGAAGGTTTTCTATGATAAAAAGGCAATAAATCTTCTTCAAGGTTCACTTAGCATGAATGAATTCTTCCGTGTCTCGGCATTCAAAATAGCGAAAGAAATATGGGATACCTTGGTACAAACTCATGAAGGAACTATTGAAGTTAAAAGATCAAGACTAAATACCCTGAGTCAAGAATACGAATTATTCTGAATAAAGCCCGGAGAAACCATTCTTGACCTACAAAAGAGATTCGTGCACTTGAAAAATCATCTAAGTCCTCTTGGTAAGATTTTGACAAATGATGAACTAAATCTGAAAGTACTTAGGTCCTTGACTAAGGAATGAAAACCAAAGGTAACGACAATTTCAGAAAAGAAAAGTCTCTCCTCAATGACTTCCGCAACGTTGTTTGGGAAACTTCAAGAATATGAAACGGAACTCGGAAGACTTGAAAAACATGAAAATCAAGAGAAGAAATCCAAGAATATTGCTCTAAAGATAGATTCCAAGGAAGTTGAAAAGGAAGACAATCAGGAAGAAGATGAAAATTTCATGCTTCTAGTTAAAAGGCTTGGTAAGTTCTTTGATAGAAATGACAAATTCTTTTCTCATTCAAAAGGAAAGAAATAATTCAAGAAAAAGGAAGCTTCCACATCAACACAAGAAGTCACATGTTATGAATGTGGTAAGCAAGGTCATATCAATCCGGATTGTCTGAAACTCTCCAAGAAAGGTGGCTACAAAAGAAAAAAGGGATTCAAGAACAAAAAGGCCTATGTTGCATAGGAGGATAATAAAATAAGTTCCTCATCCGATTCCGATAGTGATGAAAGGGAAAATCTAGAATTGATGGCCTCACACCATTCCGATGATGAAGACAATGAGGTTAGTAATGGATTTTCTCTTTTTGATAGTGATGCACAAGGTGCTATAGATGAACTATTAAATTAATTCAAAATTCCGTATAAAACTATTTCATCTCAAAAGAAACAAATCTCATCTTTAGAAAAAAAATTTGAATCTATGGAAAAAGATTTCAAAGAAGAAAAACAAAAATTAAGTAATGAACAAAAACAAAATTTTGTATGCAAAAATTGTGAATCACTCTCTTTCCAAATTGTCCAATTAAAAAGAATTATTGAAAGATATGAAAAAGGTAAAACTGGATTGGAAGGTGTTCTTAGCCAACAAAGATATTCCAATGATAAAAGTGGACTTGGATATTCAAAGTTTTCAAAACCAAGTTCTAATAAAACTATCTTTGTTAAAGCTAGTGATCAATAATCCAAAGATAAAGTGAATAAACCTAAAGTAGTTCATCAATATCCTAAAAATAAAAGATTTGTTAGGAAGAAATCTTACTCTTCTAGATATAGAAGTAACTTTGAACCTACTTGTTTTTATTGTGGTATTGTTGGCCATACACCTAATGCTTGCTATGTTAGAAACTTTAGTGTAGCAAGTGAGCATTATGTGTTGGTTAGTAAGGGAACTAACTACGATGGATCCAAAGCACATTGGGTACCAAATCAAACTTAATTTGTTTTATAGGTATGCTTGAAGACCACATGCAATCTTTGGTATCTTGATAGTGGTTGTTCAAAGCATATGACGGGAGACATACACTAACTTTCAAATCTAGTTCAAGTCCAAGGATTATTTCACATATGGGAAATACCTTAAAGTAAGAGTTCTTGGCATTGGCAAAGTTGATACACTAACTTTCATATCCATTGAAGATGTACTTCATGTTGAAGAACAAAAGACAACTTCTAAGTACAAGTCAACTTTGTGACAAAGGCTTCAACATCATGTTCTCAAAAGATGAATGATTTATGAAGTCACTCTTGAGGTTAAACTCATTTCCCAAAGAAAGATGTAAATTCTCTATGATTCAAGGGAAAATTTTGATCAAGAGGGAGTTATCAGAGATAGGGGGAGCATTCACATAAGAGTTTCTCATTCTGCGTAAAAGAGTCAAGCATCTTCAACATTATGTTTTTATAAAGACCAATACTATGTGCATTTATCAAAGGATGAGAAAAAGCATAATGAAGCAATATGGCTATGGTTAAGCTTTCAATATTATTATATGTATTTTGTCCATTTTTATGCATCTTTCCCTTCTTTTTGATAATGTCAAAGGGGGAGAAAGATGTTATACTTTATGCTTGTGTATTTCCTTGTCTTAATCTTTTAAGGTAAAAAGAATCCTTCAAGATGAGCAAATTCAAATGATTTTAAAGCTTCTCATACAAAGGGGGAGTTATAAATCTTAGAGGGAGAAGTCTCTTTCCGGAAATTACAACGCATCAAGAAAGACCGTTTGTCATCATCAAAAAAGGGGAGAATGTAAAATAAAGCTTCTCAAATACATTTTTGTTTTGATGAAGACTAACCATGATTGACAAAGAAGGCAAAGATTAATTGACCAAAGCTAAAAGCATATGTGGATAAAGTATTTGGTTCAAGCACTTAGCAAAATTTCAAGGTATAATGATAATACTTACTTTGAACTTATGACATAGATGCTCAATGATCAAAAGAAATATTTTTTTATTGTCCAAATCCTTACTCAAATTTTTCTAAGCTAAAAATAAATTTTTACTTGAGTGCAATCAATTTGCATATTAGTGCAATCGATTGTATGCTTCGATTTTTCAAATCTTTTGCTATTGTTTCTAAGTGTAATCGATTTTCATGTTTATGCAATCGATTGAACTCAATCAATTTTTGCTACTGACTTTACATGCAATTGATTTACACTCTTGTGCAATCGATTGCACACTCAAAATATTTGAAATTCTAGCTGCTGAAACCCTGTGCAATCGATTTACACAAAGGGTGCAATCAATTGCATGCTGCACGATTTTGAAAAACAGCAACTTTGCACATGCCTGTTCATAACACCATTTCATGGAAACCTTTCACTCAATCTTGGCAATTATTCATGATTCATCTCCATAAATTTATGTTGTTTCAAAAAGGTGCTATGAACATATAAATACTCATTTTCAAAATCATTACAACATCTCTTCCAAAATATATTTTATGAATTTTCAAATATCAAACTCAAGCTTTTCTTCACTTTCATACACAAAGTTTTTCTACACACTTTCACATATTGTCAAACAGAAAACTTTGAGCATTATATATCTTGAGTCATTGTATACTATTATCGTTAGAAGAGAAGATCTATTCATTGATTAAATCACTCAAAGTAATCATTTCTAATCAAACTCACTCAAATCAAATATTGCTATATACTTGCTTATTTTTTAGGATTGTTGGAAATAAGTTTAAGTGGTTTTATAAATCTTGTTTTTTCAGGATTGTTGGATACAAGTGAAGTCACTTTGAGAGGATTGTTCTCAATGTTGACATAGTGAAAATCCAAAAGGATTGTTCTTGGTGGTTTTATTGGTTAGAGTCTTGTATAGAAGGACTAGGGTGTCTTGTCTAGAGATCTAACAATAAGGAAATCTCTTTCATGTTGAAAGGGGACTGGAGTACTCTCGAGATGTGAGGGGAACCAGGATACATCTTTGTGTTCTTTACTTTTCCGCATTTACCACTTCCATCACTAGTCATAAACCAGAAAAGAAAGAAACACATTTGTAAACTCGTGCACTAAATCAGAAAAATAACATCCATCATCACTAAAACGATAAATTTTTAAAGTACCTAATTCACCCCCCCTCTTAGGTGCACTTCGTACTTACAATTAGCATCAGAGCTGGTTATAGGTAACCTGTTCCTAAAAGATCTAGAATGGCTTCCACAAATCAAAATCCCATTTTCAGAGATGGTGGTAGTAACAACAAGCCTTCTCTATTTTGTGGTGAATATTTTGGCTTCTGGAAAATACGCATGAAGGCACATATAGAAGTACAAGAAGAAGAAATATGGGATGCCGTCGAGAATGGTTCTTTTATCCCTATAACGGTAATCAATGGTGCTGGCTCATCAAAGCCTAAGACTGCATGGGACGAAGATGATAAGAAGAAGGTTCTCTATGATAAAAAAGCAATAAATCTTTTTCAAGGTGCACTTAGCATGGATGAATTCTATCGTGTCTCGGCATTCAAAACAACGAAAGAAATATGGGATACCTTGGTACAAACTCATGAAGGAACTGTTGAAGTTAAAAGATCAAGACTAAATACCCTGAGTCAAGAATACGAATTATTTCGAATAAATCCCGGAGAAACCATTCTTGACCTACAAAAGAGATTCATGCACTTGAAGAATCATCTAAGTGCTCTTGGTAAGACTTTGATAAATGATGAACTAAATCTGAAAGTACTTAGGTCCTTGAATAGTGAATGGCAACCAAAGGTAACGATGATTTCAGAAAAGAAAAGTCTCTCCTCAATGACTTTCGCAACATTGTTTGGGAAACTTCAAGAATATGAAACGGAACTAGGAAGACTTGAAAAACATGAAAATCAAGAGAAGAAATCCAAGAATATTGCTCTAAAGATAGATTCCAAGGATGTTGAAAAGGAAGACAATCCAGAAGAAGATGAAAATTTCATGCTTCTAGTTAAAAGGCTTGGTAAGTTCTTTGGTAGAAATGACAAATCCTTTTCTCATTCAAAAGGAAAGAAACAATTCAAGAAAAAGGAAGCTTCCACATCAACACAAGAAGTCACATGTTATGAATGTGGTAAGCAAGGTCATATCAAGCCGGATTGTCTGAAACTCTCCAATAAAGGTGGCTACAAAAGAAAAAAAGGGATTCAAGAACAAAAAGGCCTATGTTGAATGGGAGGATAATGAAATAAGTTTCTCATCCGATTCTGATAGTGATGAAAATGCAAATCTAGCATTGATGGCCGCACACCATTCCGATGATGAAGACAGTGAGGTTAGTAATGAATTTCTATTTTTGATAGTGATGCACAAGGTGCTATAGATGAACTATCAAACGAATGCAAAATTCTGTATAAAACTATTTCATCTCAAAAGAAACAAATCTCATCTTTAGAAGAAAAAATGTGAATCTATGGAAAAAGATTTCAAAGAAGAAAACAAAAATGAATTAATGAACAAAAACAAAATTTTGTATGCAAAAATTGTGAATCACTCTCTTTCCAAATTGTCCAATTAAAAAGAATTATTGAAAGATATGAAAAAGGTCAAACTGGATTGGAAGGTGTCCTTAGCCAACAAAGATATTCCAATGATAAAAGTGGACTTGGATATTCAAAGTTTTCAAAACCAAGTTCTAATAAAACTATCTTTGTTAAAGCTAGTGATCAATCATCCAAAGAGAAAGTGAATAAACCTAAAGTAGTTCATCAATATCCTAAAAATAAAAGATTTGTTAAGAAGAAATCTTACTCTTCTAGATATAGAAGTAACTTTGAACCTACTTGTTTTTATTGTGGTATTGTTGGCCATACACCTAATGCTTGCTATGTTAGAAACTTTAGTGTAGCAAGTGGGAATTATGTGTGGGTTAAGAAGGGAACTAACTATGATGGATCCAAAGCATATTGGGTACCAAATCAAACTTAATTTGTTTTGTAGGTATGCTTGAAGACCACATGCAATCTTTGGTATCTTGATAGTGGTTGTTCAAAGCATATGACGGGAGACATACACTAACTTTCAAATCTAGTTCAAGTCCAAGGATTATTTCACATATGGGAAATACCTTAAAGGAAGAATTCTTGGCATCGGCAAAGTTGATACACTAACTTTCATATCCATTGAAGATGTACTTCATGTTGAAGAACAAAAGACAACTTCTAAGTACAAGTCAACTTTATGACAAAGGATTCAACATCATGTTCTCAAAAGATGAATGATTTATGAAGTCACTCTTGAGGTGAAACTCATTGCCCAAAGAAAGATGTAAATTCTCTATGATTCAAGTGAGAATTTTGATCAAGAGGGAGTTATCAGAGATAGGGGGAGCATTCACATAAGAGTTTCTCATTCCGCCTAAAAGAGTCAAGCATATTTAACATTATATTTTGATAAAAATAACTACTATGTGCATTTATCAAAGGATGAGAAAAAGCATCATGAAGCAATATAGCTATGGTTAAGCTTTCAATATTATTATATGTATTTTGCCATTTTTATGCATCTATCCCTTCTTTTTGATAATGTCAAAGGGGGAGAAGGATGTTATACTTTATGCTTGTGTATTTCCTTGTATTAATCTTTTAAGGTAAAAAGAATCCTTCAAGATGAGCAAATTTAAATGATTTCAAATCTTCTCATACAAAGGAGGAGTTATACATCTTAGGGGAAGAAGTCTCTTTCTGGAAATTACAATGCATCAAGAAAGATCATTTGTAATCATCAAAAAGGGGGAGAATGTAAAATAAAGCTTCTCAAATACACTTTTGTTTTGATGAAGACAAACCATGATTGACTTAGAAGGCAAAGATTATTGATCAAAGCTAAAAGCATCTGTGGATAAAGTATTTGGTTCAAGCACTTAGCAAAATTTCAAGGTATAATGATAATACTTACTTGGAACTTAAGACATAGATGCTCAATGGTCAAAATAAATATATTTTATTGTCCAAATCCTTACTCATGTTTTTCTAAGCTAAAAATCAATTTTTACTTGAGTGCAATCGATTTGCATATTAGTGCAATCGATTGCATGCTTCAATTTTTCAAATCTTTTGCTACTGTTTCTAAGTGTAATTGATTTGCATGTTTATGCAATCGATTGCACTCAATCAATTTTTGCTACTGACTTTACATGCAATCGATTTAAACTCTTGTGCAATCGATTGCACACTAAAAATATTTGAAATTCTAGCTGTTGAAACTCCGTGCAATCGATTTACACAAAGGGTGCAGTCGATTGCATGCTGCACGATTTTGAAAAACAGCAACTTTGCACATGCCTGTTCATAACACCATTTCATGGAAACCTTTCACTCAATCTTGGAAATTATTCATGATTCATCTCCAGAAATTTATGTTGTTTCAAAAAGGTGCTATGAACATATAAATACTCATTTTCAAAATCATTTCAACATCTCTTCCAAAATATATTTTCTGAATTTTCAAATATCAAACTCAAGCTTTTCTTCACTTTCATACACCAAGTTTTTCTACACACTTTCACATATTGTCAAACAAAAAACTTTGAGCATTATATATCATGAGTGATTGTATACTATCACCATTAGAAGAGAAGATCAATTCATTGATTAAATCACTCAAAGTGATCATTTCTACTCAAACTCACTCAAATCAAATATTGCTATATACTTGCTTATTTTTCAGGATTGTTGGAAATAAGTTTAAGTGGTTTTATAAATCTTGTTTTTCCAGGATTGTTGGATACAAGTGAAGTCACATTGTGAGGATTGTTCTCTTTGTTGACATAGTGAAAATCCAAGATGATTATTCTTGGTGGTTTTATTGGTTAGAGTCTTGTATAGAAGGACTAGGGTGTCTTGTCTAGAGATCTAACAATAAGGAAATCTCTTTCATATTGAAAGGGGACTGGAGTACTCTCGGGCTGTAAGGGGAACCGGGATACATCTTTGTGTTCTTTACTTTTCCGCATTTACCGCTTTCATCAATAGTCATAAACCAGAAAAGAAAGAAACACATTTGTAAACTCGTGCACTAAATAAGAAAAATAATATCCATCATCATTAAAACGATAAATTTTTAAAGTACCTAATTCACCCTCCTTCTTAGGCGCACTTCGTACTTACAATTGGCATCAAAGCAGGTTATAGGTAACCTGTTCCTAAAAGATCCAGAATGGCTTCCACAAATCAAAATCCCGTTTTCAGAGATGGTGATAGTAACAACAAGCCTTCTCTATTTTGTGGTGAATATTTTGACTTCTGGAAAATACGCATGAAGGCACATCTAGAAGCACAAGGAGAAGAAATATGGGATGCCGTCGAGAATGGTCCTTTTATCCCTATAACATTAATCAATGGTGCTGGCACATCAAAGCCTAAGGCTGCATGGGACGAAGATAATAAGAAGAAGGTTCTCTATGATAAAAAGGCAATAAATCTTCTTCAAGGTGCACTTAGCATGGATGAATTCTTCCGTGTCTCAGTATTCAAAACAGCGAAAGAAATATGGGATACCTTGGTACAAACTCATGAAGGAACTGTTGAAGTTAAAAGATCAAGACTAAATACCCTGAGTCAAGAATACAAATTATTCTGAATAAAGCCCGGAGAAACCATTCTTGACCTACAAAAGAGATTCATGCACTTGAAAAATCATCTAAGTACTCTTGGTAAGATTTTAACAAATGATGAAGTAAATCTGAAAGTACTTAGGTCCTTGACTAGGGAATGGAAACCAAAGGTAACGATAATTTCAGAAAAGAAAAGTCTCTCCTCAATGACTTCCGCAACGTTGTTTTGGAAACTTCAAGAATACGAAATGGAACTCGGAAGACTTGAAAAACATGAAAATCAAGAGAAGAAATCCAAGAATATTGCTCTAAAGATAGATTCCAAGGAAGTTGAAAAGGAAGACAATCCGGAAGAAGATGAAAATTTCATGCTTCTAGTTAAAAGGCTTGGTAAGTTCTTTGGTAGAAATGACAAATCCTTTTCTCATTCAAAAGGAAATAAATAATTCAAGAAAAAGGAAGCTTCCACATTAACACAAGAAGTCACATGTTATGAATGTGGTAAGCAAGGTCATATCAAGCCGGATTGTCTGAAACTCTCCAAGAAAGGTGGCTACAAAACAAAAAGGGATTCAAGAACAAAAAGGCCTATGTTGCATGAGAGGATAATGAAATAAGTTCCCCATTCAATTCCGATAGTGATGAAAGTCCAAATCTAGCATTGATGGCCTCACACCATTCCGATGATGAAGACAATGAGGTTAGTAATGAATTTTCTCTTTTTGATAGTGATGCACAATGTGCTATAGATGAACTATTAAATGAATGCAAAATTCTATATAAAACCATTTCATCTTAAAAGAAACAAATATCATCTTTAGAAGAAAAATGTGAATCTATGGAAAAAGATTTCAAAGAAGAAAAACAAAAATTAAGTAATGAACAAAAACAAAATTTTGTATGTAAAAATTATGAATCACTCTCTTTCCAAATTGTCCAATTAAAAAGAATTATTGATAGATATGAAAAAGGTCAAACTGGATTGGAAGGTGTTCTTAGCCAACAAAGATATTCCAATGATAAAAGTGGACTTGGATATTCAAAGTTTTCAAAACCAAGTTCTAATAAAATTATCTTTGTTAAAGCTAGTGATCAATCATCCAAAGAGAAAGTGAATAAACCTAAAGTAGTTCATCAATATTCTAAAAATAAAAGATTTGTTATGAATAAATCTTACTCTTATAGATATAGAAGTAACTTTGAACCTACTTTATTTTATTGTGGTATTGTTGGTTGTGATACGGTGGAAGAACTGATTGTTTTTGGAATGCTGGTTTGGGTTTTGCGTTTGTTTTTGCAAAATGTCGCAGTAAGCAAGAGTCGCCACCGACTTTTATTTTATCCAACAAGGAAAGGAAAAAAGCACAGAAAAATTCATTTTTTGAGATATTTCTGAGTACGGGGGGTAGATTATAGAAAGGGAAGGTATTAGCACCCTTTCTATTCGTAGTTATCTACGGGCTCTTAGGTACTTGCTCATTGTTTTCAAAATTGTTTTCTTTGTGTTTTGTGGGTTTTGAAAAGTTTTTTATTTTAACTTTGATTTAACTCTTGTTTCTGTCCTCAAGAGTGTAATGAAGTGTTTTTGAAAACTTGTTCGTAAAAGTGTAAGTGTGATAAAGTTTTGTTTTATTTGAGCAAGTACTTAAGAACTAATCTACCTACTCGAAAAATGAATCATTCTATGTTTGTTTCCTTTAGACAATGCTATCCTACTATTAGTGAGTAGGAAGCACCGTCGTTGGAGTTCGAGGGTCAATTCGAAAGAGGGACATACAGTCACTAAAGCAATGTTAGGATGTCTTAGTGGTAACCCTAATATCTTAGATCATTTATTCGAGACAACAATGTCCGAGGCAACCTTTCCGAGGCAACTATGATCTTTTTAGACAAGAGGGCGACCTCTAAAACAACCTATACTCAATGACCATTTACGAAGGCAACCAAGTGGGAGTGTACCCTAGGAGTGCGCATGTGCGAGCGTGTCAGTTTCAGATTATTTATCTTTGCACATGTTTAGGGTGATCTCACTGTTTTAAATTTAGCCATACATTCTGGTCATGCAAACCCTATTATCAAACATCTAACAGTTGAATATTTGCAGAAATTAAAGTACGGAATTTAAACTAAACTATTACAAGGCTTCAGGTATTTACATAGCCAAAAATAAACCCTTTGAAATTTAAAAGCGGTAAAAATAAATAAATGTCCTAATTTAATTATTACAAACCGGGAGCAGATACAATAATTAGATAAAAATAAAGCGCGCGAGAAAGTTAGGTCGAATGCGAAACTAGGGTTTTGACCCTCCTAATTAAAAGAAATGTTTTTTGTTTTTAATATTTTTTAAGAAAAGGAATTAAGTCTTAAAATTAAAATGCAAAATTAATTGGTTATTAAATAAATTAATGAACAATAATTAAATGACATATTTTTTGAGTTTTTGTTATTTTAGAAAAAAAATGATTAAATTAGTAATAAAAACCTATTGATTCTAATTAATTTTAAATATTTGCAAAATAAATTAAAGTTATCTAACATAAATAACCTAATTAAAATTGATTAATTTTTTTACTAAAAATAAATATCTAACATTTAATTGGACAAGAAAATATTTTTTGGTGATTTTTTTTATAAAAGAAAATAACTTAATTTGTTAGTAAAAATAATTAAATGAAATAATAAAATAAAATGTAAAAAGGAAAAGGGGTGAGAAAATGGGCCTGAGTTTAGCAATCTTGAGGAGGTGTGGAAAGCAATTTTCTGGGCCCAAATATGAGATCCGTTTTGACTTTTGCAATCCAGTGCATAAGCATTGACTTGGTCTTTAGTGCACCCTCAGTGGTGGCCACCAGATCTGGCCATCTGGCCATCTGGCACGTGGATGATGAAGACCCATGGTGGATCTCAGGCTCATGCGTGCACTAGATTTCCTGTAATAAAATGAAATAGAGAAATAGGGGGACCTGGGATTCGAACCCAGGTCCTGAAGGAAAATTCCGATGGCTTGTAAACAGCTGGGCTGTTGGTTGTTTTTGTACATATGCCAAGACACAAATATAATATAAGAAAAAAAAGTTAGTGGATAATATAAAAAAAATGCGCCAGATTTGAATAAGCCTATGGGGGAGTAACACACCTTCATCCCTGTGCTCGTGCTGTGGCTAAAAGTTGAACCACCTATACCTACAGACAAATGTCCGTTGCTACAACCCAAGCATTCTCAAAACCTTCCACAGGCCATAGAAATAACATCTAACACCATGGTTAGATTCGTCTCGTCCTCCTGATCACAACCATACCCATTACCAAGGCCAATTGCTCCTGCATTCAAAAACCCTAAAACCAAACTAGAAACCCTAACAATGGTGGATTTCGTTACAGACCATATAAATGAAATTGAGTAATGCCAAAAGTTTGCAAACATCATGGTGATCAAGAATGTACAATTATTTTACACTATGGATGCAAGAATAAGGTTATTCAAATTCAAGAAGATGGTGATACAGTTGCGGACTTACAATGCGTGGGAGGGCTTGAAAACGCTTGGTTTCGATTGCTTTAGGTCCCCGAGAGTGCCAGGAAACGATTGGGACAGATACCAAACCTTGAGGATGCCTCTAAGTGGGATTTTGATCTCACACTTTTTTGCCTTTTTTTCCAGATTTTCTTCTCTCTCTCTCTCTCTCACCTGTTTCCAACCTTCTTTTTGATCTGCACGCACTCCTTATGTATTAGTGAAGGGATTAGGGTTGCAAAACTGGTTCAAATCTTCTTCTTTCAATGATTTTGGATTTGATTTGACACACTTTGAAGATCTTTCCAAACATGGCTTATTTTGAATCTTTTTGTGCACACAAGCCTTTACACGAATTTGAATGCCTTGCTAGTTGTAATTAGAGCCTGAAATCATCACAAAATCCTTGGTTTCAATGTTTTTGGATTTTATTTGATTTAAATCAAATTAATTCAAATAAAAATCAAAATAATTAATAAAAATAATACATGGACAAGTCGAAAAGGCTAAAGCACTTGGGCTATGTTGCCAACTCAAAACAAGTGAAAAAGAATGGGCCCATTTGGCAAAATTTGAAGTTTTCGGGATAGTTGACTTTTGGCAATTTTGCAAGAAATGTCAACTTCACCAATGCATAACTTCCTCAATTTTGACTCTTTGGAGGTGTTCTTGGACTTTTTAGGAAGCTTGAGATATCCTCTAGACAACCCTTTTGGTATAATCTCATTTTGATATTCCATGCTCATGTATGAAGCTTTGACAAAAAAGGTGTTTTTGTTGACTTTTCATAATGACCTATAATGTCCAAATTTATAACTTCTTGTGAGTGCATATTTTGGACTTGGGAGATGAAGATGGATTGTAGGTAATTGCATCCTCTTCAAAATGATATTTGGATGTGTCATTTCTCATAAAGTATGAGAAAGTTATGCTTGGTCAAACTTGGGTTGACTTTTCCTGTAAAACCCTAATTTAGCAATTTTTGGTTTTTGATGAATTATGAGCATTCCTTGATGAATCATGATCAACCCTTGATCAAATGATGAAATATACTTCAAAATGAGTATGTTGACCAAAAATCTTGAATTTTGACTGTATGTAAGCCACAATTAACTTTTGCCCTAACACAGTCGATTTTCAGGCCTTTGAGCAATTGACTGAGCAAACTTCCTCTGCAAGGCTTGAAACTTGACATGGATGATCTTGAGAACATATTAGGACAATGTTGAGAATTTGGGGTCCCTTGGACTTAAGTATCTTGATGCAACATGAAACCCTTATTTGAGGTAGACTGCCTTAGGAGAGAGTTTGTCTGGCCAACCCTTGGACTACCTTCAGCAACTTGGGGATCTTTCTTGAAATGTTTTGAGAAATATGGGAGGGAAAATTTTGGGGTACAACAGATTCCCCTGTTCAATCTTCTTGAATCTGAGGATGTAGATTGACTTTCGTGCCTTTCGTAATCCGAAGGTGGAAGTTGATTGAACATTAGAGTGCCCAGAAATTTGCACTCGCATGAAATGGTAATTGCCTTATGATGTTGGGAATGGGCTTACAGATGACATTTGGAGATTGCTGATGGGAGATGGGCTTAAAGACGCCATCCGAAGGAGTGTCGATCGCATAAGAGATTCCTTAGCGAGAGATTGCATACCTGTTGTTGTGGAAGATTCCGCTGGGGAAGTCCGATCTTTGTTGAGAGAAGTAGAAACTTAGGAGCTTCGGTCATCCGTTATTCTGCTGATGAGTCGTCTCTGTTGATATTTAGTAACTTCGATTGTCCGTACTCAACTGAGGAAACATCTTTTAGTCGAGGAGGTGAAAATGAACTGTTATCTGGTCGTGGTCCAGGCTTCATAGTAATAAGACCGACTGCTACCTGGTCATAATCCAGGCCTTACAGTGACTTACTGAGGGGACGAGATAAAACTCGCTATCCGGTTGTAATCCAGGTTTTGCAATTTCTCAATTCTTATCTGGTCGTAATCCAGGTTTCAGAAGGAATTTAAATGTTACTCGGTCGCATCTGGGCCTTAACTTGAATTTATGGCACACTAATATCCGGCCGACACCAGGCTTCTTAGTAACTGTCCAGGTAAACTTCTATTTGGTCGAAATCCAAACTTCGTGAGGTCTTGTACTACTATCTGGTCGCAATCCAGGTTTCAGTCTTTTTTATCGTTATCCGGTCGTAATCCAGGCTTTATGGTATTCCGTATTGCTGCCTGGTCGTAATCCAGGCTTTACAATACTTTTCTTCTTATCTGGTCGTAATCCAGTCTTTAGAACACTTTACTTCTTGTCTGGTCGTAATCCAGTCTTTAGAAGAGATCAAATGGCTATTAGGTCGTAATCCGGGATTCCCTTTGGGTTTGGGCCAACTAACATCCGGTCGTAATCCGAGCTTCATAGCATCTGGCCGAGTGAACTGTTGTTTGGTCATAATCCAAGCTGCATAGTATCCCTTATCTGTTATCTGGTCGAAATCCAGTCTTCACAATACTTTACTTCTTGTCTGGTCGTAATCCAGTTTTTAGAAGAGATCCAATGGCTATCCGGTTGTAATCCGGGATTCCCTTTGGCTTTGGGCCAACTAAACATCCGGTCGTAATCCGAGCTTCATAGTATCTGGCCGAGTGAACTGCTGTTTGGTCATAATCCAAGCTGCACAATATCCCTTATCTGTTATCTGGTCGAAATCCAGTCTTCACAATACTTTACTTCTTGTCTGGTCGTAATCCAGTCTTTAGAAGAGATCCAATGGCTATCTGGTCGTAATCCGAGATTCCCTTTGGCTTTGGGCCAACTAAACATCCGGTCGTAATCCGAGCTTCATAGTATCTGGCCGGGTGAACTACTATTTGGTTGTAATCCAAGCTACACAGTATCCCTTACTGTTATCTGGTCGAAATCCAGCCTTCATAATACTTTTAACCGCTATCTGGTCGTAATCCAGGTTTCCCAAGAACTTGTATTGTTGTCTGGTCGAAATCCAGGCTTCACAATAACTTGCTGAGCTGTTATCCAGTTGTAATCCGGGATTCACGGCTTGCTGAGGATTTAAACTATTGTCCAGTCGAATATGGGCTTCATAGTTTGCTTTTGTGAGAATTTGATTGTATATTTTTTGAAAGGTAAAGGTTAGCTGTATGTAATGCATGATATGTATCAGGCAATGATGTTTTCAAAATAAATGAGATTGTGTTGTATGATGCGTATATGCATGTGTCATGATGTATGGAAATGTGATGTTTTTAGCTAGGGAAAATAAATCCCGGATAGCTGCTGGAGAAAAGAGTTGAATTCTTTGTTTCCGTTGGGGATAGTTGATGAAGATGATTGTGAGAATAAACCTGCAGGAGAGGATAACTCCGCTGGGGAATAAACTGATAAGGAAATGGCTCTGTGGGGAGGACATGCTCTGCTTAGGATTCCGCTGATAAGTTCAGCTGGGGATGAATTACCGCTGCTGGCGATACTGAATCTTGTTGGGGATTGAATTTCTGCTTGTGAAAGGAATGAACTCCGCTGGGGATGATCTTTCAGTTGCGACTTCACTGGGATAACCTTCTAGACTCTACTGGGGACAAATTTCCAGAGTCTACTGGGGATGATCCTCCAAACTTCATTGAGGAATATTTTTCAGTTGCGACTGGGGATAATTGTCTAGTGCTGATGATAGATAAACTCTGCTTAGGGAGAATATTACCGACTCATTCGCAGTTGCGAGCCTCAGCTGGGAAAAGTTAACATTACTGTCTTTCTCTTACTCTGCGGAGGGTGAATGTACCTTAGTCATATTCTTTAGCTAAATCTACCTTTGTACCTGGTGGATAGAGCAACTGTAAAGCTAGGACAATTCTTATTTGCCCCTGTTTATGATATTACAAGTAATCGTCTTTTGTTTCGCACGTAAATATTTATGAGTAGCAATTAATGTCAAATGCATATATTAAGAATGAACATTGGACGTTCTTTGCAAAACAAAATAGAAAAAGGAATAACAGTTTGAAAGTTCTTTGAAAATGAATTGTATTGACTTTAAAGTTTGGCCTGTAAATAGGCGTTTTTGTACAAGAGGCTGACGTCCTAGTAAGAGAACGCCGCCGAACAAAAGAGTTTATACATTTTGTGTAAAAGAAATAAAAACAGCTATGTGAACAATCCCACTGGGTTCCAACTTTGCTATTGCCCTTATGTCCTCTAGCATCTCATCACTTTGCTATTTGGTTGAAGGTAGATCAGATTGATTAATGCAGTTCGAGCTTGATAGTTGATACCGAAGTCTGGTTGCAAGGTGATCCAATGAGACATAGTGTTACGCTTTAATCCCTAATTTTTTCCTGGAGCGCCCTTTCAGGTTTTCAGTCCACCGGGATACCCTTTTTTGCCCAAGCCACCTTTTCAGGTTTTCGACTTGCCGGGTGTACATATTTTTTCGTTTTCATCCCTTATTTTTGCCCGAATCCTTTTGGTTCGTCGGGAAGCCCTTATTTTTGCCTAGGCCAGTCGACCTAGCGGGTCTTTGATTATGCGTAGTATTTTTTCACTATGTCTGCATTGACGGGGTGAGGAAGGTCGTCACCATCCATGGTGGTTAGAATCATAACTCCTCCTGAGAAAATGTTCTTAACCACAAATGGCCCTTCGTAAGTAGGGGTCTATTTGCCCCTGGGATCACCTTGTGGTAGGATGATGCGCTTGATCACCAGATCCCCAACTTGATACTCTTGTCGTCTAACTTTCTTGTTAAATGTCTTGATCATCCGTTTTTGATACGTCTGACCATGACAAATAGCAGTAAGTCTCTTTTTGTCGATTAACTTCAGCTGATCAAGTCGGGTCTGAATCCAGTCATCTTCGCTCAAACCTGCATCGTTCATAATCTGAAGAGAGGGTATCTGGACTTCAATGGGTAATACGACCTCCATACCATATACCAAGGAATAGGGGTTGCCCCTGTTGACGTTCGCGCTGAGGTGCGGTACCCATGAAGAGCAAATGGTAACATCTCATGTCAGTCTTTGTATGTCACCGTCATTTTCTGCACAATCTTCTTAATGTTCTTATTAGCTGCTTCAACAACCCCATTCATCTTCGGCCGGTAGGGAGAAGAGTTATAATGCTGTATCTTGAACTGTTTGTAGAGCTCGGTGATCATCTTATTGTTGAGATTTGTACCATTGTCCGTAATGATCCTCTCTGGTATACCATATCGACATATCAGATTGTGCCGAATGAACTGTGCCACAACGTTCTTGGTTACAGTAGCAAAGGAAGCTGCTTCAACCCACTTTGTAAAGTAATCAATAGCTACCAGGATGAAACGATGCCCGTTTGACGCAGTAGGTCTGATCTCACCAATCATGTCGATGCCCCACATTGAAAAAGTCCACGGAGCTGTCAAGACGTTCAGAGGGACTGGAGGTATGTGCACTTTATCAGCATATACTTGGCACTTGTGACAGGTCCGAGAATGTTGATAACAGTCAGCTTCCATGGTAGACCAATAATATCCTGCCCGTAGGATTTTCTTTGCCATGGTATGTCCACTGGAATGAGTTTCGAAAGTACCTTCATATAACTCTACCATAATCCTTTCTGCCTCGTTCTTATCCACACATCGTAGTAAGGTTGAATCATGGTTATGCTTGTAAAGGATATCGTTACTGATGAAGAATTTCGCCGCGAACCTCCTCGGAAACTTCTTATCATTAACAGATGCACCCTCGGGGTATTCCTGATCCTCAAGGTACCTCTTCACCTCATGAAACCAGGGTTTATCTGCTACCTCTTCAGTCTCAATGTCACAACAATGTGTAGGTTCGTCCAACCTTTCAATGGTAATCCGGGGAGCCTCGTTGTGCCAATTGACTTTGAACATAGAAGACATCGTAGCTAGTGCGTCCGCCAACTGGTTCTCCTCTCTTGGGAAGTGTTCAAAGGTTATCTCCTCGAAGTGTGGAAGCAAAGTTAATATATACTCCTTGTAAGGAATAAGATTTGGGTGTTTCGTATCCCACTCGCCTTTGATCTGACTGATCACGAGAGCGGAATCTCCGAATACACTTAAAAACTTAATCCTTAGGTCAATAGCTGCTCGAAGACCCATGATGTACGCTTCATACTCCGCCATATTATTAGTGCAAGTGAAACATAGTCGGGCGATAAACGAGTACGAGAGCCTTTAGGAGATATGATCACGGCGCCAATGCCATTACCCAAAGTGTTTGAAGCTCCATCAAAGCACATAGACCATCGGGATCCCTCCTCAGGTCCTTCATCCGGTCCAGGTGTCTCACAGTCGGTCACTATCATGATGTTCTAATCCAGAAACTCAAAGTTCATAGACTGGTAATCATCCACTGCCTAATGTGCCAAATGATCTGCCAACACACTTCCCTTGATTGCTTTTTGGGTCGTGTACTGGATGTCATACTTAGTCAAGATCATCTGCCATCTTGCTATTCTTCCAGACAAGGCAGGCTTCTCGAAGATATACTTGATTGGATCCATCTTTGATATCAATAGAGTAGTGTGGGTCAGCATATACTGTCTCAGCCGGCGAGTAGCCCATGCCAAAGCACATCAAGTTTTCTCAAGCAACGAGTATCAGGTCTCGCAGTCGGTAAACTTTTTGCTAAGGTAATAAATAGCATGCTCTTTTCGGCCAGACTCATCATGCTGCCCCATCACGCACCCCATTGAATTGTCGAGTACTATCAAGTATAAGATCAAAGGTCTCCCTTCACCTGGAGGCATCATAATGGGTGGCTCTTGGAGATATTCCTTGATCCTTTCGAAAGCGGCCTGACATTCATCATTCCATCTTACCACTTGATCTTTCTTCAATAGCTTGAAGATTGGTTCACAAGTAGCAGTCAAATGTGAAATGAATCGAGCAATGTAATTCAACCGTCTCAAAAAGCCTCTGACTTCTTTTTCTGTCCGGGGAGCTGGCATTTCCTGTATAGCCTTCACCTTTGCAGGATCCACCTGAATACCTTTATCACTCACGACGAAACCCAACAGGTTACCAGACGTCACCCCGAAGGTGCGCACTTGTTCGGGTTTAACCTCAGCTTGTATAACTTCAATCTATCAAATAGCTTCTGAAGGTGGTCAATATGTTCTCCATCAGTCTGAGATCTTGCAATCATGTCGTCAACGTATACCTCAATCTCATGATGGATCATGTCATGGAACAAAGCGACCATGGCGCGCTGATACGTTGTCCCAGCATTCTTCAATCAGAGAGGCATGACTTTATAGCAAAAGGTACCCCACTGCATAACAAAGGTTGTCTTCTCCATGTCTTCGGGAGCCATCTTAATCTGATTATAACCGGAGAAACCATCCATAAAAGAGAAGACCTTATGCTGTGCGGTGTTGTCAACCAGAACGTTAATATGAGGTATAGGGAAATCATCCTTGGGGCTTGCCCTATTCAGATCCCTATAGTCAACACACATTCGAACCTTACCATCTTTCTTCGGCACAGGAACCACGTTGGCAACCCACTGCGGGTAAGAAGTAACTGCTAGAAAACCGGCGTCGAATTGTTTCATAACTTCAACCTTGATTTTCTCAGACATCTCTGGGCGTATTCGGTGAACTTTCTGTTTCACTGGAGGACTGTCTTCCTTGGTAGGCAGGCGGTGAACCACAATATCAGTATCCAACCCAGGCATATCTTCATAAGACCAGGCAAAGATTTCAACGTAGTCATGCAACATCTGAATCAACCGTTGCTTAACACTAGGCGCCAGATTTGCACCAATCTTGACCTCTTTTATGTCTACCTCTGTACCCAGACTCACCGATCCACCGACTCTTCATGCGGCTGTATGGCCCTCTCTTCCTGAAGTAACAGTCTAGAAAGTTCCCCAGGCACTTCACAATCATCCTCACCTTCGTCTTCGGCTTGGTTGATCGGACTTTCGAAGTTATAACTGGTAGTAGCAGAGTCGTTATCAGTGGGATCCAGAGTGGATGTAGACCTGTATATGTGAGTGTGTGTAAGACAAATAACTATTTTGCAAGATAGAAAAGAAAAAACAAGGAGCGCAAAATTTATAACGTAAGAAGAACGTCCAATGCTTTTATTAATGATATATGGTAATGACACATATAAAGCCCTCACAAACAAAACCACGGTGCCTCGGGTAAGACACTGGGCCGTAAAGTTGTAACAATTGTCTGTTACAAACTTAAAACAAAAGTCTCATTACTGGGTAATAAAAGAAACGGGCATAGAATCCTTCGTTTTCCAATTGCTTAATCCACCGTCGGCAGTCGGGTAAATCCAGCTGTCAATATCAAACTCTTCATCATCATCCCCAATAGCATTCACTCCCGCGTCATGTTTGGGCATAGGTGCCGTTATGACATTAGGATTTTCCGGCGCTTCAAACTCGATCTCCTTGGCTTCAATTAGGTCCTGTACTTTATTATTTAAGGCCCAGCAGTTATTCCTATCATGCCCCTGGCTATCGGAGTGAAAAGCATAGCGGGCGTTTGGATTATATGAAAGAGAGGTGGTGATGGGATTCTTCGGGGCTTCCCTTAGAGTCACCAAGTTGGTCTTCAACAACTGCGGCAGAATTTGAGACAGGGTCATACTAAGCCGAGTAAACTGTCTTGGCGGCCTCTCTGCTCTTGGTTGATTGTTGCGTTGAGGGGCAACATCATGTTTTGATATTACCACCGCATTAACGGCTTGGCGGCGCTCAGGTCGGTTTTGGTTTCTAGAGCTGTAAACTGCGCTAGATTCCTTCTTAAAAGGCTTCTTCTCCGTGCTTGACGAAGCACCCTTCTGTATCTTGCCAGTTTTGATACCGGCCTCAATTCTTTCCCCAGTCATGATCAGCTCAGTGAAGCCAGACGATGAACTCCCAATCAGATGATTAAAATACGGACCATACAAGGTCCCAAGAAACATATCCACCAACTCCCTATCAGCCAGAGGGGGTTGGACTCTTCCAGCAAGGTCCCTCAATTTCTAAGCATAGTCCTTAAAACCTACGCTCGCACCCATAGACATACCCTGAAGTTGGGTACGCGTGGGAGCAAGGTCGGCATTGTACTGGTACTGCTTGTAGAAAGTAGCAACAAGGTCCTCCCAGTTATGGATGTTAGCTCCTTCCAGTTGGTAGAACCATTCAAGTTGAGTCCCTGAAAGACTATCTTGAAAGAAATGAATCTAGAGGTTCTTATCGGCAGTGTATGGTTGAATCTTTCTAACATACAAGCGGAGGTGTAGCTTTGGGCAGGAGACCCCGTCGTATTTAGAAAAGGTAGGCGCTTTAAACTTGTGGGGAATTACCACCCCAGATGCCAAACCAAAATCTCCGAAGTCCAGCCCAGGTGCTTTCTGGACCTCTATTGCGCTCAACCGGTCTTCAAGTTGCTTGTACCTATTCTCGGCAGGAGGATACTGGTCTTCATCAAAGTCAGTCTCATTGTCAGAAACCACAGGGCTAGGTGCCCTCCTTTCTTATTGGTTCTCTCCCCCTCCAGATGAGTGAGATAAATCAACATCCTGTCTTAATCTGTTACCGAACCTGTGACCCATGTTCAGGAGGACTGTCTTCTTCTTCTTCTTCTTCTTCTTCTTCTTCTTATCCTTCAAGATAAGAGTCTTCAGATCTTGCTGACCCTTGGCCAAGTTGATGAACATTTCCTGGAACTGGGCATTATGAGCTTGTAGGGCCTTGATAGCTTGATCAGTTGATGTTTCAGAAGACATGATTGTTGAAATAAACAGCGAAGAAGATGAGAAACCTGTAAGGGTACATGTAATGAGGTGCATGGGAATGGAATGCGTATGATATGATTTCAAAGACTTTGGAGATTCAAATTCGTAAACCAAAATGAAACACACTTTTATTAGGTAAAAAACTTGAAATCAATGTTTAACAAATGCCTTTAAGGCGCTACAAAAAGAAATACTGAAAGCAAATCTATGCTAGAAACAATAAAAGACAATCAGCGCTCCCACGGTCGTTTTCCTTTGGTGCTGACATAGTCGTTGAGGACCTTCTCATTCTCCAGCTGCCTTGTAAGCTTCAGGATTTTCCGCTCCTGCTCATGGTACTTTTCTCTGTAAGCATCCCGTTCTTCCCTTAGCTGGATCCAAGACCTCTTTAATGCCCCAATGTCAGTAGGCATGTATGGATGGAGGATGGTAGGAGGAACCCCTTCTTCATCAGCATTCTCAACTATCACAGGAAAGACAACTTCGTATGGCATCCCGAGCTTTTGAGCACGGGCTCAAACCCACCGGAGATATGGTTCCATTGGAAGAGAAGTCTTCGTGCCTAGCTCATGCGGATCAGACCTTTTGACCCTATCCCAGGCTCGTATGAATATGCGGCGATGTCCTTCAACATCTCCCTGGAAGTCAAAGACAATGCTTGGAAGCAGAAACTCATGAGGTCCGTCCCTCCTAGCTCTCCCAAACTGTCGTAAGGCCAAACAAGGATTATAGGTGATCCCTCCTCTAATCCCCATCAATGAAACATTGGGGTATTCCCCACAACGATCAATAATAGCTACTTCTTCCATGTCTTTAGTACTCCAGATGATGTCCGTGTGAACAAGGGACATAATCCGGTAGGCCCAACCCATGCCTTCTTCGTTCTTCAAAACAGATTTGGGGAGGTGAGAAATAAACCACCTCACCAGCAATGGTGCACAACACATAAGGGTTCCCCATTTCCGAGAAGTACGAGCATAAAGAGTATGCAGAATATCACCCAAGAGAGTGGGAACTAGATTACGGGACATGAAAATATTCACCACATTCACATCAACAAAGGAATCTGAATTTGGGAACAGAACCAGGCCATAGATGAGAAGGGCCAGGATGTCTTTAAACGCTTGAAAGTCTAAACTGTCCCAGAACTAATTAGCCTGATCAACCAAGAACTTAGCCAAGAAGCCTTTTATCCCACTTCGAGTTTCCCAATTAGACACCACATCAACCCTTATAAGATGGAGGGCTGAGGCAATATCCTCCGGCCTAGGAGCTGTCTCCAAACCTGTGAATGGGGACTGCTCTAGAATAGAGATGCCGAGTAGATCAGAGAACTCCTCCAAAGTAGGGACCAACTGATAGTCTGGGAAAGTGAAGCAGTGGTATAATGGATCAAAGAACTGGAATAAGACACTCATCATCTGTTCGTCCAGCCTGGAAGTGACTAGGCTGAGGAGGTGACCATGTCTTCTGTCAAAAGAGGAAGTGTCAGGAACCTTGGAAACCAAATCTCTAAGCTGAGAAGGAATCTGTACAAAGCTGATCCGAATAGTTACGCATAGATGCCATGATCTGCAAAACAGAACAAAGATGAATCCCATTGGTCTTTGAAATGGTTAGTCCAATGCAATATGCATGCAATGTCATGATGCATGATGTCATGATAGAAACACACCACAGGTATTCACAAATAGCAAACATGGTGTTGTACCCCAAAATTTTCCCTCTCATATTTCTCAAAACATTGCAAGAAAAATCTCTAAGGGGCTCAAGGTAGCTCAAGAGTGGGTCAGACAAGTCATCTCCTAAGACAGTCAACCCCAAATTAGGGTTTTGTGCTGCATCAAGATCCTTGAGTACAAATGACCTCAAGTGCTCCCTAATTTCCTAATATGTTCTCAAGGTCATCCATGTCAAGTTTCAAGCCTTGCAGAGGAAGTTTGCTCAGTCAATTGCTCAAAGGGTCCAAAAATCGACTGTGCTAGGGCAAAAGTCAACTGTGACCCAAATACAGTCAAACTTCAAGATTTTTTGCCAACATTATCATTTTGAAGGATATTTCATCATTTGATCAAGGGTTGATCATGATTCATCAATGATTGCTCAAAATTCCTCAAGACTCAAAAGTTGCTAAATTAGGGTTTTGTAGGAAAAGTCAACTCAACTTTGACCAAGCATAACTTTCTCATACTTTATGAGAAATGCCCCATCCAAAGCTCATTTTGAATAGGATGCAATTTCCTACAATCCATATTCACACCCCAAGATCAAGAGATTCACTCACAAGAAATTACAAATTTGGACATTATAGATCATTTTTGAAAGTCAACAAAAACACCTTTTTTTTCCAAAGCTTATAACTTGAGCATGGAATATCAAAATGAGATGATACCAAAAGGGTTTGTTAGAGGACATCTCAAGATTTCTAAAAAGTCCAAGAACACTTCCAAAAGTTCAAAATTGAAGAATTTATGCATTGTTGAAGTTAGGCATTTTTGTAAAATTGCCAAAAGTCAACTATCCCCAAAACTTCAAATTTTGTCAAATGGGCCCATTCTTTTCCACTTGATTTGATCTTGTCACACTACAAACGTGTCCTAGCTTCAGCCTTAAGCCCATTTATCAATTTTTTTATTTTATTTGATTTTTTTATTGAATTATTCCATTTTAAATCAATTTAAATCAAATAAAATCACAAAACTTGATTACATGAGATCTTTTTCTATTTTTAGGACCTAATCATCATCAATGACATGATCAAATTCGTATCAAGCATTACATGTGCAAAAAGATTGAATTTTTGGCAAAATTGGAAAGCTTTCAATGGAGGATCAAATCCAATCCCATAGCCATAATGTACAAGGATTCAGTCCACAAAAGTTAACCTAATACATTGCATTATACATATACAAGTGAAAGGGACACGAATTTGAGGCTAGAGGCTGAAGAATCATCAATAACCAAACTTGGAAAAAAGGTGAAAAAGTGCAAAACTGAAATCGATCTTGGAGGCGTTTTCAAAGGCAAATCTCAACACCAATCCATTGCTGGGTGTCTCATGAACCTCCTGCAATCAAAAACAAGCTCTCTCACCCTCTCAAACGCACTGTAATCCTCACGTTTTACCGCCCTGTATTCAAAATCGTAACTCCATGTTCTTGCATTTTCTTGGCAAATCTTTGGTATATTCATGATGCTTATTCAATTTCTGAACTTTTGGCATTGTTTGATTGCATTTATATGAGTTGTAGCCCTGTAACCGAACCTAGGGTTTTGTAGTTGTGTTTTTGGGCATTTCTTCTACAGGAAAAATTGGAGCCATTGATAGACATGGATGTAACCAGGGGAGAGAGACGAGTATGACCATGTGCTTGGAATCAATTTTCATGGCCTAGAATGGGTTTTAGGATGCACATACGGATTTAGCTGCGGATATAAATCCGCAGGTAAATGTACAGGGTTGAAGGAAGAAGACGAAGACGTGTCTCCCCCTGGTTGGACGATTCAAACAATTCACGTTTTTTTTATTTTATTTCAGGCATATTAATTTTGTTTCTCATATTATTATTATTATTGAATGTATTAACAACAAAAACGCGTTGGTTGAGTGGTAGTGGAGTGTATGCAATGACTCACAGGACCTGGGTTCGAATCCCAAGTCCCCCATATGCTTTGTATTATTTTTCAACAGGCATTCAAGTATAACTCCAAGCGCGCAGCCTACTATGGTCCCTCACTCAATGGCTTGCCAGATGGCCCCAAGCCAGATCTGGTGGTCCAGATGGAGCGTGCATCATACTCCCAAGTCAACGTGCCAGAGGGAACCAGGGAAGGTCAACACAGGCTTGCACAAATGGGCCTTTGAATTGCCATTCCAACCTCCAATTTGGGCCCAAACCCCCCTAAGTTCTATTTCTTTCTTTTATTTATTTATTTTATTTATTTGTTTGATTAATTATTTTTATTATTTAACTAACCAATCAAAACTTTGTTCTTAATAAAATTAAAAACCAAAAATATTTTCTTTATTAAAATTAAATTCCAACATTTTATTTTTGTTAATAAAATTAATTTAATTGATTTAGTTTTAATTAGGAATAACTTTTAATATATTTTGCAATAATTAAAATTAATTTAGACAAATAGGTTTTATTAACATTGATCAAATTTATTTTTGTTTCTTTAAATATCAAAAATCCAAAAAATATTTATTTTCATTAATTAATTAATTAGTCTATTAATTTAATGCTTAACCTAATTTAATTTCTTTCTTAATTCAAAAAATAACCAAAAATCTTTTTCTTTAATAAAAAGGGTTAAAACCCTAGAACTCGCCCGATTTAATTTCCCGCACGTGTGGCATTTTATTCAATATTGTATCTGTTTCCTGGGATGTAATAATTTAAATAGGACGTTACTATTTTATCGCTTTATTTATTTTCTGCATTTTAATTTCAAGGGTTGTTTTTGGCGATGTAAATACCCGACGCCTTGTCATAGTTAGTTTAAATTCCGCAATTTAATTTCCGCAACTTATACACTGTTAGATGTTTGATAATAGGGAATGCATGACAAGATCGAATGTTTAACTTAAAATCAACATAGATAACTATTGACATGTACAAAGACAAAATTAACTGAAAACAATACACTCGCACATGCGCACTCTTAGGGTACACCTCGCTTGGTTGCCTTCGAAAGCGGTCATTGAGTATAGAAAGTTTTAGAGGTCTCCCTCTTGTCCAAAGATCATAGTTGCCTCGAAACGGTTGCCTCGGAAAAATGATCTAAGACATTAGGGTTACCGCTAAGGCGTCCTAACATTGCTTTAGTGACCACACGTCCCTTAATCGAATTGACCCTTAAACTCCAACGACGATGCTACCTACTCATCAATAGTGGGATAGCATTGTCTAAAGGACATTAGTACATATTGATTCCTTTTTCGAGTAGGTAGATGGTTCTTAAGTACTTGCTCTTTCAAAACAAAACAAACTTTCGCACTTACACCTTTCAAAACAAAAACTCTTCTTCAAACCCACAAACACAAAGAAAGCAAATTTTTGAAAACACTTTGAGCAAGTACCTAAGAGCCCGTGGATAAACACTGATAGAAAGGGTGCTAACACCTTCCCTTTCTATAATCTACCCCCGGACCCGAGAAACATCTCGAAAAAGGAATTTTTCTGTGATTTTTTCCTTTCCTTGTTGGATAAAATAAAAGACGGCGGCGACTCTTGCTTACCGCGACATTTTGCAAAAACAAACTCAAAACGCGAACCAACATTCCAAAAACAGTCAGTTTTCTCCCACCGCATCACACATGGTAAGGGCAAACAAGTCACACAGATAGCCCTTAAATTTCAGGCTGGCATGGAGTTTAGGTATTACCCTCTTTCAGTTTAGTTGGTTCAACCTGTCCTAATAATAGTAACCGGGTTCTAGAGGATCTCAATATCAGTGACCACCCTCGATCGGTCATAATTCCAGTTTAGCAACCTTTCCTTGCGGCCAGAATCATCGCGAGAGTTTGGTCTCAATGAGTGTAGCATACTGCTACTTTTCTATGGCCAAGTTGGTCAATTATAGGTTCTAAGGTCAGTTGGTGCTTAATGACCCCTTAGCAGCCCCATATTCTCCTTGTTCCGCCACAAGGGATATCGGTACAAACTAAAGTGTCACACCAACGTAGCTACTACTTCAACCGTATCGGTCTACACCGTACAGTTCCCTCACAGTCTATTGCTACTTACCTAAAGGTATCCCTAGATCCGGGTTAGGATCTATAGTAACTCCAATTCAAACCCGCAAAAATAAAACAAACAGATCAAATAATTGAAAACAGTATGAATTAATCCTAAGGTACACCCCACTTATATTATCCCCAGCAGAGTCGCCAGTTCTGTGATACGGTGGAAGAACTGACTGTTTTTGGAATGCTGGTTTACGTTTTGCGTTTATTTTTGCAAAATGTCGCGATAAGCAAGAGTCGCCACCGACTTTTATTTTATCCAACAAGGAAAGGAAAAAAACACAGAAAAATTCCTTTTTTGAGATATTTCTGAGTACGGGGGGTAGATTATAGAAAGGGAAGGTATTAGCACCCTTTCTATTCGTAGTTATCTACGAGCTCTTAGGTACTTGCTCATTGTTTTCAAAATTGTTTTCTTTGTGTTTTGTGGGTTTTGAAAAGTTTTTGTTTTAACTTCGATTTAACTCTTGCTTCTGTCCTCAAGAGTGTAATGAATTGTTTTTGAAAACTTGTTCATAAAAGTGTAAGTGTGAAAAAGTTTTGTTTTATTTGAGAAAGTACTTAAGAACTAATCTACCTACTCGAAAAAGGAATCGTTCTATGTTTGTTTCCTTTAGACAATGCTATCCTACTATTAGTGAGTAGGCAGCACCGTCGTTGGAGTTTGAGGGTCAACTCGAAAGAGGGACATACGGTCAATAAAGCAATGTTAGGATGTCTTAGTGGTAACCCTAATGTCTTAGATCATTTATCCGAGGCAACAATGTCCGAGGTAACCTTTCCGAGGCAACTATGATCTTTTTAGACCAGAGGGAGACCTCTAAAACAACCTATACTCAATGACCGTTTACAAAGGCAACCAAGTGGGAGTGTTCCCTAAGAGTGCGCATGTGCGAGTGTGTCAGTTTCAGATTATTTATCTTTGCACATGTTTAGGGTGATCTAACTGTTTTAAATTTAGCCATACATTCTTGTCATGCAAACCCTATTATCAAACATCAAACAGTTGAATATTTGCTGAAATTAAAGTACGAAATTTAAACTAAACTATTACAAGGCTTCAAGTATTTACATAGCCAAAAACAAACCCTTTGAAATTTAAAAGCGGTAAAAATAAATAAATGTCCTAATTTAATTATTACAAGCTGGGAGCAGATACAATAATTGGATAAAAATAAAGCGCGCGAGAAAGTTAGGTCGAATGCGAAACTAGGGTTTTGACCCTCCTAATTAAAAGAAATGTTTTTTGTTTTTAATATTTTTTAAGAAAAGGAATTAAGTCTTAAAATTAAAATGGAAAATTAATGGGTTATTAAATAAATTAATGAACAATAATTAAATGACATATTTTTTGGTTTTTGTTATTTTAGAAAAAAAAATAAAATGATTAAATTAGTAATAAAAACCTATTGATTCTAATTAATTTTAAATATTTGCAAAATAAATTAAAGTTATCTAACATAAATAACCTAATTAAAATTGATTAATTTTTTTACTAAAAATAAATATCTAACATTTAATTAGACAAGAAAATATTTTTTGGTGATTTTTTTGATAAAAGAAAATAACTTAATTTGTTAGTAAAAATAATTAAATGAAATAATAAAATAAAATGTAAAAAGGAAAAGGGGTGAGAAAATGGGCCTGAGTTTAGCAATCTTGAGGAGGTGTGGAAAGCAATTTTCTGGGCCCAAATATGAGATCCGTTCTGACTTTTGCAATCCAGTGCGTAGGCGTTGACTTGGCCTTTGGTGCACCCTCAGTGTTGGCCACCAGATCTGGCCATCTGGCGCGTGGATGATGAAGACCCATGGTGGATCTCAGGCTCATGCGTGCACTGGATTTCCAGTAATAAAATGAAATAGAGAAATAGGGGGACCTGGGATTCGAACCCAGGTCCTGAAGGCAAATTCCAATGGCTTGTAACCAGCTAGGCTGTTGGTTGTTTTTGTACATATGCCAAGACACAAATATAATATAAGAAAAAAGAGTTAGTGGATAATATAAAAAAAACGCGCCAGATTTGAATAAGCCTATGGGGGAGTGACACACCTTCATCCCTGTGCTCGTGCCGTGGCTAAAAGTTGAACCACCTATACCTACGGACAAATGTCCGTTGCTACAACCCAAGCGTTCTCAAAACCTTCCACAAGCCATGGAAATAACATCTAACACCATGGTTAGATTCGTCTCGTCCTATTGATCACAACCATACCCATTACCAAGGCCAATTGCTCCTGCATTCAAAAACCCTAAAACCAAACTCGAAACCTTAATAATGGTGGATTTCGTTACAGACCATATAAATTAAATTGAGTAATGCCAAAAGTTTGCAAACATCATGGTGATCAAGAATGTACAATTATTTTACACTATGGATGCAAGAATAAGGTTATTCGAATTCAAGAAGATGGTGATACAGTTGCGGACTTACAGTGTGTGGGAGGGCTTGAAAACACTTGGTTTCGATTGCTTTAGGTTCCCGAGAGTGCCAGAAAACGATTGGGACATATACCAAGCCTTGAGGATGCCTCTTAGTGGGATTTTGATCTCACACTTTTTTGCCTTTTTTTCTAGATTTTGTTCTCTCTCTCTCTCTCTCTCTCTCTCTCTCTCTCTCTCTCTCTCTCTCTCTCTCTCTCGCTTGTTTCCAACCTTCTTTTTGATCTGCACGCACTCCTTATGTATTAGTGAAGGGATCAGGGTTGCAAAACTGGTTCAAATCTTCTTGTTTCAAGGATTTTGGATTTGATTTGATACACTTTGAAGATCTTTCCAAACATGGCTTATTTTGAATCTTTTTGTGCACACAAGCCTTTACACGAATTTGAATGCCTTGCTATCTGTAATTAGAGCCTAAATCATCACAAAATCCTTGGTTTCAATGTTTTTGGATTTTATTTGATTTATTTTGATTTAAATCAAATTAATTCAAATAAAAATAAAAATAATTAATAAAAATAAGTCATGGACAAGTGGAAAAGGCTAGAGCACGTGGGCTATGTTTCCAACTCAAAACAAGTGAAAAAGAATGGGCCCATTTGGCAAAATTTGAAGTTTTGGGGACAATTGACTTTTGATAATTTTGCAAAAAAGGTCAACTTCACCAATGCATAAATTCCTCAATTTTGACTCTTTGGAGGTGTTCTTGGACTTTTAAGGAAGCTTGAGATATCCTCTAAACAACCGTTTTGGTCTCATCTCATTTTGATATTCCATGCTCATGTATGAAGCTTTGACAAAAAAGGTGTTTTTGTTGACTTTTCAAAATGACCTATAATGTACAAATTCATAACTTCTTGTGAGTGCATATTTAGGACTTGGGAGATGAAGATGGATTGTATGTAATTTCATCCTCTTCAAAATGATCTTTGTATGGGTCATTTCTCATAAAGTATGAGAAATTTATGCTTGGTTAAAGTTTGGTTGACTTTTCCTACAAAACCCTAATTTAACAATTTTTGGTTTTTGATGAATTATGAGCATTCCTTGATGAATCATGATCAGCCCATGATCAAATGATTAAATATACTTCAAAATGAGGATGTTGACCAAAAATCTTGAATTTTGACTGTATGTAAGCCACAATTGACTTTTTCCCTAGCACAGTCGATTTTCAGGCCTTTGAGCAATTGACTGAGCAAACTTCCTCTGCAAGGCTTGAAACTTGACATGGATGATCTTGATAACATATTAGGACAATGTTGATCATTTTGGGTCCCTTGGACTCAAGTATCTTGATGCAACATGAAACCCTAATTTGAGGTAGATTGCCTTAGGAGAGAGTTTGTCTGGCCAACCCTTGGACTACCTTGAGCAACTTGGGGATCTTTCTTGAAATGTTTTGAGAAATATGGGAGGGAAAATTTTGGGGTACAACATTGTCCATACACCTAATGCTTGCTATGTTAGAAACTTTAGTGTAGGAAGTGGGCATTATGTGTGGGTTAAGAAGGGAACTAACTATGATAAATCCAAAGCACATTGGGTACCAAATTAAACTTAGTTTATTTTGTAGGTATGCTTAAAGACCACATGCAATCTTTGGTATCTTGATAGTGGTTGTTCAAAGCATATGACGGAGACATACACTAACTTTCAAATCTAGTTCAAGTCCAAGGATTATTTCACATATGGTAAATACCTTAAAGGAAGAATTCTTGACATTGGTAAAGTTGATACACTAACTTTCATATCCATTGAAGATGTACTTCATGTTGAAGAATAAAAGACAACTTCTAAGTACAAGTCAACTTTGTGACAAATGCTTCAACATCATGTTCTAAAAATATGAATGATTTATGAAGTCACTCTTGAGGTGAAACTCATTGCGAAAGATGTAAATTCTCTATGATTTAAGGAATAATTTTGATCAAGAGGGAATTATCAGAGATAGGGGGAGCATTCACATAAGAGTTTCTCATTCTTCCTAAAAGAGTCAAGCATCTTCAACGTTATGTTTTGATAAAGACAACTACTATGTACATTTATCAAAGGATGAGAAAAAGCATCATGAAGCAATATGGCTATGGTTAAGCTTTCCATATTATTATATGTACTTTGTCCATTTTTATGCATGTTTCCCTTCTTTTTGATAATGTCAAAGGGGGAGAAGGATGTTATACTTTATGCTTGTGTATTTCCTTGTCTTAATCTTTTAAGGTAAAAAGAATCCTTCAAGATGAGAAAATTCAAATGATATTAAAGCTTCTCATACAAAGGGCGGAGTTATACATCTTAGGGGGAGAAGTCTCTTTCCGGAAATTACAACGCATCGAGAAAGATCGTTTGTCATCATCAAAAGGGGGAGAATGTAAAATCAAGCTTCTCAAATACACTTTTGTTTAGATGAATACAAACCATGATTGAAAAAGAAGGCAAAGATTATTGATCAAAGCTAAAAGCATCTGTGGATAAAGTCTTTGGTTCAAGCACTTAGCAAAATTTCAAGGTATAATGATAATACTTACTTTGAACTTATGACATAGATGCTCAATGGTCAAAAGAAATATTTTTTATTGTCAAAATCCTTACTCAATTTTTTCTAAGCTAAAAATCAATTTTTACTTGAGTGCAATCGATTTGCATATTAGTGCAATCGATTGCATGCTTCAATTTTTCAAATCTTTTGCTACTGTTTCTAAGTGTAATCGATTTGCATGTTTATGCAATCGATTGCACTCAATCAATTTTTGCTACTGACTTCACATGCAATCGATTACACTCTTGTGCAATTGATTGCACACTCAAAATATTTGAAATTCTAGCTGTTGAAACCCCGTGAAATCAATTTATACAAAGGGTGCAATCGATTGCATGCTGCACGATTTTGAAAAACAGCAGCTTTGCACATGCCTGTTCATAACACCATTTCATGGAAACCTTTCACTCAATCTTGGCAATTGTTCATGATTCATCTCCAGAACATTATGTTGTTTCAAAAAGGTGCTATGAACATATAAATACACATTTTCAAAATCATTTCAACATCTCTTCCAAAATATATTTTATGAATTTTCAAATATCAAACTCAAGCTTTTCTTCACTTTCATACACAAAGTTTTTCTACACACTTTCACATATTGTCAAACAGAAAACTTTAAGCATTATATATCTTGAGTCATTTTATACTATTATCATTACAAGAGAAGATCAATTCATTGATTAAATTACTCAAAGTGATCATTTCTACTCAAACTCACTCAAATCAAATATTTCTACATACTTGCTTATTTTTCAGGATTGTTATAAATAAGTTTAAGTGGTTTTATAAATCTTGTTTTTCCAGGATTGTTGGATACAAGTGAAGTCACTTTGAGAGGATTGTTCTTATTGTTGACATAGTGAAAATCCAAGAGGATTATTCTTGGTGGTTTTATTGGTTAGAGTCTTGTATAGAAGGACTAGGGTGTCTTGTCTAGATATCTAACAATAAGGAAATCTCTTTCATGTTGAAAGGGGACTGAAGTACTCTCAGGCTGTGAGGGGAACCAGGATACATCTTTGTGTTCTTTACTTTTCCGCATTTACCGCTTTCATCACTAGTCATAAACCAGAAAAGAAAGAAACACATTTGTAAACTCGTGCACTAAATCAGAAAAATAATATCCATCATCACTAGAACGATAAATTTTTAAAGTACCTAATTCACCCCCTCTCTTAGGCGCACTTCGTACTTACAATTGGTATAAGAGCATGTTATATGTAACCTGTTCTTAAAAGATCTAGAATGGCTTCCACAAATCAAAATCCCGTTTTCAGAGATGGTGGTAGTAACAACAAGCCTTCTCTATTTTGTGGTGAATATTTTGACTTCTGGAAAATACGCATGAAGGCATATCTAGAAGCATAAGGAGAAGAAACATGGGATGCCGTCGAGAATGGTCCTTTTATCCCTATAACGGTAATCAATGGTGCTGGCTCATCAAAGCCTAAGGCTGCATGGGACGAAGATGATAAGAAGAAGGTTCTCTATGATAAAAAGGCAATAAATCTTCTTCAAGTAGCACTTAGCATGGATGAATTCTTCCGTGTCTCGGCATTCAAAACAACGAAAGAAATATGGGATAACTTGGTACAAACTCATGAAGGAACTGTTGAAGTTAAAAGATCAAGACTAAATACCTTGAGTCAAGAATACGAATTATTCTGAATAAAGCCCGGAGAAACCATTCTTGACCTACAAAGGGGATTCAGGTACTTTTAAAATCATCTAAGTGCTCTTGGTAAGACTTTGACAAATGATAAACTAAATCTGAAAGTACTTAGGTCCTTGACTAGGGAATGGCAACCAAAGGTAACGGCAATTTCATAAAATAAAAGTCTCTCCTCAATGACTTCCGCAATGTTGTTTGGGAAACTTCAAGAATATGAAACGGAACTCGGAAGACTTGAAAAACATGAAAATCAAGAGAAGAAATCCAAGAATATTGCTCTAAAGATAGATTCCAAGGAAGTTGAAAAGGAAGACAATCCGGAGGAAGATGAAAATTTCATGCTTCTAGTTAAAAGGCTTGGTAAGTTCTTTGGTAGAAATGACAAATTCTTTTCTCATTCAAAAGGAAAGAAACAATTCAAGAAAAAGGAAGCTTCCACATCAACACAAGAAGTCACATGTTATGAATGTGGTAAGTAAGGTCATATCAAGCCGGATTGTCTGAAACTCTCCAAGAAAGGTGGCTACAAAAGAAAAAAGGGATTCAAGAACAAAAATGCCTATTTTGCATGGGAGGATAATGAAATAAGTTCCTCATCCAATTCTGATAGTGATGAAAGTGAAAATCTAGCATTTATGGCCTCACACCATTCCGATGATGAAGACAATGAGGTTAGTAATGAATTTTATCTTTTTGATAGTGATGCACAAGGTGCTATAGATGAACTATTTAATGAATGCAAAATTCTGTATAAAACTATTTCATCTCAAAAGAAACAAATCTTATCTTTAGAAGAAAAATGTGAATCTATGGAAAAATATTTCAAAGAAGAAAAACAAAAATTAAGTAATGAACAAAAACAGAATTTTGTATGCAAAAATTGTGAATCACTCTCTTTCCAAATTGTCCAATTAAAAAGAATTATTGAAAGATATGAAAAAGGTCAAACTGGATTGGAAGGTGTTCTTAGCCAACAAAGATATTCCAATGATAAAAGAGGACTTGGATATTCAAAGTTTTCAAAACCAAGTTCTAATAAAACTATCTTTGTTAAAGCTAATTATCAATCATCCAAAGAGAAAGTGAGTAAAACTAAAGTAGTTCATCAATATCCTAAAAATAAAAGATTTGTTAAGAAGAAATCTTACTCTTCTAGATATAGAAGTAACTTTGAACCTACTTGTTTTTATTGTGGTATTGTTGGCCATACACCTAATGCTTGCTATGTTAGAAACTTTAGTGTAGCAAGTGGGCATTATGTATAGGTTAATAAGAGAACTAACTATGATGGATACAAATCACATTGGGTACCAAATCAAACTTAATTTGTTTTGTAGGTATGCTTGAAGACCACATGCAATCTTTGGTATCTTGATAGTGGTTGTTCAAAGCATATGACGGGAGACATACACTAACTTTCAAATCTAGTTCAAGTCCAAGGATTATTTCACATATGGGAAATACCTTAAAGGAAGAATTCTTGGCATTAGCAAAGTTGATACACTAACTTTCATATCCATTGAAGATGTACTTCATGTTAAAGAACAAAAGACAACTTCTAAGTACAAGTCAACTTTGTGACAAAGGCTTCAACATCATGTTATTAAAAGATGAGTGATTTATGAAGTCACTCTTAAGGTGAAACTCATTGCCCAAAGAAAGATGTAAATTCTATATGATTCAAGGGAGAATTTTGATCAAGAGGGAGTTATCAGAGATAGGGGGAGCATTCACATAAGAGTTTCTCATTCTGCCTAAAAGAGTCAAGCATCTTCAACATTATGTTTTGATAAAGACAACTACTATGTGCATTTATCAAAGGATGAGAAAAAGCATCATGAAGCAATATGGCTATGGTTAAGCTTTCAATATTATTATATGTATTTTGTCCATTTTTATGCATCTTTCCCTTCTTTTTGATAATGTCAAAGGGGGAGAAGGATTTTATACTTTATGTGTTAGAACATAGTTTGATTCTACAACCCCTGATTAGAGTTTTGATGATAACAAAATACAAAGAATAAATTATTTCAAAGATATATATAAAGAACAATTATGCTCCTTAAAATTATGTTTTGTATATGCAGAAGTTCTGATGGAATCAGCATAAGAATGGAATCAGCATCAGAAGATCAGCAACCTATGCTACATGCTGAAGTTTGATGACCAGAATCTGCACCTAAACAAATACACTCTGACTCTGATCAAAGACATCTTTACCAAAGTCATCAACACTCTGAAGCGTTATCAGCAGATACAACAAAGAAGACTCTGAAGCATTACTGGTTATTCAAGACAAAATTAAATGCTAACGACCTTCTTCAAACAAAGATCTTCTACAAAAGGAAAGTGCATTATTATCATTAAACCTACTTTATGGACAACGTATCCTTGCTTGCCTATATAAACAAGACTGCTTGTGAAAAGAAGCACATACTTACGCACTCAACAATTGGCCAAGCTATCAAAACCACGCATATTCAAAGCTTTAGCAAAGTCATTTTATTCCAAGCTTATTTAGTGTAATTATCACAGTTGTGATATACAGTTTTGTAAGAAAACAAAAACACACTTGTTCAATTCATTTGTAAAAGAAGTTCCTTGAGATTAACCGGATTGTGGTTGTACTCAAGAAGACTTTAACAATTGTTAAAGTAGATGTTGTAATCCTTTGAGAATAGTGAATTAAGACCTCGTTGGAGAGAGGCGAAATCACCTTGACGGGTGAACTGGAGTAGTTTGAGATCAAACGAACCAGGATAAAAATATTGTGTTGTCAAGCCATTATTTTAAGTTTTACAATTCAACCCCCCTTCTTGTGTTTTTCACATCTTCATTATGCTTGTGTGTTTTGTAACACCTCAATTCTACCCCAAACAGTTTATGCAAAATAAATCAGAGTTATAAAATTTCATTCATACAAACGAATCGGGACGTCACAAATTCTTCTAACAAATTCATTACATTCATCATGGATATATAACACTTTTAATAAAACATCAGATGAACCATCAACATAGCATCTTTAATAAAATAATTCAACAACTACGCAACAGAATTCTTCAATAACATCTTTAAATAAAACAGCAACTTCGAAACATCTCATATTTAGTAAATAAACAATTTAAGGTTCAACAACTAAAAATCAGCAATAAAAAATCAGCAAGCGTTCATCCCCCCGAGTGTTACATATCAGAGCAATGACACCGACTCGATCTATTGAAGGTATAAAACCTTCACTCTCGATTACCTGCACGTTACCAACATAAGGGCAACATTCAAACAGAAAGGGTGAGATATCCAACAATATAATAAAGCGCATGATAATTAATATATTAAATTAGATCAATAATATCACCACTTCTCATCTTATAACCAACAATAATTACAACATACATACTCATTCATCAACATCAAATATACTTCATTATTCAATCATATAATGCGACTCAAAACTATGGAAATATGCATGTGGTACCATTGGAGCAGAACTCTCATCTCAAAAATCTAATCTGCCAATTAATAAAGGCATCAACAAGGCATAGCCTTCATCTCAAAATTTTCCAATCCAGGCCATCTCAACGAGCATAAGCTCCATCTCAAAAAAATGCAATGTATGCGACTCAACATGAATGTAATAACACACTCAGTTAACAACATCTTAAAACACATCTCAAAACAACAACATCTCAATCATCTCAAAACAACAACATCTCAATCATCTCAAACAACAACATCTCAATCATCTCGGAACAACAACATCTCAATCATCTCAAAACAACAACATCTCAATCATCTCAAAACAACAACATCTCAATCATCTCAAACAACAACATCTCAATCATCTCGAAAACATCTCAATTACAGCATCTCATAAACATCGCAAAAATAATTTATTAAACATCATTTATTTATCAAACGTCATTTGTTCATCATAAATTATCAAACACCACTTTATTAATAACATCTCACTAATACTCAGCTGTATATTAATAATACAGTAAGACATCCTATTATTCTGCTAATTTATATCGTTGCCGTCACTAATCCTACTGTCATAATTCCTAACAACAGCCTCTAAACATCTCACATTTATCAATCTGTCCAAAAATCAGCACAACGGTCATCTACGGGAATTAATTCTAAATCTTAGATTAGTTACTAGGATTACACCTCTTCATCATCATTTAAATCATCTAGAATAAAGTTCATCGCGTTAGTTAATCAACGCTTCGAACAACATATCAAACAACATCCTAAAACTCAAGTTACATCACTTTAAAACTGAATCTGTCAAAAGAAATTCGACATTATGTATCGACACAAAACTCCTTGGATCGACACATCCTACTTCTTCTTTAGACTATGAGTCGACACATCCTCCTTATGGATCGACTCATCCAGCTTCAAATCACAGCATGTATCGACACATGCACCTTACCGATCGACTCATCCTGAGTCTAACATCGAACATGTATCGATGCAAACCCTCCATGGATCAACTCATCCCGAGTCTTGCAACTGACATGCATCGACTCATCCTGAGTCGAACACCTTTCATGTATTGAATCATCCAGCTTGAGGTCGACACTTCTTTCGACAATCTGCATAATTTTCTGCGTTTTCCACTGTAATTCACTATGGGAATTCATATTACAGCCCTACAAACCTTATTATAAACATACTAAATCATCACCTAACATTAACCTATAATACTACATCGATCAAACGATATCATAACGTCATTATTCATTCAAAAATTCATCAATCTTCATCATACATCATTCAATTTAATAACAAAAACAGCAATCCTCTAACCCCACATATCAAACATCATGAGCCCAATTATAAAGGCAGAACCCCACCCTTACCTTGGATTGAAGGTCGCTCTACAATTTCCGGGTTGAATCTTCGTTCTTGCCGTTTCCTTCTATTTCCAGCAGCTTCACGTCTCCTCAAATCCTTATTTTCTCTTCTTACTGCTTCCTCCTTCTATTCTTCTCACAAATAATAAAATAACCTAATATTATTATATTATTCCTTATTGGACTCAAAACCTACACCCCCTTATTACTTCCACTCACACCATATAGGCCCACATTAATAATATTAACTTCTAACATTATTTCACCAAATAGTAATATTATACCTCTGATATTATTATTTCTCCACTTAATAAAATAAATCCAATTTAATAAAACTTCTTCACAAATATTCTAAAAATAATTTAATTAAGTAATTAATTAAATTACGGGCGTTACAACTCTCTCCCACTTAGAATATTTTCGTCCTCGAAAATTTACCTCAATCAAACAATTCAGGATATGAGTCTCGCATCTTGTTCTCCAATTCCCAAGTCATGCTTTCTCCTGCAGCTCCTAGCCAAACCACTTTAACCAAGGCAATCTCTTTGCCCCTCAGAGTCTTCATTTCACGATCCACGATTCGTACAGGCATCGTCTCCATCGTAAGTTTATCGCGTACTTGCACATCGTCTATATGAATCACATGAGATGGATCTGGAATATACTTCCGAAGTTGCGACACATGAAACACATCATGCAAATTCGAAAGATTAGGCGGTAAAGCCACTCTGCAAGCAACATTCCCCACTCTCTCTGAAATCTGATACGGTCCAATAAAACGAGAAGTGAGCTTCTTAGACTTCAATGCTCGCCCAACACCAGTCACAGGTGTAACTCTCAAAAACACACGATCACTAGCTTGAAATTCTAAATCCTTCCTTCGCTTCTGATGATAACTCTTTTGTCTACTTTGTGAAGCTTTCATCTTTTCTCGAATCAACTTCACCTTCTCAGTAGTCTCACGAACCAGTTCAGGTCCAAGTACTACACTCTCACAAGATTCATGCCAACATAACAGAGTTCTACATCTTCGACCATACAACGCTTCAAAAGGTGTCATTCCAATACTAGAATGGTAACTGTTGTTATATGTGAACTCTATCAACGAAAGATAAGTATGCCACGAACCTCCCTGCTCAAGAACACATGCCCTCAACAAGTCTTCCAACGATTGAATCGTCCATTCAGTCTGACCATCAGTATGAGGATGATACACTGAACTCAACCTCAACTTAGAACCCAACGCTTCTTGCAAACTCTTCCAAAAATCAGAAGTAAATCTTGGATCTCTATCTGACACAATACACAAAGGAACACCATGCAGTTTTACAACCACACTAACATAAATCTCAACCAACTTCGACACTGGAAAACTGATGTTAATAGGAATAAAATGAGATGACTTCGTAAGCCTATCAACAATCACCCAAATTGAATCATGTCCTCTTGAAGTACTAGGCAACCCCATCACAAAGTCCATTGAAATTCTATCCCATTTCCATTCTGCAACTTCCAACTGTTGCATCATTCCTGCAGGCTTTTGATGTTCAACTTTCGACTTCTGACAAGTCAAACATGCATACACAAATCGAGCCACATCACTCTTCATCCCAGGACACCAAAACAAACCTTTCAAATCTTGATACATCTTCGTAGCTCCTGGATGAATACTCAACTTACTTCTATGACTCTCTTCAAGTATCACTTTCTTCATCTCAGCATCATCAGGAATACAAATCTGACTACGAAATCTCAACACACCTTGCACATCTAACTTAAAATCACTATTCTCAGATTGATCGATCCCAACCATCGAATCTACCAGTTCACATCCAACTTATGAGCTTCTCTGATACTGCCTAAAAAATCATTATTAATCTTCAACATACCCAACATAACACTCTGCGGAGTAACCTCGCAAACTAAGCTCATATCTCTGAACTGCTCAATCAATTCCAACTCTTTAATCATCATTTCTGACATATGTAAAGTCTTTTGACTCAATGCATCAGCTACCACATTCGCCTTTCCTGGATGATAGTTCAAACCGAAATCATAATCCTTTAACAATTCAACCATCTTCGTTGCCTCATATTCAACTCCTTCTGATCAAATAAATACTTTAAGCTCTTATGGTGACTAAACACTTCAAATATAGAACCATAAAGATAATGCCTCCAGATCTTCAACACAAAAACAACAGCAACAAGTTCTAAATCATGCGTAGGATAGTTCTTCTCATGAGTCTTTAACCGCCTCGACGCATAAGCAACTACCTTACCACTCTGCATAAGCACACCTCCTAAACCCATCTTGGAAGCATCACAATACACTACAAAAGGCTCTCCTGGATTAGGCAACGTCAAAATCGGAGCCGACATCAACCTCTTCTTCAATTCCGTAAAACTTTCTTCGCACTGAACATCCCATACAAATGCTCTACCTTTACAAGTCAACTTAGTCAACGGAAGTGACAACTTAGAAAACCCTTCAATAAACCTTCTATAATAACCAGCTAATCCCAAGAAGCTTCTAATCTCAGTAGCTGACTTTGGAGTTTCCCATTGCAATACAACATCAACCTTCGATGGATCTACAACAATGCCACTACCTGAAATCACATGACCAAGAAAACTAACCTCCTTCAACCAAAATTCACACTTGCACAACTTTGCATACAACTTCTTCTCTTTCAAAACTTTCAATACTACTCTTAAATGTTCAACATGCTCTTCTTCTGACTTAGATTAAATCAAAATATCATTGATGAACACAACTACAAACCGATCCAAATAAGTATGAAAGATACGATTCATATATTCCATGAATACTCCCGGCGCATTAGTAACACCGAAAGGCATCACTGAATACTCGTAATGTCCATAACGCATTCTGAAAGCCGTCTTCTGAATATCTTCATCCTTCACTTTAATCTGATGGTAACCCGACCTCAAATCAATCTTACTAAACACACGAGCATCCACTAATTGGTCCATCAAGTCATCTATTCTTGGAAGAGGATACTTGTTCTTAATTGTCACCTTGTTCAACTGTCTATAATCAACACAAAGCCTCATACTTCCATCTTTCTTCTTCACTAACAACACTGGAGCTCCCCACGATGATACACTTGGTCTTACAACATAAACAACAATTAGAACATCAAAATAACAATACTAGATTGTTAGACAACTACGACTCGACGACAAGGTCGGACCAACCTTTTGCTCTGATACCAACTTTGTAACACCCCAATTCTACCCCAAGCAATTTATGCAAAATAAATCAGAGTTATAAAATTTCATTCATACAAACGAATCGGGACATCACAAATTCTTCTAACAAATTCATTGCATTCATCATGGATATATAACACTTTTAATAAAACATCAGATGAACCATCAACATAGCATCTTTAATAAGATAATTCAACAACTACGCAACGGAATTCTTTAATAACATCTTTAAATAAAATAGCAACTTCGAAACATCTCATATTTAGTAAATAAACAATTTAAGGTTCAACAACTAAAAATCAGCAATCAAAAATCAGCAAGCATTCATCCCCCTGAGTGTTACATATCAGAGCAATGACACCGACTCGATCTATTGAAGGTATACAACCTTCACTCTCGATTACCTACACGTTACCAACATAAGGGAAACATTCAAACAGAAGGGGTGAGATATCCAACAGTATAATAAAGCGCATGATAATTAATATATTAAATTAGATCAATAATATCACCACTTCTCATCTCATAATCAAAAACAATTACAGCCTACATACTCATTCATCAAAATCAAATACACTTCATTATTCAATCATATAATGCGACTCAAAACTATGCAAATGCATGTGGTACCATTGGAGCAGAACTCCTATCTCAAAAATCTAATCTGCCAATTAATAGAGGCATCAACAAGGCATAGCCTTCATCTCTAAATTTGCCAATCCAGGCCATCTCAACGAGCATAAGCTCCATCTCAAAAAAATGCAATGTATGCGAATCAACATGAATGTAATAACACACTCAGTTAACAATATCTCAAAACACATCTCAAAACAACAACATCTCAATCATCTCAAAACAACAACATCTCAATCATCTCAAACAACAACATCTCAATCATCTCGGAACAACAACATCTCAATCATCTCAAAACAACAACATCTCAATCATATCAAAACAACAACATCTCAATCATCTCAAACAAAAACATCTCAATCATCTCGAAAACATCTCAAATACAGCATCTCATAAACATCTCAAAATAATTTATTAAACATCATTTATTTATCAAACGTCATTTGTTCATCATAAATTATCAAACACCACTTTATTAATAACATCTCACTAATACTCAGCTGTATATTAATAATACAGTAAGCCATCCTGTTATTCTGCTAATTTATATCGTTGCCGTCACTAATCCTACTGTCATAATTCGTAACAGCAGCCTCTAAACATCTCACATTCATCGATCTGTCCAAAAATCAGCACAACGGTCATCTACGGGAATTAATTCTAAATATTAGATTGGTTACTAGTATTACACCTCTTCATCATCATTTAAATCATCTAGAATAAAGTTCATCGCGTTAGCTAATCAACGCTTCGAACGGCATATCAAACAACATCCTAAAACTCAAGTTACATCACTTTAAAACTGAATCTATCAAAAGAAATTCGACATTATGTATCGACACAAAACTCCTTGGATCGACACATCCTTCTTCTTCTTTATACTATGAGTCAACATATCCTCCTTATGGATCGACTCATCCAGCTTCAAATCACAGCATGTATCGACACATGCACCTTACCGATCGACTCATCCTGAGTCTAACATCGAACATGTATCAACGCAAACCCTCCATGGATCGACTCATCCTGAGTCTTGAAACTGACATGCATCGATGCAAGCCCTGCATGCATAGACTCATCCTAAGTCGAACACCCTTCATGTATCGACTCATCCAGCTTGAGGTTGACACATCTTTTGACAATCTGCATAATTTTCTGCGTTTTCCACTGTAATTCACTACGGGAATTCATATTACAGCCCTATAAACCTTATTATAAACATACTAAATCATCACCTAACATTAACCTATAATACTACATCGATCAAACGATATCATAACATCATTATTCATTCAAAAATTCATCAATCTTCATCATACACCATTCAATTCAATAACAAAAACAACAATCCTCTAACCCCACATATCAAACATCATGAGCCCAATTATAAAGCCAGAACCCCACCCTTACCTTAGATTGAAGGTCGCTCTATAATTTCTGGGTTGAATCTTTGTTCTTTCTGTTTCCTTCTATTTCCAGCAGCTTCACGTTCTCCTCAAATCCTTATTTTCTCTTCTTACTGCTTCCTCCTTCTATTCTTCTCACAAATAATAAAATAACCTAATATTATTATATTATTCCTTATTGGGCTCAAAACCTACACCCCCTTATTACTTCCATTCACACCATATAGGCCCACATTAATAATATTAACTTCTAACATTATTTCACCAAATAGTAATATTATACCTCTAATATTATTATTTCTCCACTTAATAAAATAAATCCAATTTAATGACACTTCTTCACAAATATTCTAAAAATAATTTAATTAAATTACGGGCGTTACATATTTCCTTGTCCTAATCTTTTAAGGTAAAAAGAATCCTTCAAGATGAGCAAATTCAAATGATTTCAAAGCTTCTCATACAAAGGGGGAGTTATACATCTTAGGGGGAGAAGTCTCTTTCCGGAAATTACAACGCATCAAGAAAGATCGTTTGTCATCATCAAAAAGGGGGAGAATGTAAAATCAAGCTTCTAAAATACACTTTTGTTTTGATGAAGACAAACCATGATTGACAAAGAAGGCAAAGATTATTGATCAAAGCTAAAAGCATCTGTGGATAAAGTCTTTGGTTCAAGCACTTAGCAAAATTTTAAGGTATAATGATAATACTTACTTTGAACTTATGACATAGATGCTCAATGGTCAAAAGAAATATTTTTTATTGTCCAAATCCTTACTCAAGTTTTTCTAAGCTAAAAATCATTTTTTACTTGAGTGCAATCGATTTGCATATTAGTGCAATCGATTACATGCTTCAATTTTTTAAATCTTTTGCTACTGTTTCTAAGTGTAATTGATTTGCATGTTTATGCAATCGATTACACTCAATCAATTTTTGCTACTGACTTCACATGCAATCAATTTACACTCTTGTGCAATCGATTGCACAATCAAAATATTTGAAATTCTAGTTGTTGAAACCCCGTGCAATCGATTTACACAAAGGGTGCAATCTATTGCATGCTGCACGATTTTGAAAAACAGCAGCTTTGCACATGCCTGTTCATAACACCATTTCATGGAAACCTTTCACTCAATCTTAGCAATTGTTCATGATTCATCTCCAGAACTTTATGTTGTTTCAAAAAGGTGCTATGAACATATAAATACTCATTTTAAAAATCATTTCAACATCTCTTCCAAAATATATTTTCTGAATTTTCAAATATCAAACTCAAGCTTTTCTTCACTTTCATACACAAAGTTTTTCTACACACTTTCACATATTGTCAAACAGAAAACTTTGAGAATTATATATCTTGAGTCATTGTATACTATTATCATTGGAAGAGAAGATCAATTCATTGATTAAATTACTTAAAGTGATCATTTCTACTCAAACTCACTCAACAAATATTGCTATATACTTGCTTATTTTTCAGGATTGTTGGAAATAAGTTTAAGTAGTTTTATAAATCTTATTTTTCCAGGATTGTTGGATACAAGTGAAGTCACTTTGAGAAGATTGCTCTCATTGTTGACATAGTGAAAATCAAAGAGGATTGTTCTTGGTGGTTTTATTGGTTAGAGTCTTGTATAGAAGGACTAGGGTGTCTTGTCTAGAGATCTAACAATAAGGAAATCTATTTCATGTTGAAAGGGGATTGGAGTACTCTCGGACTGTGAGGGGAACCAGGATACATCTTTGTGTTCTTTACTTTTCCGCATTTACCACTTTCATCACTAGTCATAAACCAGAAAATAAAGAAACACATTTGTAAACTCATGCACTAAACCAGAAAAATAATATACATCATCACTAAAATGATAAATTTTTAAAGTACCTAAATCACCCCCCCTCCTAGGTGCACTTCGTACTTACAGCTTGGTCTCCCAAGAAATCAATAATAGGTGAATACTTTCACTGTATTACATTTTGCTTCTTTTAAGTAGATTACGCAGACATTTCAGTACAAAGAAAAACACCTAAGTGTTATACAGCAAGATACGAGCAACAACTCCTTGCTTATTTACAAAACTATACACAGAAGATTTCTCTACATAGTTTGCATAATGCTTTGGTGTAATTTTGTTGAGCTTGATTTAATCCGATAGATTTGTTGTTGTAATGTTGATTCTTACATTTCTTCAGCTTCCAAGTCCTCCTTTTATAGCTTGTAAAAGAGATCCGTTGAAAGGGTAGAAAGGTAATCGTGAAATCTAGATTTTGGTTCTCAACGGTCATAATGAGAGTAGTCACACTAAAGTACGAAAGGGCTGTCCTTATGCCACTCTAGAAGAGTAGAGGTCACAGACACTTTATGTACCTTTTGTACACCATCACACATTAACCATTTGAACTTATTCTTATCTTAAGAGGCTTCAGATAATTCGAGTGTTGAAGCTTGTTGTAGAATATTTTCTCTTAAGTCTTAGAACCTAAGTCTTTGAGTCTTCAGAACTTTTCCTATCAGAACCTCGTCTTCAGAGTCTTCAACATTTGGTTGTAAGAATTTGCTTTTCTTCAGATCATCATAAATTGTTCAACAGAACCTTGTCTTCATAATCTTCAGAACTTGTAACACATAAAAGTAAAGCTTTAGAAGGCCTCCAAAGATTAACCACAAAGTCATAATCTCCCCCTTTTTGATGATGGAAAAACATGTATTTTGATAGAACAATTTATACAGGGTAATCACCCTAACCGACAAATTCATAGTTAAGCTCACAACTCCCCTTGAATTTGTTAATCCTAAAATTTCATTTATGCTTCTTCAAAGTCTCCCCCTGAGCCCAAGACTCACAAAATAAATTTTGAGTTTTCAGAACATAGAATTAGAGAAGTAACACTTTCCTACAATAACGCATCAGAGTCTGACTAGAACACTTGGTCTTCATCTCAGAACCTGGTTACTATCAGAACTTGATGAAGAATCAAAACTTGATTTTGAGTCTGATTGAATATGCCATGCATCATTTATCAACACTTCAATTTTATGATTATAATATCACAACCAAATCACTATACTTCTCAAGCATCAATGTTTGATTTGATATATTCTAGTATATCATTCATTTAGACAGTTCACAACTTCTGAATAGAACATACGTTATAGAAGCACACGTATCAGAGCATATCTCCTGAGTGACATCTCTATATCAGAGCATGCATCAGAATGTTGACTTGACTTACTTTCAGAAGAGTACAACTTATGAAGCTTTAAGTCTGAATTCCATACTTTTAGAAAGTTCACAACTTCTGAACACTATGATATCAAGCAAGGTTACCTTACTTCCATAAAGTTTATAACTTCTGAATTGTGTTTGGTACATCTGTTTGAATATCCATATATTCATAATGTGTACAAATTCTTATATATAAAATCAGAGTTGATTTCATCCATAAGGTTCTCAACCTTAGCACCAGGATCTTCAGGATCTTCATATTTAACCTGTCTTTAGAAACATAGTGAACTTATTCAAAGTTCCTGGAATAAAACATCAAACACAGTTATTAGTAATAATACTTTATACGTTTGAGTTTAAATATTCTGATAATCAATATTATCAAAATCATTTTACTTTCTCCCCCTTTTTCAGAAATAAAAAAGGTGATAAAGATAAATCATTTATCTAATTTAAGTTCTGCCTACGAGAATTGTTTGGTAAAACTTTATGGAAATGAGATTATTGATTCAACACACATATATCCAATAAAATCACAATATAAAAAAACAATTTTTTATTGATTGATCATGGAATAACAAGCATGACACAACAAAGTTAAAACACGAAAGACAAACACACAACAAGCAGAAATAACTCCTAACAAGCTAAAATTTGAGAACTTCACATCAAACTTCCTCAAGAACATCCCCAGGTCCATTTCGAAGAATTGCTCAAATAATCCTAGTTCTTGTAAAGAGAAGAGAGATAACTCTAGCAAAAGGTATAAAGGTCTGAGTCCTAGATCTAAAATTAATGATTGAGTCTCTTAGGTAGTTGAAAATGGACTGAGGTAAGTTGATTCTAATATGATGGATGAAGAGGTAGATGAAAACACTGTCATCATAGGTTAGAGTGTTTAGCATTGATCCTCTGGGTCTAAAGTTTGTCAACACAAACTGAAACCAAACTGAGGCAGCCAAAATAAGATTGGCAAGATTGATGTGTCCATATTCATCAGAGATATTATGAATAGAGCAGAGTCTATCAACAAAAGATCATCTATTTTGGAAGGCTTCTATGGTAACTCCTGCTTGGGCACAACCAATAGCGACTGTAATAGAATCTAGAGTGATGATGATGGAGTTTCCAAAAACAGATGAATGGGTGGAAGTTCCATTTCATCTAACATCGACATGCATCCAGAAGTTCCTGACTAGGTCAAGATAGATTGTTCCAAACATCACTGCAAAGTAACTGGACCATCCTTGCACGTAAATACTCTGAGTAATACTCAAATTATCTCCGATTGACCTTGGAATATTTGAAGACGTTCACAGATAATTTCAAAAAAAAATTCATCACCGTGAAAGGTTCTTGAATCCATGAGGAGAGAGAGAGAGAGAGAGAGCAAGAGATGAATGACTAGGGAGGGTGATCAAGGCTTTAAATAGAGGAAAGGAAAACATAACTGAGTGTATAAGAGATATAATTTAGATAACCTAAAATCATAAGGATGACATCTCAATAAATGAAAATTTATGGAGAAAGATATATATACAAGTTCCAAGACGCGAGACAAGAGACTAGACAGACACTTATGATACAAATTAAATATAGCGAGCTAATCAATTATCATTTCTAGTAAGATAGTTTACCAAAAATTTCAGATAGTTAAATTGTACACGTTGGTCAGATGAGCAAGCGTATACATTTAGTCTAACATTAATTAATAAAGAGACTCTCCAGAATCCAGAGTGCAAAGATTCTTATAAAAGATATATTTGACCAAGAATATTTTGACCTTTTCCTTGATAGAATAACTTCTAACTTGTAGAGGTATCTATAAGTACTTTGTCAGAAAATATATAAATACTGACTTGATTTATTATGTCTATGATGAGATCACCTTCATTATTAAGCTTGATTATGATCATCCATATGGTTGCAAAGCATGAGTTCCTTTTTGATAAGATACTTGGTCTAGAGTGTCCTTCTGGTAGGGCTGATTTGATTCTTCTTAAATTGTCATCTTCCATTCATTTTCATCTATCACATACATCAACCCTAGATGTATCTTCTCATATAGTCTTCGCATGATTCTCTTTAGGAGTTTATTCATTAGAAGCTTCTGATTAAACATCTTCTGATCTTCTTTCTTCTTGTACTTCAGCAACAACTCCATTACCTTCAGATTCTAACATGTTAATCTCCATACCTGTAAGTGTATCAGCTTAGCTTTGACTTTTCAGAGTCAAGCTTATCATTAAATCTAACATGAATTGATTCCTCAGTTGTGAGTGTTTTAGTGTTATATGCTCTGTAGCCTTTTTGAGCATTCAGAACATCATAACATGGTACAACTTTGAGATTTTGAATCAACTTTGTTCATATTTTCCTTAGAGTTCAGGATAAAACAAGAGCACCCAAACAGATGAACATATGAAATGTTAAGTTCTTGTTCTTCCATAATTCATAAGGATTCTTTCCAAAAATAGGTCTTATGAAGACACTTTTCGAGAAATAACATGTTGTGTTTATAGCCTTTGCCCAAAGGTGCTTTGCAATATTAGCTTGACAATGTTGAGACCTTTTCTCATTTATCACTTGGATACAGAAGGTAGTGAATACAAAATGTAACTCATGCTTGAGTTAGAGAAACTTCACCCATGTCCACTTGTTGTCATCATTATTAATAACTAATATGTACTTATTTCCATTGATTGATATAGTTCTTACTAGATCAAACAAATCAATGTGCAGAAGTTCCAATGGTTTGGAGAAGGAAACAAAATTATTTTTCTTTGAAAGAAGTTTTTGAAAACTTGCCCTTATGACATGCTTCACAAAGAGCAGGTAAACTTCTGTTGAGGCAGGCCTTTGATAAATTCAAGCTTGTACAATTGAAAAATCTTTCTCAAGCTAACATAACTTAAACATCTGTGCCACACCCACCGCTCCTTATTAACATACATGAGACATTTTACTTTTTGTTTTATAAGGTCAGAAAGCCTAATATTATAGATGTTGTTTTTCTTCCTTTCATTCAAAAGGGTATAACCATCCTTTTGACTAACAACTACTGTTCTGGAGCCTATGATCTTTCCCTTTTGATCACCTCTGTAATCCATGACATTTCAAGACTTAAGTTCCAGGCTTTGGAACATGTGCCTTTTTCCCATCATGTGTTGCAAGCAGCCAGAGTTTAGGAATCAAGACAAGTGTTTCAATTGCAATGTGTTGTACCCCAAAATTTTCCCTCTCACTTATCAAGAATCTTCTCACAAGATCTCCTTTGGATCAAGACTACATTAGGGTTGATCAGTTCAAGACACTTTCTCAAGCACTGATGACCAAAATTAAGGTTTGAGTTTCCACAAGGTTTATTGAAATTCCAATTCCCCATATGACTTTCATGGACCATTATGGACCCCCAAGATTAATCATGTCAAGTTTCAAGCCTTGGATCACACTTTTGATCAGTCAATTAAACAGTCGACCTAAAAATCAGCTGCATTGGGGAAAAAGTCAACTATGACAAATTTACAGTCAAACTTCATAATTTTTGATCCACATCAACATTTTAAACTCATATGTATCATTTGATCAAGTTTGGACCATAATTCCTCAATAAATTTGATCAAATCTCCAAAAGGGAAAAATGGTCAAAATTATAGTTTTGACTGGGAAAGGGCAACTTCTGATTTTTGACCTAGCAAATGGTCAATTGGTTTAAGGCATGATCTCAAGAGTCCAATTGCATCATTTTTACCTAATGACATGATTCAAAACATTTCAAATCCATTCGATTGAGAGATGAATTTTGCAGTCAACTGATCAAAAGTCAACTGTATACTGAAAAGTCAAACTTTGACTTTTTGGTCAAATTTAAGTACCAAAGATCACAATTCATCAAAACATGTCAAAATATGAAACTTATTCATCAATAAATCAAGAAATCAAGATTTCATTTTGAAAAGTCAAAATTTCTAAACTTAGAAATTTTTCTAAGTGTAAAAAATTTCTTAATTTTTCTTAACTTTGAGAAATTTTTTCATTATGATGCAAGATGATTCAAAGGAAACTTCCAACATGAAAGTTGTAGATCTCCATGAATTATACAACTTTTCGTTATACAACTTCTTCCAAAAGTGCTTGGATCTCAAGTTATAATTTCAAGAACATAGGGTCATGAAACTAAACACTTAGTGAAATTTTGCCCTAATTTGACTAGGATTTTGACCTAACTTCATGGAACTTTTTCATATAGTTCCAAGGTGAATATTTAAAAGAAATTCAAAGATGGTTTGTAGAGCACATTTAAATATTTCCAAAATGTCCAAGAACTCCTTGAGATCATTCTTGAGTATGGAGAATCGAAGAGATGAAGTTGGTGTTTTGTCACGTGAATTACAAGGCATTTTGTGATGAACAAAAATCCAATTTCAAACCTATGCTGCACAATCTTGTTTTGCAGGCTTCTAAACCTCAAGACCTCTCCATAATCAGAAGATTACAATTGCTTTTAAGCTATTATCCAAGTGTTCCAAGCATTGTCCAAGCCAATTTGCCATTTTTAGAAGAAAGCTACCATTCCATTCTTGAAAAGTTGCTTTAATCACAAAGTCAACTTGTCTTGAGCTTCTAACTTGTTATTTCTGCACACATAACTCCTATAAACCAAAAGCAATGTTTCTAATACCTAAGAAAGCTCAGAACATGCTTGTACAACATTTGAGATTTGTCATTTCACTTTTCTTCAAAAGCAAGTTATAGAGCCATAACCCTATAACTCAGAAACTTGGAGCGGTTTTATGTTCTAATCTTTTCCATACATATTAACAAGTTTATTACAAGCTAAGGAATGATTTAAAGCATCCAAAAACTCTCCCAAACACCCTTGCTGCACAAGACTGCTCAACTTGACAGTTTTGAGCCAAAACTCTCCATCTCCGTTTCCACTCGTGCGTTTTGATTCTTAATCATTCAAACACCTTACATACATCATACACAAGTGATCCAGGTCCCTGTTTCAAGACTGTAACCCCTCCATCACTATCCACCATTTTCAAATATCAAGTTTGCAGGTTGACTTGAGTAGGGAGATTCAGGGACTTTCAAAGCAAAGTAAGAGTTGGAATACACTCAAGGAGGTCCAGGCAAGCTAAACAGATCATCAAGCCATCTCCAAAGTTGTTCAAACTCCATTCACGACTCCAACTTGAAGAGGTAAGTTTTCAAACTTCCATCTCTTCATACATGCATCATTTGTTTCTGATTTGTGAAGATAAAATGTAGATATCATTGCTCTAAAACTGACCATATTCATAGTTTTCATTTATATTTATTGTATGTAGAGAATTTTAGATTTGAACTTTCTAAAAAAATTAGGTTTCAATTTAGGGCCAACAAAATTAATCTTTATCTTTGACTTTTAGCTTACATAAGTTATATGGTTAGATTCGTGAGAAAAAATAGCACAATTTTCATGTTTGCATTTTCCATTTTTGTTGAGAAACGAATGAGATACAGGTGGTCCGACTGGCTGAAGGTTGAAGACGAAGTATAGGTCATAGAGACGTTTTACCTTATGTATTTATTGTTTCATTTGTATTAACGGATGTACAGCCACCCCAGTGGCAAAGGTAGCGCGTCTGTATGGAGGGTCATGGGTTCAATACCCAACACTACCTTTTGCCATTATTTTTCAGCATTTTTCTCATTTTTGTTCAACTAGGCGCCTGGGCTTCCAATAAGTGGGCCTTGTGTTTTTTTTTCTTTGCTGACTCTCATCCTGACTTTTGGCACCCCCTGGCCCATTTGTATTTATTTATTTATTTATTTCATTTTTCTTTTTAAATATATTTTCTAAAATACTAAAAAAAAATCATAAAAAATATAAAAATAGTAGATTTATGCTTTGACATAATTTAAATATTTTTCTCACACAAAATTATTTTATTCATCATACTTTATTTATATTTACTAATTATCTTGTAAATTTAATTAAAACTAGGTTATCATTTATTTTCTTTTATACCTATTTAAATATATTATTTTAATATAGAAAAGGGCCAAAAATATTTTATAATACTATAATTTATTTCCAAGACAAAAATAACAAAAAAATGTTTTTCTTATAAACTTAATTTATTTTTAATCAATTAATAGATTTAGGGTTTTATTTAAAATCTTTTCTTAGTAAATTAGGTTTACTTTTATTATTTTAATTAATTATTTTCTTTTAATTAATTAGGTTAAAACAAATTCCTTTTTCTCATAAAAAATCCAAACAAAAAGATCCATTTTCTTTGCATTTATATTCTTGCATATTTATTTTTGTACATTTATTTATTTCAATTATTGTATAAATTCAATATGGTTGTAATAGACTAATTAGGCTTTAAATTCTTGCAATCCCCATTCAATTTGTACACCCACTATCCACAAATCATGTAATAGCTTAGTATTTTTATTTTCTGCAATTTAAATGCTTTATATTCACATGCTAGTTGTTGTACCCCAAAATTTGCCCTCCTATTTTTTATATAAGGTACAATCCTAGGGTTTCTCGGATATTCAAGTTGGCTCAGAAATCGATCATACAGATTCTCTTCCGAGGCAGTAAAATCAGCAATTAGGGTTTTGCATTTCTCAAAAGAAAATGAGTTTTCAAAGTTTCAAACGGTGTTTATGGTCCTTCATGTGTTATCAGAGATGTTTGTGCCAAGTTTTAAGCCCCGCATCGTGAGTTTGCTCAGTCAGTGGTTCAGACGACTGAAAATGACTCCAGTAACCCAAAAGATGACCTTTTGCGACATCAAGTTCAAATGACTGTAACTTCTTCGTTATTCGATATTTTTGGGCGTTTCTTTTGCGTATGACTCTCCTTGACGTCATCTCTATTTTCTCTTCACAAGTCAAGATTTGATTATGTGCGAAAGATCATCAGAAAATTCGAATGCTTTAAAGGTCATTTTGCAAATTTGACCTAATCACAAGAAACTCTTGTCCAATTTTTGAGGCTCACAACTTCTTCAATTTTCAATATCATGAAGTGATTCTTTTTGCAAAATATCACAAATAGCATTGTCTATGAGATTACTTCAACGATCAAAGTCAAAGTACGCTTGGAAGACCATGGAATTTATTAAAATTTTATAGGAATTTCTTGACTGTAGAATGTTATTTATAGATGTTGATCATTACGTTGAGATAATTCATTAAAACAAGAGTTTGAGTTTGAAGGTCCATGAATAGTTTGTTATTCGTACTTCAAATCGTTCGCGTTTGGACGATAATGATTATTGGATCGAAATAGGATTTCAATCAAAATTCTTACAGGATATTCAAAAGGATCAGAATGCTTATGACGAAAGTTTGATATACTTGAAAAAGAATTCATTCATGAGAATTATTTTGAATTCAAAGAATTCATCAAACTTCATTCATCTTCATCTTCATTCAAGTCGATTGCAAGTGAAGCACCAATTCCATTTCCAAATTCAAGACATCCATTTCAAGTTGCAAGAATTCAAAAACAAATGGAGGGAAAATTCATTTGTCATTGCTTAAAGAAAAGTCAGTATTCTTTGCCATACATTTGAGAAACTACAATACATTCATTAATACTTTCAGGTCCATTTGTTTCTCATGCATTCATTTCAAATTTAATGTGCTAAATCCATGGATTCAAAGTCAATTTCAAATGATTCAAGTTTGGAAGACATAATCAATTTGTTCATAAACTTCATTCAAAGTCTCATTATCCATTCAAGTTCAAAAGTTCTACATGTGAATCAAGTTCACATCGATTCTACATATTACAAGACAAGGTTTATTCCAAGTTTCCATTCTCAATTTCAAGTCCAAATATTATTCCAAATTCAACTTTTCAAGGCTATATTCAAAAATCAACTCATCATTCTTCAAAGGAATTTGCAAAGCTTATGTTGATCACTCTTGAAGACTTTGAACAAGAAAAAGACTTCATTCAAATTTCATGAGAAGCTTACAAGACTACAAAGTGACTTTTGAATACCTAAGTCCTCACCATTATCATTCAATTTCCTTTTGGTACAAGGCTTACGTTCAATCTATCATCCAAAGCGTTGTTCAAGATCAAAGAATGTTCAATTGTTAAAGTTTTTTAAAAGCTTGCAATTACAAAAAAAATATGTTACAAAATTCCTAACAAAGCACTAAACTACAAAGGAGTTTTCTTCATCATCAAGCTTTCTTCAAGTGCTTCAAGTCACTCTTCGTCAATTCTCCCTATCATCCGATGGGCCCGTACATGTAAACAAAAGAAGAGCATTAGTTAGCAAAATTCATGTTGGAATAAGATTGGAAAATTTCAAAGAAATCTCTATATTTTCATCATTAGGGATTGGTAAAAAGAATCAGAAATAAGGGGACAATGTTTCGTCCGTGTTTGGTCCATTGCAAATCACAATTTTCAATTGGTTCACAGAGGACAAAATGAGGAGAAATGCAAGTCAAAATCATTAAGTTCATCATGATTTCAAATGCTGCAAAAGTAGTTTACATCACAATGAAAAAAGCACAATCACAAAAAGCCAAAATGCTGTCAAAAAATGGAATGCATTACAACCCTCCATAGGCTGTCCATAAGAGGCCAAAATCTGTCAAAATAGCTGCAAACATACAGCCCAAAATTGCACATAAATAGGATAAGTCAAAATTGCAACAAAAAGGAGCAAAAACAGCATAACACAAATGTTCAAACCCAATTGCTTTTTCCCCCCAAAAGTTTTGTTTTTCAGAAGAAGAGTGAAGCATATAACAGGGCCATTCGGGACAGAGAGAGAGGAGAGAAAAAAAATTCATTATTAAAAAAAAACCAGCAGCAAGAACAGTATAACAAAGCATACAATACCCCAAAAAAGATCATCATCATTTTCTTAAAGACCACCCTTCAGAAAAGGAAGAGACATTACAACAAAAGTCAGCAAAGAGGATAGAAATCAACTTCCCTGTCAAGCAAAAGCCAACAACAAGGTAAAATCCCTATCACTTCTTTGCATTTATCATGAAATCTCTCGTCTGCATATATTCTGTTTTTGTTAAATAGTCAGATAAAGAAGAAAACGAAAAAAAACCAGAAAACCAAAAAACCAGTAAAACAAATCATCAAAATAGAAAACCAGTAAAACAAATAATCAAACCAGAAAACAAGTAAAACAAAGTTGTCACCATCACAAACCATCATCACTCATCAAACCAGAAAACCAGTAAAACAAATCATCAAACCAAAAAACCAGCAAAACAAAGCCGTCACCATCACAAACCATCATCACTCATCAAACCAGAAAACCAGTAAAACAAAGCCGTCACCATCACAAACCATCATCACTCATCAAACCAGAAAACCAGTAACACATAAGAACCAACAAACCGATAAATATAAAAAAAACAGTAAGAAACAATAATAGAACTGACAAACCGGCAAAACCATCATCATCGTCGTTAACCCTGCCGATCTCCCGTCATCTCACCTCCGCCTCGTTCTCCTACAATCTTCATCATCCGCATCTCAATTTCAACCCTTCCTCTCTCAATCAAACACCATTGTTAACCCCTCTGTTCAAAAACCGTAACCCACCTACAACAACAACCGAAATTGTGAAGCTAATGGAGGCGGGGGAAGAGAGTTATGTAACGTTGATATGAAGCGGATGTGAAGATAAATTGCGAAGGAGATTGAAGATAGTGTTGGGTGATGGTACGAATTCGAGAGGAGAGAGTTTTTTGTTTTACTGTAAGCTTAGAAAAGAAAGAGATGAAGGGTTTCAACAAAAAAGAAGAAGCTTCTTTTGTTTTTACGATGAAGAGTTTGTTTGGATTAAAACAACAATTTTCCTTTTCCAATACTCCCTCCAGCGGCGCATGTTTTGGCACCTAGGGTTCCCATTTTCTTTTCCCCTTTTCCCCTTCCAGCCGGGTCAGTCCTTTGGGCTGACTGGCCCAATCTTTCAAACCAAATTCTCTTTTTTTGTTATAAAGAATTATTTAAGTTGGTTTAACATAATTTTTTATTTATTTATCTTTTTTAGTTTGTACTTTAGAATTAATTTAGGTTTTTTTAACATATCTTAATAACTCAGATTTTTTTAAGTCAATTTAAATTTACTTTAATAACTTTTTTTTAGTTTAGATTTAAATCTTATTAATCCTTAATTTCAATTCAAAAGAAATGTTTAAAAATTAATCTATTTTCCCCAATTAGTTTAGGACTTTGTCAATATTTTTTTACTAACTTTTTTTTATTAAATTTAATTTAATTCTAAATAACAAAAAAATTCAAAAAGACAAAAATACACGCATTTTAACTCTTTAGTTAATTGATAGAATATATTTTCTCATTTTTTTTTCTTTTCTTCCAAACATTTCGCAAGCAAATAATTAGAATCTTATTTCTATAACTTGTTAACTATTTTTATTTCATAGACTGTTATAAATTAATCGCTCGAATTCAATTTGGTTGTATTGTTTGCTATTTGGACTTTTAATTGCATTTGACTCATCCCCATTTGTAAAAATTGTACCCCCATTCCCGAATACTTTGTAATAGCGTAGAATTTCAATTCCCGCAATTTACTATTTTCCTTATACTGTATAGTAATTAGGCGTGTATGGCATGATTAAAAAAAAGCAATTGCTAGATAACCTAATCAAAGAACAAAATAACTAGAAACAAACACACTTTTTCACACGCGCACCTCCAGGGTAACCTCGCTCGTTGCCTCGGAAATACAGTCATGTCCCTCGAATATGGGATGCTTTAGCAATGACCCTTCGATAAAAAAAGATCGTAGTCCCTCGATGACCGTCGACGTTGCCTTCGATGAAACGATCTCGTCCCTTACAAAAATTGCTAAAGCGTCTCATAAGTTGCCTTCGATGATTGTAAAATTGACCCGCGCTTGTCCCTTCACATCCAACGATGGGGCTTCTTACCAAATTAATGGTAAGATAACAACATAAAAGGAGGAAGAAAAGAACAATTTAAGACCTTTCGAGTAGGTAGATTCGCTCCTAGTTACTCGCTTGCTCACGATAAAAACATTTTTACACCTACACTTTCATTTCAAAACATTTTCAAAAGACAAAACATTTTGTATATGTTCTTATAGAGACGAGAACCATTACAAAACATCTTTTCAAAACACTTTCCGAAACACAATCCACAAACACATCTTTGAACCACTTTTCGAAACAAAACTTTGTACGCGTTCTTATAGAAACGAGAACCATTACAAAGAAATTTTTCAAAACACTTTCAAAGCCCACACCACAAGCACACTGTCAAATAAAAGCAAGTGATCTAAACGAGTAACTAAGAGCCCATGGAAAACCATGGATGAAAAGGGTGCTAATACCTTCCCTTTTCATAATCTACCCCTTGAACCCGAGAAATAATCTCGAAAGGTCTCTCCTGTGCTTTTTAACTTTCCTTTTAGATAAAAGAAAAGTCGGTGGCGACTCTTGCTATCCGCATAAATGCGATCGAAACGCAAAACAATCAAGCCAGTTCTCCCACCGTATCATAGAACTGGCGACTCTACTGGGGATATAATAAAAAAAAGTGGGGTTACCTTAGGGTTAGATCACCTTTACTCGCTTTCATTATTTGATTTGTGTGCTTTATATTCAGTTCTTCGTTTTGGGCTTGCTTTGATCCTCAACCCGGATCTGGGACACCTTTTTAGGTAAATAGGAATAGATTGTGGAGACTGTACGGCGTAGACCGATATGGTTGAAACAATGGCTATGATAGTGTGACGCATTTGTGGGTACCGGTATCCCTCGTGGTGAATCGAGGAGAATACGGGGCCCCTGAGTGGCGTCATGAAGCACTAATTGACCTTAGAACCCTAATTGAACAAACTTGGCCATTAGGACGTAGTGAGATAGCCGATTTCGGTGTAAAGCTGAAAATTGGTTGATACTCGATACTAAACTCATTGAGGCTAGACTTTTGGGATATCTCGGCTGCAAGAAAAGATTGTTGTGCTGAGACAATGCCTAAAAAAAGGTCGGTGATATTGAGATCCTTTAGAACCCGATCGCTATTTTCTAGGACAGGTTGAGCCAACTAGACTTCAAGAGGGTACTTACCTACAAAACTCATGCAAGCCTAAAACATAGGGTTTTGTTTGATGTGTGTGTTGTACCCCAAAATTTTCCCTCCCATATTCTTCAAGATTTGGCAAGATCAAGCTTCAAAATCTCCCAAGGGTTGCACAGTCCAATTGCCTCCTAACACAGTCAAAATTAGGGTTTTGGTTCTTGCAAAGAAATTGAGGTTTCCAAGGGTCCAATCAAGTCCCACATGCCTAGATACATTTTCAAGCATCCATATGTCAAGTTTCAAGACTCACAGCATCAAATTGCACAGTCAAAAACCCTAATTGCTCCACAGTCAACTGCAGGGGCAAAATGGTCATTTGACAGTCAAAAGTAAAAATTTTTGGTCAACATCTTATTTTGAAGCCACAAACATCATTTGATCAATTCTTTATCATGATTCCACAAGCATGGCTCAAAAAGTCTCAAGATGCAAAAGTTTCTATTTTTGGACAGTTGAAAAAGTCAACTGCAAATTGACCAGGGCATAACTTCTCCATGGTTTATCAGAAAAACCCCATCCAAAGCTCATTTTGAAGAGGATGACATTTCCTACAACTCATATTCACAATTAAAGTCCAAGAAATGCTCTCACAAAAAGTTATCAATTTCCACATTATAGGTCATTTTCAAAAGTCAACAAAAAGGCACTTTAAGTTAAAGACCATAACTTGAGATTGGTAAATCAAAATGACATGGGAACAAAGGCATTGGTTAGAGGACTTCAAGACCTTTCCAAAATGTCCAAGAACATGTTCATAGCTTCAAAATTGAGCAAGATATGCCTTGGAGAAGTTGGGAAATTTTTGGGAATTTTGAAAAGTCAACTTTGCACAAAAGGCTTCAAAAATGCTAATGGGCCTCAAATTCTTCCTTGAATCATTACCCAAAGCATATGCACGACCCATTAAGCTCAAAGAGATTTATTTTCTTATTTTTAATGAATTAATTGAATTTTTATTCTTATTAATTCATTTAATTAAATTTAATTATGAGAAAAATATCAAATAATGGTTTTAAATCTTTTTGGTGCAGCAAATATGTTCATTATATGCAAGAGATTTCGTGCACCATCTCAAGGGGACAATATCATCCATATTTGGCAAGATTGGCATGGAAAAAAGATTGAAAAAGATGTGATAAAAATCAAATATTCAAAACATAAATGCATGGATCTTTGGGCTTGTTTTTGACCTAGTTTCATTCACTTACTTATGCACAACTCAACCCTATTCCAATGGACACGAAAAACTGCTCAGAAGCTGCATAACCAATTTGCAATTTTTGGCCAAAAACTTGAAAACTGATTTCACAGTTAGAGCACAATTCAAAGCTTCAAAAGCATTCCAATACGTTGCCAAAACATCCAGGAAGCGTTTGCAATCGAGAACGAGTCAAAACGTGCAAGGAATTGAAGAACACAGGCTATACGGTTTGCCAAAATTCCTTGAATTCCATATCATGATTCATGCACTTTTAGCCATTTTTCTTGATTGATTTATACTAATATTAACTTTCTGAAGCGATTGGTACAACTTAATTGTGATAATATTGCCTAAAGCAAAATCTGCCATTGATGAAACCCAGGGTTTCAGAACTCCAAAATTGGGGGTTCTCATGTATGGAAAAATTGGACCACCAGACTTATACAGCTGAATTCGTGACATCAAGACGAAACAAACCATCTCCTCGCGCTTAATTTATGTTACCCCTAGCGCTATTCGCTATTATCCACTGTGCTATTTAGTGGGGGTTTAAAACCCCCGCTATTTGTTTATATTGCAGGCAGAAAGATGAAGAAGAAGCTAGCGTGTCATCACATAATAGGAGAATTCAAATTTGGCGCGTGAATTTGTTGTTTATACCACTAACCATTGTTTTTTATATATATTATATTTTCCATTCATTATATTAACAGACGCGTACAATAGCTCAGTTGGTGGAAGACGTGGTTGGTAAGCATTGGGACCTGGGTTCGATTCCCAGGTCCCCCATACAATTGTTGTTATTTTTTCTAATCCGTTCCCATGCAGTGTACGCCTCAAAGTCCATCATGCAACCTCACATCCAAGCTTGCCACATGGCCATGAGCTTCCATCCAAAGGCCACTGAATGAATTCTAGAGTGCACCCTAGTCAACCAGTGTACACGCAGGCGCAGAAAGTCAAACAAGGCCTTTGTTTCATGGGCCAAATTACTTCAAACAAACCTCCAAAATGGGCCAGATACCCCCTATGTTTGTATTCTATTTTCTTAATTTTCTTCTCTTTTCTTTTCAATTCTTTTTTTAAATTGTTTTAATTATTTTATTTAATTCACCCAAAATATTTTTCCATAATAAAAATCAGAAACCAAAAAAAAATATTTAATATTTAATTCTTATTAATTTCACTATTAGAATATTTTTGTAAATAAATGTTAAATAATTAATTTAGTTAAATTAGGTTTCAACTTTAACACTTTTTCTTAATAAATAAAAAATGTAGAAATTAGGGTTTATTGACATTTTTATCTTTTTCTTAATTAATTATTTGCCTCATTATTTATTATTATTATTCATTAAATATTCTTGTAAATAAATATGTAAATAATTAATTAGCATAAATTAGGTCAACTTTAACACTTTTTCTTAATAAATAAAAAATGTAGAAATTAGGGTTTCTCTTGATTTTTAATTTTCTTTATTTCATTAAATACCGAAAACCTAAAAAACATTTCTTTTCTTTAATTAAATAATTAATTAGCTTTAATTTCAATTTAATTTCAAAAGGGCCAAAACCCTCGGACGTCCTAACTTTTATTCTTTCGCGCATTATTTTCTTTTCGAATATTATGTAACTGCTTAAGGCTTGTAATAGTAATTAGGTCTTTTTTTTACTTTCCGCATTTTTATTAAAACGGGTCTTTGTATTTTGGCGATGTATAGACCCGCGCCTTGTAATAGCGTAGGGTTTATCTTTCCGCATTTAAATTTCCGCACTTTTAAATTCTAAATTGCTTGAAAGAATGTATGGATAATTAAAAACAATGCGTAGCTCACCATGTTATGATCAAAGATAATTGCTAAACATGAAAACAACACACAAATTCACACACCACTTCTAGGGTACGCCTCACCTGTTGCCTTCGAAACGTGGTCGTCGAGTATAGGACGTTTTAGTAAGTCCTTATGTCCATGATCCAGTTGCCTCGAAACGGTTGCCTCGGATTAAAAGAGGATCAAGGGCATAAGGGTAGCTTCTAAGGTGCCCTACTGTTGCTCTGGTGACCACACCGTCCCTACAAATGAATTGACCCGAACACCTCCAACGGTGGTGCTACCTACCTCTCAATGGTGGGATAACACTACCTTAAGGACATTTACACAGCCTAATTCCTTAGGGTAGGTAGATGACTCATAGATACTTGCTCTCTCTAAAAAACAAATCAAAACTCTTTTCGCACCGACACCTTCAAAAAGCTTTCGAAACAATTTTTCAAACACTCTTGAGGACTGATACAAGAGTCATTCTGAAATCTTTAAACGAAACTTTTTCAAACCCACTCACACTTTGAAAAGCAAATACTTTTGAAAACACAATGAGCAAGTATCTAAGAGCCCATGGATAACCATGGATAGAGAGGGTGCTAACACCTTCCCTTTCTATAAATCTACCTCCCGAACCGAGAAACTATCTCATAAGGAATTTTGCTATGCTTTTGTCCTGTCCATGTTGGAGAAAATAAAAGACGGTGACGACTCTTGCTTCCGCGACATTTCGCGATCCAGCGTTAAACAGTCAGTTCTAAATCCACCGATCACAATGTGTATATGTTTGCTTGTACATAAACATCATAAACATCATCAACATCATATGCATGCTTACTAACCATTTCAAGGATTTATAAATTTATCTTTGTTCTTGTTTTATAGGACATGAATTCTCTACGAAGAAACACCAATCGAATCAGCTTTGTAAAAGCACATCCTCAAATTCAAGAGCTAGCCTCAAGAGTGCCCGGGGATTCTCCTTTTACCAAGAAATATGGTCGACTCCTCAGTTTGGCTACATCCAACTTCCAAGAAGAGATGATGTGTGTACTATTCTAATTCTTTGATCTCGTACATCATTGTTTCACTTTCCCAGACTATCAGTTGGTACCTACACCAGAAGAGTTCTCTCTACTCTTAGGGGTGCCCGTGCTTAATCAGATACCGTTCACCGGTCTAGAAGGGATTCCAAAACCTGAAGTCACCGCCGAAGCTTTACATGTGAAGAGGGCCGACGTCATAGCCAATTGGGAGATAAGAAGTGGGGTTAAAGGCTTTCTAGCTAAGTTTCTATTGGAAAAAGCTCGTTCATTCTGGGATGACATGGATTTCCAAGCTTTCGAAGACGTGCTGGCTCTCCTCATTTATGGTTTGGTTCTATTTCCCAATTCGGACCAATTCATAGACGTTAATGCCATCAAAGTCTTTCTCTCTCGCAATACTATACTCACCTTACTAGGAGAAATCTTGCATTGCCTTCATACTCGCACCATGAAGAAAAGAGGTACCCTTTTGTGTTGTATCCCCCTACTCGCTAAGTGGTTCACTTCACACCTGCCTCAGCCAACATTGAAGAACGAGCAAAGATTAACTTGGTCTAAAAGGATGATGTCTCTCACCCACTCTAATATTCGTTGGTGCTCGAGATCCTTGGAAGATATTTCTATCATTGACCGCTGTGGGAAATTCCCTAATGTACCTCTGCTAGGTATTAGGGGAGGTATCACCTACAACCCATGCTTAGCACTTCGACAGTTCGGGTATGCCCAAAGGGACGGCCCTCATGAGATGCTCATCCAGGGTTTGGTGTTCGACTATGACAAAGAAGACCAGGGTTACCGCCAGAGGTTTACACGCGCTTGGGGAATGGTGAACAAGGTGGACATTAGGACTTTGGGACATGAAAACTCTATCTCTCTCGAGCCTTACCTTAAGTGGGTACGGGCTCGTGCCCAGAGTCTCTTGATGCCTTACCCTTCCATCCTTCCTGTCATCATTGAGCTTGTTATTGAAGGAGACGTCCCATACACCGTTCTTCATCCTTACATACCTACTTCTCTCGAAGACCTGCAGAAAGCTTGGATTCAGTTGAAGGAAGAACGAGACACCTTTGAAACCCAGTACTACGCTAGTGAGAAGAAGGTTCTAGAGCTCACCCAACTGCTTCATGAAGAGGAAATTATGAATACCTACATTGCTCCAAAGAGGATGCGCTCAGTCTTTTTGTCTTAGGAGTTTTGCTGTATTTTGTTTCTTTCCTTGTAAGCCCAAGGGGGCATGATGTATTCAAACTTGATTTTATTTAATATGACGTGTGTTCTTTTTTGGTTTGGACAAGTTTAAATCTCTAAATTTCCTTGAAATCATTTGCATATTGCATCTTCATTCATCATAACATCATACAGGTTTCTCATAACAGGTCACCTTATCCTTCTACTGTTTATTTTAGTGAGATGGATGTTGAACAGACTCTAAAAGATCTTCAGGCGCAGAATGCCCAGTTTCAACAAATGCTCATGGCTCTAACAAAAGGACAAGAGGAGTTGAAGACTCTGCTAGCCAAAGAGAAGAAGAAGAAAGCAAAGAAACCAACCAGTGTTGTGATCATGGGAAGAAGGTTTAACAGACAAGCCAGACAGACTTTGGAATTTGCAACATCATCGGGTGAAGGAGATAATCAAGGAGCCGAGACCCAGGAAGGGAACAAAGACCCAATATCCGAAGGGGGGGAAGAGCCTGATTACTCTGAGGAACAATATCCTCCTGCTGATGATAAATAAAAACAACTAGAGGATCGTTTGAATGCCATGGAAATTCCGAGGGTACCTGGTTTGGACTTTGAATAATTAGGACTCATCTTGGGGGTTGTCATCCCACAGAAATTCAAGGTCCCAACTTTCTCCAAGTATGATGGTGTCTCTTGCTCGAAACTACATATGAGGTCATATGTCAGAAAGATTCAACCCTACACGGCTGACTAGAATCTGTGGGTGTATTTCTTCCAGGAGAGCTTATCGGGGACTCAGTTGGACTGGTTCTACCAATTAGAAGGGTCCAATGTTCTCAACTGTGAAGAGTTAGCCACTGCTTTCTACAAACAGTATCAGTATAATGCTGATTTGGCTCTCACTAGGACACAATTACAAAGCATGTCTATGGGAACAGATGAGGGTTTCAAAACCTATGCTCAAAAATGGAGGGATCTCGTAGGCAGGATCCAGCCCCCTTTATCCAACAGAGAATTAGTGGATATGTTCCTAGGCACCTTGTCAGGACCATTTTTCAATCACCTGATTGGGAGTTCTTCATTTGGGTTTACCGAATTAATCATGACTGGTGAGCGGGTCGAAGCCGGTATAAAAAGCGGAAAAATTCAAAGAGATACATCCTCAAGTATGGTGAAGAAACCTTTTGTCGGAAAGAAGGAGGTTAGTGCTGCATATGACCATATGAATCAAAACAAAAGCAACCATCATCCGGCAGTAGGGGCTGTCATGATTTCTAATCCTGCGCCAAATCAGGAGCAAAATTATCAGCGCAAACCAGAAGCGCCCATAAGACGATTTACCCAGATTAACATGACCATGTCTCAGGTTTTTCCACACCTTCTCAAGACCAATCTGGCAACTTTAAAGGAAGCTCCCAAGAATCCCAATACTGCTTCTCCTTGCTACAACCCGAACGCCCGATGTGCCTATCATTCTGAAAGCCCAGGGCACGATACAAATGACTGTTGGGCCTTAAAGAATAAGGTGCAAGACCTTATCGATGCGAAAGAGTTTAAATTTGAGCCCCCAGAAACGCCTAATGTAATAACGGCACCAATGCCCAGACATGGCCAAGGTATCAACGCCATTGACGATGTTCGTTTTGTTTCCTTTGTGAATGACTTGGTTACTCCTCTATTGACCAATAAACAAAATCTACTGCAAGCCGGCCTGTTCCCAGGTTGCGATGAAAATTGCCACTTATGCAAGTCTCTACCGAACGTTTGTTTGTTGCTAAAGATAGGCGTTCAGCGCCTGATGACCAGCAAAGAAATCTTATTTGAAAAGCTACCTCTTATCGAGATGTTTCGATAATCACCATTTCCGACAATCCTCCCGGGGTCTCCACCAAAAGACTCGTCAGGATTACACCCGCTCCCAGATCTGCATCTTTAATCATCACCATGCCGAGACCAATACCATACTCCTCAGATAAAGTTGTTCCCTGGAGTTATGAGGCTGACGTTTATTACTACGGCGTCAAGCAAGATCAGTTGGCTGTCAAAAATGAAGTTGCGAGAGATATTGATCCTGATATCAGTAACATCACTGGAACCAGCAAAATAACAAGAAGTGGAAGAGTCTTCTCACCTGATATTTCTCCAAAGACCGTTGCTACTCCTGTGATCATTACTACTGCCACTCCTACCGACATCACCAGTGATACTCCTACTGTTATCCCTACTGCCGATACAAGGGGCAAAGAGGCTTTGGTTGAGCCTTCCCAAGCAAGAGAACATCCCGAAGTCATCCTTGAAGCTTCTAGAAAAGAAATAGAAGAAATCCTGAAGATAATCAAGAAAAGTGACTACAACATTGTAGAACAATTGGGGCAGACCCCCTCGAAGATATCATTGTTGTCCTTACTTTTGTGTTCTGAAACTCACGCCAAAGCCTTGGTAAAGTTTCTTAAGACCGCTCACGTGCCCCAAGAGACCTCCATCGACCAATTTGAAAACTGTGTGGCCAGTCTAACTGCTGATAACGGATTGGGCTTTTCCGATGCTGATTTAACCTCTAAGGGAAGGAAGAAAAATGATGCCTTACATATTTCCATCGAATGCAGGGCACCACACTTGCCCATGTTTTGGTGGATACTGGTTCATCATTGAATGTCTTTCGCAAAAATGCTCTCGACCGACTGGATTGCGAGGGGCTCATCTTGAAACCTAGCAACATCATAGTGAGGGCATTTGATGGTTCCAAGAGGACAGTGCACGGAGAAGTTAGTATCCCCATAAAAATTGGGACTCAAAATTTTGACTCAATTTTCTATGTGATGGACATCCGCCCTTCGTGCTCTTGTCTGTTGGGTCGACCCTGGATCCATGGTGCTGGTGCCGTCACTTCCACCCTGCACCAAATGCTAAAATACCCGACCAGAGGGAAGATTGTCACAGTTCACGGAGAAGAGGAATACATGGTTAGCCATTTGAAATCTTTCAAGTATGTTGAAATGGATGGTGAATTCATAGAGACTCCCTGTCAGAACTTTGAGGAGGTTCCAGCAACGGTCGCAGCAACCAAGTCTACTCCAAAGGTCCCGAATATTACCAGACCTCCACTAAAGATGGCCTCGTTGAAAGACGCTCGAGTAGTAGTTGAAGAGGGAGGATGTACTATCTGGGGTCAGCTTCTGGATATTTCTTACAAGTCCGACAAATTTGGGTTGGGGTTCACTTCAGAGGCTCAGAAAGATGTCTGATGTTCTTGTACAGGGGGAACACCTATGTGTATCAGCAATCAAGGAGTCAATGCAATAGAAGATAGTGATGACAGTTGTGACATGGACGAATGGATTTTTCCAACCATCGGCGGAGGGCTCAACAATTGGGAGGCGAAAGATTTCGTTCCTATTACTTTTATTCAAGAGTAATTGTCTTTTAATATTTTCAGGCTTGTAATATTTAAACAATTCAGACTTTTTAAAACCTTGTGTCTTACCCGAGGCACAACGATCCATTTGTGAGGGTTGTCACTTCATTCTCATATGTCATTAATGAATCATGGACGTTTTTGCATTAAATTTTGTTTTCTTTATCTTTTGTTTCTTACATTTTATTTCTTTCAAAGGTAGCTATGCTCTTACACACACTCACATATTAAAAATGCAGATCTACATCCACTAAGGATCCCATGGGTAACAGTTCTACTATGGCCAATTGTGACTTTGAAAATCTGACTACCAAGCCGATGACGAAGGTGAGGAAGATTATGAAGTGCCAGGGGAGTTGGCCAGGTTGTTGCAACAGGAAGAAATAACCATTCAGCCGCATGAAAAGCCGGTCGAAACAATTAACTTGGGAACTGAGGAAGATAAGAAAGAGTTCAAGGTGGGTTCCAATTTGGAACCAAATGTCAAGGAGCGTCTGATTCAGTTATTGCACGATTATGTTGAGATCTTTGCCTGGTCGTACCAAGATATGCCGGGATTGGATACAGATATTGTGGTACATCGTCTGCCTACAAAGGAAGATTATCCCCCAGTAAAGCAAAAGGTTCGTCGCATGAGGCCCGATATGTCTGAAAAGATCAAAGCAGAAGTTATGAAGCAATTCAATGCCAGATTTTTAGTTGTCACCTCTTATCCCCAATGGGTGGCCAATGTTGTTCCTGTACCCAAGAAAGACGGTAAGGTGCAGATGTGTGTGGACTGAGAACCCGAGAGGGCGGTCCAGGAAAAAGTTAGGGATTGAAGCGTATGACTATGTCTCGTTAAATCATCTGGCAGACAATCTTCAGCGTCAACCAATCAACTCAATTGGCTCTAAATCAATCCAATCGACTTCGCCGAGGCGACAAGCGGACAAGACATTCAGAGACATGAAGACTATAGCAGAATGGGAACCCCATGGGATTATTTCACATTGTTATCTTTTTTCTGTATCAATTTTCATTTTTTTACGACGATATTCTCTTGCTAGAATGCTCGTCTCATTGTACAAAAAATACTTGTTCAAGTTAATACAAAGATGTCCCTTTTGAAAGTACAAAACCATCTGTTTTTCTTTATTTCTATGTTTTATTTACAAAAACGTCCAATGATTTATTTTTGAACATATGCATTTGAACGTGATTACTGTTACAAATAAACAAAAAGAAACGGAAAGACAATTACTAATGACTTTAAGAAATAGGATAATATCTATAAGCCATTCCATAAAACCCCCGCAGGTACTTTCTCCAGCCAGAGCGGAAACAAATGCGTCCTACTACAGAATCGCTAACATATCCCCAGTATGCAGCCTATTGGTATCAAGCATTCTCATTTTCCTGATAGAGCTAGAATTTCCAACCACTGATCCAGAGTGTCCCCAGTAAGTTTCCCAACTTCTCAGATTTCCCCAGTAGGATATCACGAAGACTACAAGCAATGTCTGGCTTTTCCCTTCTACAACAGAGTTTACACTTAGAAACTCACCCATCAGTGCTTCAAAAGGGATTTATTTTCCCCGCTTCCAGCAACGCTACGACACAAACAATCTTTAAATTCCATACATTTGCATCCATACATCATAACATTGACAACTCAAGTACATACAATGCAATCTCATTTATTTTGAGAGGCAAACATCACACCATGCATCACATACATCATAGCATTGCATACAATTAACTCTTCACCTTTTTATAGGAAAGAGCCATTGGACAATTACTATCAACAAACTTTCGACAGACACGAATTTTCAACAAAGTCAAATACAGATCAGTTTCCGAGAAAAGGCTGGTTCTTACTGGTTCAGATAAATCTCTCAACGGTTTATTCTGATTCGTCTGCAGATTATTTCACTAGTTCAGATAAATCTCTCAACCGTTTATTCTGATTCGTCTCCAGATTATTTCACTGGTTCAGATAAATCTCTCAATGGTTTATTCTGATTCGTCTCCATATTTTCACCAGTTCAGATAAATCTCTCAACGGTTTATTCTGATTCGTCTCCAGATTTTCACTGGTTCATATAAATCTCTCAACGGTTTATTCTGATTCGTCTCCAGATTTTCACTGGTTCAGATAAATCTCTCAACGGTTTATTCTGATTCGTCTCCAGATTTTCACTGGTTCAGATAAATCTCTCAACGGTTTATTCTGATTCATCTCCAGATTTTCACTGGTTCAGATAAATATCTCAACGGTTTATTCTGATTTGTCTCCAGATTTTCACTGGTTCAGATAAATCTCTCAACGGTTTATTCTGATTCGTCTCCAGATTTTTTCACTAGTTCAGATAAATCTCTCAACGGTTTATTCTGATTCCTTCTCTGTTAAGATCAAGTTTAAACTTTCCGTCAACATTCACCTTTGGATGGCATCTATAAGCCCATCTCCGACAATTCCCCTTTGTTTCTCCAAATGGCATCTTTAAGCCCATTTCCATACACAATCAACTAGCGCGTCATCAAGTATAAATTTCTGGGCACTCTAGTGTTCAATCACCTTCTACTTTCAAGCCAGGAATGACAAACACGTCGATCTCGCTTTTCAAGTTTAAGAAGATTGAATAGGGGCAGCTGTTATACCCTAAAATTTGCCCTCCTATTTTTCATACAAGATACAATCCTAGGGTTTCTCAGATATTCAAGTTGGCTCAGAAATCGATCAGACAGATTCTCTTCCGAGGCAGTAAAATCAACAATTAGGGTTTTGCATTTCTCAAAAGAAAATGAGTTTTCAAAGTTTCAAATGGTCTTTATGGTCTTTCATGTGTTATTAGAGATGTTTGTGCCAAGTTTCAAGCCTCGCATCGTAAGTTTGCTCAGTCAGTGGTTCAGACGACTGAAAATGACTCCAGTAACACAAAAGATGACCTTTTGCGACATCAAGTTCAAGTGACTGTAACTTCTTCGTTATTCGATATTTTTGGGCGTTTCTTTTGCGTATGACTCTCCTTGACGTCATCTCTATTTTCTCTTCACAAGTCAAGATTTGATTATGTGCGAAAGATCATCAGAAAATTTGAATGCTTTAAAGGTCATTTTGCAAATTTGACCTAATCACAAGAAACTCTTATCTAATTTTTGAGGCTCACAACTTCTTAAATTTTCAATATCAAGAAGTGATTATTTTTGCAAAGTATCACAAATAGCATTGTCTATGAGATTACTTCAACGATCAAAGTCAAAGTGCGCTTGGAAGACCATGAAATTTATTAAAATTTTATAGGAATTTCTTGACTGTAGAATGTTATTTCTAGATGTTGATCATTACGTTGAGATAATTCATTAAAACAAGAGTTTTAGTTTGAAGGTCCATGAATAGTTTATTATTCGTACTTCAAATCGCTCGCGTTTGGACGATAATGATTATTGGATCGAAATAGGATTTCTATCAAAATTCTTACAGGATATTCAAAAGGATCAGTATGCTTATGACGAAATTTTGATATACTTGAAAAAGAATTCATTCATGAGAACTATTTTGAATTCAAAGAATTCATCAAACTTCATTCATCTTCATCTTCATTCAAGTCGATTGCAAGTGCAGCACCAATTCCATTTCCAAATTCAAGACATCCATTTCAAGTTGTAAGAATTCAAAAACAAATGGAGGGAAAATTCTTTTGTCATTGCTTAAAGAAAAGTCAGTATTCTTTGCCATACATTTGAGAAACTACAAGACATTCATTAATACTTTCAGGTCCATTTGTTTCTCATGCATTCATTTCAAATTCAATGTGCTAAATCCATGGATTCAAAGTCAATTTCAAATGATTCAAGTTTGGAAGACATAATCAATTTGTTCATAAACTTCATTCAAAGTCTCATTATCCATTCAAGTTCAAAAGTTCTACATGTGAATCAAGTTCACATCGATTCTACATATTACAAGACAAGGTTTATTCCAAATTTCCATTCTCAATTTCAAGTCCAAATCTTATTCCAAATTCTACTTTTCAAGGCTATATTCAAAAATCAACTCATCATTCTTCAAAGGAATTTGCAAAGCTTATGTTGATCACTCTTGAAGACTTTGAACAAGAAAAATACTTCATTCAAATTTCATGAGAAGCTTACGAGAATACAAAGTAACTTTTTAATACCTAAGTCCTCACCATTACCATTCAATTTCCATTTGGTACAAGGCTTACGTTCAATCTATCATACAAAGTGTTGTTCAAGATCAAAGAATGTTCAATTGTTAAAGTTTTTTAAAAGCTTGCAATTACAAAAAAAAATATGTTACAAAATTCCTAACAAAGCACTAAACTACAAAGGAGTTTTCTTCATCATCAAGCTTTCTTCAAGTGCTTCAAGTCACTCTTCGTCAATTCTCCCTATCATCCAATGGGCCCGTACATGTAAACAAAAGAAGAGCATTAGTTAGCAAAATTCATGTTGGAATAAGATTGGAAAATTTCAAAGAAATCTCTATATTTTCATCATTAGGGATTGGTAAAAAGAATCAGAAATAAGGGGACAACGTTTCGTCCGTGTTTGGTCCATTGCAAATCACAATTTTCAATTGGTTCATAGAGTACAAAATGAGGAGAAATGCAAGTCAAAATCATTAAGTTCATCATGATTTCAAATGTTGAAAAAGTAGTTTACATCACAATGAAAAAAGCACAATCACAAAAAGCCAAAATGCTGTCAAAAAATGGACTGCATTACAACCCTCCATAGGCTGTCTATAAGAGGCCAAAATCTGTCAAAATAGCTGCAAACATACAACCCAAAATTGCACATAAATAGGCTAAGTCAAAACTGCAACAAAAAGGAGAAAAAACAGCATAACACAAATGTTCAAACCCAATTGCGTTTTCCCCCCAAAAGTTTTGTTTTTCAGAAGAAGAGTGAAGCATATAACAGGGCCATTCGGGACAGAGAGAGAGGAGAGAAAAAAATTTCATTATAAAAAAAAAACCAGCAGCAAGAACAGTATAACAAAGCATACAACACCCCAAAAAAGATCATCATCATTTTCTTAAAGACCACCCTTCAGAAAAGGAAGAGACATTACAACAAAAGTCAGCAAAAAGGATAAAAATCAACTTCCCTATCAAGCAAAAGCCAGCAACAAGGTAAAATCCCTATCACTTCTTTGCATTTATCATGAAATCTCTCATCTGCATATATTCTGTTTTTGTTAAATAGTCAGATAAAGAAGAAAATGAAAAAAAACCAGAAAACCAAAAAACCAGTAAAACAAATCATCAAAACAGAAAACCAGTAAAACAAATCATCAAACCAGAAAACCAGTAAAACAAAGCTGTCACCATCACAAACCATCATCACTCATCAAACCAGAAAACCAGTAAAACAAATCATCAAACCAGAAAACCAACAAAACAAAGCCGTCACCATCATAAACCATCATCACTCATCAAACTAGAAAACCAGTAAAACAAAGTCGTCACCATCACAAACCATCATCACTCATCAAACCAGAAAACCAGCAACACATAAGAACCAACAAACTGATAAATCTAAAAAAACAGTAAGAAACAATAATAGAATTGACAAACCGGCAAAACCATCATCATCATCGTTAACCCTGCTGATCTCCCTTCATCTCACCTCCACCTCGTTCTCCTACAATCTTCATCATCCGCATCTCAATTTCAACCCTTCCTCTCTCAATCAAACACCATTGTTAACCCCTTTGTTCGAAAACCGTAACCCACCTACAACAACAACCGAAATTGTGAAGCTAACGGAGGCGGGGGAAGAGAGTTATGTGACGTTGAGATGAAGCGGAGGTGAAGATGAATTGCGAAGGAGATTGAAGATAGTGTTGGGTGATGGTACGAATTCGAGAGGAGAGAGTTTTTTGTTTTACTGTAAGCTTAGAAAAGAAAGAGATGAAGGGTTTCAACAAAACAGAAGAAGCTTCTTTTGTTTTTACGATGAAGAGTTTGTTTGGATTAAAACAACAATTTTGCTTTTCCAATACTCCCTCCAGTGGCGCATGTTTTGGAACCTAGGGTTCCCATTTTCTTTTCCCCTTTTCCCATTCCAGCCGGGTCAGTCCTTTGGGCTGACTGGCCCAATCTTTCAAACCAAATTCTCTTTTTTTGTTATAAAGAATTATTTAAGTTCGTTTAACATAGTTTTTTTATTTATTTATCTTTTTTAGTTTGTACTTTAGAATTAATTTAGGTTTTTTTAACATATCTTAATAACTCAGATTTTTTTAAGTCAATTTAAATTTACTTTAATAACTTTTTTTTAGTTTAGATTTAAATCTTATTAATCCTTAATTTCAATTCAAAAGAAATGTTTAAAAATTAATCTATTTTCCCCAATTAGTTTAGGACTTTGTCAATATTTTTTTACTAACTTTTTATTATTAAATTTCATTTAATTTCTAAATAACAAAAAAATTCAAAAAGACAAAAATACACGCATTTTAACTCTTTAGTTAATTGATAGAATAGATTTTCTCATTTTTTTTTCTTTCCTTCCAAACATTTCGCAAGCAAATAATTAGAATCTTATTGCTATACCTTGTTAACTATTTTTATTTCATAGACTGTTATAAATTAATCGCTCAAATTTAATTTGGTTGTATTGTTTGCTATTTGGACTTTTAATCGCATTTGACTCATCCCCATTTGTAAAAATTATACCCCCATTCACGAATACTTTGTAATAGCATAGAATTTCAATTCCCGCAATTTACTGTTTTCCTTATACTGTATAGTAATTAGGCGTGTATGGAAAGATTAAAAAAAAAATCAATCGCTAGATAACCTAATCAAAGAACAAAATAACTCGAAATAAACACACTTTTTCACACGCGCACCTCCAGGGTAACCTCGCTCGTTGCCTCGTAAATACAGTCATGTCCCTCGAATATGGGATGCTTTAGAAATGACCCTTCGATAAAAAAAGATCGTAGTCCCTCGATGACCCTCGATGTTGCCTTTGATGAAACGATCTCGTCCCTTACAAAAATTGCTAAAGCGTCTCATAAGTTGCCTTCGATGACTGTAAAATTGACCCGCGCTTGTCCCTTCACATCCAACGATGGGGCTTCTTACCAAATTAATGGTAAGATAGCAACATTAAAAGGAGGAAAAAAAGAACAATTTAAGACCTTTCGAGTAGGTAGATTCGCTCCTAGTTACTCGCTTGCTCACAATAAAAACATTTTTACACCTACACTTTCATTTCAAAACATTTTCAAAAGACAAAACATTTTGTATACGTTCTTATAGAGACGAGAACCATTACAAAACATCTTTTCAAAACACTTTCCGAAACACAATCCACAAACACATCTTTGAACCACTTTTCGAAACAAAACTTTGTACGCGTTCTTATAGAAACGAGAACCATTACAAATAAATTTTTCAAAACACTTTCAAAGCCCACACCACAAGCACACTGTCAAATAAAAGCAAGTGATCTAAACGAGTAACTAAGAGCCCATGGAAAACCATGGATGAAAAGGGTGCTAATACCTTCCCTTTTTATAATCTACCCCTCGAACCCAAGAAATAATCTCGAAAGGTCTTTCCTGTGCTTTTTAACTTTCCTTTTGGATAAAAGAAAAGTCGGTGGCGACTCTTGCTATCCGCACAAATGCGATCGAAACGCAAAACAATCAAGTCAGTTCTCCCACCGTATCACAGAACTGGCGACTCTGCTGGGGATATAATAAAAAAATTGGGGTTACCTTAGGGTTAGATCACCTTTACTCGCTTTAATTATTTGATTTGTATGCTTTATATTCAGTTCTTCGTTTTGGGCTTGCTTTGATCCTCCACCCGTGAAATTCTGGCAGCAGATACTTAATGTCACAGTGAATGTTATGACACCGTATCTGACACTCTTCAAGACAGTAAATTTAAAAGCAGTAAAGAACACAGTCAATTGTTTACCCAGTTCAGTGTGTAACAACACCTACTCTGGGGGCTACCAAGCCAGGGAGGAAATTCAATATAAGAGATATTAATTAAGGAATAAACCAACCAGTTTATCTCCTTCACTTAAGACATACCCAATGCAACTTAAATCTAAGTTCAACTTAAACCTGAGTTCCTACTCACTCCCCCTCAATCACAGCAGTGATACTAAACAATTGACTAATGAAATTATGAAGATACTCTTCAGTACATACACTTGATTTTGCTTCACAACTTTAATCAAGTGACAATCACTCGTGCTTCAAAGCTTTGAGTGATACACAACCCTAACTTGACTTTGCTTCAAAGCTTTAATCAAGTAACACAAACACTCGTGCTTCAAAGCTTTGAGTGATACACAACCCTTACAATCAAATCCTACTCCAAATCACTTATCACAATGATAATTGATTGGCTCACAGTAGTTACAACTATACAGTCCCTTATTGATCTTCTGTCAAAAAGTGTGCTTCACTAACAGTCTTCATGAGGAATATATAGGCAGCTATTCTTCAGTTAGGGCTTCCACGAAAATAGCTAGGGTTAATTAGGGTTAACCTCAAGACTTGGTCATAGGTATTTAACAACCAGATTAGGGTTAAGCAGAGTTAACCTAATGTCCACGTGAGAATCTGATCTGGACTGTATAAATTAGATTCCTGAAAATTCTCAGGAATAACAAATCTGCATAAATGTTAGATCAGTACAGGATGTCTTAACATTGGTTATGACAACAAGAATCCTGTTTACTGATTTTGGTAGAATGCAATAAATATGATCATTGCATAATGATCAACTAAACACTCATATTGAGCAGCTCCTGTATGACATTCTTTTTCTGCAGAATGTACCTTGTATCCCAGAATGTTATGACATCAGTCATGACATTCACACAACTGGTTTTACCAAAAAACATGCCAACAACCAAGCACTAACAAACTCCCCCTTTGGCAAATTTTTGGCTAAAACCCCTTAACAATCAGAGATTAGAAAGCAGCAGAATTTTTAATAACATCTACCAAGTCTAATTCTACCAAAATTATCACAAAATATTCTCCCCCTCTTTAGCCATAAATAGGCCAAAGATACTTGTACTTTTAAGTTATACAGTCATCCAAAAGGAATAATAAAAACACAGAGAGAAAAATTCAAAAGTCATTTGCAGCAACAAGTACCAGCAGCAAACTTGTCAACTACACTGATCTTCAAGCACTGTCATCTTCAGAGGAGGCACTATCTTCAGCATTAAGCTGGTCTTCATCAGCATCCTCTTCCCTTCTTTGTCCTTCAATCTCCTCCTGTTCTAGTCTAGCAATCAGGTCCTCAAGAGTCCTTTTCCTTGTATCAAGATCTTTGCAGGTTTCCTTCAGCACAGCTATAACATCAGTTTTCTTGGAATGAGATTTGACAGTTGATGTCTCAGCAGATGTCATTACAATGTCAGGAACATGTGTTCCCTGAAATAGCTTATAGTGTAAACCAAGAGCAGGGGCTCTTTTGCATACAGTATCTTTTTCAACTAGAATGTCAGGATACTGAGAAATGACTATACCACACAGGAGAGAGGGAAAGGCAATAGGGCCTTTAATAGCACAACTTCCAGCATGTTTAAATGTTTGATCAAAGATATACTTGCCATAGTCAATGTTTGTCCTGGTTCCAACAACATAAATAAATCTTCCCAAGCCTGTGGAGATGGTTGATTTATGGTTGGTGGGAACCCAGTTAGCTGCACCAATTTTGTGCAGAATGGCAAATATCTTGCTCAGCTTGCTTGCATTCAGCTTCCCTTTTAAGGGCCAGCTCTTGACTTGATTTTCAGTGATGGTTTGACACACTTGGTTTTCAGTAACCTCAAGCTCAGGGCAAGCAACATCAGGTCTTCCTAGGAATTTGTTTATTTCAGAGGGAGAGAAATTTACCTTCCTTCGTCTCACATACACACACTTAAAATCAGCTGACTTTCCATCAGCACACCCATCAGACAAATTTACTATGAATTCTTTGACAATAATTTCATAGCAGTTGGTAAACTTTACCACAGTATTTATTAGACCAGTAGTCTTGATTAGATCTATGATCTCCTTACATTCCATGGCACTATTGTTCAGCTCTCTTTCCAAGGCGATCCTTTTCAAAAATACATACTTCCACCTGTTTGCATTCTCTGGATGGTGAAAGGAGATGTTGTCAATGGCAACTTCAGGGACTTTAGGCATTTTGCCCGAAGAGAGTTTCTTTCTGAGAGGAATGTCTGGAACATTACTCTCAACATTAAACTCAAATTTTGATTCCTCATCAGATTCAGAGGGTTCAAGCTCCTTCCTTTTCTTGGCTATTGGTTGTCTCAAAGGTTTTGAGAGACTACCAACAAGTACTCTAGTTTTCACCTTCCCTTTCTCTTTTGACAATCCAGCCTTCACATCTTCTACTCATGTCTTGTTCTCAGACCTGGTTTTCTTATGAACAACTTCAGTAGCCTTCTCTTTGGAGAGGCTTTTGACAGCATCCTGCTTTCCTTTTATGTTCATCATCCTTCTAGCTATGCTAGGGTTGATATTGGCAATTAAGTCATTGTCAGAGTATTCTTCATCAACATCAATAACCGGGGGGTTCAACATCCTTCTCAGTAGGGTTCTGGTGATCATCACGATTTTCAGGAGATTTCCTAATGTTGTCATCAGGTGTCTCAACATTCTGAGTGACATCTGGATTCATTTCAACATTTGGACTAGCAAATTCTTGGTTCAAAGGTACCGAAATGCCAGGTACAAAGTGATTCTAATTTAGAATCCTAGTGACTAGTCTAGCTATAGCTTGATGAACATAAACAGAACCTTCCCTATTTGCTATTTCTGGAGGAACAAAAGATGATGGTTGAGAGGATTTACCAGATGAAGAGGCTTGTTATCTTCTTGCATGTCTGGTTCGCAGCTTCTTGACCTTAGTGGGGTCAGCTGCCAGTTCACAAAGAGGAGTTATCTCCAGAACATTAGAATCCATGCAGTTTGTGATTGCCCTAGGTTCTCAATCAGAGGATGCGGAAGAAGCAATCGCCTTTGAAGAGGATGATGACATGGATAGTTGAGACATTTTGAGTGATTTAGAAAACAGGTAACAGTGATAGTGAAATCTTCGTTTGAGAGATTGTAGATTGTTGCAGAAACGCGAGAGGAGGGAGATATATGAATGTCTATTCAACTTCTTAAAATTTTGGAAAGAAATAGAGAAACAGATGATTAGCCCAATCAGAGTAGACTTAACTAAAATATCTCTCTCATCCCTTGTTTTAAGCAAAATTAATTGCTACATTTCTTCATGTTGGCAAATACCCAGCTTGCCCCTCAAATTTTCAAATTGATTAGCATCAAGTGCCTTGGTAAAAATGTCAGCCAGTTGTAGTTCAGTGGCAACATGTTCCAGTTTAATCGTCTTCTCCTCCACAAGATCTCTGATGAAGTGATGTCTAATGTCAATATGCTTGGTCCTGCTATGCTGAATAGGATTCTTGGAAATGTTGATAGTACTTAGATTGTCACAGTACAATGTCATAACATCTTGTGTGACATTATACTCAGTAAGCATCTGTTTCATCCAGATCATTTGAGAACAGCTACTACCAGCTGCTATGTATTCAGCTTCAGCAGTAGATAGAGACACACAGTTCTGTTTCTTGCTGAACCAAGAGACAAGATTATTTCCTAAGAAGAAACATCCTCCAGAGGTGCTCTTTCTATCATCAGCACTTCCAGCCCAATCAGCATCACAGTAACCAGTCAGAGTTGGTTCACATCCATGAGAGTACAACAAGCCATAGTTGTAGGTTCCACTCACATGCTTTAGAATTCTTTTCACTTGGTTGATATGACTTACTTTGGGTTCAGCCTGGTATCTTGCACATACTCCAACTGCAAAAGCAATGTCAGGTCTGCTGGCTGTTAAGTATAGCAGACTTCCTATCATGCTTCTGTACAAGCTTTGGTCCACCTTAACCCCACTTGAATCTTTGGACAACTTTAAATGAGTAGGTGCAGGAGTCCTTTTGTGACTGGCATTCTCCATCCCAAACTTCTTGACAATGTTCTTTGCATACTTGCTTTGAGACAGAAAAATTAAGTCTTCCATCTGTGTGACTTGCAGTCCAAGAAAGTAGGTCAATTCTCCCATGAGGCTCATTTCAAATTCAGCTTGCATCTGGTCAGCAAAATGTTTAACCATTTTATCTGACATTCCCCCAAACACTATGTCATCAACATAGATTTGAGCTACCATTATCTTTCCTCCTTCATTTTTGACAAAAAGAGTTTTATCCAAGCCTCCTTTCCTGTATCCTTTGTCAGAGAGGAATTTTGTCAACCTGTCATACCATGCTCTAGGAGCTTGTTTCAGGCCATATAAAGCTTTCCTCAATTTGTAGACATGATCAGGGCAGTTTGGATCCACAAATCCTTTAGGCTGTTCCACATAAAATTCCTCATTTAAGTACCCATTAAGGAAGGCACTCTTTACATCCATCTGAAATAACTTGAACTTAAGGAGACAAGCAATTCCCAATAGGAGTCTGATTGATTCCAGTCTGGCTACAGGAGCAAAAGTCTCATCAAAATCAACCCCTTCAACTTGAGTGTATCCTTGAGCAACAAGTCTTGCCTTATTCCTGGTGACAACTCCTTCAGCATCTGATTTGTTCTTGTAGATCCATTTTGTGCCAATGATGTTTATTCCTCCTGGTCTAGGAACTAACTCCCATACTTCATGTTGCTTGAATTGGTTCAATTCATCTTGCATTGCTCCAATCCAGTATTCATCAGTTAAAGCCTCCTTAACATTTCTTGGTTCAATCTTCGATACAAAGCACGAGTTTGTGATGATTTCTCTAGATCTTGTAATGACTCCACTGTTAGGATCTCCTATGATGATTTCTTTAGGATGATCTTTCTGAATTTTGATGGAAGGGTCTTTGTTAGCTTCCTTTGATTCAGATTCTGATGAAGTAGTTTTAGGAATATCATCCTTTTGAATTGAGGTCTCAAAGAATGTCTCAACATCATATGGGACATTTGTTTCCTCATGGTAATCATCAACTATGACATTTATAGATTCCATCATAACTTTGGTCCTAGAATTGAATACCCTATAAGCTCTGCTGTTGGTAGAGTATCCTAGGAATATTCCTTCATCACTTTTAGGGTCCATCTTTCTCCTTTGTTCACGATCTGTCAGAATATAGCATTTGCTTCCAAATACATGGAAGTACTTCACTGTAGGCTTTCTTCCTTTCCAAAGTTCATAAATGGTGGATGATGTTCCCTTTCTCAAGGTGACCCTGTTATGGACATAACAGGCTGTATTCATAGCTTCAGCCTAAAAATGAATAGGAAGTCTTTTGGCATGTATCATTGCTCTGGCAGATTCCTGTATAGTCCTGTTTTTCCTTTCCACAACTCCATTTTGTTGAGGAGTTATGGGTGAAGAGAATTCATGATTAATTCCTTCTGAGGAGCAGAACTCATCAAACTTACTGTTTTCAAATTCCTTGCCATGATCACTTCTGATTCTGACAATGCATCCTTCTTTTTCTCTTTGAATTCTTTTGCACAGTTCCTTAAATACTTCAAATACATCAGACTTTTCCCTAATGAAGTTAATCCAAGTGAATCTAGAAAAATCATCCACAACAACATAGGCATATCTTTTTCCACCAAGACTTTCCACCTACATTGGTCCCATCAGATCCATATGTAGAAGTTCTAGCACCTTAGAGGTGGTCAAATGTCTTGACTTTGGATGTGACATTCTAGTCTGCTTTCCAACCTGACATTCACCATAGACTCTCCCTTCATCAATTTGCAGCCTTGGAATCCCTCTGACTGCCTCCATGGATATAATCCTTTTCATTCCTCTTAGATGTAAATGACCAAGTTTTTGGTGCCACAGTTTTACTTCTTTTTCTTCTTTGGCAATAGAGCACACAGAAGAATAATTAGTGTTCTCAGACTCCCATAAGTTGCAGTTGTCTTTAGATCTGACTCCTCTCATTACAACTTCTTGTTTTTCATTAGTTACAAGACATTCAGACTTGGTGAAGTTGACCTTGAATCCTAGATCACGTAATTGACTGATGCTTATGAGATTAGCAGTCAAGCCTTTTACCAGCAATACTTCATTTAGGTTTGGAACTACGGGGCAGTCCAAGTTTCCAACTCCTTTGATTTCTCCTCTAGCACCATCTCCAAAAGTCACATAACTAGTAGTGTGAGGTTTAACATTATTGAGAAGATTCTTGATTTCAGTCATGTGTTTAGAGCATCCACTGTCAAAGTACCAATCTTCCTTTGCAGAGACTCTAAGTGAGGTGTGAGCTATCAGGGCAGCAGCCTTTTTCTTCCACTGTTGAGTATATGGTGCCTTGTTAGACTTAGGTTTGAAAACTGGGGTCTGATTAGGATATCCATATAATCTGAAGCAGAATGACTTTATGTGACCAAACTTCCCACAATGATGACATCTCCATCTTTGATACTTTTTCTTCATATTTCTCTGTTCTCGATGTTGAGTGCTATATTGTGACATCTGCTTTGACATTTGTTTATCAGGCCTGATTTTCTTCTTGTCTACAATTGATTTCTTTGCAGCCACAAATCCTAGACCAGACTTGTTTCCCACATTTTGTCCAACCTGAAGGATTTCTTCAAATTTGTCAGTTCCATTTGTCAGCATCTTGACAAATTTGGTCATTTGGTCAAGTTTTGAGTTTAGCAATTGAACTTCACTTTCGAGATGACTTATAGTATCAGTGCCTGCCTTCTTTTCAGCCTGCAACTTTACTATGAGTTTTTTTTGTCTCTTATTTTGCTGATAGACTTCAGCACTTTTGATACATAACTTCTTGTAGGAGTCAACCAGTTCTTCAAATGTTACTTCCTCATCACTAGAGTCACTATCAGATTTACAAATACCAGTTAGTGCAGTAACTAGTTTGGCAGATTCTTCTTCAGAATTACTTTCTGAGTCACAATCAAACCAGGTAACAGACATTCCTTTCTTTTGTTTCTTAAGAAAGGTAGGACATTCAGCTCGAATGTGCCCATATCCTTCACATCCATGTCATTGGATTCCTTTGCTTTGATTTCCCTTCTCTTCAGACTTTGGTCTTCTGCTGGAGTCATAAGATCTGTTAATGTCAGAGGGGATGTTCTTGACATTTGACCTTGACTTTGGGTCCTGTGATCAGTGGGAATGAGAACTGACTGTTTTGGAATGCTGGTTCGCGTTTGTGTTTGTTTTTGCAAAATGTCGCGGTAAGCAAGAGTCGCCACCGTCTTTTATTTTATCCAACAAGGAAAGGACAAAAGCACAAAAAAATTCCTTTTCGAGATGTTTCTCGGGTTCGGGAGGTAGATTATAGAAAGGGAAGGTGTTAGCACCCTTTCTATCCGTGGTTATCCACTGGCTCTTAGGTACTTGCTCACTATGTTTTCAAAAAGTTTTTGCTTTTTTTGTGTTCGTGGGTTTTGAAAAGAGTTTTGTTTGAAAACTTCGATTTAACTCTTGTTTCTGTCCTCAAGAGTGTATGAAGTGTTGTTGAAAACTTTGTTTGAAGAGTGTAAGTGCGAAAGATTTGTTTTGTTTTGAAAGAGCAAGTACCTAAGAACCTCTACCTACTCAAAAGGAATTAAACTGTGTAAATTTCCTTTAGACAGTGCTATCCCACTATTGAGAAGTAGGTAGCACCGTCGTTGGAGTTTTCGGGTCAATTCGATTAAGGGACATGTGGCCACTAAAGCAATGTTAGGACGCCTTAGCGGTAACCCTAATGTTTTAGATCATTTTTTCCGAGGCAACCGTTTCGAGGCAACTTATGATCTTTGGACAAAAGGACGACCTCTAAAACATCCTATACTCAATGACCACGTTCGAGGCAACCAAGTGAGGTGTACCCTAAGAGTGGCATGTGCGAGTGTATTGTTTTTCAGTTAATTTTATCTTTGTACATGTCATGGGTGAGCTATGTTGATTTTAAGTTCATACATTTGATCTTGTCATGCATTCCCTATTTATCAAACATCTAACAGTTAATAGTTGCGGAATTTAAATTGCGGAAATTAAATCTAAACTATTACAAGGCGTCGGGTATTTACATCGCCAAAAACAATCCTTGAAATTAAAATGCGGAAAGTAAAATAAAGCGATAAATAATTAAAGTCCTAATTAAAAGCTATTACATTCCGGGAAACAGATACAATAATATGATAAAATGGATCGCGTGCGGGAAATTAAATCGGATGCGAGTTTTTTGGGTTTTGACCCTTTTTATTAAAGAAAGGATTTTTGTTTATTTTTGAATTAAATGGAATTAAATTAAATGAACAATTAAATTAAATTAAATAATGAAAATATTTTGGGATTTTTGAGTTTTTAAAGAAATAAAATAAATTGAATTAATGCTAATAAAAACCTAATATTCTAAATTGATTTTAAATATTGCAAAAAATATTAAAAGTTAAATCTAATTAAAGCTAAATTGATTAAATTAATTTATTTACAAAAATAAAAGTGATGAAGTTAATTTTAATAAATAAAATATTTTTTGTGTTTTTGATTTTACTAGGAAAAAATATTAATTGGTTAGTGATTAATAAAAAGAATAACGATTAATTAATTAAAGGAAAATAATAAAAATAGAGAGAGAGTTTATGAGTATACGGGCCTGATTGGAGGGGTGAAGCAGTTGTTGGCGTCATGTGTAAACTGTTTTGTTTTAGCCATTTATGTTTTGGCTTTTGGCCATTTGTGTTCTGTCCTCAACGTTCCTTAACCTTCTCAGGATGTCTGTCTCGCCATGTATTGGTGTCATGTGTAAGCTGTTCTGTTTTGGCCATTTGTGTTTTGGCTTTTGGCCATTTGTGTTTTGGCCTCAACGTTCCTTAATGAACCTGCATGGGATCCTGTCTAAAATCTGCAGTGTTGAATCTCATGAACACATTAAATAAATTACTATATATCATAAAATACAAATAAAGCCAATATATGAAGAAATTTAATGTTTAAGCCAATATGGCATGTATGAATGATTATACTCTTTTCATCATGGAGATCAAATCAACCTTACCCTTACTGGAAAAGTAGTGACATCAATGTTTTTATGCCCTTTTGATCATGGAGATCAAGCCAGCCTTGCCCTTACTGAAGAAGTAGTGAGATTTTGGTTTGTAACTAGAATGACTTGTTTGTAGTGAGATGTTGGTTTGTAACCGGGATGACTTGTTTGTAGTGAGAGAGGGATTTATAATAAAGATTTCAAGGTTTTAGGGTTTTTGAAAGAATTTGATATTCTGACAGCATTGTGGCAAGGGTTTTCTTCTCTCTCTTATGTTTGTGTGAAAAGAATGTGATTATATAATGGAAATTAGAGTAAAGAAAACGGGCTTTGAATGTGCAATTGGGCCTCTAATGTTCACTTGAGTTCGTCACTTTCCAGGCTAAATCGCAGGGACTTAAGTGCAATTTTTGAAGTTGAAATGTGAAAACAAAATGTAGCCGGCATCGAGAACTATCTCCTGTCCGAAACTCGGCTCAATCGGATAAACAGTGAATTAGTTATGAATTTTTGAAGTTTCAGCTCAGACAAACTTATTTTGGGCTCCAGTGTCGACTCTGACACGTTCTTCAATAAAAAACTGGTATTGATCAGAGCATAATCCGGTCTCGACTTTTGAAGCAAAGTTGTAGATCTATGAGTCAGTGACCTTGTGTAAAAATATGAGCCCAATCCGATAAAAATTGACCAAGTTATGAATTTTCGAAGTTTCGGCCTAGATGAAATAATATTCAGCATTCAGGATTTTCAGCGTGTCACGCACTCTGAGCAAAAAAAGAAGGCCTTTTGTATACCGTTTGAACTCAATACCTTCTGTGAAAATGTAGCCAACTCAATTTGTGAAATTTTGGCGCCAGAACCAGCTCGATACGATGAAAATCGACCAAGTTATGGTTTTCTGAACATGACGCAAATAAACTTCTGTCACAAATTTTCTGTATGAAAATACTTGATAAATCCATATTTTTGAAGACCTTCTGATTGAAATTGGCTTCCAGCCGTGAGAGATGAAAACGTAGATAATGTCAAGACGGAATTTTGGCCACCGGAACGGGTTCAAAACGAGCCACGATCTTCAAGTTATGAATTTTTTAGTGCGTAAAAACTACACTTTCAGCACACTTATTTCACCATATTTCTTCGAGAAAACTCACACAGTCGGATACCTTCTGAATTTGAGCATACGTTAGGACATTAAGGAGAACTTGAGGTCATTTAGATGTAAGGACCTTGATGCAACAAGAAACCCTAATTTTGAATTGACTGCCTTAGGAGATGATTTGACTGTCCAACTCTTGAGCCATCTTGAACAACTTGGAGATGATTCTTGACATGTCTTGAGAAATATGGGAGGACAAATTTTGGGGTACAACAGTTGCCCCTGTTCAATTTTCTTAAACCTGAGGATATAGATTGGCTTTCGAGCCTTTCGTGATCCGAAGGTGGAAGATAATTGAACACTAGAGTGCCCAAAAATTTACACTCGCATGGTGTAGTATCAGCATTGTGACATCGGGAATGGGCTTACAGATGCTATTTGGAGATTGTTGGTAGGAGGATGGGCTTATAGATGCCATCTGCAGGAGTGTCGATCGCATAAGAGATTCCTTAGCGAGAACTTGCATACTTGAGGAAGAAAGATGGTCTTCCTGCCTTGTTACAGGTGTTAATCTTCAATCTCTTTGTGTAGATGGTTTTCCTGGCTTGTTACAGGTATTAATCTACAATCAGTCGTCCACAGATAGTTTTCCTGGCTTGCTATAGGTATTCAACTGGGACTTGAAAAGGTTGGTCGAGGAGATAGCTGTCCTGACTGGTTTCAGGTATTAATCTCTGACCTGAGAAAGAAAGATGGTCTTCCTGGCTTGTTACAGGTGTTAATCTTCAATCTCTTCATGTAGATAATTTTCCTGGCTTGTTACAGGTATTAATCTACAATCAGTCGTCCACAGATATTTTTCCTGGCTTGTTACAGGTATTAATCTGGAACTTAAAAAGGTTGGTCAAGGAGATAGCTGTCCTGGCTGGTTTCAGGTATTAATCTCTGACTTGAGAAAGAAAGATGGTCTTCCTGGCTTGTTACAGGTGTTAACCTTCAATCTCTTCATGTAGATAATTTTCCTGGCTTGTTACATGTATTAATCTATAATCAGTCGTCCACAGATATTTTCCTGGCTTGCTACAGGTATTAAACTGGGACTTTGAAAAGGTTGGTCGAGGAGATATCTGTCCTGGATGGTTTCAGGTATTGATCTCTGACCTGAGAAAGAAAGTCTTCCTGGTTTGTTACAGGTATTAATCTTCAATCTCTTCATGTAGATACTTTTCCTGGCTTGTTACAGGTATTAATCTACAATCAGTCCTCCACAAATATTTTCCTGGCTTGCTACATGTATTAAACTGGGACTTGAAAAGGTTGGTCGAGGAGATATCTGTCCTGGCTGGTTTCAGGTATTAATCTCTGACCTGAGAAAGAAAGGTGGTCTTCCTGGCTTGTTACAGGTATTGATCTTCAATCTCTTCATGTATATAACTTTCCTGGCTTGTTACAGGTATTGATCTACAATCAGTCATCCACAAATATTTTCCTGGCTTGTTACAGGTATTAATCTGGAACTTAAGGAGGTTGGCCGATGAGATAGTTGTCCTGGCTGGTTACAGGTATTAATCTCTGGCCTGAGAAAGAAAGATGGTCTTCCTGGCTTGTTACAGGTATTGATCTTCAATCTCTTCATGTAGATAACTTTCCTGGCTTGTTACAGGTATTGATCTACAATCAGTCGTCCACAGATATTTTCCTGGCTTGTTACAGGTATTCATCTGGAAGTTAAGAAAGGTTGGTTGAGGAGATAGTTGTCCTGGCTGGTTACAGGTATTGATCTCTGACCTGAGAAAGAAAAATTGTTTTCCTGGCTTGTTACAGGTATTAATTTTCAATCTCTTCGTGTAGATAATTTTTCCTGGCTTGTTACAGGTATTGATCTATAATCAGTCATCCACAGCTATTTTCCTGGCTTGTTACAAGTATTAAACTGGGACTTGAAAAGTTTGATGGTAGCCATCTTTTGATTGACCTTTTCCTGAAAAAGGTAAAACGTTAGCTGTATGCAATGTCATGATGTATGAAATGCATGATGTCATGATATTCTCAAAAATAAATGAGATTGTGTCGTATGCACTTTATCATGTATGTAAATAGGAGGTATGAAGTGTGAAATGTTTATGAATGTATTTTCGTCTGGGAAAATAAATCCCGGAGCTGCTGGAGAATAGAGTTGAGTTCTTCGTTTCCGCTGGGGATGATGAACGAAGATGATTGTGAGAATAAACCTGCAGGAGAAAGGAACTCTGTTGGGGAATAAACTGGTGAAGATATTACTCTGCGGAGAATTACTCTGTGGGAAGAGATGATTTGCTGAGATTTTAACGATAACTCTGCTGGGGATTCCGTTGATAAGCTCTGTTGGGGATTTTGATGATGAACTACGCTGGGGATAGAAAGAACTTCGCCGAGGATGATCTTTCAGTTGCAACTTGCTGAGGATAACCCAGTTAGACTCTTGTGGGGATAACCTCTGAATTTGGCTGAGGAGATGCATTTGTATTCTGCAGGGGACAAGCTTCCAGAATCTACTGGGTAAGATGATTCAACTCTATTGGGGAAGCCTTTTTTAGACCACGCTGGGGAAATGGCTCCACTAGGGGTATCTTGCATTCTGCCGGGGAACATTCTTATATTCCGTTGAGGAATATTAAGACTGCCAGGGATACTCTTATGCTTGTTGGGGAATATCCTTATACTCCGCTGGGGAATATTGAGACCTTCTGGGGATACCCAATCTTTTTAAGGCTGATGGTAGACCAACTCTACTTGGGGGAGAGTATGGCTGATTCGTTCATAGTTGCAAGTCTCAGCTGAGAGAGCTATCATTACTGTCTTATTCTGCGGGGAGTGAAAGTATCTTAGCCATATTTTTCAGCTGAATCTACCTTTGTACCTGGTGAGCAGAGTAGCTGTACAGCTTAGACAATTTTTATTGCCCCTGTTTCTGCGGGAGAAGGTGCCTGCGGAGGCCCTGTGGATCGAGTATTATCCCCACCTATGAGGTGCTTGGTATCTTTCGGTCAAAATGACAAGTCTTCTTCTGGTAGGCTAGTGACGAGATTACGAGACATAGTCGTACGCTTTGATCCCTAATTTTTGCCTGGACCGCCCTTTTGGGTTTTCAGTTCACCGGGATACCCTTTTTTGCCCAAGCCGCCTTTTCAGGTTTTCGACTTGCCAGGTGTACAGATTTTTTCATTTTCATCCCTTATTTTTGCCCGAACCCTTTTGGTTCGCCGGGAAGCCCTTATTTTTTCCTAGGCCAGTCAACCTAGCGGGTCTTTGATTATGCGTAGTACTTTTTTACTATGTCCACGCTCTCAGGATGTAGGGAGGTGTCACTGTCGGTAGTGTTGTGTTGCCATACTACCAGAAGATCTTCGTTTGATCATGTAAGATTCGTTGCTGGAATTCATGTCCAATGCCCTAATTGATTCAGATGGAGATCTGCCCCTGGCTATTTGGCATTTTGAGAGATTCCTTGAATCTTGACTTGATTGCCCCAGATGATGGACAATGATCATGTCGTGCCCCTTGATTGGAAGTGTTTTTCCACTTAAGGTGATCCTTTTTATTGAGAAGGTTTTTGTTCACTAGATATTCGTCGTGCGAATTTCTCTGCTGTTGAACAAATAGTCATATGCAAACAATACTATTTTAAGAATGCAAAGCTTATGTCTGTTTTGAAATTTTTTAAAATGCCTTTTTCCAGTAAAACAAGCGAATTTTTGTAAAATGTGATGTCAACTCAGGATTTTACAGCGAGCCCTACAGGAGTCAGGATACCTTTTGTAACAGTATGCTTTCGAACTAACCCATGCTTCAGCTAGGACTTTTAAGGGTTATAACGTGGCCTGGTTCACAGTTTAAGAAACGAAGGATAAAGGCTCAAATTTTATTTGTACCCACCCGTTCTTCGTGATGTTCTTCGATCCTAAACTCAGCTAATCGTGCATTAGATCTTGTTTGAGTCTTTGCTCTGACATACCAGTGATGGTTCGGAAACTGACAATTTATTTTGAACAGGCAGTCATTTTGTTGAGAGTTTGCAGGATCTCTTCCCTTTTGGTTTTTATTATCCCTGTTTTTTTTGCATGAACTATTTCCTTTTGTGATTACAGTCAGCCGGATGCCCTAGTTTTTTTTTGTAAGTCTCCTTCATAGGTTTTGACTAAGTGGACTTTTATTTCGAAAGATAATGACTGTCTGTCCTTACGATTATACGGAACCATCACCGTCTTTTGTTTCGGAAGGATTTCTTTGATGCCATTCATTGTGCACCTGGATTAAACTGAGAAAACTACCTTGCCCCGGGTTATAATAAAGGGTTTTAATTCGTGAAAAGAAAAGAAAAACTCCAACTTCTTTGGCTCAAAGGGGTTGACGAGGGATTATCTTCCTTATAACTCCACTGTTTAGGATTTGAAACAATGCCTGTACATCGTCAGCGGGGTCTGTTCAAAAGCATACTGTAGAGATTTTGGTATCATTTTCGTCATCCTCCCTCAAAAGGCTTAGAATTTTTTAATCGAGAGTTAAACATCACAAAAAATGAAAGCAATTTGAATATAGTGAATACGAATGGACTGATTCAAAATAGACATATGCAATGCATTGATAAAGTAATAAAGTTTGACATGAATAAATGTTCGAACAATCAAAAGAAAATTACAACTTGAAAATTATAATGAACAAAAAGCCCTCTCTTGTCAGAACTTGTCACTTCAAATGGTGAGCCTTGGAGGGATGGTAGAAGAACTCAGCCTGACCATCTTGTGTGAATTCCAATGCTCCTTCATCAATCAGGTTTTGATTTTTGTACTTCAACTTCCAACAGTCGTCAGTATTGTGCCCCGGGCTATTGGAGTGATATGCACACCTTGCATCAGGATTGTACCTTGGGGAGGCTATGTTGGGATTCTTAGGAGGGTCCCTTAACGTCACCAGATTAAATCTCAATAGGAGGTTGTAAAGCTTGAGACAGCGGCATGTCGGGCTTGGTAAACTGCCTCTTGGGTGTATCCGGCTTACTCTAATTAACCCGTTGTTTATGGAAAGGTTGTTGTTGGACCTGTGAGGTAGTAGCAACTTGGAGAGGTCTATTCTTCATCAAACCAAACCTTTGACTTCTCGGAAGTTGATTAATGACTTGGTCCCCGACCTTGACTGTTTGCTTCATGTTGTTGTATCTGTCTTGATGAAGCTGGTTGATCATGGTTCTCAACTCTTCTTGTTCCCGAGCTAAGCCTTGGATAAGAGCCATTTTCCCCAGCATCTGGGTTTTCATGGCACTGAACTCAGCTTGCAGTTGTTCCAACCGTTCGTCCTTATTGTCTTCAGGACTTTTCTTGACCAAGTCCCCAATGAGGAGTGTTTTCAACTCTTCCTGCCCCTTGGATAGGTTTAGGAAGATTTCCCTGAACTGAGTCTCTCGAGTTTGAAAATCTTGATTGTCTGGTTGGAAAGCCATTGCTGAAATAAACAGCGAGAACATGAGAGACCTGTACTGGAAGACCTGTTATGCAATGATATGTATGATATATGTATGCAATGTTTTCAAGGATCTCGCGGGGTAAACAAGAAACTGTTAGAATTTGAATCTTGTAGCTTTGATTGAAGGAACTCCATGTTGCTGAGAGTCCTTCTTCAAGAGTCAAGCTCACCATATCGAGTGGGTCATAGCCCCTGACTCAAGTTATCATGCTTGGATTTCTAGACACCCTTAGCTAGAGGAAAATAAATCCCCTTTACCCCTTGCTAGACTTTTGATGTACCATAACCTGCATCACAGACCCTTGAGATCCTTGAAATGGTTAAAGAAATGTTAAGGCATGATGTTATGATGTGTATGCTATGCGTTTAAGCAAAAGTGTGAGGTGATGTAAGTAAGCCCTGCAATAAATCCAAAATATTGGATAAGGACTGTAAATAAAACCTGCAAGGAAACCATGTTGTCAGATAACAAGAATGTGCAAGTAGTTCAAGTTTGAAGGTACACAAGTCACACATATAGCCTTAAGTTTAGGTTGGCATGGAGTTTAGGCATTACCCTCTTTCAGTTTAGTTGGTTTAAACCTGTCCTAAAAATAGTAACCGGGTTCTAGAGGATCTCAATATCACTGACTACCCTAAATCGGTCATAATTCCAGTTTAGCAACCTTTTCTTGCGGCCAGAATCATCGCGAGAGTTTAGTCTCAATGAGTGTAGCATACTGCTACTGTTCTATGGCCAAGTTGGTCAATTTAAGGTTCTAAGGTCAGTTGGTTCTTAATGACTCCTTAGAAGACCCATATTCTCCTTGTTCCAACACAAGGGATATTGGTACAGACTAAGGTGCCACACCAACGTAGCTACTGCTTCATCCGTGTCGGTCTACGCCGGACAGATCCCTCACAGTTTATTGCTACTTACCTAAAGGGTATCCCCAGATCCGGGTTAGGATCTATAGAACTCAGATACAAGCCCACAAAATTTAAAGCATACAAAGCATACAATTGAAAACATAGTGATCTAATCCTAAGGTACACCTCACTTATAAATACTCCCCAGCAGAGTCGCCAGTTCTGTGATCGGTGGAAATGAGAACTGACTGTTTTGGAATGCTGGTTCGCGTTTGCGTTTGTTTCGCAAAATGTCGCGGTAAGCAAGAGTCGCCACCATCTTTTATTTTATCCAACAAGGAAAGGACAAAAGCACAGAAAAATTCCTTTTCGAGATGTTTCTCGAGTTCGGGAGGTAGATTATAGAAAGGGAAGGTGTTAGCACCCTTTCTATCCGTGGTTATCCATGGGCTCTTAGGTACTTGCTCACTATGTTTTCAAAAAGTTTTTGCTTTTTTTGTGTTCGTGGGTTTTGAAAAGAGTTTTGTTTGAAAACTTCGATTTAACTCTTGTTTCTGTCCTCAAGAGTGTATGAAGTGTTGTTGAAAACTTTGTTTGAAGAGTGTAAGTGCGAAAGATTTGTTTTGTTTTGAAAGAGCAAGTACCTAAGAACCTCTACCTACTCAAAAGGAATTAAACTGTGTAAATATCCTTTAGACAATGCTATCCCACTATTGAGAAGTAGGTAGCACCTTCGTTGGAGTTTTCGGGTCAATTCGATTAAGGGACATGTGGTCACTAAAGCAATGTTAGGACGCCTTAGCGGTAACCCTAATGTCTTAGATCATTTTTTCCGAGGCAACCGTTTCGAGGCAACTTATGATCTTTGGACAAAAGGACAACCTCTAAAACTTCTTATACTCAATGACCACGTTCGAGGCAACCAAGTGAGGTGTACCCTAAGAGTGGCATGTGCGAGTGTATTGTTTTTTCAGTTAATTTTATCTTTGTACATGTCATGGGTGAGCTATGTTGATTTTAAGTTCATACATTTGATCTTGTCATGCATTCCCTATTTATCAAACATCTAACAGTTAATAGTTGCGGAATTTAAATTGCGGAAATTAAATCTAAACTATTACAAGGCGTCGGGTATTTACATCGCCAAAAACAACCCTTGAAATTAAAATGCGGAAAGTAAAATAAAGCGATAAATAATTAAAGTCATAATTAAAAGCTATTACATTCCGAGAAACAAATACAATAATATGATAAAATGGATCGCGTGCGGGAAATTAAATCGGATACGAGTTTTTTGGGTTTTGACCCTTTTTTAATAAAGAAAGGATTTTTGTTTATTTTTGAATTAAATGGAATTAAATTAAATGAACAATTAAATTAAATTAAATAATGAAAATATTTTGGGATTTTTGAGTTTTTAAAGAAATAAAATAAATTGAATTAATGCTAATAAAAACCTAATATTCTAAATTGATTTTAAATATTGCAAAAAATATTAAAAGTTAAGCTAAATTGATTAAATTAATTTATTTACAAAAATAAAAGTGATGAAGTTAATTTTAATAAATAAAATATTTTTTGTGTTTTTGATTTTATTAGGAAAAAATGTTAATTGGTTAGTGATTAATAAAAAGAATAACGATTAATTAATTAAAGGAAAATAATAAAAATAGAGAGAGAGAGTTTAGGAGTATACGGGCCTGATTGGAGGGGTGAAACAGTTGTTGGCGTCATGTGTAAACTGTTTTGTTTTGGCCATTTGTGTTTTGGTTTTTGGTCATTTGTGTTCTGGCCTCAACGTTCCTTAACCTTCTCAGGATGTCTGTCTCGCCATGTATTGGTGTCATGTGTAAGCTGTTCTGTTTTTGCCATTTGTGTTTTGGCCTCAACGTTCCTTAATGAATGTGCATGGGATCCTGTCTAAAATCTGCAGTGTTGAATCTCATTAACACATTAAATAAGTTACTATATATCATAAAATACAAATAAAGCCAATATATGAAGAAATTTAATGTTTAGACCAATATGGCATGTATGAATGATTATACCCTTTTGATCATGGAGATCAAATCAACCTTACCCTTACTGGAAAAGTAGTGACATGAATGCTTTTATGCCCTTTTGATCATGGAGATCAAGCCAGCCTTACCCTTACTGAAGAAGTAGTGAGATGTTGGTTTGTAACTGGGATGACTTGTTTGTAGTGAGATGTTGGTTTGTAACCGGGATGGCTTGTTTGTAGTGAGAGAGGGATTTGTAATAAGGATTTCAAGGTTTTAGGGTTCTTGAAAGAATTTGATATTCTGACAGTATTGTGGCAAGGGTTTTCTTCTCTCTCTTCTGTTTGTGTGAAAAGAATGTGATTATATAATGGAAATTAGAGTAAAGAAAATGGGCTTTGAATATGCAATTGGGCCTCTAATGTTCACTTGAGTTCATCACTTTTCAGGCTAAATCGCAGGGACTTTAGTGCAATTTTTGAAGATTAAATGTGAAAACAAAATGTAGCCGACATCGAGAACTAACTCCTGTCCGAAAATCGGCTCAATCGAATAAACAGTGAATTAGTTATGAATTTTTGAAGTTTCAGCTTAGACAAACTTATTTTGGGCTCCAGTGTCGACTCTGACACGTTCTTCAATAAAAAACTGGTATTGATCAGAGCATAATCCGATCTCGATTTTTGAAGCAAAGTTGTAGATCTATGAGTCAGTGACCTTGTGTAAAAATATGAGCCCAATCCAATAAAAATTGACCAAGTTATGAATTTTCGAAGTTTCAGCCCAGATGAAATAATATTCAGCATTCAGGATTTTCGGCGTGTCACGCACTCTGAGCAAAAAACGAAGGCCTTTTGAATACCGTTTGAACTCAATACCTTCTGTGAAAATGTAGCCAACTCAATTTGTGAAATTTTGGTGCCAGAACCAGCTCGATACGATGAAAATCGACCAAGTTATGATTTTCTGAACATGACGCAAATAAACTTCTGTCACAAATTTTCTGTACGAAAATACTTGATAAATCCACATTTTTGAAGACCTTCTGATCGAAATTGGCTTCCAGCCGTGAGAGATGAAAACGTAGATAATGTAAAGACGGAATTTTGGCCACCAGAATGGGTTCAAAACGAGCCACGGTCTTCAAGTTATGAATTTTTTAGCGCGTAAAAACTGCACTTTCAGCACACTTTTTCCACCATATTTCTTCGAGAAAACTCACACAGTCGGATACCTTCTGAATTTGAGCATACATTAAGACATTAACGAGAACTTGAGGTCATTTGGATGTAAGGACCTTGATGCAACAAGAAACCCTAATTTTGAATTGACTGCCTTAGGAGATGATTTGACTGTCCAACTCTTGAGCCATCTTGAACAACTTGGAGATGATTCTTGACATGTCTTGAGAAATATGGGAGGACAAATTTTGGGGTACAACAGGTCCATTCTTTTGATGAGTTTGTTGAACTGCCTTCCAAGCATGGCTATAGCTTCTGAAATATTTTCTTCTTCATCCTCCTTGTTTTCATCTTCAGTATTAGATACAAGTGCTATGCTCTTGTTTTTCTTGTCGACATTGTCACTGATCCCCATCTCAAAGGTCTGAAGTGACCCAATGAGTTCATCAACCTTCAAGTTGCAGATATCCTGAGCTTCCTCTATAGCAGTCACCTTCATTGCAAATCTTTTAGGCAAGGATCTGAGAATCTTTCTCACCAGTTTTTCTTCTGACATCTTTTCTCCCAATGCTCTTGAGGTGTTGGCAATTTCCAAGATTTTCATGTGAAACTCATGAATGGTCTCATCTTCCATTAGGTTCTCAAATTTGGTAGTCAGCATCTGAAGCCTTGACATTTTTACTTTGGATGTGCCCTCATGGGTAGTTTTGAGAGTGTCCCAAACATCCTTGGCCAGTTCACATTGATGTACTAGTCTGAATATGTTTCTATCAATTCTATTGAACAAGGCATTTAATGCTTTGGAGTTACCCATGGCTAACTCATCTTCTTCTTTGCTCCATTCTTCCTCAGGTTTCAGACTGGTTGTCCCATCTTTCCCAGTTATGGTGGGATGGTTCCACCCTTTGTTAGCAGCTCTCCAAGCCTTTTTGTCCAGTGATTTTAAGAAGGCAATCATACGAGGTTTCCAGTAGTCATAATTTGATCCATCCAGAATGGGTGGTCTGTTTCCAAATCCTCCTTCTTTGTCCATAGCGCCAGAAAATAAAATCCCTAGATCTCACCCAGTAAGACAGGCAGGGTGCCTGCTCTGATGCCAATTGAAATTCTGGCAGCAGATACTTAATGTCACAGTGAATGTTATGACACCGTATATGACACTCTTCAAGACAGTAAATTTAAAAGCAGTAAAGAACACATTCAATTGTTTACCCAGTTCAGTGTGTAACAACACCTACTCTGGAGGCTACCAAGCCAGGGAGGAAATTCACTATAAGAGATATTAATTCAGGAATAAACCAACCAGTTTATCTCCTTCACTTAAGACCTACCCAATGCAACTTCAATCTAAGTTCAACTTAAACCTGAGTTCCTACTCACCCCCCCTCAATCACAGTAGTGATACTAAACAATTGATTAATGAAATTATGAAGACACTCTTCAGTACATACACTTGATTTTGCTTCACAGCTTTAATCAAGTGACAATCACTCGTGCTTCAAAGCTTTGAGTGATACACAACCCTAACTTGACTTTGCTTCAAAGCTTTAATCAAGTAACACAAACACTCGTGCTTCAAAGCTTTGAGTGATACACAACCCTTACAATCAAATCCTACTCCAAATCACTTATCACAATGATAATTGATTGGCTCACAGTAGTTACAACTATACAGTCCCTTATTGATCTTCTGTCAAAAAGTGTGCTTCACTAATAGTCTTCATGAGGAATATATAGGCAGCTATTCTTCAGTTAGGGCTTCCACGAAAATAGCTAGGGTTAATTAGGGTTAACCTCAAGACTTGGTCATAGGTCTTTAACAACCAGATTAGGGTTAAGCAGAGTTAACCTAATGTCCACGTGAGAATTTGATCAGGACTATATAAACTAGATTCCTGAAAATTCTCAGGAATAACAAATCTGCACAAATGTTAGATCAGTACATGATGTCTTAACATTGGTTATGACAACAAGAATCCTGTTTACTGATTTTGGTAGAATGTAATAAATATGATCATTGCATAATGATCAGCTAAACACTCATATTGAGCAGCTCCTGTATGACATTCTTTTTCTGCAGAATGTACCTTGTATCCCAGAATGTTATGACATCAGTCATGACATTCACACAACTGGTTTTACCAAAAAACATGCCAACAACCAAACACTAACAACCCGGATCTGGGACACCTTTTTAGGTAAATAGCAATAGATTGTGGAGACTGTACGACGTAGACCGATATGGTTGAAACAATGGCTATGTTAGTGTGACGCATTTGTGGGTACCAGTATCCCTCTTGGTGAATCGAGGAGAATACGGGGCCGCTGAGTGGCGTCATGAAGCACTAATTGACCTTAGAACCCTAATTGAACAAACTTGGCCATTAGGACGTAGTGAGATAGCCGATTTCAGTGTAAAGCTGAAAATTGGTTGATACTCGATACTACACTCATTGAGGCTAGACTTTTGGGATATCTCGGCTGCAAGAAAATATTGTTGTGCTGAGACAATGTCTAAAAAAAGGTCAGTGATATTGAGATCCTTTAGAACCCGATCGTTATTTTCTAGGACAGGTTGAGCCAACTAGACTTCAAGAGGGTACTTACCTACAAAACTCATGAAAGCCTAAAACATAGGGTTTTGTTTGATGTGTGTATATGTTTGCTTGTACATAAACATCATAAACATCATCAACATCATATGCATGCTCACTAACCATTTCAAGGATTTAGAAATTTATCTTTGTTCTTGTTTTATAGGACATGAATTCTCTATGAAGAAACACCAATCAAATCAGCTTTGTAAAAGCACATCCTCAAATTCAAGAGCTAGCCTCAAGAGTGCCCGGGGATTCTCCTTTTACCAAGAAATATGGTCGACTCCTCAGTTTGGCTACATCCAACTTATAAGAAGAGATGATGTATGTACTATTCCAATTCTTTGATCCCGTACATCATTGTTTCACTTTCCTGGACTATCAGTTGGTACCTACACTAGAAGAGTTCTCTCTACTCTTAGGGGTGCCCATGCTTAATCAGATACCGTTCACCGATCTAGAAGGGATTCCAAAACCTGAAGTCATCGCCGAAGCTTTACATGTGAAGATGGCCGACGTCATAGCCAATTGGGAGACAAGAAGTGGGGTTAAAGGCTTTCTAGCTAAGTTTCTATTGGAAAAAGCTCGTTCATTCTGGGATGACATGGATTTCCAAGCTTTCGAAGACATGCTGGCTCTCCTCATTTATGGTTTGGTTCTATTTCCCAATTCAGACCAATTCATAGACGTTAATACCATCAAAGTCTTTCTCTCTCGCAATCCTATACTCACCTTACTAGGAGACATCTTGCATTTCCTTCATACCCGCACCATGAAGAAAAGAGGTACCCTTTTGTGTTGTATCCCCCTACTCGCTAAGTGGTTCACTTCACAACTTCCTCAGTCAACATTGAAGAACGAGCAAAGATTAACTTGGTCTCAAAGGATGATGTCTCTCACCCACTCTAATATTCGTTGGTGCTCGAGATCCTTGGAAGATATTTCTATCATTGACCGTTGTGGGAAATTCCCTAATCTACCTCTGCTAGGTATTAGGGGAGGTATCACCTACAACCCATGCTTAGCACTTCGACAGTTTGGGTATGCCCGAAGGGACGGCCCTTATGAGATGCTCATCCAGGGTTTGGTGTTCGACTACGACAAAGAAGACCAGGGTTACCGCCAGAGGTTTACACGCGCTTGGGGAATGGTGAACAAGGTGGACAATAGGACTTTGGGACATAAAAACTCTATCCCTCTCGAGCCTTACCTTAAGTGGGTACGGGCTCGTGCCCAGAGTCTCTTGATGCCTTACCCTTCCATCCTTTCTGTCATCATTGAGCCTGTTATTGAAGGAGACGTCCCATACACCGTTCTTCATCCTGACATGCCTACTTCTCTCGAAGACCTGCAGAAAGCTTGGATTCAGTTGAAAGAAGAACGAGACACCTTTGAAACCCAGTACTACGCTAGTGAGAAGAAGGTTCTAGAGCTCACCAAACTGCTTCATGAAGAGAAAAATCTGAATACCTACATTGCTCCAAAGAGGATGCGCTCAGTCTTTTTGTCTTAGGAGTTTTGCTGTATTTTGTTTCTTTCCTTGAAAGCCCAAGGGGGCATGATGTATTCAAACTTGATTTTATTTAATATGACGTGTGTTCTTTTTTGGTTTGGACAAGTTTAAATCTCTAAATTTCCTTAAAATCATTTGCATATTGCATCTTCATTCATCATAACATCATACAGGTTTCTCGTAACAGGTCGCCTTATCCTTCTAATGTTTATTTCAGTGAGATGGATGTTGAACAGACACTGAAAGATCTTCAGGCGCAGAATGCCCAGTTTCAACAAATTCTCATGGCTCTAACAAAAGGACAAGAGGAGTTGAAGACTCTGCTAGCCAAAGAGAAGAAGAAGAAAGCAAAGAAACCAACCAGTGTTGTGATCATGGGAAGAAGGTTTAACAGACAAGCCAGACGGACTTTGGACTTTGCAACATCATCGGGTGAAAGAGATAATCAAGGAGCCGAGACCCAGGAAGGGAACAACGACCCAGTATCCGAAGGGGAGGAAGAACCTGATTACTATGAGGAACAATATCCTCCTGCTGATGATAAATAGAAACAGCTAGAGGATCGTTTGAATGCCATGGAAATTCAGAGGGTACCCGGTTTGGACTTTTAATAATTAGGACTCATCTTGGGGGTTGTCATCCCACAGAAATTCAAGGTCCCAAATTTCGCCAAGTATGATGGTGTCTCTTGCCCGAAACTACATCTGAGGTCATATGTCAGAAAGATTCAACCCCACACGACTGATAAGAATCTGTGGGTGCATTTTTTCCAAGAGAGCTTATCGGGGACTCAATTGGATTGGTTCTACCAATTAGAAGGGTCCAATGTTCTCAACTGGGAAGAGTTAGCCGCTGCTTTCTACAAACAGTATCAGTATAATGTTGATTTGGCTCCGACTAGGACACAGTTACAAAGCATTTCTATGGGAACAGATGAGGTTTTCAAAACCTATGCTCAAAAATGGAGGGATCTCACAGGCAGGGTCCAGCCCCCTTTATCCGACAGAGAATTAGTGGATATGTTCCTAGGCACCTTGTCAGGACCATTTTTCAATCACCTGATTGGGAGTTCTTCATCTGGGTTTACCGAATTAATCATGACTGGTGAGCGGGTCGAAGCCGGTATAAAAAGCGGAAAAATTCAAAGAGATGCATCCTCAAGTATGGTGAAGAAACCTTTTGTTGGAAAGAAGGAGGTCAGTGTTGCATATGACCATATGAATCAAAACAAAACCAATCGTCGTCCAGCAGTAGAGGCTGTCATGATTTCTAATCCTGCACCAAATCAGGAGCAAAATTATCAGCGCAAACCAGAAGCGCCCATGAGACGATTTACCCGGATTAACATGACCATGTCTCAGGTTTTGCCACACCTTCTCAAGACCAATCTGGCAACTTTAAAGGAAGCTCCCAAGAATCCCAATACTGCTTCTCCTTGCTACAACCCGAACGCCCGATGTGCCTATCATTCTGAAAGCCCGGGGCATGATACAAATGACTATTGGGCCTTAAAGAATAAGGTGCGATACCTTATCGATGCGAAAGAGTTTGAATTTGAGCCCCCAGAAACGCCTAATGTAATAACGGAACCAATGCCCAGACATGGCCAAGGTATCAACGCCATTGACGATGTTTGTTTTGTTTCCTCTATGAATGACTTGGTTACTCCTCTGTTGACCATTAAACAAAATCTAATGCAAGCCGGCCTGTTCCCAGGTTGCGATGTAAATTGCCACTTATGCAAGTCTCTACCGAACAGTTGTTTGTTGCTAAAGATAGGCGTTCAGCGCCTGATGACCAGCAAAGAAATCTTATTTGAAAAGCTACCTCTTATCAAAAGCTCTTATCAAGATGTTTCGATAATCACCATTTCCGACAATCCTCCCGGGGTCTCCACCAAAAGACCCGTCAGGATTACACCCGCTCCCAGATCTGCACCTTTAATCATCACCATGCCAAGACCAATACCATACTCCTCAGATAAAGCTGTTCCCTGGAGTTATGAGGCTGACGTTTATTACTACAGCGTCAAGCAAGATCAGTTGGCTGTCAAAAATGAAATTGCGAGAGATATTGATCCCGATATCAGTAACATCACTGGAACCAGCAAAATAACAAGAAGTGGAAGAGTCTTCCCACCTGAGATTTCTCCAAAGACCGTTGCTACTTCTGTGATCATTTCTCCAAAGACCGTTACTTCTCACCTAACAGTTTATTCTGATTCGTCTCCAGATTTTCACTGGTTCAGATAAATCTCTCAACGGTTTATTCTGATTCGTCTCCAGATTTTCACTGGTTCGGATAAATCTCTCAACGGTTTATTCTGATTCGTCTCCAGATTTTCACTGGTTCAGATAAATCTCTCAACGGTTTATTCTGATTCGTCTCCAGACTTTTTCACTAGTTCAGATAAATCTCTCAACGATTTATTCTGATTCCTTTTCTGTTAAGATCAAGTTCAAACTTTCCGTCAACAGTCACCTTTGGATGGCATCTATAAGCCCGTCTCTGACAATTCTCCTTTGTTTCTCCAAATGGCATCTTTAAGCCCATTTCCGTACACAATCAACTAGCGCGTCATCAAGTGCAAATTTCTGGGCACTCTAGTGTTCAATCACCTTCTACTTTCAAGCCACGAACGATAAACACGTCGATCTCGCTTTTCAAGTTTAAGAAGAATGAACAGGCGCAACTGTTGTACCCCAAAATTTTCCCTCCTATTTTTCATACAAGATACAATCCTAGGGTTTCTCGGATATTCAAGTTGGCTCAGAAATCGATCAGACAGATTCTCTTCCGAGGCAGTAAAATCAGCAATTAGGGTTTTGCATTTCTCAAAAGAAAATGATTTTTCAAAGTTTCAAACGGTCTTTATGGTCCTTCATGTGTTATCAGAGATGTTTGTGCCAAGTTTCAAGCCTCGCATCGTGAGTTTGCTCAGTCAGTGGTTCAGACGACTGGAAATGACTCCAGTAACCCAAAAGATGACCTTTTGCGACATCAAGTTCAAGTGACTGTAACTTCTTCGTTATTCGATATTTTTGGGTGTTTCTTTTGTGTATGACTCTCCTTGACGTCATCTCTATTTTCTCTTCACAAGTCAAGATTTGATTTTGTGCGAAAGATCATCAGAAAATTCGAATGCTTTAAAGGTCATTTTGCAAATTTGACCTAATCACAAGAAACTCTTGTCTAATTTTCGAGGCTCACAACTTCTTCAATTTTCAATATCATGAAGTGATTATTTTTGCAAAGTATCACAAATAGCATTGTCTATGAGATTACTTCAACGATCAAAGTCAAAGTGTGCTTGGAAGAACATGAAATTTATTAAAATTTTATAGAAATTTCTTGACTGTAGAATGTTATTTCTAGATGTTGATCATTACGTTGAGATAATTCATTAAAACAAGAGTTTGAGTTTGAAGGTCCATGAATAGTTTGTTATTCGTACTTCAAATCGTTCGCGTTTGGACGATAATGATTATTGGATCGAAATAGGATTTCTATCAAAATTCTTACAGGATATTCAAAAGGATCAGTATGCTTATGACGAAGTTTTGATATACTTGAAAAAGAATTCATTCATGAGAACTATTTTGAATTCAAAGAATTCATCAAACTTCATTTATCTTCATCTTCATTCAAGTCGATTGCAAGTGCAGCACCAATTCCATTTCTAAATTCAAGACATCCATTTCAAGTTGCAAGAATTCAAAAACAAATGGAGGGAAAATTCTTTTGTCATTGCTTAAAGAAAAGTCAGTATTCTTTGACATACATTTGAGAAACTACAAGACATTCATAACTTTCAGGTCCATTTGTTTCTCATGCATTCATTTCAAATTCAATGTGCTAAATCCATGGATTCAAAGTCAATTTCAAATGATTCAAGTTTGCAAGACATAATCAATTTGTTCATAAACTTAATTCAAAGTCTCATTATCCCTTCAAGTTCAAATGTTCTACATGTGAATCAAGTTCACATCGATTCTACATATTACAAGACAAGGTTTATTCCAAGTTTCCATTCTCAATTTCAAGTCCAAATCTTATTCCAAATTCAACTTTTCAAGGCTATATTCAAAAATCAACTCATCATTCTTCAACGGAATTTGCAAAGCTTATGTTGATCACTCTTGAAGACTTTGAACAAGAAAAATACTTCATTCAAATTTCATGAGAAGCTTACAAGACTACAAAGTGACTTTTGAATACCTAAGTCCTCACCATTATCATTCAACTTCCTTTTGGTACAAGGCTTACGTTCAATCTATCATCCAAAGTGTTGTTCAAGATCAAAGAATGTTCAATTGTTAAAGTTTTTTACAAGCTTGCAATTACAAAAAATATATGTTACAAAATTCCTAACAAAGCACTAGACTACAAAGGAGTTTTCTTCATCATCAAGCTTTCTTCAAGTGCTTCAAGTCACTCTTCGTCAATTCTCCCTATCATCCAATGGGCCCGTACATGCAAACAAAAGAAGAGCATTAGTTAGCAAAATTCATGTTGGAATAAGATTGGAAAATTTCAAAGAAATCTCTGTATTTTCATCATTAGGGATTGGTAAAAAGAATCAGAAATAAGGGGACAACGTTTCGTCCGTGTTTGGTCCATTGCAAATCACAATTTTCAATTGGTTCACAGAGGACAAAATGAGGAGAAATGCAAGTCAAAATCATTAAGTTCATCATGATTTCAAATGCTGCAAAAGTAGTTTACATCACAATGAAAAAAGCACAATCACAAAAAGCCAAAATGCTGTCAAAAAATGGACTGCATTACAGCCCTCCATAGGCTGTCCATAAGAGGCCAAAATCTGTCAAAATAGCTGCAAACATACAGCCCAAAATTGCACATAAATAGGCTAAGTCAAAACTGCAACAAAAAGGAGCAAAAACAGCATAACACAAATGTTCAAACCCAATTGCTTTTTCCCCCCAAAAGTTTTGTTTTTCAGAAGAAGAGTGAAGCATATAACAGGGCCATTCGGGACAGAAAGAGAGGAGAGAAAAAAATTTCATTATTAAAAAAAACAGCAGCAAGAACAGTATAACAAAGCATACAACACCCCAAAAAAGATCATCATCATTTTCTTAAAGACCACCCTTCAGAAAAGGAAGAGACATTACAGCAAAAGTCAACAAAGAGGATAAAAATCAACTTCTCTGTCAAGCAAAAGCCATCAACAAGGTAAAATCCCTATCACTTCTTTGCATTTATCATGAAATCTCTCATCTGCATATATTCTGTTTTTGTTAAATAGTCAAATAAAGAAGAAAACAAAAAAAACCAGAAAACCAAAAAACCAGTAAAATAAATCATCAAAACAGAAAACCAGTAAAACAAATCATCAAACCAGAAAACTAGTAAAACAAAGCCGTCACCATCATAAACCATCATCACTCATCAAACCAGAAAACCAGTAAAACAAATCATCAAACCATAAAACCAGCAAAACAAAGCCGTCACCATCACAAACCATCATCACTCATCAAACCAGAAAACCAGTAAAACAAAGTCGTCACCATCACAAACCAGAAAACTAGCAACACATAAGAACCAACAAACCGACAAATCTAAAAAAAAAATAGTAAGAAACAATAATAGAACTGACAAACTGGAAAAACCATTATCATCGTCGTTAACCCTGCCGATCTCCCTTCATCTCACATCTGCCTCGTTCTCCTACAATCTTCATCATCTGCATCTCAATTTCAACCCTTCCTCTATCAATCAAACACCATTATTAACCCCTCTGTTCGAAAACCGTAACCCACCTACAACAACAACCGAAATTGTGAAGCTAACAGAGGCGGGGGAAGAGAGTTATGTGACATTGAGATGAAGCGGAGGTCAAGATGAATTGCGAAGGAGATTGAAGATAGTGTTGGGTGATGGTACAAATTCGAGAGGAGAGAGTTTTTTGTTTTACTGTAAGCTTAGAAAAGAAATAGATGAAGGGTTTCAACAAAAAAGAAGAAGCTTCTTTTGTTTTTACGATGAAGAGTTTGTTTGGATTAAAACTACAATTTTCCTTTTCCAATACTCCCTCCAGCAGCGCGTGTTTTGGCACCTAGGGTTCCCATTTTCTTTTCCCCTTTTCCCCTTCCAGCCGGGTCAGTCCTTTGGGCTGACTGGCCCAATCTTTCAAACCAAATTCTCTTTTTTTGTTATAAAGAATTATTTAAGTTGGTTTAACATAGTTTTTTATTTATTTATCTTTTTTAGTTTGTACTTTAGAATTAATTTAGGTTTTTTTAACATATCTTAATAACTGAGATTTTTTTAAGTCAATTTAAATTTACTTTAATAACTTTTTTTTAGTTTAGATTTAAATCTTATTAATTCTTAATTTCAATTCAAAAGAAATGTTTAAAAATTAATCTATTTTCCCCAATTAGTTTAGGACTTTGTCAATATTTTTTTACTAACTTTTTTTATTAAATTTCATTTAATTTCTAAATAACAAAAAAATTCAAAAAGACAAAAATACACGCATTTTAACTCTTTAGTTAATTGATAGAATGGATTTTCTCATTTTTTTCTTCTTTTCTTCCAAACATTTCGCAAGCAAATAATTAGAATCTTATTGCTATACCTTCTTAACTATTTTTATTTCATAGACTGTTATAAATTAATCGCTCGAATTCAATTTGGTTGTATTGTTTGCTATTTGGATTTTTAATCGCATTTGACTCATCCCCATTTGTAAAAATTGTACCTCCATTCCCAAATACTTTGTAATAGCATAGAATTTCAATTCCCGCAATTTACTGTTTTCCTTATACTGTATAGTAATTAGGCGTGTATGGCAAGACCTGGACCCGACCAGATATTAGCACAATTTTCAAGTAATTGCTGAAACCTGGACCCGACCAGATAACAGTTTGAATATCTAAAACCTGGACCCGACCAGATAACAGTTGATCTCAATTTCAAGATACTATAAAACCTGGACCCGACCAGATAATAGTCTAACTCTTCAAAGATATAGAAGAAACTGGACTTAACCCAACCAAGGTTTAACTTTTTTTCCCCAGTAGAATTTGCCTATGCCCTAACAAATTACGGTGAAACCTGGATCCGACCAGATATCAGTTTTCAATTTCATCTTTTCAAGCAAGTTGTTGTGAAGCCTGGATTCAACCATATAGCAATTACCCTCAGAGATTCATTGTGAAACCTGGAAACCGACCAGATAAAAACTAAGTCCCCAAGCAGTTTATTGTGAAACCTGGACCCGACCAGATAGCAATTGACCTCATCAACCTAAGAAATCTGCAAAGCCTGGACCCGACCAGATAATAGTTTTTTCAAATAGTTTATTGTGAAACCTGGAGCTCAACCAGATAACGATTAACTATGATCCCCAGAGAGACACTATGAAGCATGGACTCGACCAGATAATAGTACAACTTTCCAAAAACCATGAAACCTGGACCCGACCAGATAATAGTTACCACTTTAAGTTACTGCGAAGCCTGGATTCGACCAGATAACAACTAACCTCTGTATCCCCAACAAGTTGTTGTGAAGCCTGGATCCGACCAGATAACTATTCAATTTCAAGAAATTTTCTGCAAAGCCTGGAATTCGACTAGATAACAGTTAATTCATCTCTTCCCCTAGTAAGTTACTGTGAAGCCTGGATCCGACCAGATAGCAATTGACTTCTTCATCCTCAGCAAATTGTGAAGCCTGGATCCAACCAGATAACAATTGACATTCAAGAGATATTCCCCAGTGAAAGCATCCTTTCAACAAAGTTTGAACATAGGCATATTCTTCATCCCCAACGGCAATCAGGGATTCAACCTCCTAGAATTTCCATAGCAGCAGTCATGGATTTATTTTCCCGAAAAGAAACATACATCTCACATTCATACATCATAGAGTTTACATACAAAATGCATTTAGCATAATACCACATCTAGAAAACATCATGCATACATCTGCATTTTACTAACGTTTTTTCTCACAGGTAAAACATTAAGTTTTAGTATAAATCAACAAGAGATTTGTGCTGATATTTCTTCTAATGTTTATCAACTTTCCTCCAAATGGAATCTATAAGCCCATTAACCATCCATCTTCGAGTGCAAATTTCTGGGCACTCTAGTGTTCAATCATCTTTCACCTTCAAGTCACGAATGGTGGACTCACCAATCTAACTCTTCAGGTTCAAGAAGATTGAACAGGGGCAGCTGTTGTTCCCCAAAATTTTCCCTCTCATTTCTCAAGGATTCTCTCACAAGATCTTCTATGACGTCAAGTTTGCAACACTCATACATTAATTTAGGCTTGGAATTGGCACAAGGGCAACATGATCAATTGCATACTGGAAAGTCAAACTTTGATTTTTTTGGTCAACATTACATTCCAAAGATAAAATTTCATCAAGACATGCAAGAATATCAAGCTTGATCATCAAGAAGTCAAGAAAGTCAAAAGTCAACTTGAAAAGTCAAGATTTCCAAGACTTAGAAAATTTTTAAGTGTTTTTATACATGATAATTTCATCACTTCATGCCATTCTTTCACCAAGATGTAAGATGATTCAAAAGAAACTTTCAACATGAAAGTTGTAGATCTCCATGATATCTACAACATTTCTTTACACGGCTTCTCCTAAATATGATGGGATCTCAAGTTATAAATTCATGAAGTCATGACATTTTCATTTAACACTTAGAGAAATTTTCAACAGATTTTGTTCAGGATTTTATCTCAACTTCTTGGCATTTTTTCACATAGTTCCAAGATGATTTTGTCAAAATGGCCAACATGAAAGTTATAGAAGATGTTTCAAGCTTTCCAAAACATCCAAGAGCATAAATTTATCATACTTGAGCTAGGAGATTCAAGGGCTTGAAGTTGGCCATCCATCTTTGAATTGCAAGTCATTCTAAGTGAAGAACACATAACAAAACTCTCATGATTTTCCGCATAATCTTATGTTGCAGGCTTCTTTGCTTGCAAATCTCATCATAATTTAATGCTTACACACACTCTTTATCTATTACCCAAGTGTTTAAACCATTGTCCAAAAGATCTTTCCATTTATGGCATAAAGGCACCATTGCTATTCTTGAAAAGCAAGCTTTTTGTACAAAGTTTGTCTTCAGCCCATACATTGCTGGTTGCTGATTATACTTCACCATAAATCATGAGAAGTATCCCCTCAATACCAGCAACTTTGGTACTTCATCTTAGGACTATGGAGTACTTGACTTAGTTTAATCTTTGTAATCCAACTAAACCATAACATGCTGTCTTATAAACCTAATCAGATCATATGCACAAACCCCATGCCTATAAATAGAAGAAGCATTTGCAAGAGAAAGAGGTTGGAAGAGGTTTGAAGAGGTTGGGAAAAAGGTTAGAAAAATAGAGAGAAAATCCAGAAGTCTTGTTGTAAACTAGCCATCAAAAACCATAACTGTCCAAAAAAAAGCTTTCACTCTTGAGTTTTAAAGTCCAAATATTTGGAACTCTCACACCTTGCAGGCTCTGTCTAAACATCTAAGCATCTCACATACATCACCTAGAAATTGTTCAAACTCAAGAACAAGCTTCTACAACACCTCTGTTTTCTTTTCCAAGTTCAAGAGCAGTAAATACAACAACTTAAGCTCAGAGTATAATATCCAACTCCAAGGTAAGTTTCTTAACTTTAGATCTTCATTTCAAGCATCATTAGTAATTCATTTTTTGAAGACAAAGTGTAGTAACCATTGTCCTTGAAGCTAACCTTTTATTTATCTTTCACTCTTTTCATTATGTGTTGAGAACTAACCTGTGTATGCAACAAAATAATGTTGAAGTAGAAAAAATGACAGTATGAGTCGACACATAGCCTTATGAGTCGATACATACTGCTTTACAGGCCTAAAATAGAAGGAAAAACAATGTATGAGTCGACACAAAGCACGTATGAGTCGACACATGCAGTGTATGAGTCGACACATACCATTATGTATCGACTCATACTGAGTTGATTTGGCAATACAGGGGCAAGGAAACTTATGTGTCGATGCATGTGAGCTTGTGTCGACAAATAATAGTTCAAAATGCATTTTTCCTTCTTTTTACACTGTTTTTACGTTTCCTTCATGGTTATTCGATATGGTTATAATATTTAAGTTCCTACTTCATCCCCATTTGTAAATTGTACCCTCATCCCCCAAATGATGTAATAGCGTTGGACTTTACATTTCCGCAATTTATCGCTTTCAAATATAAATGCTAGTAACTAGGGTTTGTATGGCAAGACATAAAATCAACAAGTAGATAACCCTAATACAAGACAAAACAAGCATGCAAATCAAACACACTATTCACACATGCACCCTTAAGGTTAACTCCACTTGTTGCCTAAAAATTGGCCATATTACGCATGTGAGGTATCTTAGCAAAAACAAGCAAAAATACAAGATCATAGTCCCTCAATAACACTATCTAAGTTGCCTTTCAAAATGATCTTAGTCCCTAAAGAAAAATTCTAAGATACCTTGCAACATTGCTAATCAAGGCTATACGATGACCCACGCCCTTCCCGCTTACATCCAAAGATAGGTTTATTTACCAAATCAATGGTAAGACAACAATGTCAAAGGAAAAGAAAACGAACAAGAAAGACATTTGAGTAGGTAGATTTCTCCTAATTACTTGCTCCATCTCAAAACAAACATCCTTGATATTTTCAAAACAAACACCTACACTTTCAAAAACACCTTTCAAACTTGAAAACATTTTCAAAAGATCAACACTTTGTATACATTCTTACAAACGAGAATCATTACAAAGTTTTCCTAAACGATGACGCATTTTCAAAATACTTTCAAAAAACCACACAAAGCACAATTTCAAACAAAAGCAAGTGATCTAGCAAGTAACTAAGAGCCCATGGAAAACCATGGATGAAAATGATGCTAATACCTTCCATTTTTATAATCTACCCCCCGAACTCAAGAAACAATCTCAAAGGTCTTTCCTGTGCTTTTTCACCTTTCCTTTTGGATAAAAGAAAAGTCGGTGGCGACTCTTGCTAACAGCAACATTTGCGATCAAACGCAAAACACCCAAGTCAGTTCTCCCACCGTATCACAATAGAAAATTTCGTTTTCTGAGGAATCAAGTCCAAAATAAAGTGCTAGAAGTTGTACACTATAGAACCCATAAGCAAATTGAAGATGTTCTGACGAAAGTTGTCAAGACTGAACACTATGCCCATTTGAGAGATGAAATTTGTGTTGTAGAATTTAGTTAGCTGATTATGAATTAAGGGATGATGATTGAAGTAGTTCATATTCAGAAGAAGTGCTCCGACTTAAAAGCAGAAGCTTTTGAGGTTGTTGTTCCAAAAGTGTGTTTAGCTTCCGGGATTTGTTTTATTTTAGCTTTGTTAGTTGTGCCTAAGTGGCAATTTAGTTTGTGTATTTAAACAAGTTTGTAGCTAGTTTTCAAAATGTGAATTTAAAAGATTTTTTTCACAATAGAGTTTCTCTCTTAAAAGTTTGTTATAATTGTTTTCTCTCTCTTCTTCCATCTTCATCTTCATCTCCAACCTTATGCTCCAACATATTTTATATTTAGTTCTTTAAATAAGTGTTTTATGGATGCATGTAGGAGTGAGAATAAATCAAGCCAACTAATAGGAGCTTATGACCTAGCCTACATAGGCTCATGTCAGACAAGACTTTTATTTTAATTAGAAAAGATTTAGACTTTTTTATAAGTCTATGTAGTTAAAAAGGTTAGACCACGAGACTTAAAAAATCTTTTATCTATTTAAGTAAAGATGAATAAATTTATTATTATTATATTATATTTTATACTTTGGATTAAAATAGGAAAAATAAAGCATTGTTATCTTGAAGATATTATGAAAATAAGTGGAAATTTTTTATGAACAATGTTATAACTTATTATTATAAGTTGTTTTAATATGTTCTCTTAAACAAATAATATCACAAAACTTATGTTAATAGGTAAACTCGAATGAATTAATGAAAACAAGTATTTATGCTCGTTAATCTTTTTATTTATTAGTTTATTTAACATTAGTTGAATTACTTATTTACAAATATTCAAATGAAATATATCCTCTGGTCACTACTATAAGTAATAAAAAAATTTTTGGTTCATTGTACAATTAATGTATATGATATATAATAATGACTGGATACATTAATTGTTTAATGGACAAATTTTTGTTGTTATTGTTGCTTATAATAGTGACTAGAGGGTGTAGAGTTTTAAATAGGCTAGTATGTCAATCAGACTTTTAAAAAGGTTAAACTCAATCTTAAAAATAAATCTATACATTAAATTTTATAATACATCAGACTCAAATTTAATAAAACCTAATTCGAACCAGCCATTTTGACACTTAAATAGAATTTAGTATTAATCATAAGATAATTTATTTCTCACCCTATCATAAATAATTACCTTGTAACAATTAATGAAAAGTGTCAATAAAGTTGTGATGATGACTAAGTATGTTGGATTAATTAAATAATTAATTTATTATGGATTAACAATAATTAATTATTATAAATTATTGTTAATCTAAATTATGGTTTATTATTGTTAAATACTTATTGATGAATTATCTAATTGGGCTATTGTCTCTGAATGGACCATGATGAGTTAGACCATTCAGTTAAATCTAATGAGAGATCTCAGTCCTAAATTGTTTAACTATTTAAGCATTGTCCCATTAAACAATTAACACACCGTAAAAATCCTAAACGGCAACGAGGATAATAATCCTCTCACACTCCTTCTCCTCAATCAGCAATTTGTTCAATCCAATAAGATACACAGTTCTTATAATATTTTGATTATTCTATGATATAATAATATACTATAATTTGTATCTATCGATTCAATTAAATTCATCAATTGGTATCAGAACTTTTGTTGATATATATTATGACTATTTTGAAATGTCAATTTTTTTTATCAAATTAAATAATCATAAAAGTCAATTGGTCTAACTGGTCGACACTATGATAATTTATTGTTCTTTTCAATTTAAGCCTATGACTTCATGGTAATTTTTGAAAATTTTATGAAAAGGTTAATATATAAAGCAGAAATCTGTGTTTTCTTAAAACCATTTAACCATGTTGTTGAGAATCATAAGTATTAGAGGGTAATTTAGTATTTATCATTTGTAGATATCTTTCATTAGGGCCTATGTGGCATTCTTATTTGTGTATAAATAGGTGTACTAGGTTTACATTTAATACAATCAATTCCTTCAATCATTAGTGGCAGCTTTTAGCATTTATTCCTTTATCTCTTCTTTCTCAATCTCATCACCTTGCACTAACAAATTGGTATCAGAGCTTCTTGGTTTATTCTGAAATTATGGGAAACACGAGTGATTGTGAGTTGTGTGTTTGATTTTTTGAATCTTGAACAAAAATCTGAAACAGAATCACACTGATTCTGTGGGTTTGGGAAACACTGAGTTAGAAAATCTGAGATCTGAGTTCTTTGTGCAAGGTTTAAGATGAATGGAGGCAGTAGTTTGAACACTAAACTTCCAGTTTTTGATGGCAAAAACTGGAACAGATGGAAGATACAAATGCGTGTGCTGTTTGGTGCTCAGGATGTTCTGGATCTTGTTTCTGAAGGTTATGTTCCAGTTGCAGCAGATGCTACTGAAGAACAAAAAACATAAGAAAGAGTTGTGAAGAAGAGGGATCAGAAAGCTCTGTTCTTTATCCATCAGTGTATGGATGAAAATGTGTTTGAGAAGATTGTTGATTCGACGACGTCGAAATGGGCATGGGATATACTGACCAGATGTCATGGTGGTGATGTATCAGTAAAGAAGGTAAAGCTTCAGTCCCTGTAAAAACAATATGAAAATCTCAGCATGAAGAACAGTGAGAAAGTTTCTGAGTACATCTCCAGAATGATTCTGATCACTAATGAGATGAAGGCTTGTGAAGAAACACTTTCTGAACAGGTAATCATAGAAAAGATTCTGAGGTCACTTACTCCTCAGTTTGATTATATTGTTGTTTCTATTGAACATTCAAAAAATCTGGAAACCATGAGAATAGAAGAGTTACAAAGCAGTCTAGAAGCGCAAGAGTTGCGTCTGACTGAAAGAACTTCTGAGAGGGAAGTGGAGCAAGCTCTGAAAGCTTCTTTTGTCAAGAAGGACCAGAAGCAGAATAGACATGGTGATAAATTCCAGAAGTCAGAAACCTCAACTTCTGATGAAAAGAAATATCAGAAGGGAAAGGAAAGGTATGACAAGAAGAAGGTTCAATGTTACTGCTATAAACAGTTTGGCCATTTTGCCAGAGACTGTAGAAACAGAGGAAGGAAATCAGAAGAAGCAAATATAGCCAGAGAAGATTCTGATGATGAACCTGTGCTACTGATGGCTTCTGATTCTGATGGAAATTGTTCAGGAGATTGGTGGTATATGGACACTGGCTGTTCAAACCACTTGACTGGGAAGAAACAATGGCTGATAGACTTTGACTCCAGAAGGAGAACAAAGATCAGATGTGCTGATGATAAGTACCTTAATGAAGAAGGTATGGGAAATGTTAGAGTCAGAGTGAAGAATGGAAGAAACATTCTGATCAAATACGTTTGGTATGTTCCTGGAATTAAAAGCAATCTGATGAGTGTGGGTCAGCTTATTAAGAAAGGTTTCTCAGTGGTTATGAAGGACAATCTCTTGATGTTGTATGATTCTAATCAGAAGTTGATTATGAAGTCTGAGCAGGGAAGCAACAGAACATTCAAGGTGAATGTAGAAACTTCTGAAGCGAAATGTCTTAGTGCAGAAGGCGCTGAAGCTGACAGTAAACTGTGGCATAAGAGGTTGGGGCACTTGAACTATAGAAGCTTAGGGCATCTAAGTTCTAAGAAGCTCGTACATGGAATTTTGAAGATTGTGAAGCCTCAGAAGTCATGTGAGATATGCATGAAAGGCAAGCAACCCAGATTACCATTTGCATCAGAAGTAGCCCCCAGAGCAAAGCATGCTATGGGAGTAGTACATTCTGATGTGTGTGGACCATTTCCAGTACCTTCACTTGGAGGAAACAAATATTTTGTGTCTTTTGTGGATGAGTTCACAAGAATGACATGGGTAACACTCACCAAGTTCAAGCATGAAGTGTTTACTGAGTTCCAGAAGTTCAAGGTGAAGGCTGAGAAGCAGAGTGGTCAGAAGCTGAAGATTCTGAGAACAGATGGTGGAGGTGAGTATAAATCTACAGAGTTCCAGAAGTTCTGTGAGGAGAATGGAATAGAACATGAGGTAACTGCTCCATATACTCCTCAGCACAACGGTCTTGCTGAAAGAAGAAACAAAACTTTGCTTGATATGACCAGAAGTATGCTGAAAGAGAAGAAGTTACCTCACATGTTATGGGGAGAAGCTGTTGCCACATCAGCATATGTTCTGAATAGGTGTCCAACAAAGAAGCTAAAGGAAATTATTCCTTTAGAAAAATGGACTGGAGACAAGCAAAGTGTTAGCCATCTGAAGGTGTTTGGTTCTGTATGCTACAAACATGTTCCAGAGGCTAGAAGATGAAAACTGGATGATAGAAGCAAAACAATGTTACTGGTGGGGTACCACAATACATGTGCCTATAAGCTTTATTGTCCAGAAACCAACAAAGTTGAAATCAGCAGAGACGCCATTGTGAAAGAGTCAGAAACATGGGATTGGAACAAGCTTCAATCAGATTCTGGTATAGTGCCAACACTAGGATTAGTTTCTGAAAGTTCTGAAGACGAGTCAGAGTCAGAAGATGAAGACTCTGAAGATGAGTCAGAATCTCAGGGAAATTCTGATAGTGGATCTGATTCTGATCCAGATTCTGATGATGATCCAGAATCTGGTGGTGATTATACTTCTGGAAGGGAAAACTCTGAAGACATGGGGTCTGGAGAACAAGTTTCCAGAAGTAACTCTGAAGGTGGTAACTCTGAAGGAAATAATTCTGGACAAAGTCCAGAAGCTAGCACAGTTCCGAGTTCTGGAGAAAATTCAGAACAAGATCAGAGGCCACAGAGAATCAGACGAATACCAAGTAGGTTTGTAGATTTTAGCATGTTGCATGATATTGAAGTAGATTCTGAAGGAGAAATCGTTCAGTGTGCCATGCTAGTGGATTCTGAACCAGTGGGTATTGAAGAAGCACTCAAGAAGAAAGTATGGCTGAATGCCATGAAAGAAGAACTTGAGGCTATTGAAAGAAACAAGACTTGGAAGCTGACAGAACTTCCAAAAAGCAAGAAAGCCATCAGCGTCATATGGGTTTTCAAGCAGAAGCTAAAGCCAGATGGATCAATTGGCAAACACAAAGCGAGACTAGTGGCCAGAAGTTTTCTTCAGAAACCTGGACTAGATTACTTTGAGGTGTTTGCGCCTGTAGCTAGACACGAAACAATCAGACTGGTGATTGCTTTAGCTGCAAACAAAAATTGGCCTTTGATACATCTGGATGTGAAGTCTGCATTTCTGAACGGTCCATTACAAGAAGAAGTTTATGTGTCACAACCTCCTGGATTTGTGAAAAAGAATCAGGAAGGGATGGTATACAGGTTAAATAAAGCTCTGTATGGACTGAAGCAAGCGCCCAGAGCTTGGAATTTGAAGATTGATTCATTTTTCAAGGAACAAGGATTTCAAAAGTGTGAGATGGAGTATGGTGTTTATGTTCAGCATACTTCAGAAGGTAATATGATCCTGGTCTGTTTGTATGTTGATGACATATTACTCACAGGAAGTTCTGAACAAGAAACAGTTGAGTTCAAGAAAGTTCTGATGAATGCGTTTGAGATGACAGATCTTGGAAAAATGAGTTTCTTTCTAGGAATGGAATTTATATACTCTGAGAAAGGAATCATCTTACATCAGAAGAAGTATGAACTGGAGCTTCTGAAGAGATTTGAGCTAGCAAATTGCAAGATTGCTATCACACCTGCTGATACGAATCAGAAGTTGGATTCTGATTCTGATGAAGAGGATGTGGATGCTACAACCTTCAAACAGATGGTTGGTTCTCTGAGGTATTTGTGTAATACCAGACCTGATATTTGTTATGCAGTTGGAATGGTCAGCAGATACATGAGCAAACTAAAGTGGTCTCATTACCAAGCTGCTGTCAGGATTCTGAGGTATGTAAAAGGAACTCTGAAATATGAAGTGTTATTTCCTTCTAGAGGAAAGATCAAATCAGAACTTCTGAGTTATTCTGATTCTGATTGGTGTGGAGATAGAGTTGACAGAAGAAGTACTTCTGGGTACTTGTTCAAGTTTCTGGGAGGTCCAATTTCTTAGAGTTCCAAGAAATAGCCTGTTGTGGCTTTGTCAACATGTGAAGCTGAATACATTGCAGGTGTTGTAGCTGCTTGTCAAGCAGTTTGGCTTCTGAATCTGCTGCATGATCTGAAGGTTGAAGTTGAGGAACCTCTGAAGCTGATGATTGATAATAAGTCTGCAATTAATCTTGCAAAGAATCTAGTGCTATATGGAAGAAGCAAGCACATTGAGACGAAGTATCACTTTCTCAGAAGTCAAGTGCAGAAAGGAGTCTTAGAAGTTCTGCACTGTAGCACTCAGAAGCAGCTGGCAGATGTTCTGACGAAGGCGATAAAAACAGACCAATTTCTTCGTTTGAGAGATGAAATTGGTGTTGTTAACTTCTAATAAATTACTAAATTACGGGATGGTATTAGGGGGTAATTTAGTATTTATCATTTGTAGATATCTTTCATTAGGGCCTATGTGGCATTCTTATTTGTGTATAAATAAGTGTACTAGGTTTACATTTAATACAATCAATTCCTTCAATCATTAGTAACAACTTTTAGCATTTATTCCTTTCTCTCTTCTTCCTCAATCTCATCACCTTGCACTAACAATAAGGAGAAGAACGTGACTTTACCACTGAGTAGTTATTAATGAAATAGCGTGAATACAATTTCAAAATTGTGAATCATGAGATATTCATTTTAGTATTGATTTTAATTTTGAGAAAAACCCTTAATTTTAATTTGGGATTTTTGTGAATAGGTTTGATGAGCTTAAAAAAAATCCAAAATTGATGTGCAAATTTGCCATGGATTTATTTCCAATCTAATTAGCCATCGGTGGTTATTATTTAACTAAGTTTTTATCTAATAGTTAATTTTACTTTAGTGTATTGTTATGAAATTGGATCTTCTGTATAAGTTTTTAATGTTGACGTTACAACAAACTTTATCAAAAGCCTAAATGTAAGGCTTTTTCCATTAAAATTAAAGTTTTTTGAAAACGTCATATATAATTGTATTATTATATATTGGATTTGGTATTAACATATTTGAGAATTATACAAAATATTAAATGATATATTCTCAATTTTGAAAATTTATGCTCACTTGTAAAATAATTATTTTTGTATTGTACATTTATATCAAATTAAAATATTTGTTTTATATTTTGATATAATAAATTTTGATTGATTTATAAGTTTTTTGAGATGATATTAAATCTACCAATGGCTATCTCGCTAAATTTTATAAGTCATCAAAGTTTAATAATTTTCGGACAAGAATGAATGATATGATGAACGATACGATCTTTTTGAGATTTTTGAGATTAATCGTAAACGATTATTATTTTAAATATTTATCGACATATTATATAATTGTATATAAGGAGAAATTTATTTATAATATTTTATACTCCTTTGTAAATTATAAAATGTACAATTATATAAATATTTTTTATTTACCAAAATATTATGAAATCAAAACTCTCTATTTATTTTCATAAATTGATTTTTTATTATCTAATTAAATAAATAAATAAATAAAAATATTATTTTACGAGAAATCTTATTATTTGAAAGTTATATTCTGAATATTTAAGTAATCACTATTAATTTTTATTATTGTAATCTCATCTGTCGTGAACACAATTATACAAAATTTTCTGTTTTAAATAAAATATAATTATTTTAACTTATATGGTTTTAACTCGCTTATCACATGTACGGTTGTATTCATTTTGTTTATAAAATGATTATATTATTTTAATTATATTTAATATAATATTATAATAGTCGTACCCTATCAATATATTATTGTTAATATAATTTTATCATTAATTATACAAATTTTATTGAGTATTATAATTATATTATTTTAATTATATTTAATATTATATTGATGATAGTCATCTCCTATTGATATGTTAATATAATTTTGTTGTTAATTGATAAATGTACTTGTGATTTAATGTTTATGTCAAATATAGTTTGAGTACCTTATCCATATTAGAATTTTGATATTTGTATATTGTTATATCTCTTATTTAAAATTGTTGAAACTATAATTTGAGAAATAAGAAATTATTTTAAAGATATGTGATACTTTATGTAATTCAATATTTATATTCAATAATTTAAAAAAATAAATTTCAATTCTTTCTGTATTATGTAAGTAATAGATATATCCTATTGGTGTGACATTATTTGACATGATCATAGAGAAAATAGTTGAATATTTATTTAAATATTTTAAAACTCTTAGATTCATAATTAAACTATATTTCTCTATCAAGTGGTAGAATTTAACATGTCAATTGTATATAAATGAAAATGAAATATTATTTCTTCAATATAATATTATTTAATAGCGACTTATATTGAAGATATTATAGTCTTTATGTTATTGATGTAAATTTAAGAATACTTGTGTTATATCTTCAATGATAAATAAATTAAAATCTCATATTTTCCACTGTGTATAATATAATATATTTCTCAAATGTGTGATTATAATTGTAGCATTTGAGATTTGAGTGAGTTATTAAGATGTTGTATATAATCCTATATTTAAAATTATAGGGATTTAATCTCACTCAAATGATGGTAAACCTCTTTTATATGACCATCATACTCTTTCATGTGAAATTATATCAATAATGATATATTCTATTTATATGCAAATATGTGGTTGAGTTTGTAAATTCTATTGATGATATATTATACAACTACTTTATATTGTTTTGCAATAAAAATATAATTAGTATCCCATTGTATAATCAGAGTATGTAATACTAGTGGGTTCTGAAAAATCTTGATACATGTATGATCAGTCGGAGTGCATGTGTACAAAATTATATAATCTAAAACAATTCGATTATTATTCTCATATTGTCATATATTCTTGCACGCATTATAAATATGGCATGTTCTAAGAAGACGTCAAAATATACAATAACTCTAAGAAGTCTTATTCTATTATACTGAGATAAACATTATTCTCTTAATCACAGAAAGCATCATAATTTGATGTTTAGGTCGATACTGAAAAGACACAATAGTTCTTTAGCATTCAATAATATCATGTTATTCTATATTCAATAGTCCACTTTTGTCAGGTGATAATATGGAAGTACAAGTAAATACCAATACTCCTATCGAGTATGATATTGTGTTATGAAGGTACTTATGATTAAATATAATTACTCTTGTAATAAGGCAATGCCTATATGTAATTATTATTCTTAGACCTACGTTGATATGTTATCACCTTTAACGTGAAAACTCATTAGTAAATCACTGACCACAAACTTATACACATGAGTAAGTCTTATGATATTTTGAGTTAGTGAGAGTTTATCAATAGCATTTTATATGCTTAGGCCATTGTTTAATAACATATTTTTCTCATATGAAATGTGTTTATCTAAATTCATCATTTTAATATAAAATATATTTCTTTGACTTGTATGATCTGTTTTCTCTATCAGATTTATTTCTGCAATGTTGAAGTTTACTTTTGTATTGTGAACAACTGTTTTGACCATAATTAAAATTTTATTATTAAATTTTTTTAATATATTTTTAATAATTGATTATTGTCATCCAAGTGGGAGATTGTTGGATTAATTAAATAATTAATCCATTATGGATTAATAATAGTCAATTATTATAAATTATTGTTAATATAAATTATAATCTATTGTTGTCAAGTACTTATTGATGAATTATCTAAATGAGTTATTGTCTCTGAATGAACCGTGATGAGTTGGACCATTCAATTAAGTCTTATGAGAGATTGCTACTCTCAATTGTTTAAATATTTAAGTGTTGTCCCGTTAAACAATTAACACACAGTGAAAATCTTAAACAACAATGATGATAGTATTCTTTTCACACTCCTTCTCCTCAGTCGATAATTTGTTCAGTCTGATAAAATACACTATTCCTATAATATTTTGATTATTTTATAATATAATAATATGTTATAATTTATATCATTCTCAAATTTAACAAAATGTAATTCAATCCCGCCTATTCGAACACTTAAATAGAAGTTAGTATTAATCTTATGATAATTTATTTCTCACCCAATCATAAATGATTACCTTGTAACAATTAATGAAAGTGCGAATAAAGTTGTGATGATTACTAAGTAGTCATAAAGGCAAACTAGTTCACACACAAGCTATTTTCTTCTTTTGAAATAAAACGTGAAGTTTTCATGTAAACATCGCTTGCTATAGCAAATGTTGAAAAGATAAACCCGAGAGTTGTAGACAAGTAGTAATACAAAAATGAAATTACATGGAGTATTTATTAATTGTCATGGTATGAAAATTGTTTCCTATATGTATAATTTTTCTGTCCGAAGGTCCATAAAGACCAATTCAATTTAGGGAAACATTTCAATATCCTTGAATTTAGTAGAGTATCGGTATTCTCATCTAATTAAATAAAGTGTATTTAAGAATTTTCTTCAATTTATAAACTATTAGTTGGAAATTCGATCATGTTAGATTAAATAAAAACATTGACAAAAACAAATGATAGTCTTTTCGACCAGAGTTTTGACAAGATAGTACGAATTTGAAACTTAACATTTTGAAAGATGTTTGAAGCGGGTTCGACAGGGATAATTTGAAATAAGGTCAAAAGAATTGAATTTTGGTGCTTATTTGTTCTTTTTGAAAAACGACGCGTGGAAGCCTGCGAAGGGTCGAACACATGCAAGTGAAAACATGTCCTCTTCTGATGAGAAGACCGTTCGTATTGAATTAATATAAATAAGAGTCTTTAGTTTTAGGATTCTGTGTGTTCAATTATTGTACAAATCACTCATATTCACTCAAAGTATCAAAATGTAATAGAGAAACTAGTTCTGAGAAATGTACGTATGAAACACCACTTTTATCATTCAATGCAAGTTTATGTTTAAAAGTCATTTACAACTTCTTTAGATTTTTAGTCGAAACCTTTATTCCTTGTCATTGACATTCCTTGTCTTCTTTGTTTTCTTCGTCATTTATCTTCAAATTTATTTTTTATTGTCGAAAAGATCAATATCCAGAAAACCTATAAAAATAACACAAAACTATACACTATTGTCTTGTGATCAATCTAGTCGATCTTGTAAGTAACCAGAATCATTATATTTTGGAAGACTAGCGGTTGTTTACCAAATTTCACAGTAAACAATTTGGCACTCCTAGTGGGACCCATTGTCTAATTTTAGAAAATTTATTTTTCAAAACAAACTTTTTCTTTAGACATTGTTGCATGAGATTAAGAAGTGGTAGAATAGCAAGAACTAGCGAAGCGAGACCCAAAAGGAAGTACATTAGAAGAATGGTTAATCCATCAAACAACAATGGAGAACAACCCCCTCCTTCGACATGAGACATTATGGCCACATTGTTTGTGACTAAAACAATACCTTCTACAATGAGTACGATGCCAATAATGTCGAATACTCAAAGTGGAACAGTGTTATCCCCTGTAAGAACACAAGGTCAACCATTAACCCTAAGACCGGTAGGGAATAATAGTTTTAGGCCTTATGTGTCTTGGTTTGCGATGCCTATGAATGGTCGGGAATAGCCATATGGTATGCCAACATCGATGATGGCAAATTTGCATAATAGTGAGTCTACATTTGCTGACCCATTGGTGTCTACATTTTCACCATTTCAAGGTTCTGGGTCAGGTGTAAACAATTTGGGTCGAAATATCCAACCCCCTGGATTTGTTGCCCAGATGCCTACACTGACAACGAATTCTACAGTAGTAATAAGACAAAAAATGGATGATAGAAACCACAAAATGGTTGGTGTGTTGGCCCAATAAATGGGCACGATATTTAATCCTTTTATCCAAAATGCTACCCAAACAAACCAATATAATGCCCAGACGAATTAATAATTAGAAACACAAATGTCACATATTACAAATTTCTTTGGTACCCTTCAAGCCCCAGTTCGACAACTCCGTTAAGAATGGCTAAGAGAAAACTAAAAACTGGTTTTCGAAGAAGATCCAACAATTAACTAGGCCCAACCAGTGGCACCAAATGCTGGCAAAGTTAACCAGGGAAAAAATTCAAACAACCTAGGGTCGAACAAGCAATACAAAGGGAGCTACAAGCCACAAGAATGGTGATGGTTAATCAAAACCAGGCTGCAGATAGAGTGATCCATCGAGTTCGACAGGACAAACTTGTAGGAGAACATAATTTGGAAGCCATGGTCGAAAGGATAATGGCGCAAAATGAGGGTAAACATAGGTCTTCACTGGCCAAACTACTCTTCTCCTTTGTATGAATATGTTTTACAAACTGAATTATCCAGGGGATGGAAAGTCCCATAGTTCACAAAATTTTCTCGTGACACCAGCGAATCCACTGTCTAACATATAGCCAGGTATTTGACCGAGGCTAGGGAAATTGCAAACAATGTAAACTTAAGGATCAAATATTTCCCTAGTTCCTTAACCAAGAATCCTTTACTTGGTTCACTACTCTCCGTGTGAATTCTAACCATGATTGGACTCACTTAGAGAGGTTGTTCGATGAGCAGTTTTACATGGGCCAGTCGAAGATAAGTTTGAAGGAACTGGCTAGCGTCAAGCGTATGTTTATTGAGCTAATAGATGATTATCTCAATAGATTCTATTTGTTGAAGGAAAGGTGTTTTACACAAGTGCCTGAGCATGAACTAGTCGAAATGAATGCGGGTGGTTTAGACTATTCCGTTAGAAAGAAGTTAAACACTTAGTACTTAAGAGACATGGCCCAATTGACAGACATAGTTTGGGATGTGAAACGTCTAAAGGTTGAAAAGGCTAGGGCTAGTAAAAACAATAGAAGAGAAAGGGTAGAATATGTCGAAATGGATAAGGACGAACCAGAGGTTTACAATGAACCTATAAGCTTTGATGAAAACGAAATAGATCTGGCAGAATTGAAACAAGGGCCACCTCATTCATGCAAAATCCTTTCTCCTTCGAATAAGAAGAATCTCTTCGAACAAGAAAAGAATGAAAAGTTCCCGAAGATAACATACACCTTCTATGTGACGATGTGTGACGAAATTTTTGACTTATTAGTCAAAGATGGCCAAGTGATAGTTCCACCCGACGCTAAAATTCCTTCGTTAGAATAATGGAAGAAAATAGGGTTTTGAAAATATGATAATTTCTTAGGCCATAAAACCTCACAATGTTTTCTTTTTAGGGATTTGGTGCAAAATGCTATCAAGGATGGAAGACTAAATTTTAGTGAGAAGAACATGGTTCAGATGAAGGTCGATTCAGACCCTCTGCAAGTGGCTGATGCCTACTAGACCAAGCCAATGGACATCAACATGATTGAGGTTGTTAAGGGCCTATATACCAAAAATACTAAGAGTGAAACTACTGAGGGTTTCAACAAGGGTGTCGAAATGACTGAGGCTACTGAAGGCCTCAGACTCAAGTTACAAAAAATCAGAATCATTGATGGTCCTAATGTCGAAGTCAACATGGTCGAACTGAGTGGAGAGGCAGACTTGGACACTGACAAAGAAAACATCCAGAGGGAAGAAGACCAATTGAAGGTATCATATCCCAGGACCAATGAAAATTTGCTCAAATTTCTTTTTCAATTCCAGAAGAAGAACTTCGAGGCATTAATATGCCCCAAATGCAGTTCCATGTATAACAACAAAGCTGGTAAAAATTTGGAGAGAGTCCAAATTGCCTGTCAAAGAGGAACCTAGAACGATATTGGGGTAAAGGTTGCCTTCAACAAAAAGGTAGTTCCCATAAATCAACAACCAGGAGGACCAAACCTCTGGGAGAACAAGTAAGCTTCGTTCAAACCACCTACTGACGCCCCAACAGATAAGTGGGTGAGGCCTGTCAAAAAGAGGGGTCAAGGGCAGGGGAAATGAAGGAGCTTTGAGTTTGGCAGAGGTTCTTCAATTTCTTATCCAGGTTTTGAAACAACAGGCATAAATATCCAAAAACTAAAAAGGGAAAAGTCCCATGTCAAGGTCCAGTGGAGAAGGTTCTAGAGAAAGAAGAAAGCTGGGAGGGAAGAAACTGAGGGAGGCATGGCATAATCTAGTACCAACCAGCCTTAATCCATCAACAAGGTCGAAGAAAAAAGGCCAGTTGGGAGAAAGCTTTTCTCTCATAAAGGGGAGAAATCCAAGGAAAAAAATACCAGAGCAGCCTCTTAATGATGAGGATATATTAACTGATGACTTTAATTCAGGTTCTGAGTCATCGCTAGATATTAACTGCGATATGGTTTATGTGTTGTCTTATGAATATGACCAGGTTATAGAGATCAAAGAAACCAAGGAAACAAATGAAGCATAAATGGCCAAACACAAACTAATGTGCTATTATGTGATGAATAATGGGGAGGTCAAAGAACATAATGCATTCTTCGAAAGGCCCGACGAGGGAATGAAGAACCATTTAAAGCATTTGTTCATAAGATGCAAAGTTGGAAACACCGGGGTCAGTAAGATCTTAGTAGATGGAAGAGCGATAATCAATTTAATGCCACAATTTATGCTAAAACAATTTGGAATGTTCGACACAGACCTGAAGCCCCATAACATGGTCCTGTCGAACTATGAAGGAAAAATTGGCCATACTTTGGGTGTTATCGAGATTAACCTAGCGGTGGGAACTATTACTAGGCCCATAATGTTTATGGTTATAGCCTCAAGGGCCAATTATAATCTGCTCCTAGGACAGAAAAGGATTCATTGCATTGGAGCAGTGCCTTCTTCGCTCCACCAGAGAATATTAATCTAGAGAGGTGATGTACTAATAGAGAATATTAAACCTGATTAGAGTTAATTCATGGTTGACGCAAACCATGTAAAAAGGCGCCACTTCGATCAAAATTTGGTAAATATAGGACCTTGTGGTCCTGCATAACATGCATATTTAACATTTGATAAAGCCTTTTACTTCCTCAACTTACACCCAACCCATGGATTCCAATGGGACAGAGAGACATGGGGGAAAAGGATGATGTCAAAGGTGTATATAGACTCCGACCCACTGGCTAGGGGGGACGAAGACAATGACCATGTCTGAGTCCAATTTCTTAGAAAATATTTTAGATTAATAGTTGAAAGTAAATTTAAATCGGCCTTGGAGGCTGAAGTAAGATACATGGTTGTCGAAGCCAAAGAAACAACAGTTCATCTAGAAGGACCTAAAGTGGATTTCGAACCAGAACCACCTGATAGGTCTCACATTGACACAACAGGCCAGAGGCTCGACACCATCTATGATGATGAGTGTTGTACCCTAAAAGTTTCCCTCCCTTTTCTCAAGATATTTACCATAAAGATCTTCAATTATTCAAGCTTGCACAAGTATTGACTAGGTCAAGCCATCTCCTTAACACTGATGCCTCAAATTAGGGTTTGAGTTTGCACAAGGACAGTTGGACTTATAATATGTCAAATGAATTTCATGGATCATTATGGACCCTCAAGATTGCTCTTGTCAAAGTTTCAAGTTTTGGATCATAAAATTGCTAAGCCAATTGATCATGTGGTCTAAAATCAATTGTATTGGATAAAAAGTCAACTATGGTCAACCTACAGTCAAACTTCAAGATTTTTGACCAATATCAACATTTTGAAGTCATATGTATCATTTGATCAAGGCTGGATCACAGTTCTCCAAGAAAATTGTTCAAATCATCAAAAGGATAAAATGGTCAAAATTAGGGTTTTGATTGAGAATGACCAATCTTTGACTTTTGACCTAGTAAATGACTTATTGGTTTGAAACACGATCTCAAGAATTCAAATACATCATTTTGACCTAATCACATATTTCAATTCATCTCTCGAGATCAGTAGGTTGATAGATGAAATTTGGTCAACTGATGAAAAAAGTCAATTGTACACTGAAAAGTCAAACTTTGGATTTTTGATCAAATTTAAGTTTCAAAAATCATATTCTATCAAGACATTCAAAATATGAAATTTGATCATCAAGAAATCAAGAAAAGTCAAACTATGCAAGACATAGAAATTTTTCTAAGCGTTTTTTATACATGTTAATTTCATTACTTCATGACATCTTTTTCCCATTATTCAAGTTGTTACAAGTTTTCAAGTAAATATCAAGGTTGTATTTTTAAGTTAAAATTGCAAGTTACAAATCCTAAGCTTTGTATTATTTGAACTTTTCTCTTTGGCTCAATCTACAAACTTTACCACTACGATGTCCACAAATATGCCTTGTCTTTGTTACAAGCTGCATAAATCTGTCCACAAAACCAGACCTGCATCATGCTACATATCCTGTTGTCCAAAACCTGCATAGTAATGCCAAGAAAACTGTCATAACCTGCTCCAAAACCTGCAATTTTGTCTTGAAAATCTGCATCATATCAGTCTCATATTTACACAAACTTAGCACATAAGAGCTGTATCTAAAAAGCAATGAACTAGTGTACCCAAACAGTTCAAAAAAACGTATCTATTTCCCTCCCAAATTTCAGTCAATTTCATCTATAAATAAGTTGTTTCACAACACACAAAAGAGAGGTTTTTTGGGAGAGAAAAGAGGGAAGAGAAAAAAAAAAGAAGATTTAGAAAAACCTAACAGAGTTCTTTGTAAACTCTGCTCATCTACTTTCCTTTACAAAACAAAAATTGAGAAACAGAAAAAAAACCTCAACCCACTGTTTAACCTTGCAAGTTTTCCCTTAAACCAACTATCAAAACACTTCATATACATCACATAGAGATTGTTCAAATACAAGAACAATTTCTGTAATATCATTATCATCACCTTCCAAACACAAACAAAAACAGTATTTTGCAACTTGACTGAGTTGGAGCAGTTCGAGCACTTTGCGGCATAGAGCAAGGACTGGATCAACTTGAAGAAGGTATAAAGGAGCTCGATTAATCATTAATTTTTACTCGACGGCATCGATACATATTCTAAAGTTTTCACTTCGAGAGGCAAACTTTTTTTTCCAAAACTGTGATATCTTTATCCATACATCATTTTCTTTTTGTGTTCAAAAGATATATAAAAAAGATAGATCAAAAGAAGAAAACTCAGCGAAAAAGCCAAGACAGGGGGCTAACACGGGTACCCGTGTCACACGATACGGCTCGTGTCATCTCAACTGTTTGAAAATCTAACAAAAAATGCAGGACAGGGTGTTAACACGGGTGCCCGTGTCATAGGATACAACCCGTGTTAGATCTACTGGAGCTAGAGACGTGCAAAAGAGGAAGACAGGGTGCTGACACGGGTGCCCGTGTCACAGGACACGGACCATGTCAGATCTACTTGAACTGAAAATGTGACAAATTGGCAGGGCAGGGTCTTGACATGGGTGCCCGTGTCCCAGGACATGGCCCATGTCAAACCAGACACCAAAAATCTTGATTTTTTGACTTTTTGCTATTATTTTCATTCAATTTGGTTGTAATAAATAATTAGGATTTTACTTTTCCCGCACTTTTATTACTTATATCCCCATCCCCTACAATGATGTAATAGCGTAGGATTTTAATTTTCATAATTTATCGCTTTTAATATAATTGTTAGTAATTAGGGTGTGTATGGCGAGATAAAATCAATCTTAGAGAACCCTAATCTCAAAGACAAAAATGCATGCAATCAAAAGACTTTTTACACGCGCACCTCTAGGGTAACCCATACTTGTCGCTTACGATGTTGCCTTCGATAAAAAGACCCTCGATAAAAAGATCGTGGTCCCTCGATGACCCTTCGATGTTGCCTTTGATAAAACGATCTTAGTTCCTTATGAAAATTGCTAAATCGTCTTATAAGTTGTCTTCTATGACTGTACGATGACCCGCGCCTGTCCCTCACATACAATGATAGGGCTTCTTATCAATCAATGGTAAGATAGCAATATTTAAAGTAGGCGGAAATGAACAAAGACTTTTTTGAGTAGGTAGAACGTTCTTAGTCACTTGCTCACAACCATTTTCAAAACATCTTTCAAAATACACCAACACTTTCCATGAAATATTTTAAAAAAGCCAACACTTTATATACATTCTTATAGAGACAAGAATCATTACAAAGTTCGCCTAAACAAAGGCACTTTTCAAAAATACTTTCAAAAACAATCACAAACACATTTCAAATAAAGCATTTTCAAAGTGAGCTAGCAACTTAGAGCCCGTAGATAACTACGGATGAAAAAGGTGCTAACACCTTCCCTTTTCATAACCTACCCCCCGAACTCAAGAAAATTATCAAAAGGTCTTTCCTGTTCTTTTCACCCTTTCCTTTATTGGATAAAAGAAAAGTCGGTGGAGACTCTTGCTATCTGCAATAAAACGTAAAACACTAAGTCAGTTCTCCCACTGTATTATAGAACTGGCGACTCTGCTGGGGACGATGACTTAAAAATGGGGTTACCTTAGAGACTAGATCACCTTTAAATGCTTTCATTGTTTGATTTGTTTGCTTTACATTTTTGGTCCTTGTTTGGGTTTTTATTGATCTTCTACCTGGATCGGGGAACATTATTAGGTAAGTAGCAAAGATTGTGGAGACTGTACGATGTAGACCGATATGGTTGAGACAATAGCTACGTTAGTGTGACACATTTTTAGATACCGGTATCCCTTATGGCGAATTAAGGAGAATACGGGGCCGTTGTGTGGTGTCATGAAGCACTAACTAACCTTAGAACCTTTAATTGAACAACTTGGCCATTAGGAAGTAGTGAGATAGTCGGCTTTGGTGCAGTCCGAAGTTGGTTGATACTCGATACTACGCTTATTGTGATCAAACTTTTGGGATATTTTGGTCTCCAAAACAGAGGCTTGCGCTGAAACAATGCCCAATGAAGAAAGATCAATGATATTGAGATCCCCTAGAACCTGATTACTTTCTAGGACAGGTTAAACCAACTAAAATTCAAGAGGGTACTTACCTATGAACCCCATACAAGCCTAAACCTAAGGGCTTGTTTGCTTTGCTTGTGTATGTTTACTTGTACATAACATCATGACATCATACCATGGCATTTGCACTAACCATTTCAAGGACTTTGGGATTTATCTTTGTGTTGTTTTGTAGGAAATGACTTCCACGCAAAGAAATACCATCCAAATCAACCTTGTGAAAGTGCCTCCTCAACTCAAGGAGTTAGCGTCAAGGGTTCCCAATGATTCTCCATTCACTAAGTAGTATGGTCGTCTCATAAACTTGGTTACCACAAACTTTGAAGAGGATATGGTACATGTGCTTTTCCAATTCTTTGACCCTAAACACCATTGCTTTACATTTCATGATTACCAGTTAGTGCCTACTATGGAAGAATTTTCTCAACTCTTGGGAATTCCTATTCTCGATCAATTACCCTTCACCGGTATTGAGAGAGACCAAAGACCTGAGGAGATTTCTTGAGCATTACATTTGCAACGGTCCGACGTTGTGGCAAATTGGGAAACAAGAAGTGGTGTTAAGGGGTTTCTAACCAAGTTTCTATTTGAGAAGGCTCAACAGTGTTGGGATGCTCTGGATTAGCAAGCTTTTGAAGAAGTGTTGGCTCTTCTAATCTATGGGATTGTACTGTTTCCTGACCCGAACCAACTCATAAATGTGAATGCGGTTAAAGTTTTTCTATCTCGTAACCCGGTGCCTACCTTTCTTGGAGATATCTTGCATTCTCTTCACACTCGCACCATGAAGAGAAGGGGAATTCTTATGTGTTTCACTCCTTTGTTGGCTAAGTGGTTTATTTCGCACCTACCTCAATATGTTTTAAGAATGAGCAAGGCATGAGATGCTCTAATAGGTTGATGTCACTCACGTATTCAAATATTCATTAGTGTTCTCGATCTTTGGAGGATAATATCATCATTAACCGTTGTGGGAAATTCCCTAATGTCCCTCTCCTTGGCGTTAGAGGAGGAATCACCTATAATCCTTGTTTGTTTGTGCGACAATTTGGGTATGCTAGGAGGGATGGTCCTCATGATGCACTTGTCTAAGGAATTGCATTTGACTATGAGAACGATGTCTAAGGTTATCGTCAGAGATTCATACGAGCTTGGGACATGGTGAACAAAGTTGATAGCAAGACATTAGGGCATAATAACTCCATTCCTTTGGAACCTTATCTCAAGTGGGTGCGAGCTCGCGCTCAAAACCTCATGATGCCTTATGAGGACATTTTACCTATCATCATGGATCCTATTACCGAGAGAGATATTCCTTACATTATTCTTCATCCTGACGTGCCTACTTCTCTTGAAGAATTGCAAAGATCTTGGATTCAACTAAAAAGGGAGCGAGATACCTTTGAAGCCCAACTCTACGCAGGCGAGAGGAAAGTGTTGGAGTTCACGAGGCAACTTCATGAGGAGCGGAAATTGAATGCCTATATCACTCTGCGATATGGTGGGAGAACTGACTTGGGTGTTTTGTGTTTGATCGCAAATGTTGCGGTTAGCAAGAGTCGCCACCGACTTTTCTTTTATCCAAAAGGAAAGGTGAAAAAGCACAAGAAAGACCTTTAAGATTATTTCTTGAGTTCGGAGGGTAGATTATGAAAAGGGAAGGTATTAGCACCCTTTTCATCCATGGTTATCCATGAGCTCTTAGTTACTTGCTAGATCACTTACTTTTTGTTTGAAAATGTGCTTTGTGTGGTTTTTGAAAGTATTTTGTAAAGATGCCATCGTTTAGGAAAACTTTGTAATGATTCTCGTTTGTAAGAATGTATACAAAGTGTTTGATCTTTTGAAAATATTTTCAAGTTTGAAAGATGTTTTGAAAGTGTTGGTGTTTGTTTTGAGAATAACAAGGATGTTTTTGGTTTTGAAATTGAGCAAGCAACTAGGAACATTCTACCTACTCAAAAGTCTTTCATGTTCATTTCACCTTTCCTTTGACATTGTTATCTTACCATTGATTTGGTAACTAACCCTATCTTTGGATGTAAACGGGACGGGCATGAGTCATCGTATAACCATGATTAGAAATTTTGCAAGGTATATTAGCATCTTTCTTTAGGGACTAAGATCATTTTGAAAAGGCAACATAGATAGCGTCATCGAGGGACTATGATCTTGTATTTTTGCTTGATTTTGCTAAGATGCCTCACATGCATAATATGGGTATTTTTATAAGGCAACCAAGTAGATTTTACCCTAGGGGTGCTTGTGTGCAAGTGTATTGGTTTTCATGGTTTGTTTAGTCTTTGATTAGGGTTTGCTACTTGTTAATTTTATCTTCTTATACAAACCCTAATTACTAGCATTTATATAAAGCGATAAATTGCGAAAAGTAAAATTACTATGCTATTGCATCATTAGGGGATGGGGGTGTACAATTTGTAAATGGGGATTGCAAGAAATTAAACCCTAATTAGTCTATTAGAACCAAATTGAATTTATACAATAATTGAAATAAATAAATGTACAAAGATAAATATGCAAGAATGTAAATGCAAAGAAAATGGATCTTTTGTTTGGATTTTTATGAGAAAAGGTTTTTTTTTGTTTAACCTAATTAATTACAAGAAAATAATTAATTAAAATAATAAAAAGTAAACCTAATTTAATAAGAAAAGATTTTAAATAAGACCCTAAGTCTATTAATTGATTAAAATAAATTAAATTTAAGAAAAGTATTTTTGTATTTTTGTCTTGAAAATAATATATGGTGTTGTAAAATATTTTTGGCCTTTTTTATATTAATATATTTTAATTAGTGTAAAAAGAAAAATAAATAATAACCTAGTTTTAAATTAAATTTACAAAACTAGTTAGTAAAAATAAATAAAGTATAGTTAAATAAAATATTTTTTTTGTGAGAAAAATAAAATAAACTAAGTTTTGATAAAAATCTATTTTTTTTTGTATTTTTTATGATTTTTTAACATTAGGAAAATATTTAAGAAAATAAAATGAAATAAAAAAAAAATAAAACAAAACTGGGCCAGGGGCGTATAAGTGAAATAGGGGGTTAATCAGCAAAAAAAAAAAGAGCCAGGCCCAAAGGGCCCAGCGCCCACAAACAAATCAGAAAAATGTCAAAAATATGTAAAAATGGTCACGCTGGGACTTGAACCCAGGACCATGGGGTGAACAGACGCGCGCTTTACCACTGGGGTGGCTATACATCCGTTTATATAAACAAAACAATAAATAGGTAAGGCAAATCAAGTCTTGATGACTTCATCTTCAACCTCCAGCCGGTGTACCTGTAACTTCTTCATTTCTCAACAAAAATGGAAGATGACAAAATGAAAGTTGTTGCATTCTTCCTCACGAATCTAACCATGTAAATAACTAAAGCTAAAAGTCAAAGATAAATGAGAATTTCTCTGACCCTAATTTGAACCCTAAAATTTTCAGAAACTTCAACTCTAAAATTCTCTAAGCTCAGGCCATGTAAATGCAAACTATGGATATGTACAGCTTCGTGGCAATGAGGTCTACATTTTATCTTCACAAATTCAAGCCTAACAATGCCTAAGTAATGAGATAGAAGTTCAAGAAAAATACCTCAAAACTGGAAATCGTGAAATGGATTTGAGCTTGTTTCAGGCAGTGTTGATGATCAGGTTAGCTTCCTTGGACCTCTGGAAGCTAATGCAATGGTTGGCTTGAGCCGAGGATGGCTGGAATGGTCTGGAGAAGTCCAACTATGATGCTCTGTTTTTGGTTATGGAAGACAGATAAAATGGTGTTACAAAAGTGAAACAGGTACAGGGATGAGTTACTCTTGATGCAAGGAAGCTTTAGAAACTAAAAGGCCAAGAAACGCACGAGGGAAATGTGAGTTTGAGGTTCAAGGTCAGAAACTGTGCAACAATGGAGTTTTTGGGCAATTTCTAATTTGAGAGAGTTTTGGTGTATTTTAGGGTGTTCAAACTCGTGTTTCAGCTTACAAATAGTGCTTCTATTTATAAGCAACAAGTTTGGAGACTTGTTGTTGATCAGAATTTGAATTTGCATCCTTAAGCTAAACATGTGATTTTTGAGAAAACAAGTTTCAATGCCTTGTGTACTTGCTAAGATAGAGTGGTTATGCTTTAAAAACACTTGATTCTGACTTTGTAGATGAAGTGTGATAAGAGGGAACAAGTTAGAGGCTCAAGAGTGGACTTTATGCATAAAGCTTGCTTTTCAAGAATGGTATTGTTAACTTTCTTCCCAAAATGACAATGTGAATTGGATAAAGCTTAAATCACTTAGATTATAGCTAAAAAGTTTATGTAATCCATTAATTATGAAGTGACAAACAAGTTTGAGGCCTGCAAAGCAAAGATTATGCAGCCTAACACTGATTTGCATTTGTGTTCATCATGAAAATGACCTATAATTCAAGTGACAAAACCCCAACTTCATCTCTTCGATTCTCCCTACTCAAGAATGATCTCAAGGAGTTCTTGGATATTTTGGAAAGCTTGTAATGTGATATACAACTCATATTTGAATTTATTTTGAATATTTCCATTTGAAATATGTGAAAAATTGCCATGAAGTTAGGTCAAAAATCTGCCTAACTAGGGCAAAATTTCACTAAGTCTTTTTTAGTTCATGAGCATGTATTCATAAAATTATAACTTGAGATCCAAGCTATTTTAGGAGAAGTTGTATGAAGAAAAGTTGTAGATTTCATGGAGATCTACAACTTTCATGTTGGAAGTTTCCTTTGAATCATCTTACATCATAATGAAAAAATTGCTCAAATTTATGAAAATATAAGAAAATTTTGACACTTAGAAAAAATTCTAAGTTTAGAAATTTTGACTTTTCAAAATGAAATCTTGATTTCTTGATTTCTTGATGAATAAGTTTCCTATTTTGACATGTTTTGTTGAATTGTGATCTTTGGTGCTTAAATTTGACCAAAAAGTCAAAGTTTGACTTTTCAGTATACAGTTGACTTTTGATCAGTTGACTGCAAAACTCATCTGTCAATCCAATGGATTTGCAATGTTTTGAATCATGTTATTAGGTAAAAATGATGCAATGGGACTCTTGAGATCACTCCTTAAACCAATTGACCATTTTCTAGGTGAAAAATCAGAAATTGTCCTTTCCCAATCAAAACTCTAATTTTGACCATTTTGCCCTTTTGGAGATTTGATCAAATTTCTTGAGGAATTATGGTCCAAACTTGATAAAATGATACATATGGGTTTAAAATGTTGATGTGGATTAAAAATTATGAAGTTTGACTGTAAATTGGCCATGGTTGACTTTTTTCCCAATACAACTGATCTTTAGGTCAACTGCTCAATTGACTGAGCAAAAATGTGATCCAAGGCTTGAAACTTGACATGAGTAATCTTGGGGGTCCATAATGGTCCATGAAAGTCATATGAAGCATTGAAAGTTCAAAAATTCTTGTGCAATCTCAAACCCTAATTTTTGGTCATCAGTGCATAAGGAGGTGCCTTGAGCTGATCAAACCCTAGTGCAGTTTTGAGCCCAAGGAGATCTTGTGAGCAAATTCTAGATAAATGAGAGGGAAAATTTTGGGGTACAACAACTGCCCCTGTTCAATCTTCTTAAGCCTTAAGAGTTAGATTGGCATGTTTTTCCAGTCGTGACTCGAAGGTGGAAGATGATTGGACACTAGAGTGCCCAGAAATTTGCACTCGGTGATGTGATGGTTGAGGGAATGGGTTTAAAGATGCCATTTGGAGAGGTGATGGGAATTTGTAGAATATGGGCTTAAAGATGCCATCCAAAAGTGATTGTTTGTATTGTAATTTGTAAGCTGAAAGAATGTATATCAGAATGGCGTCCGTGTTTGGAGTGTATCTGAACTGTATTTGAAAGCTAGTTTTGAATGAGTGTCAGAATGGAATTCGTGTCTGGAGCGTATCTGAACTATATCTGGGAGCTGATTATCAGAATGACATCTGTGTCTGGAGCGTATCTGAACTATATCTAAAAGCTAGTTTTGAATGAATGTCATAATGGCATCCGTGTCTGGAGCGTATCTGAACTGTATCTGAGAAGTTGAATCTGAATGAGTATCAGAATGGCGTATGTGTCTGGAGCATATCTGAACTATATTTGAAGAAGTTGAATCTGAATGAGTATCAGAATGGCGTCCGTGTCTGGAGCGTATCTGAACTATATCTGAAAGTTGCACTTGAATGAGTATCAGAATGGCATCCGTGTCTGGAGCGTATCTGAACTATATCTGAAAGTTGCACTTGAATGAGTATCATAATGACATCCGTGTCTGGAGCGTATTTGAACTATATCTGAAAGTTGAATCTGAATGAGTATCATAATGGTATTCGTATCTGGAGCGTATCTGAACTGTATATGAAAACTTTGAACATTGTTAATGGTAGCTATTAACCTTATCCTGAAAAGGGTAAAATGTTAGCTAAAATTCAATGTTTATGTTATATGAAATGTATGATATAATGCTTTCGCGTTATCAATGTTTATGATATATGGATGCAATGTATGCGAATGTGAGTTAGTCTATTGCACTGTTTGTTGGATTGGGAAAATAAATCCCTGAATGTTGTTGAGGATATGTAAGTCTTCATGTCTTGAATTCGAAGTGTTGATGAATTTCTGTTTAGAGAAATAAACTCTGTTGTAAGGGAAATTCCAGGTACTGCTCAAAAAATATGTTTGGGGAATTTGGAGAAATTGGATGGCTTCTATTCGGGATTGATAATTGGAAGCTTGTTCTGCTGGGAATTAAACTGCAAATTATGGGGGATTTATGGAAATAACTTAGAGAGATTTCCCTACCTCTTAAAGCCATTAGTAATTGTCTTTTACTTTGTTTATTTGTAAACAATAATTATGTTCAAATGCATATGTTCAACAGTGAATCATTGGACGTTTTTTGTAAACAAAACACAAGAGTAAAGGAAACAGATAGTTTTTCACTTTCAAGGGAATATCTTTGCATTGAATTTGAGTAAGTATTTGCACAATGAGACAAGCATTCTAGTAAGAGGACGCTGTCGTAAAAAAATGAAAATTTTGATACAAAGAAAGGATAGCTATGTGCAATAATCCCATGGGGGTCCCATTCTGTTATAGCCTTTGTATCTCCGAGCATCTTGTCTATTTGTTGCCTCGTCCGAAGATGATTGAATTGATCAGAACCTCTGAATATGTTAGTTGAAGCCAAAGGTTATCTGTACGGTGATCCAATGGGACATAGTCATACGCTTTAATTCCCTAACTTTTTCCTGGACCGCTCTTTCGGGTTTTCAGTCCACCGGGATACCCTTTTTTGCCCAAGTCTTCCTTTCGGGTTTTCAACTTACCGGGTGTACATATTTTTTTCGTTTTATCCCTAATTTTTGCCTGAACCTTTTTGGTTCGCCGGGATGCCCTTGTTTTGCCTAGGTGTGTCAACCTAGCGGATCTCTTTTGCCTAGGTGTGTCAACCTAGTAGTTACAAATAATGAAAAAAAGAAATTAAAAATGCGCAGTAAATTAAATGCGAGAAATAATTAGTCGACCTAAAAATCTAAATTGAGAAAATATTTATTTTTAAGGAAAAATTAGGTTAAGTATAAAATTAAACCCTAAATCTAATTATTTTTAATTATAATAAGAAAGACATTAAATCACCCTAATTTAATCTAATTAATAAAAAAATTATGAAAAAAAAGGTTTTTAATGTTTTTTATGATTTTTTTGATTAAATAAAAATAATGATTTTTTGGTGTTATTGAAAAAAACATAATTAATAAATAAAAGAAAAATAATTAAAATAATAAAGAAAAGAAAGAAATTGGGCCTGCGCAAACACCCAGGGGGGGTGTGTTCTGGAATTTTCAAAGGCCCAATGCATATTGAGACCAATCATGTGCCAGATCCTGTGTTGGCACGCTTGGAAGGTGCACCATGGTCTCTCCTTGATTGGAGCGTTAGATCTATACTGGAAATGATCCAGTGGCAGGATCAGTGAGGCGCATGATCGACGCATGGAATCTGCAAGTGTATATTGAGAAAATAAGGAAAATGCTGGGACCTGGGATCGAACCCAGGTCCTTCCGCTTGTTCCACGCTTGCCCTGCCATCTGTGCTACGCTGCTTTGTTGTTAAGATAATAACATTAAAACAAAATATGTGAAACAAAGTGGATGAGCTGGAAACACGCGCGAAATTCAAATGGGCCAGTGGGGTGGTGACAAGTCACTGTCTTCTTCCCTGTCCGTCGTTTTAGATCTCATATCTATACCTACGAACAAAACTCCATAGCTATACACCTACAAGCTTCAAAAATTCATATGATGCACAATAAATCAATTCCAACTATGCCAATCAATTTGTCTGGGTCTCACGATCATCATAGCATTAGTTTCTTGGCACAATTTTAACTGTACAGAAAAGCCCCAAAATGGCTTCTCAAACCCTAGCCATGGCACTCGTCAGTATATTCATCAAAACATCAATTAAACCATTAAAACATGTTGCAAATACGTTAACAATCATAAATGTATCATTCAAACATGCTTAAGTTGCTAGGATTAACATAATCGATTACAAAAAAAGAAGCAAACCGTATGAGTGTTGTAGGGTGATTCTGGGCGTTTTGACACTTGCAATTGATCGTCTTAGCTCCAAGAGAGGTCCAGGAAACGATTGGAAGCTTCAAAACGCCTTGAATTGGTCTGTGGAAGAAGATACATCTCACACTTTTTGAACAAAATTTGAACTTTGTTTCTCATTTTTCACGACTGTAAAACCCTCACTCTTGCCTTGTTTTTGTTCACTATATGTAGTATGGTGCATTAGGGTAACAAAAACGAACAGAATCCTTTGGAATTATAGAGATTGAATGAGATTTTCTTCCCATATGATATCTTTCCATAACCATGCAAATCATACTCTTTTTGCCTCAAATTACCTTGGTTCGTTTTGATCTGATTTGGCCAACATAATTAGATCCGATTTCCATCAAAATCAGATCTTCACAACAATTTTTGGTATTTTTTGTTATTTATTTCTTTTAATGTGATTTTTAATAAATAAAAATCATAATAAAAATAAATAAATGGAGAAAATAAGACGTGGTTGCTGACTTGGGTGGTGGACCATGTCCTTAACAAGATACAATCCTAAAATGCTAGGCCCTTTTGGCCAAAAATGCATTTTTGAGCACATTTGACTTTTGGCAATTTTCCAAAATTGGTCAACTTTGACAATGCATAACTCTTACAATTTTAACCCTAGAGAGGTGTTCTTGGACTTTTTATAAATCTTAGGATGTCCTCTAAACAACACTTTTGTTATCATTTAAATTGGGTCCTCCATGTTCATGTAAGAAGCTTTGACCCAAAAAGGTGTTTTTGTTGACTTTTCAAAAGGACCTATAATGTAGAAATCCATATATTTTTATGAGTGCATATTTTGAACTTGAGGGATGAATATGAGTTATAGGAACTTGTATTCCCTTCAAAATGAGCCTTGGATGAGAAATTTCTGATAAAGTATGAGAACGTTATGCTTGGTCAAAGTTTGGTTGACTTTTCCTAAGAAACCCTAATTTAGCAACTTTTGAGTTTTGATGAATTAGGAGCATTCCCTGAGGAATCATGATCAACCCTTGATAAAATGATGAATATCACTTCAAAATATTGATGTTGACCAAAAATTTTGAAGTTAGACTATATATGGTCCAAATTGACGTTTGACCTAATACAGTCGATTTTCCAGCATCTGAGCAATTGACTGAGCAAACTTCTTGTGCAAAGTTTGAAATTTGACATGGAGGTTCTTGAGGACATATTAGGACTATGGAGAGAATATGAGGCCTTTGGAGCTCACCCTTCTTGATGAAAGTGGAAACCCTAGTTGGAGGTTCATTGCTTTAGGAGAGAGTTTGTCTGGTCAACTCTTGAGCATCCTTGAGCAAGTTAAGGGTCTTAATGAGCATATATTGAGTAAAATGGGAGGGCAATTTTTGGGGTACAACAATAACCATCTTTCCTGAAAAGGTACAAGATTAATTATATGCGATGCATGAAATGCATTATGTGATGATGTTCTCAAAATAAATGAGATTATGCTGTATGCAATATGTATGCGCACATCATGATGTATGGACATGAAATGCTATTGTGACATATCCGAGTTTGGGAAAATATATCCATGGCTGATGCTGGAGAGTACTGGAAATTAAATTCCTGACCATTATAGAAAAAATGGTTCTTCTACTTCCGCTGGGGATGGTGAACGGAGATGACTATGCCGTGGATTTACCCCTTTCTGTTTGTGAATATTATTCCGGAGAGAGACTCTGCTTGAGAATAACTCTGTGGGGGAATAACTCTGTTTGAGAGAGGAGATGCTTTGCCGGAAGATTTTGCCGATTCAGAGAAATAAAATCCGCCAGGGGATGAGCTTCCGTAGCTAGAGAAATAAATTCTGTTGGGGATTGAGCTTCTATATTCAGAGAAATAAACTCCGCTTGGGAGACAACTTTATGAACCGCTTGCGGTTATAAAATTTGGCTGGGGAATATAGACGTCGGCTCTCTGACGAAACTTTGCTTGGGAAAGTAACTCCTATTTTGGGAAGCATAGATTAAAACTTTCGACTGCCTTTACTCTGTGGGGAGCATAGATGTCATGAGATCGTACATTGAGGACGTAGTGGTAACTCCGCATCAGGAAGTTGTTGCCCCTGTACCTGCTGGAGAAAGTACTTGCAGAGGCTTTGTGGATGGTTTGAGTATCGTCCCAACTTGTGGGGCGCTGGGTAAATGCCGATCAGGATAATAAGTCTTCTACTGATAGGTGAGTGATATGATGACGGGACATAGTCGTACGCTTTAATTCCTAACTTTTTCCTAGACCGCCCTTTCGGGTTTTTAGTCCACCGAGATACCCCTTTTTGCCCAAGCCGCCCTTTCAGGTTTTTGACTTGCCGGGTGTATAGATTTTTTTTGTTTTTATCCCTAATTTTTGCCCGAATCCTTTTGGTTCGCCGGGATGCTCTTATTTTTTCCTAGGCCAGTCAACCTAGCGGGTATTTGTTCATGTGCAGTATTTTCCGACTATGTCCATGTTCACCGGGTACGGAGAATTGTCACTGTCCATAGTAGTAAGTGTTTCCACACTTCCAGAAGATGCTTGCTTGATCGTATAAGATTCGTTACTGGAATTTATGTCCAATGCCCCAAGTGATTTAGATGGAGATCTTCCCCTGGCTATTTGGCATTTTTGAGAGATTCCTTGAATCTTGACTTGACTTCCCCAAATGATGGATAATGATCGCGCTGTGCCCCTTGGTTGGAAGTGTTTTTCCACTTGAGGTGATTCTTTCCACTAAGATTTTTGTTCATTGAATATCTTTCGTGTGAATTTCTATGCTGTTGAACAAATAGTCATATGCAAACAATGGTATTTTAAGAATGCAAAGCTTATGTCTGTCTTGAAGTTTGAAAAATCATTTTTTAGTAAAACAAACAAATTTTGTAAGAGTGCGATGTCAACTTAGGATTTATAGCAAAACCTTACAGGAGTCAGGATACCTTTTGAATAGTATGCTTTCGAACTAACTTATGCTTCAGCTAGTACTTTTAAGGGTTATAATGTAGCCTGGTTCACGGTTCAAGAAACAAAGGATAAAGGCTCATATTATATTGTTACCCACCCGTTCTTTGTGATGTTCTTCAGTCCTATGCTCAGCTAATTGTGCATTTTGAATCCAAATTGAGTTTTGGAATGTCCTTGATATTCCGGTGATGGTTCCGAGATTGAATGTTTATTTGGAAAAGGCATTCATTTTGTAATCTCTTTTTTTGTCGAGGATTTGTAGTAACCTCTCTTTTTTTTCTTTGTTATCCCTTCTTTTTCCTGAACTGTTTCTTTTGTGATTACAGTCAGCGGGATGCCCCAGTTTTTCTTAAGTCTCCTTCATAGGTTTTGACTTAATGGGCTTTTATTTTAAGAGATAATGACAGCCTACTTTAATGATTATGCGGAACCATCACCATCTTCTGATTTGGAAGTACATCTTTGAGGCCATTCATTGTGTGCGAAGCAGAAGATTGCGACTGAATGCGCCTCTGAATTAAGTGATGTGATACAGTGGGAGAACTGACTTGAAGGTTTTGCGTTTGATTACAAATGTTGCGGTTAGCAAGAGTCGCCACCGACTTTTCTTTTATCCAAAAGGAAAGGTGAAAAAGCACAGGAAAGACCTTTGAGATTGTTTCTTGAGTTCGGGGGGTAGATTATGAAAAGGGAAGGTATTAGCACCCTTTCCATCCATGGATTTCCATGGGCTCTTAGTTACTTGATAGATCACTTGCTTTTGTTTGAAATTGTGCTTTGTGTGGTTTTGAAAGTATTTTGTAAAAGAGGCCATTGTTTAGGAAATCTTTGTAATGATTCTCGTTCGTAAGAATGTATACAAAGATGTTTGTCTTTTTGAAAATGTTTTCAAGTTTGTAAGATATTTTGAAATGTGCGTGTTTGTTTTTGAAAATAGCAAGGATATTTGTTTGAAATGGAGCAAGTATCCAAAAGTAATCTACCTACTCAAATGTCTTTCTTGTTCATTTTCTTTTCCTTTGATATTCTTGTCTTACCATTGATTTGGTAAGCAACCCTATCTTTGGATGTAAACGGGACGGACACGGGTCATCGTATAGCCATGATTAGCAATGTTGCAAGGTATCTTAGCATTTTTTAAGGGACTAAGATCATTTTGTAAGGCAACTTTGAATAGCGTCATCGAGGGACTATGATCTTATATTTGTTTGTTTTGCTAAGATACCTCACATGCGTAAGATGGCCATTTTTGTATAAGGCAACCAAGTGGAGCAACTCTAGGGGTGCTTGTGTGCAAGTGTACCATTTTCATGCTTGATTTTGTCTTGGATTAGGGTTTTCTATTTGGTTGATTTTATCTTGCCATACAAACCCTAATTACTAACATGTTATGTAAAGCGATAAATTGCGAAATTTAAAGATTACTACGCTATTACAACATTTTGTGGGAGGGAGGTATACAATTTATAAATGGGGATTACAATAATATAAACCTAATTAATCTATTACAACCAAATTGAATTTGTATAAATATTGGAATAAATAATGTACAAGATAAATTAAATATGCAAAGATGTATGAATGCAAAAGAAGATTTTGTTTGGTTTTTTACATGGAAAAAGTTTTAACCTAAACCTATTAAATGAATCAAGACTATTACAAATTAATTAGGAAAATAAAATATTTTTAGAAAGGATTTTGATTAAAACCCTAATTCCAATTTATCAAAAGGAAATAAATTTCTTTAAGAAAAGGTAAGTATTTTTACATTTTTTTGTCTTGAAAAATAATATATGGTACTTATGAAGTATTTTGGTCTTTTTATATGTTAAAATAAATATTTAATAGGTGTGAAGAAACATAAATATTTAACCTAATTCTACTTTAATTTACAAGTTTATTTAAAAAAGATAGTATATAACTTAAATAAAATATTAAAAAAAATTATTTTTTATAAGAAAATAAAATAAAACAAAACAAAAATATAATATTTATCATTTTTATATTTTTTATGATTAAGAAAATATATTTGGTAACATAAAAATAAAAATAAAATAAGTAAATAAAATATTTGGGCCAGGGGTGTTGAAAGCAAATGGGAGGCAAGAAGTTAGTAAAAAACATAGGGCCCAATGAAACTTAAGCCCAAGCTGCAAGAGGACAAAAATGATGCAAAGTGTGTGAAAAAATGCAAAAGGCAACGACAAGGCTCGAACCCGTGACCTAGGGCATTTTTGCGCGCTGCCTTACCACTGGGGTGGCTGTACATCCGTTAGTCTAAGTGAAAATACAAATACATAACACAAAAGATTGTCTTGCCCTATACTTCATCTTCAATCTCTAGCCAGCCGGACCCCCTGTAACTTTTTCATTTCTTAATAAAAATGGAAAGTGATAACATGAACATTATAGCATTTTACCTCACGATTCTAACCATGTGCATAACTAAAACTATAAGTCTAAGATCAGAGAGAATTTTGTTGGCCCTAATTCTTAACCTAATTTTTCATAAACTTAAAACTTAAATTTCTCTAAACTCAAGCTAAAAAAATGCAAGCTATGGATATGTACAGCTTCATAGCAATGATGTCTACATTATATATTCACAAATGGAAAGCTAACTATGCATGTATTAAGAGTTAGAAAAACAGAAAACTCACCTTGGAAATGGAAATCATGTTTTGAAAATAAGCTTGCTTTAGGATGCTGTGATGATCAGGTTAGCTTCCTTGAACCTCTAGGAAGCTAATGCAATGTTTAGCTTGTCTTGAGGGTGGCTGGAATGGTCCGGAGAAGTCCACCGGTGTTACTCTGTTTTTGAAATTCAACTATGGGGAATATGGAGTTACAATGATGTTTCAGGGTGTGGGATGGTTTACTTGTAAGGTAAGGAAGCTTGGGAAAGCAAAAGGCCTGAAAACGCACGAGTGAGATGGAAGATTCAGTTCACAAGTCAGAAATGGAAAGTTTAGAGGCTTGGTATGCAACTTATGATTCTAGGGTGTTTCAAGGCTTGGGCATGCATGGTTTTAGTTACAAAATTATGGCTTTATATAGAGCAAAATGTTGGAGGACTTGTGCTTGCTCAGAAGTACAAGATCACATGTCTTGCTACATTTCTTGTTTTTGAAGCAAGTGTGAGAAGTGACTTCTTAAGGCATGGTTCTGATCTTGTAGGGTGGCTTGAAGATTTAAACATGTTTTGTTCAGGTTTAGAGGCTTGGTTTGTGCAGAAATAACAAGTCCAAGGCTCAAGAAATGGAAAAATGCAAAAAGCATCCTTTTCCAAAATGGCAATGTTGCCTTTCTTCCAAAAATGATTATTTTCTTGTACAATGCATTGAATGCTTGGCTTTAGGGCATGAAACCTTGTGCAATCTATTAATGTTGGAGTGAAAAACGAGTTTGAGGCCTGAAAAGTGAAGATTGTACATCCAATTTGCAAATTTGAAAACGTGTTCTTCATGAAAATGACATATAATCAAAGTGATAAAACCCTAACTTCATCTATTCGATTCTCCCTACTCAAGAATGATCTCAAGGAGTTATTGGACATTTTGGAAAGCTTGCAGTGTTATCTATAACCCATCTTTAAAATGCTTTTGAAAATTCCTCTTGGAACTAGGTGAAAAGTTGCCATGAAGTTAGGTCAAAAACCTGCCTAACTAGGGCAAAATTTCACTAAGTTATTTTAGTTCATGAGCATATATTCACAAAATTATATCTTCAGATCTAAGCATATTTAGGAGAAATTGTGTGAAGCAAAGTTTTATATTTCATGGAGATATACAACTTTCATGTTGTGAACTTCCTTTGAATCATTTTGTATCATGGTGAAAATTTGGCCTAAAGTTGAGGGAAAAAAAAGAAATTTTCTATACTTAGAAAAATTTCTAAGTTAAGAAATTTCAAATTTCAAAACAAGATCTTCAATCCTTAATTTATTGATGAACACGTTTCAAATTTTGACTTGTTTTGATGAATTGTGATCCTTGGCACTTGAATTTGACCAAAAAGTCAAAGTTTGACTTTTCAGTATACAATTGACTTTTGATCAGTTGACTGAAAAATTCATCTGTCAATCCAATGAATTTGTAATGTTTTGAATCATGTCATTAGGTCAAGATGATGAAATTTAACTCTTGAAATCATGCTTTAAACCAAGTGATCATTTGCTAGGTCAAAAATCAAAAATTGCCCCTTCTCAGTCAAAACCCTAATTTTGACCATTTTACCCTTTTGATGATTTGATCAAATTTCTTGGGGAATTATGGTCCAAACTTGATCAAATGATACATATGAGTCTAAGATATTGATGTGGATCAAAAATTATGAAGTTTGACTGAAAATTGGCCATGGTTGACTTTTCCCCCAATACAGTTGATTTTCAGGTCAACTGTCCAATTGACTGATCAAAAGTGTGATTCAAGGCTTGAAACATGACATGAGTAATATTGGGGGTCACTAATGATCCTTGAAAGTCATATGAAGCATTGATAGTCCAAAAATCCTTGTGCAAACTCAAACCCTAGTTTTGGTCATCAGTGCATGAGGAGGTGTCTTGAGCTGATCAAACCCTAGTGCAGTCTTAAGTCAAGGAGATCTTATGAGTAAATTCTTGATAAGTGAGAGGGCAAATTTTAGGGTACAACAACTAAGAAAACTACCCTGCCCTAGGTTATGATTAAGGGTTTTAATTTGTGTGAAAAGAAAAACTCCTACTTCTTTGTCCCGAAGGGGTTGACTAGGGATTATTTTCCTTATAACTCCACTATTTAGGATTTGAAACAACGCCTGTACATCGTTAGTGGGGTCTGTCCAAAAGCATACTGTGGAGATTGTGGTATCATTTTAGTCATCCTCCCTCTAAAGGCTTAGAGCTTTTGATCGAGAGTTGAATATCACAAAAAGGGAAGCAGTTTAAATATAGTGAATATGAATGAATTGATTCAAAACAGACATATGCAATGCATTGATAAAGTAACAGAGTTTGACATGAATAGATGTTCGAACAATCAAAAGAAAATTACAAACTGAAAAATCTAATGAACAAAAGCCTCTTTGTCTGATCTTGTCACTTCAGATGGTGTGCCTTAGAGGGATGGCAGAAGAACTCGGCCTGACCATCTTGTGTAAACTCCAGCACCCCTTCATCAATCAAGTTTTGAACTTCATATTTCAACCTCCAACAGTCGTCAATATCATGCCCCGAGCTTTTGGAGTGGTATGCACACCTTGCATCAGGATTGTGGTTAGAGGACGAAGTCTTGGGATTAGGATGAGGTCTTATCAACGTAATCAGATTTATCCTCAACGGGTGTTCCAAAGCTTGAGACAACAATATGTTGAGTTTGGTAAACTTCCTTTTGGGTATATCTGGCTTACTATGATTAACCCGTTATTTTTGGTGAGGTTGTTGTTGGACCCGTGATGTGGTAGCAATTTGGAAAAATCCACTCTTCACCAAACCAGCCTCTTGTCTTTTCAGAAGTTGATCAATGACTTGGTCCCCAACCTCGACTGTTTGCTTCACACGGTTGCATCTGTCTTGATGAAGCTTGTTGACAATGCCTCTCAGCTCTTCTTGTCCCTGGGCTAGGCCTTGGATAAGAGCCATCTGCCCTAACATCTGGGTTCTCATTTCTTCTTCCTCAGCTTGCAGTTGTTCCAACCGTTCTTCCTTATTGTCTTCAGGACTTTTCTTGGCCAGGTTCACGGTGGGGAGTGCTTTCAACTCTTCCTGCCCCTTGGATAGGTTTAGGAACATTTCCATGAACTGAGCTTCTTGAGTTTGGATATCTCGGTTGTCTTGTTTGAGAGCCATTGCCGAAATAAACAGCGAAGAAGATGAGAGAGCTGTACTAGAGATTACCTGTTATGCAATGATACGTATGATATATGTATGCAATGTTTTCAAGGATCTCGCAGGGTAAACAAGAAAATGTCAGAAGTTGAATTTTACAGCTTTGGTTGAAGAACTTTGTATCATTGAGAGTCCTTCTACGAGAGTCAAGCTCACCATATCAAGTGGGTCATAGCCCCTGACTCAAGTGGTCGTGTTTTGATCTTTTGACGACATTGGCTAGAGGAAAATAAATCCCCTTGCCCCTTGCTAGACGTCTGGTTCATCGTAACCTGCACCACAGGCCCTCGAGATCCTTGAAATGGTTAGTATGATATGTCATGTTATGATGCTATGATGTGTATGCTATGCATCAAGTAAAAATGCAGGGTAAGAAACCAATTTATTGGATTTATACAAACAAGGTCCTGCAAGGAATACAAACAAAGCCTTGCAATGAGTTCAAATTGTTAGACAAAGAAAGAAAATAAGTCACACAAGTAGCCTTAGGTTTAGACTTGCATGTATTCCATAGGCAAGTACCATCTTGAAGTTGGGTTGGTTCAACATGTCTTAGAAAAGTAACCGGGTTCTAAGGATTCTCAATATCATTAATCATCCTTTATCAGGCAATGTTTCATCTCAGGAAATATTTTCTTGCGGCCGAAATATCCCGAAAGTCTGATCTCAATGAGTGTAGCATCGAGTATCAACCAATCCTCAGATTTATACCGAGGTCGGCTATCTCACTACTTTCTAATGGCCAAGTTTGTTCAACTAAGGTTCTAAGGTCTGTTAGTGCTTCATGACACCACGCAGCGGCCTCGTATTCTCCTCGTTTCAACACGAAGGATACCGGTACCAACCAAAGTGTCACACCAACATAACCATCGCTTAAACCATATCGGTCTACACTATACAGTCTCCACGATCTATTGTTGTTTACCTAAAAAATGTCCCCAGATTCGGGTATAGGATCTTTACAAGAATACCCCAACAACCCTCAAAGATAAAGCAGTCAAAGCAAACAAAGAAATCAATTTTAAGATGATCTAGACACTAAGGTAAAACCCACTTTAGAATTGTCCTCAGCAGAGTCGCCAGTTATGTAATACGGTGGCAGAACCGACTGTTATACTGGTTTGCGCTTTTTGTTCATAAATGTTGCAGTAAGCAAGAATCGCCACCGACTTTTCTTTTATCCAACAAAGGAAAGGGTGAAAAGAACAGAAAAATACCTTTTTCAAGAGTTCCTGAGTAAAAGGGGTAGATTATGGAAAGGGAAGGTATTAGCAACCTTTCCATCCGTAGTTATCTACGGGCTCTTAGATACTAGTTCATGTTTTGAAAATTGCTTGTGCTTTGTGTATTTTAAATTTTTTTTTGAAAATTCCTTAGTGCGCCGATTCGCTTTGCGATAACCCTTGTATCAGTTCTCAAGGGTGTGATAAAGTGCTTTTGAAAACTTTAGTTTGAAAAAGTTTGTTTGAAAGTGTAAGTGTAAAAATTTGTTATTTTGAGCAAGTACTTAAGAGTTTCTACCTACTCGAAAAAGGCGGTTCATTTTCTTATTTCCTTTAGACAACGCTATCCTACTATTAAAGAGTAGGTAGCTCCATCATTGGAGTTTGAGGGACAGGCGTGGGTCATTATTATGGTCATAGAAGGCAACATATAGGGATACCTTAGCAGTTCGAAGGGACTGTGATCATATATTCATAGGCAACATCGAGGGACAAGATCATTTCTCGTAGGAAACTCGATGGACATTGAGGGACTATGATCTTTATGATGACTTTAAACTGCGGGTCTTTACTAAGAGTATCCCTACGTTTGAGGGACATGACCATTGTTTTCCGAGGCAACCAAGTGGGGAGTACCCTAGGGGTGTGAGTGTGCAAATGATTCAGTTCGGTTATTTATCTTGAAATTAGGGGTTTCTATCGTTCATTTTTATCTTTCCATACAATCCTATTAATCTAAACATTGCATAAAATATAGTAGCTGAAGGTAAAGGCGGAAATGTAAACCTAGGCTATTACAGAGCTTTGGGGCAGTTACATAATAGTGAAGAGTGCGGAAAAGAAACCCTAAAACTATTACACCCCGGAAGCAATTACATGATAATGATAAAAAAAGCAGAAAAAATAAAGCTACGCTATTACAGTTGAGCACGCCCTATACACTTTATCTAGGAAAATAAAAATAAGATGACAATAGAAAAGAAAATGTTTTGGTGATTTTTTATGAAAAAAATGATGTATGATGATTAATTAAATAAACCTAAAAAACCTAATTAATTTTAATTAATAAAAAAATGTTAATTTTGAAAAGTTAATTAAAACACCTAAATCCTAATTAGTTCGAATTAAAAAAAAGGTTAATTTTGAAAAAAAAAGGTTAATTAAAAAACCTAAAAACGTAATTAATTTTAATTAAAAAAAGGTTAATTTTGAAAAAAAGGTTAATTAAAAAAACTTAAAACCTAATTAATTTTAATTAAAAAAGGTTTTAAAAAAAGTTTATGTGTAATGATTAATAAGAAAGAATTAAGTTTGCCAAAAAATAGATAGGAGAAGAAACATCAATGAAAAATAGGGTTAGAAAATATAAATAATGCAAATGTGAGGGGTGGGTGTTGAACCAAAAATTAATTTAAAAAAAACCTAAAATTAATTATTCGAGTTTATTACGAAAAATCAAAGGTTTGTGAAAAATGTTAGGTTTTATGAAAAATGTGGTTTTAAACAGAAAGAAGGAAAATAGGTAAACGGATAAATAGAAAGGAAGAAAACCAAAACCAATAGGGGTGGATGTTGAATCCACGCCCTTAACCTTCTCAGGATATTTGCCTCGCCATGCTTTGGTGATTATTCTGTTTTGGCCTCAGTGTTTTGCAATAAACCTGCATGGGACTACTAGATGGTCCAAACCTGTAGTGTTGAATCTCATAAACACATTAAATAAATTAGTATACCATGAAATACAAAGAAAATAAATATATGAAATTTTGTAATGTTAAAACCGATATGACATGTATGAATGCTTTTACACCCTTTGGATCATGGAGATCAAACCAACCTTACCCTTACCGGAGAAGTAGTGAGATGGGAGTTTGTAAAAGAATAGCTTGTTTGTAGTGAGATGGGGGTTTGTAACAAGGATTTCAAGATTTCTAGGGTTCTTGAAAGAATTTGATATTTTGACAGGGTTGTGGCAAAGGTTTTTTTTCCCGTCCTGTTTGTGTGAAAAGAATGAGATTATATAATGGAAATTAGAGAAAACATATGGGCTTTGAATGTGCAATTGGGCCTCCAATAACCACAAGCAATAGTGCAGATTTTTATTCACTTGAGTCTGTCACGTTCCAGGCTAAATCTCAGGGACTTAAGTGCAATTTGTGAAGTTTAAATGTGAAAACAAAATGTAGCCGGCATTGAGAACTAACTCATATCCAAAAATGGGATCAATCGAATAAACGGTGAATTAGTTGTGAATTTATGAAGTTTCGTCTTAGACAAACTTATTTTGGGCTCCAGTGTCAACTCTGACACGTTCTTCAATAAAAAACTGGTATTGATTGGAGCATAAACCTGTCTCGACTTTAGAAGAAAAGTTGTAGATCTTTAAGTTAGTGACCTTGTGTAAAAAGATGGACCCGATCCGATAAAAATTGACCGAGTTATGAATTTTGGAATTTTCGACCCAGATGAAATAATATTCAACATTCAGGATTTTCGGCGCGTCACGCGCACTCTGAACAAAAAACAAAGGAATTTTGGATACCGTTTGAACTCGATACCTCCTGTGAAAACATAGCCAACTCAATTTTTGAAATTTTGGCATCGGAACTAGCTCGATATGATGAAAATCGACCAAGTTATAATTTTCTGAACATGACGCAAATATACTTCTGTCACAAATTTTCTGTATAAAAATACTTTATAAATCTGCATTTTTTAAGACCTTCTGATTGTAATTGGCTTCCATCTGCGAGAGATGAAAACGTAGATGATATCAAGACGAAATTTTGGCTATTGGAACAGGTTCAAAACAAGCCACGATCTTCAAGTTATGAATTTTTTAGTGCGTAAAAACTGCACTTTCAGCACACCTTTTTACCATATTTCTTCGAAAAAACTCGCACATTCGAAGAACTTTTTTAAATAATTGGCTCTCGAGCCGAACCTGAATTTGAGAATATGTTATCAAAGATATCTTGGCGAAAGAACACCTGAATATGACGCACCGGGTTAGACTTGTGAATCTTTGAACCTCGAATCATTGCGAAACAACGAACCGATCTTCAGCACAGAAAATACTCTGAGAACATCTATTGGAGAAATAAATGTCTCTTGTAACTTGACGAAGCTTGCTAAATATACCTTGACCCCATAACCATATAACCAATGATATGAATGTATGTAATAATGAAATGTAAGCCAAAAAGGTCGAAATAAAGATGGTAAATTTTAGGGTACAACATTGACGAATCCAAAAGTATGGTACATGGAGAGATTAACCTCCCCATCAAAGTTGGTTCTCAAGTTTTCAATTCTACTTTCTATGTGATGGATATTCATCCTGCTTACTCTTTCCTACTTGGACACCTCTGGATACATGGGGCAGGAGCGGTGACTTCCACTTTGCATCAAAAATTAAAATATCCCATCAAGGGAAAGAGTATTACCGTTTGTGGTGAAGAGGAGTTCATGGTTAGCCACCTGAATTCGTTTAAGTATATCGAGATGGATGGCGAGTTCATAGAAACTCCTTGTCAAGCCTTCGAAGTGGTCCCTTCCATGGTAGCCGCTGCCAAAGTTTCTCTTGACATTCCAAAAGCTGCTCAAGATGTGCCAAGAATGGTGTCCCTTAAAGATGCTCACACTGTGATTGAAGATGAAAGCAGTACCATTTAGGGTCAACTCCCTGACATTCCTTTGAAAGCGCACAAGTTTGGGTTGGGTTTTACTATTAAATCTCAAAAGGAGGTTAGACGTGCTCGCATAGGAAAACCACCTCTTCACATTGTTAATCATGAAGTGAATGCTACTGAAGACTCTAAGGATGGTTGTGACTTTGATGAATGGATCTACCCGACTGCCGGTGAAGGACTCAACAACTGGCATGCCAAAGATTTCATTCCCATCTCCTTCGACGAGGAGTAATTACCATTTACTGTTTTATTCATTCAAGAAATTTGTCTGTAATTTTATTTAAACAATGACTTTAAGCTATGTGCCTTGCCCGGGGCACTATGGTCCATTTGTTAAGGGTTTGTTCATTTCCATATGCCATATGATCATTTAATGAAAAACATTAGACTATTTGCATTCAAATTTTGTGCTCATTGTCTTTCTTTTTCTTATTGCATTTTCAAAATAGCCATGTATCTTACATGCATATGCATACACACACACACACACACACACACACACACACACACACACACTTTCAGATCCTCATCCACTCCAGATTTCATTGCCAATGATTCTGCTATTGACAACTATAATTTCGAACATCCAATCTACCAAGCCGAAGACGAAGGCGAAGAAGATTGTGAAATACCAGGAGAATTAGCCAGACTTCTGATACAAGAGGAGAAGGCCATTCAACCTCATGAGGAGTCAGTTGAAGTGATCAACCTAGGTACTGAGACAAACAAGAAAGAGGTCAAGATCAGCGCCAACTTGGAAGACGGTATCAAAGCTAGATTGGTCCAGATGTTACATGACTATGTTGAAGTGTTTGCTTGGTCGTATGAAGATATGTCAGGGTTGGATACTAACATTGTGGTCCATCGTCTACCAACAAAGGAAGATTTCCCTCCAGTCAAGCAAAAGGTTCGTCGTATGCGGTCTGACATGTCTGAAAAGATAAAAACTGAGGTAATAAAGTAATTTAATGCATGTTTCTTGGATGTGATATCATATCCTCAATGGGTTGCGAATGTGGTTCCGGTGCCAAAGAAAGATGGGAAGGTTCGTATGTGTGTAGACTATAGGGATTTGAATAGGGCAAGCCCAAAAGATGATTTTCCACTATCGCATATTGACGTCTTAGTTGACAACACAACTCAACATAAAGTCTTCTCCTTCATGGATGGTTTCTCCGGCTATAATCAAATCAAAATGGCTCCCGAGGACATGGAGAAAACCACCTTTGTCACACAATGGGGCACCTTTTGCTACAAGGTCATGCCTTTCGGTTTGAAGAATGTAGGGGCAACCTATCAACGAGCTATGATGGCTTTATTTTATGACATGATCCATCATGAGATAGAGGTCTATGTGGATGATATGATTGCAAGGTCGCAGACTGAGGAGGAACACCTTGATCATTTACACAAACTATTTGAAAGGTTGAAAAAGTACAAGCTGAGGCTGAATCCCAACAAGTGCACCTTCGGGGTGAGGTCCGGAAAACACCTGGGATTTATCTTTAGTGGCAAAGGCATTGAAGTCGACCCTGTAAAGGTCAAAGCCATACAAGAAATTCCAGCTCCCCGTACTGAGAAGGAGGTCAGAGGTTTCTTAGGTCGACTCAACTACATTTCCCGATTCATATCCCACTTAACTGCAACTTGTGAACCACTATTCAAGCTGCTGAATAAAGATCAAGTAATCAGATGGAATGACGACTGCCAAGTAACTTTTGACAAGATTAAGGAATACTTGCAAGAACCTCCCATCCTAATGCCTATAGTTGAAGGAAGAACTCTGATTATGTACTTGACTGTATTATAGAATTTAATGGGGTGTGTGTTGGGCCAACATGACGAGTCTGGCCGAAAAGAGCATGCAATATACTACCTTAGCAAAAAGTATACCGATTTTGAAACAAGATATTCACTGCTCGAGAAAACTTGTTGCACTTTGGCATGGACTACTCACCGAATAAGACAGTATATGTTGACTCACACCACTTTATTGATTTCTAAGATGGACCCTATCAAGTATATCTTCGAGAAGCCAGCTCTCTCCGGACGAATAGCTAGATGGAAAATGATTCTGATCGAATATGATATCTAGTATACTACACAAAAGGAAATCAAGGGAAGTGTGTTGGCGGATCATTTGGTGCATTAAGCCGTCGATGATTACCAATCCATGAAATTTGAATTCCCAGACGAGAATATCATGCTAGTAACTGACCGTGAAAAACCTGGACTGTATGACGGACCTGGACAAGGATCCCGATGGACTATGGTTTTTGATGGGGCTTCCAACGCTTTGGGTAATGAAATTGGTGCTGTAATTATTTCTCCTGAGGGTTGCCATACACCTTTCACTGCTAGACTATGCTTCGACTGTACAAACGACATGCTGAATATGAGGCATGTATTTTGGGTCTAAAGGCTGCTATTGACCTAAGGATCGAGTTCTTAAACATGTATGGAGATTCTGCTTTAGTAATCAGTCAATTCAAAGGAGAATGAGATACCAAGCATCCTAACCTAATTCCTTACAAAGAGCTTGTGTTAACCCTGATCCCACACTTTGAGGAGGTTACTTTTGAACACTTCCCGGGAGAAAAATATCAGTTGGCAGATGCATTAGCAACAATGTCATCCATGTTCAAGGTCAATTGGGACAATGAAGCTCCCAGAATTACAATTGAAAGATTTGACGAACCTGTGCACTGTTATAAGCTTGACATTGACGAAGAGAAGCCATGGTACCATGAAGTAAGGAGATATCTTGAAGCACAAGAGTATCCTGAAGGAGCTTCCATCCATGATAAGAAATTCCTGCGAAGATTTTCAGCCAAATTCTTCCTAAGCAATGAAATCTTGTACAAGCGAAACCACGGTTCTACTCTACTCGGTTGTGTGGATAAGAAGGAGGAAGAAACGATCATGGAAGACATGCATGATGGTATCTTTGGGACTCACTCTAGTGGACACACTATGACCAAGAATATTTTGAGGGCTGGTTACTATTGGTCCACAATGGAAGCTAACCGTCACCACCACTCGAGGACTTGCCACAAGTGTCAGATCTATGCCGACAAGGTCCATGTACCTCCAATTCCCTTGAATGTCATGACTTCTCCATGGCCGTTTGCAATTGGCGCATTGACATGATTGGAGAAATCAAACCTACCGCCTCCAATGGACATCGTTTCATCCTTGTTACCATTGATTACTTCACCAAATAGGTCGAAGCTGCCTCAGTTACAAAGAATGTTGTAGCCCAGTTTATCAAGCATAACCTCATATGTCGTTATGGTATCCCCTAAAGGATCATCACTGACAATGGAACTAATCTGAACAATCCTATGATCAGGGAACTCTGAACTCAGTTCAAAATCAAGCATCACAATTCTTATCCATACAGACCTAAGATGAATGGCACAGTGGAAGCAGCTAATAAAAACATAAAGAAGATTGTGAAAAATATGGTGGTGACCTACAAATATTGGCATGAGATGTTACCGTTTTCTCTTCATGGCTACCGTACTTTAGCTCGAACGTCAACTAGGGCAACCCCATTCTCTTTAGTCTATGGCATGGAAGCTGTCATGCCCGTGGAAGTACAGATTCCTTCCTTAAGGATTATGAAAGAAGCAGACTTAGGTGAAGACGAATGGATTCAAACTAGGTTGGATCAGTTGAACTTGATTGATGAGAAGAGTCTGGTTGCTGTTTGTCATGGTCAAATGTATCAAAAGCGTATGATCCAAGCATTCAACAAGAAGATCAAGCCTGGAGTATATCAGACTGGCGACTTGGTAATAAAGTGCATCATTCTACCATAAGGCAATCCCAGGGGAAAATGGACTCCCACTTACGAATGGCCATTTGTTGTCAAGAAAGTATTCTCTGGCGGTGCCATGATGCTAACTATTATGAGCGACGAAGATTTCCCGCATCCTGTGAACACAAACATAGTAAAAAAATACTACGCATAAAAATGACCTACTAGGTTGACATACCTAGGCAAAAATAAGGGCATCCCGACGAACCAAAAGGGTTCAGGAAAAATTTAGGGATATATACAAAATATTGTACACCCGACAATTCAAAAACCCGAAAGGGCGGCTTGGGCAAAAATGGGAATCCTTGTAGGCTGAAAACCCGAAAGGGAGGTCCAAGCAAAAGTTAAGGATTAAAGCGTATGACTATGTCCCGTACAGCCAACTTTATTACCAAGGTCTAAGTTCAATGGTCCAAGATCAATTCAATCGACTTCTTTCAACGATAAAGGATGATGTTCGAAGACACATGGGCAATAGCGGAGTTGGAACTCAATGATATCACTTCCACATGGCTATTATTTTTGTTTTCACTTTGTATTCCTTCCATTCTTATGACGATTTCCTCTTACTAGAATTTATTTCTTCTTGTACAAAAAACACCTGTTTATAGGCAAATTATCAATACAAATATACTTTGAAGTACAAACTTTTTGTTTTTTCTACTTTGAGTGCAAAAATGTCCAATGACTAAAATTGAATGAACATATGCATATGAACATGATTAACTGTTAACAAATGCATGAAATAAGGATTTGGGATATCCTCATAGAGTTGTTTCAATAAGATTATCCCCACCAAGTGTAATTTTCTGAAAACTCTATCCCCAACTGAGTTGGTCTTAAAAAAGAAGCCTTGTGGAGTTCTTCCTAAAGAATTCACTTACCCGGTAGGTTGTCAAAATATTCTCTTTAACAAACTACAAATTCCCCAATACAAGTCTTTCTCTAAGATCATTACAAATTAATGGACAAAACCTCTAATCCCCAACGGAGTCGTTACTATCCCCGAAAGTTGTAGCGAAGCCTGGAATCCGACCAGATAACCGTTAACTTCATCCTTTCAAGTAAATTGTTGCGAAGCTTGGAATCCGATCAGATAACGATTAACTTTATCCTTTCAAGTAAGTTGCTGTGAAGCCTAGAATCCGACCAGATAACAGTTAACTTCATCCTTTCAAGTAAGTTGCTGTGAAGCCTGGAATCCGACTAGATAACAGTTAACCTCATCCTTTCAAGTAAGTTGTTGTGAAGCCTAGAATCCGACCAGATAACAGTTAACTTCATCCTTTCAAGTAAGTTGTTGCGAAGCCTGGAATTCGACCAGATAACAGTTAACTTCATCTTCCCCAGTAAGTTGCTACGAAGCCTGGAATACGACCAGATAACAGTTAATTTTATCATCCCTAACAAGTCGAAAGTTGTTGCAAAGCCTGAATTTTGACCAGATAACAACTAACTTTTATTCTCCCCAATCAAGTATAATTCCCCAGTAGATTAATGGACGACACATGAACTCATTTCCCCAAGCAGAAATCAACACTCCCCGCAGAGTTTCCTCAAGCAAAGAATCAGAATCAATGTTCCCCATCGGATTTCTCCTCAAACAACAAAACAGGAATCCCCAGCGGAAACATTCTAAACAAAGTCTGAAGATGTGCATACTCTTCATCCCCAATAGCAGTCCGGGATTTAACTTCCCAAAGCTCCCCATCATTTGTCAAGGATTTATTTTCCTAGACAAGGATACACTTCAATAAACATTTCACATCCATACATCATAGCACATACATGACAAATACATATAGCATAATCTCATTTATTTTGAGAACATCATTACGCCATGCATACATCTGCATGCAACTGATCCTCTTCCTTGCAGGAAAAGTCAATCAACAAAATAAAAGACCTCTTCTGGTTAGATTTATTTCTTCCAGATTAAAGACAGGAAAACAAAGATATCTTCTGGTTAGATTTATTTCTTCCAGATTAAAGACATGCAAATGAAGACCTCTTCTGGTTAGATTTATTTCTTCTAGATTAAAGACAGGCAAGCAAGGGCCTCTTCTGGTTAGATTTATTTTTCCCAGATTAAAGACAGGCGAACAAAGACCTCTTCTGGTTAGATTTATTTCTTCCAGATTAAAGACAGGCGAATGAAGACCTCTTCTGGTTAGATTTATTTATTCCAGTTAAAGACAAGCGAACAAAAGACCTCTTCTAGTTAGATTTACTTCTTCCAGTTAAAGACAGGCGAACAAAAGACCTCTTCTGGTTAGATTTACTTCTTCTAGTTAAAGACAGGCGATCAACAGACCTCTTCTGGTTGGATTTACTTCTTCTAATTAATGATAGGCAAACTGACAAACCTCTTCTGGTTAGATTTATTTCTTCCAGTTAAAGACAGGCGAATGAAGACCTCTTCTGGTTAGATTTATTTCTTCTAGTTAAATACAGGCGAACAAAAGACCTCTTCTGGTTAGATTTACTTCTTCTAGTTAAATACATGCGAACAAAAGACCTCTTCTGGTTAGATTTACTTCTTCCAGTTAAAGACAGGCGATCAACATACCTCTTCTGGTTGGATTTACTTCTTCCAGTTAATGATAGGCAAACAAACAAACCTCTTCTGGTTAGAATTGTTTCTTCCAGTTAATGATAGGTACTCAATAGGCCTCTTCTGGTTAGGTTCATCTCTACCAGTTAATGACAGACAATAAACAGACCTCTTTTGGTTAAGACTGTTTCCCCAGTGAAGTCGCCAAACAACATACCTCTTTTGGTGAGATTTATCTCTTTCAGTTAAAACAGGCAAAAGACATCTACTGTTTTAGTATAAATCGACCAAAGATTTATCCTGATACTTTTTAATTTCTACCAACAAGTCACTCTAGATGGATCTGTAAGACCATCTTAGACGAATTCTTTATCACCTCTCTAAATGGAATCTTTATGCCTATTCCCGACACAATCAACCAACACATCATCAAATGCAAATTTCTGGGTACTCTAGTGTTCAATCATCTTCCACCTTCGAGTCACGAATGGCAGACCCTCTAATCTAACTCTTCAGGTTTAAGATGATTGAACACAGACAGCTATTGTACCCCAAAATTTTCCCTCCCTTTTCTCAAGATATTTCCCACAAAGATCTTCAATGATTCAAGCTTGCACAAGTATTGACTAGGTCAAGCCATCTCCTCAACACTGATGCCTCAAATTAGGGTTTGAGTTTGCACAAGGACAGTTAGACTTCTAATATTTCAAATGATTTTCATGAATCATTATGGACCCTCAATATTGCTCTTGTCAAAGTTTTAAGTCTTGGATCACAAAATTGCTCAGTCAATTGATCAGGTGTCTAAAATCAACTATATTGGGTAAAAAGTCAATTATTGTCAACCTATAGTCAAACTTCAATATTTTTGACCAATATCAACATTTTGAAGTCATATGTATCATTTGATCAAGGTTGGATCACAATTCTCCAAGAAAATTGTTCAAATCATCAAAAGGGCAAAATGGTCAAAATTAGGGTTTTGATTGAGAATGACCAATCTTTGACTTTTGACCTAGTACATGACTTATTGGTTTGAAATACGATCTCAAGAATTCAAGTACATCATATTGACCTAATTGCATATTTCAATTCATCTCCCGAGATCAGTGGGTTGATAGATGAAATTTGGTCAACTGATGAAAAAAGTCAACTATACACTGAAAAGTCAAACTTTGGCTTTTTGATCAAATTTAAGTTTCAAAGATCACATTCCAGTAATACATTCAAAATATGAAATTTGATCATCAACAAGAAAAGTCAAACTATGCAAGACTTAGAAATTTTACTAAGCGTTTTTTATACATATAAATTTCATTACTTCATGACATCTTTTCACCACAATCAAAGTTGTTACAAGTTTTCAAGTAAACAACAAGGATGCATTTTTAAGTTAAAATTGAAAGTTACAAATCCTAAGCTTTGTCTTGTTTGAACATTTCCATTTGGCTAAATCTATAAACTTTGCCATTATGTTGTCCACAAATATGCCATGTATTTGTTAGAAGCTGCATAAGTCTGTCCACAAAGCCAGACCTGCATCATGCTACATATCCTGCTGTCCAAAACCTGCATAGTAATGCCAAGAAAATTGTCACAACCTGCTCCAAAACCTGTAACGTTGTCCTGAAAAATATGCATCATATCAGTCCCATATTTGCACAAACTTAGCACATAAGAGTTGCATATAAAATGCAATGAAACTGTGTACCCAAACAGTTCAAAAAAGTTATCTATTTCCCTCCCAAATTTCAATCAATTTCATCTATAAATAAGTTGTTTCACAATACACAAAAGAGAGGTTCTTTGGGAGAGAAAAGAGGGAAGAGAAAAAAAGAAGATTTGGAAAAACCTAATAGAGTTCTTTGTAAACTCTACTCATCTACTTTCCTTCATAAAACAAAAACTGAGAAATAGAAAAGAAAAAAACCTCAACCCATTGTTCAACCTTGTAAGTTTTCCCTAAACCAACTATCCAAACACTTCATATACATCATATACAGATTGTTCAAACACAAGAACAATTTATGTAATATCACTATCATCACCTTCCAAACACAAACAAAAATAGTATTTTGCAACTTGACTGAGTTGGAGCAGTTCAGGAACTTTGCAGCATAGAGCAAGGATTAGAGCAACTTCAAGAAGGTCCAAAGGAGCTCTATCAATCATTACGTCACACTCGGAAGCATCTGTACGTATTCTAAAGTTTTCGTTTCGAGAGGTAAACTTTTTTTCCAAAACTGTGATATCTTTATCCATACATCATTTGTTTTTTGTGTTCAAAAGATATATAAAAAAGGATAGATCAAAAGAAGAAAACTCAGCGAAAAAGTCAAGACAAGGGGCTAACATGGGTACCCGTGTCACATGACACGGCCCGTGTCACATGACACGGCCCGTGTCACATGACACGGCCCGTGTCAGCTTAGCTATTTGAAAATATAATAAAAAATGTAGGACAGGGCGTTGACATGGGCGCCCGTGTCACAGGACACGGCCCGTGTCATAGGACACGGCCCGTGTCATAGGACACGGCCCGTGTCATAGGACACGATCGGTGTCACAGGACATGGCCCGTGTCAGATCTACTGGAGCTGGAGACGTGCAAAAAAGGAAGACAGGGGGCTGACACGGGTGCCCGTGTCATAGGACACGACCCATGTCAGATCTGGAACTGAAAACATGACAAATTGGCAGGATAGGGTCTTGACACGGGTGCCCGTGTCACAGGACACGACCCGTGTCAGACCAGACACCAAAAATCTTGATTTTTTTGACTTTTTGCTATTATTTTCTTTCAATTTGGTTGTAATAAATAATTAGGATTTTACTTTTCCCACACTTTTATTACTTGTATCCCCATCCCCTACAATGATGTAATAACGTAGGATTTTAATTTATGCAATTTATCACTTTCAATATAATTGTTAGTAATTAGGGTATGTATGGCGAGATAAAATCAATCTTAGAGAACCCTAATCTCAAAGACGAAAATGCATGCTATCAAAACACTTTTCACACGCGCACCTCTAGGGTAACCCATACTTATCGCTTACGAATAAACAGTCATGTCCCTTGAATATGGGACGCTTTAGCAAAGATCCTCGATAAAAAGATCGTGGTCCCTCGATGACCCTTCGATGTTGCCTTCGGTAAAATGATCTAAGTTCCTTATGAAAATTGCTAAAGTGTCTCATAAGTTGCCTTCTAGGACTGTACGATGACCCACGCATGTCCCTCACATCCAATGATAGGGCTTCTTATCAATCAATGGTAAGATAGCAATATCTAAAGGAGGAGTAAATGAACAAAGACTTTTTGAGTAGGTAGAACTTTCTTAGTCGCTTTCTCACAACCATTTTCAAAACATCTTTCAAAATACACCAACACTTTCCGTGAAATATTTTCAAAAAGACAACACTTTGTATACATTCTTATAGAGACGAGAATCATTACAAATTTCGCCTAAACAAAGGAACTTTTCAAAAATACTTTCAAAAACAATCACAAACACATTTCAAATAAAGCATTTTCAAAATGAGCTAGCAACTAAGAGCCCATAGATAACTACGGATGAAAAGGATGCTAACACCTTCCCTTTTTATAACCTACCCCCCGAACTCAAGAAAATTCTCAAAAGGTCTTTCCTGTTCTTTTCACCCTTTCTTTTATTGGATAAAAGAAAAGCCGGTGGGGACTCTTGCTATCCACAACAATTGCGATAAAACGGAAAATACCAAGTCAGTTCTCCCACCGTATTACAATGAGCCTTTGGGATTCAAAAAGAATCCAGTGGCAACCAATGTCAAGATGCTGGCACAAAATCCCTTAGAAGAAATCGACATGGATGATTGAGAAGTGAAAAGGCCAACCTATATCAGCGCCAACCTCAGTCCAGAACTCAAAGTCGAAGTAATACAACTCTTAAAAGAGTATAAAGATTGCTTTGCGTGAGATTACAATGAAATTCCTGGACTAAGAAAGGAACTGGTGGAATTCAAGTTATCTATCAAGCTTGGGAAGAAGCCAATCATGAAAACCCCAAGGCGCTTCGCACCAGAGATATTGTCGAAGATTAAAGAGGAAATCGATAGGCTCCTCAGATGTAAATTCATCCGCACTACAAGATATGTCAAATGGATTGCTAACATAGTTCCTGTAATTAAAAAAAATGGAGCGTTGATGGTTTACATTGACTTTAGAGATTTAAATGATGCAACCCCAAAGGATGAATACTCTATGCCAGTGGAAGAAATGCTAGTCGATTCAACCACAGGCTTTGAATATCTTAGCATGCTTGATGGGTATTCAGGATATAATCAATTTTTTATTGTTGACGAAGATGTGCCCAAAACGACCTTTCGTTACCCAGGTGCGCTAGGTACACACGAATGGGTAGTCATGCCCTTTGGCCTAAAAATGATGGGGCAACCTATCAAAGGGAAATGAATTCTATTTTCCATGACTTCGTTGAAACTTTCATGCATATTTATATTGATGACATTGTTGTTAAGTATGTATCAGGAAAAATCTCCTAGACCATCTTCGATTATCATTCGAAAGGATGAGAAAATATGGTCTGAAGATGAACCCTCTAAAATGTGAGTTTTGTATGCATCCAGGGGATTTCCTGGACTTTGTGGTCCACAAAAAAGGGATCGAAATAAATCAAAATAAGACAAAGGCCATCATGGAAGCAAAAGTGTCATCAAACAAGAAGGAATTGAAGTCTTTGCTAGGGAAGATTAATTTCTTAAGAAGGTTCATCTCAAATCTAAGTGGAAATACTCAAGCCTTTTCACCTGTACTTCGCCTGAAAAAGGAAGGATTCAAATGGGGGCAATTACAACAAGAAGCCTTCGATAATATCAAATATTATCTTGTTCACCCTCCAATACTATCACCTTTGTGTAGAAATAGGAACATGAGGTTATATATTTCTGCACCTGATGTCACAATAGGGAGCATGCTAGCTCAAGAGGATGATGATAGTGTTGAAAGAGTCATTTATTATCTTAGTCAAGTCCTAAATGATGCAGAAACTCGGTATACTATGGGTTAAAAGTTGTGCCTTTGTCTGTACTTCTCTTGTATAAAATTAAAGAATTATATAAACCCAATTGGTGTTTATGTTTTGTCTCACTTTGATATAATTAAACATATGCTTTCTAAACCAATTTTGCATTGCGAGTTGGGAAAACAGGAACTTGTTCTAACTGAGTATTCCTTAACTTACATGCCATTAAAATCTATGAAAGGGAAAGTAGTTGCATATTTTATAGTCAACCATGCCATGGTCGAAATTCCGTAAGACTTCGTTAAGCTTGAACCTTGGAAGTTATACTTCGATGTTTCCAGTCATAGGGAAGGAACTGGGATATGAGTCCTTATTATTTCTCCTAACAAAATTCCAACAAAAATCAAGTACAAGATTGTTGGTTCTTTCTCGAACAACATGGATGAATACGAGGATCTAATAGCTAGCCTTGAAATCTTGTTGGAATTGGGGGCACCAAGAGTCGAAATAAGAGGAGACTTTGAACTATTTGTCAAGAAAATAAATAGGGAGTACAAATGTGTCAAGGAAAATCTAATCATGTACTTCTTTATAGCAAACAGATTGATACGAAGGTTTGAGTATGTAAACATCAAACATATCCCTCGACTAAAAAATAAAGGGGCTAATAACTTGGCTCGAATTGCATCAGGATATAAGGTTTCGAAGGAAAAATTGGAAGACCTAATTGAAGTTCAAGGAAGAGTGTTGGCAACTAGGTTATCTCTATCAGATTTGGAAATGACAAAGTTAGGTTTTGCAAATGAGGATTATTTTGAAATTTTTTCCATTGATAAATGAACAAATATAGATTGGAGAAAGCCACTAGTTGAGTATTTAGAAAGTCCTACAACATCCACAGAGCTAAACATCAGATACCGTGCTTTAAGTTATACCCTTATGGAGAACAAATTATTTAAAAAGACACCTGAAGGGATTCTGCTCAAATGCCTCAGTGAAAGTGAGGCATATTTGGCTATGTCAAATGTCTATAGTGGGACATGTGAGGCGCATTAAGTTGGGCATAAGATGAAACGAATCTTGTTTCGACAATGAATGTACTGACCAACAATGTTGAAAAATTGCATCGAGTTCGCTAAAGGGTGCCAAAAGTACCAGGTACATGCAAGCATCCAACATGTTCCCGCAAGTGAACTACACTCAATAATTAAACCTTAACCTTTTAGAGATTAGGCCTTAGACCTGGTTGGCGAATTTCGACCAGAATCGTCTAAAGGTCAAAGATACATTTTAGTAGGAACTGATTACTTTACTAAATCGATCGAAGCTATTCCTTTGGTGAATGTCGACCAAGAAGTTGCGGTTGAATTTATCCAAAGGAACATAATTTATAGCTTTGGAATCCCTGGGACCATTACAACTGATCAAGGATCAGTGTTCATGGGTCAAAATATGCAAGAGTTTGCTAAAGAAGTAGGGATTAAGCTGTTAATGTCCATACCTTATTATGCCCAGGAAAATGGTCAAGTCGAGGCAACAAATAAAGTAGTAAATGGGCTAATAAAGAAGCATGTGGGAAAGAAGCCAAAGAACTGGCATAAAACCATGGATCAAATTCTTTGAGCTTGTAGAACATCTCCAAAGGAAGCCACCAACGCTACACCCTTTTGATTGACATACGAGCACGACGCAATATTACCAGTCAAAATCTGTCTCCAGGTAACCAGAATCCAGAGACAATATGAAATCCCATCGTAATTCTATTAGAATATGATGTTGGATGAATTGGTTGACTTGGACGAAGAGAGATTAAATGCCTTGGAATTATTAAGGAGACAATAGAAGAGAGTAGAAAAGGCTTATAATAAAAAGGTAAAGATAAAAGTTTTTTCTATTGGAGAGTTGGTATGGGAAGTGATCCTACCTATGGATCGAAAATATATAACATTGGGTAAATGGTCCTCGAATTGGGAAGGTCCATTCCAAGTTATCCAAACCTTTTAGAATAACACTTATGAAATTGGGAAGGTCCATTCTTTTCATACAATCCTATTAACCATGCATCTAGACAGTTAAAGATTGCGGGAATTTAAAGTGCGAAAAATAAAACCTAGCTATTACAAGGCTTTGGGGATGGGGGATTGTTGTACCCCAAAATTTGCCCTCGCATTTTGCTACAAACAATCTCAGCTTCAGACATTTCCTGACTTTTCAAACTGGCGCAAGAATCGGACAAACGGACTTTTCTTGACAGTCAAGCAAAATTAGGGTTTTTACTGATGTTCAGAGCTCTGATTTGTCTCATACAGTTGGCTTAGGGTTGGGATGATTTTTGGTTCAATTTTGATCAGGCGAGCGTTATCTAGCATTTAATCAGAAATTAAGGTTTTATGGGCATATTCTCAGAAGAATTTAAATTCTACCGCACTTTGCAGTTTATTCCGAGATTCGGGTTAAAATTCGCGTTATCTTGATTTAATCAGTAAATGAGGCAGTTGGTTGGAATTCACCAGTCAAAAGGGATGTGTGCAATGTGGAATTACAGTGCTTGGCAAAAGGATCAGTGAAAAAAAGAATTGCATCTGATTAAATTTATGTGTTCGACTATGCGTTGCTTTGGATAATGGATACGTCGAATTCATTTATTTTTGATCATCAAAAGTTTAGTTGATTATTTATGGTTCTAAGAATTAAAATATTTGAAATTTAAACTTTCATTTTATTTTATTTAAGGAACTATAAATAACAAATAAACAATTAAAGAAAAGGAATTGAGAGAAAATTAAATATCAATGGAATTTTTATTTCACATTTAATAATTGTTACAATTGTTATTATTTGGATACTAATATTTGTTACAAAGTATTTAAAATAATAATAATGTACAAGAATTAAACTGAAAATAAAAGTTCTATCCTATTTCTAAATTCTTCATTCTTCACTTCATGTCGGTGCTCCATTTTTTTTATCTGCAAAAAGAAAGAAAAAGTCAGAAAGCAGTTAATTAAAGACAGTTAAAATTGCTCATCATTAGGGGCCATTGACTGGGATCAGTTGACCTTCTCTGCAAATCACGGGATTTCTCCCGGTTCACAGAGAGGGAAGATTTTTTATTATTCATGAAATGCAAATGTCAAAAGCATAAGTTACAAATTCAAGCTGCATAGAATCTCAATTTCAAATCCAAAATTCAAAACTGTATTAGTTCAAATCCAATTCCCACTTCCTATCAAATGCCAAAATATACTCAAAGATATCACAAAGAAATCAAGGAAGTACAATTGCTGCAAAGTCAAAAGCCCAAGATATCAAAGAAATGCAAAAAGTGTAGCAAAGCTGTCAAAAGCAGAATAAAAATGCAGAGAAGTATATGCAAGCAACTTGATCATTTTCATCATTTCCCAGCATAAGAGGGGGCCCCTTCAGAACCATAGTACAATAATAATCATATAATAACTCTAAAACTGTACTTTGGAGAGGAAAAAGAGAGATAAAGCAGCAGAGTTCAGGTCTCAGGCATAGGCAGTATAACAAGACAGAAAAGATATACAAAAAAGAAGACACAATTCAGCATTGTTCAAAACTACACAGCATAGACAGTTACCAAAAATGGAAAAGGTGCCAAGAAATTTTGTCAAACTACCCAGCAAGCGTGGATCAAAGAGAAGACCAAAGTTTGAAATAAGGTTGGGCGCCAAAGACCAATAGAAAAAAGACAAAATAACACAAGAAAACATACTGATTGAGCCAAGCACCAATATCACCTCTATAACTCAGAACTAAACCAATATAGGCCATAAGCTGATACCTGTCTAAATATACACAAGTTATCAAAACACATCTCAAACTTCATACCAGCACCACCATAACCTGATGCCTCAAGCCCATCCAAAAAAACCAGAACAAACATAATACAGTTCAAGAATAGGAGAAAAAATATACAAAAAACCTACTGTCCAGAAACCTGAACAACCATCAAACCTGAAACACCTCAAAATCCATCCTAAAAAAACTGAAACCAAGTTCAAAAAGCTTAGGAAACCTGCAAGCTGATATAAACTCAGGGAGCCTGAAGTTCAAATCAGTGGTCAAAGCAAAGAGCTTGTATTATCCCTGCCTGAACCATCAAACACAACCATGAACTCATAAACCTGCCTGTCACCTTTAAAAACCATTCAAAGGCCATATCAAGACAGAAAAACCTCAACCATACTGTCAAAATAACCTACAACAATCAACCAAAAACAGCATTCAACACTACAGCCTCAGAATTTCTTCATCATTGGCCAAACCTCATAAACCAGTTCCTCAACCTAAGATTCCCTGAAATCACTCAAGCATATCCAAATATCAAAGGAAACCAAGGCCCTCAGACCTCTGAGATCATCACTGGGCATCTCAAAGCATTATATCCAACCCACCAAGGCAACAACTGTTCCAAAATATTCAAGACAAACAGAAGCAAAGGCAACACGAAAGGAGAAGCATACAAATTCCCAAAGGCATCACAGTAGGAAAGAAGAAGATAAAGAGGTGAATTAAAGAGGGCTTCTCAGTATACATCATCATCAAAGCCCTAAAATATCAAAAGATAAAAGATACCAGGGTCCCCAAGAAGCGAAGAATCGCGCAAAACCCTCCTCCGTTCGCTCCGGCCTCCTCAGTGCCTCCACTCTTCTCTCCTCCATCTCCAAAGAACGAAGGTAGACAACCTTCTCCCTCTTCTCTTCTCCTTTATCTCATAATGAAAAATAAGAATTAAGACTCAAATCAAAACAAAACACACAAGTTCGTAAGAAAGATAAGAGTATAATACTGAAAACGAACCTTGTATCGAGGACGCGAAGTTAACGCCATGGAGGGAAGAGAGATTCGAGAGTGACACCGGTGGCCGGAGGAAAGGCTTTTGCTCAGGAAGCTTGCAAGGACGAAGAAGAACGATGGAACTCAGTGAACGCCGCCGCTGCTTCGCCTAAACCCATTTCTTTCCTCAACTGAACAAACAAATGTGAAACCCTAATTTCGTTCAATGTCCAAATCTGGGCCTGACCCGTTTCTGCCTTCCCCAAAGCCCATTAATCACTAACCCTTTTCATTTTATAAACAATGTTTATTTCTTTTTTTTTTCTTCTTTTGTAAAATACTAACTTTTTATTTTATTTTATGTTATAAACAAATGTTTACTTTTTTTATTATTTCTTGTAAAATACTAACTTAAATGAAATACATTTTTATCATATGGTTAAAACATCCTTTTTTTTTAAAATATATTTGTATATAATAATAATAAGATACTTTTTATACATAATTAACTTGAAAATATTTCTTAATACACATTAAAATATATTTGTATATAAAATAATACATATCATTTTTTTTATCATATAATTGAAAGTTAAAAATACTTTTTTAACACACATATTCGTACATAACAATTTAAATGCATTTTTCTCTCTCTAATATTAAACTCACAAATATTTGATTAAAATACTTTCTTTTTTATACCTAATACAATTTAATTAAATCAAAACACTTTCTTTTTCTTTTGTACATAATCAAACATACAAAATCAAAGATTCGTTAAAATACATTTCTCTAGGTCAAACCCTAATACGATTCAACTTCACATATCGCACTTGTACATAATTACCCAATTCATATACATATACACTTGTGCACTTACACAAATACATTCACATTGCCCTATACACATTTTTTTATCTTATATTTGTATATTCGATATTTACATTTGGTTGCGACTTCGATTTGGTTGTAATCTATTTGGGTACCATAAGTCTCATCCCCTTTGTACATTTATACCCCCACTCCCGGACACTATTTTGTAATAGCGTAGATTTTACATTCCGCAATTTACAGCTTTCCAATTATACCATGGTTAGACCTAGGGTTTGTATGTACATAAAATCAAACGCTAGATAACCTAATACAAGACAAATACATGTAATAAATACACAATCACACTTGCACCCTCTAGGGTAATCCCACATGTTGCCTTCCAAAATGGGCCATGCTTGCACGTCGAGTATCTTTGGCAAAACAAAATCAAATGATCATAAGTCCCTCGATGAAGCTTTCGAAAGTTGCCTAAACGGAATGATCATAGTCCCTTCAAAGCAAATTGCCAAAGACACTTGGCACCATTGCATTCATGGTCCATACGATGACCCGCGCCCGTCCCGAATAAACTTCCTAAACGCAAGATTGCCTACCAATTTCAATGGTAGAACAAAATTGTAAAAGGGGTTAGAGCATGACAAAAACCTTTGAGTATAATAGGGTAGACAAAACTCTTAGTTACTTGAGATCAAACTTGCAAAAACACTTGCCTTCTTTCCAAAACCACAATCCACAACACTTTCAAAAATCAACTTTTCAAACCTTTGAAACATCTTTTCGAAAAGATATACGCCTTTGTAAAACATTCGAGTAAAGAATTATTACAAGGTTAGCCTAAGACAAGGCATCTTTTTCCAAAACGTTTTCAAAAAGCACCCACACACATGTCATTTTCAAAGCAATCGAAAAACAAGGCAAGTGATCTAAAAAACCAAGTAACTAAGAGCCCATGGATAACCATGGATGAAAAGGGTGCTAATACCTTCCCTTTTCATAATTTACCCCCCGAACCCATGAAATATCTCAAAAGGTTTTTGCTGTGCTTTTTTAACCTTTCCTTTAGGATAAAATAAAAAGTCGGTGGCGACTCTTGCTCGACCGCATAAGTGCGAATACGAACGCAAAACACTAGTCAGTTCTCCCACCGTATCACAGAACTGGCGACTCTGCTGGGGATGATTTAAAGTGGGGTTACCTTAGGGCTTAGATCACCCTCTTGCATGACTAATTGCTTGATTTGCTTGCTTTATACTTTGGCTCTATTGTTTGGGTTTACAATCCTCCACCCGGATTTTGGGAAACATTCATAGATAGCAATACGTTGTGGAAACTGTGCGGGGTATACCGACACGGTCTAAGCAATAGCTATATTAGTGCGACATATTTGTGGGTACCGGTAACCCTTGAGTTCAATCAAGGAGAGTACGGGGCCGCTGAGTGATGTCACTAAGCACTAATGACCTAGAACCTTACTTGATCATCTTGGCCTTTTATTAGGGGTAGTGAGATGACCGGCTTTGGTGCAGTCCGAAGTTGGTAGATACTCGATACTACACTCATTGAGGGTTGTTTTCTTGGAATATTTTGGTCGCCAGTTAAGTGGCTAAACCAAAACAATGAACAATGAAAACGATCCAGTGATATTGAGCTCCTTAGAACCCGGTTACTATTTATAGGACAGGTTTTTAAGCCAACCACACTCAAGAGGGTATTTACCTATGAAACCCCATGCAAGCCTGAAACTAGGGTTTGGTGTGATTTGCTTGTACATATGTTTTATGCATACATCATAAACATCATGAAGCATCATATGCATTTACTAACCATTTCAAGGGTTTGGATCTTCATCATTGTTCTTGTTTTGTAGGTCATGGAAATACCTCTCCGAAATACCATTCAAGTCAACCTTGTGAGAATCTCTCCTCAACTCAAGGAGATCACTTCAAGAATTCTGGAAAATTCACCCTTCAGTGAAAGACACGGTAGACTGCTCAGTCTAGTCAACACCGACATTGAAGAAGACATGATGAAAGTGCTATTCCAGTTCTTTGACCCCCTTCACCATTGCTTCACTTTCCCTGATTATCAGTTGGTGCCCACTTTGGAGGAGTTTTCTCAACTCCTAAGAATCCTTATCCTTAATCAACTACCCTTAAACGGTACGGAGAAGGAACCAAAGCCTGAAGATGTTGCTCGAGCATTACATCTACAACCATCTGAAATCAAGGGGCATTGGGAAACCAGAAGCGGCGTCAAAGGATTCTTAGCAAAATTCTTGTTGGAGAAGGCACAAGAATGTTGGAACTCATTGGACCTACAAGCATTTGAAGAAATTGTGGCACTCCTTATCTATGGGTTGGTCCTGTTCCCAAATCCCGACCAATTGGTAGATGTCAACGCTGTCAAAATCTTCTTGTCCAGAAATCCAATACCAACATTGCTTGGAGACATCCTTCACTCATTTTACACACGAACAATGAGAAAGAGGGGTGTTCTCATGTGCTGTACTCCTATCCTCGCAAGGTGGTTTATTTCGCACCTTCCACAATCTGTCTTGAAGAATGATCAAGGTATAAGGTGGTCCCAACGATTGATGACTCTCACTCATTCTGATGTGCATTGGTGTTCTCGGTCCAGAGAAAATGTCATCATCGTCGATCGTTGCGGAGAATTTCCTAATGTCCCCTTACTTGGAATTAGAGGAGGTATCACCTACAACCCTTGCCTAGCTTTGAGGCAATTTGGATATGCACGGAGGGATGGCCCTCATGACATGTTGATTCCTAGCCTAGTTTTTGACTTCGGCAACGATGCGCAAGGACTTCGCCAAAGATTCATCAGAGCTTGGGGAAAACTCAACAAGGTCGATAGCAAGACTCTGGGACACAAGAACTCCATCCCTCTTGAGCCCTATCTCAAGTGGGTACGAGCCCGAGCCCAAAGTCTAATGATGCCTTATCCCCATGTACTCCCAGTGATTAAGGAGCCCGTCAATGAAGGAGAGGTCCCCTACACCATCCTGCATCCAGACATGCCTACATCGTGGGAGGAAATGCAGAAAAGTTGGATTCAGCTCAAGGAGGAACAGAACACTTTCGAAGCTAGCTACTACGCCAGTGAAAAGAAGGTTCTAGAGCTTACCCGCCAACTCCATGAACAAGAGGCCCTCAATACCTACATCGCACCAAAGAGGATGCGCAATGTCTTCCTACCTTGAGAAGTTTATGTTGTAACATTTGGCCCATGGGGCATTTATGTACTAACAGATTTCTTCTTATTAATATGACGTGCGTTCTTCTTTGTCTAAAACAATTTTGAATGTCCTAAATCCTTGAATGCATTGCATACATCAGCATACCATTCATCATGTGCATAAGCAGGTCTCACTCCAGGTTTCCTTATCTATCTGCTGTTTATTTCAGTAGGATGGATCTCGAGCAAACAGTCAAAGACCTACAAGCCCAGAATGCACAGTTCCAGCAACTCTTGACGACCTTGGTCAAGAGTCAAGAGGATATCAAGGCTCATCTGGAGAGTAGAGACCCAGTGAAGAAGAAAAAGAAGGTCGGAGTGGCTACTTTGGGGAGAAGATTTGACAGAGAAGCTCGGAGGGTTCTTGAATTTCCTCCTACTTCTGATGAAGGGACTAGTAAAAGAGATCGGGTTGCGGTGCCTTCCGAGTCTGATGCAGAGGAGGAAGAGGTTGAAGAGGACGAAGATTATTCTGACCAGCAGTATCCTCCAGCTGATGACAAGTACAAGGGTTTAGAAGACAGATTGGCTGCCATGGAATTGCAAAGGGTACCAGGTTTGGATTTTGAAGACATGGGCTTGGTCGCCGGAATTGTTATTCCCCCAAAATTCAAGGTGCTGGTGTTTGTAAGGTATGACGGGCTGTCCTGCCCCAAAATGCATCTCAGGTCCTATGTGAGAAAGATTCAACCCTATACAGCAGATAAAAATCTCTGGATTCATTTCTTTCAAGACAGCCTGTCGGGAGCTCAGTTGGAATGGTTTTATCAATTAGAAGGGACCAGTGTCAGAAATTGGGAAGATTTGGCCACCGCTTTCTATAAACAATACCAGTATAATTCCGATCTTGCTCCTACCCGTACCCAACTTCAGGGTATGTCGCTAGGAACAAGTGAGGGATTCAAGGAATACGCACAAAAATGGAGGGATTTGGCTGGCAGGGTGCAGCCTCCTTTAACCGATCGTGAGCTTGTTGATATGTTTCTTGGGACCCTATCTGGGCCATTTTTCAATCATTTAATTGGTAACTCTTCCGCGGGGTTTACTGATTTGATCTTAACGGGCGAAAGAATCGAGGCTGGCATCAAGTCAGGAAAAATTCAGAAGGGTGTCGCTGCAAGTATTGAGAAGAAGCCGTTTAAGAAGGAGACAGCTATGGTATATTCTCAAAGAAGAGCAGGGAAGGTGGAGCGTCGGCCGTCTGTGGGGGCCGTAATGATTCAAAACACTCCGAGTGAGCAGCCTCGCTACAACCAATCCAGACCAAATCAGGAACGGGTGGAAAGGCCACAACGGCAGTTCACTCGTATTAATATGACTCCAGCGCAGGTGCTTCCCCATCTGTTGAAATTGAATCTTGCCACTATCAAGGAGGCGCCAAATAATGTAAATACATCCTCTCCACATTATCATGCCAATGCTAAGTGCGCCTATCATTCAGACAGTGTTGGGCATGACACCAACGATTGTTGGGCACTCAAGCATAAGATCCAGGACCTGATAGAGGCTAAGGAGGTAGAGTTTGACGCTCCAGAAAAACCCAATGTGATATCTGCACCTATGCCGAAGCACGGTCGGAATGTCAATGCCATTGAAGAGGATCTGTATGTTGCTGACGTTAGTGATCTGACTACTCCACTGTTAACCATTAAGTTGAATTTGTTGAGGGCCGGGATCTTCCCGGGATGTAAAAAAGACTGTTACTGTTGCCACTCTCTGCCGTTTGATTGTCCGCTATTAAAGGAAGGCATCCAAGGCCTCATGGATAGCCGACAAATTTTGTTCGAAAAAGTTCCTGCTGTTCCAGTTCATGTTGAAAATGTCTCAATCATAACCATTCACGCCAATCTTTCCGAGGCCGTCAAAAAGCCAGTTAAGATTACACCAGCTGCAAAGTCTATACCTTTGAAGATAACAATGCCAGGGCTTGTTCCCTATGTCTCCGAGAAGTCGATACCTTGGAACTATGGTGGCGACATCTACTACCATGGTATCAAGCAAGTTGAAATAATTGAAGAAGATTCAGATGATGAAAAAGCCAGCATTAGTAACATTGCGGGCACCAGCAAAATCACCAGGAGTGGGAGGATATTTTCTCCAGAGATTGCTCCTCCAAAAGCAGTCTTTGGACCCTCATCAGCTAAAGAAGTCATCCCTGCACCAGTAAAGCTCTCTGCCAGAACTCCTTTGATTGAAGAAATTTTCGTTCCTAGTGCTGTCTCTCCTACCATTGCCGATAAAGGAAAGGGAATACAAGATGAGCCCGTCAGGACGAGGGCTCAACCTTTGGTGATTCCAGAAGCCTCCAAGAAAGAAATGGACGAAATTTTGAGGATAATCAAGAAAAGTGATTACGATGTGGTGGAGCAGTTGGGGCAAACCCCCTCCAAGATCTCCATGCTGGCACTGTTGCTTTACTCAGAAGCGCACGCTCAAGCTTTGATTAAGTTTCTAAAGGCAGCTCATGTGCCCCAAGAAACTTCGGCAGATCAATTTCAACATTGCGTGGCTAGTTTGACTGCAGACAATGGATTAGGTTTTTCTGATGCCGACCTGACCCCTAAAGGCCGAAATCACAATGATGCGTTGCATATTTCAATCGAGTGTCGCGGAACCACTCTTGCGCATGTTTTGGTTGATACCGGCTCATCGCTGAATGTTTTGCCTAAAAAGGCCTTGGACCGGCTAGATTGCGAAGGGTTGGAATTGAAGCCGAGCGATATTGTCGTCAGAGCTTTCGATGGGTCGAAAAGAATGGTCCATGGAGAAGTTGAAATTCCTGTCAAGATAGGTACCGAGGTGTTCAAATCCACTTTCTATGTAATGGACATCCGTCCATCATACTCCTGCCTGTTGGGTAGACCTTGGATACACCATGCTGGGGCAGTCACCTCCTCCTTGCACCAGATGCTGAAGTATCCTGTAAAGGGAAAGATCATTACTGTCCACGGAGAGGAAGAGTACATGATTAGCCATTTAAATTCTTTCCGGTATGTGGAGGTCGAAGGGGAGTTCATTGAGACACCGTTTCAACATTTCGAAGAAGTACTTCCTGAGATAGCAGTGGCGAAGTTGGCAGCCGAGACACCAAGACAGATGGCCAGGATGGCATCTCTGGAGGATGCAAGGGCTGCAGTTAAGGAAGGAAAGAATTCAGCGTGGGGGCAGCTACCCGATTTTCCGCATAAGGTTGATAAGCTTGGATTAGGTTTCACCACCGCTGGCCAGAAAGCTATGCGCCGGTCAAAGATTGAGAGAGCGCCAGTCAAGATTTCTCCTTACCAAATCAACGCCCTGGAAGATGAAGACAAAGAAAGCAACTTTGAAGAGTGGATTCATCCGACTGTCAGAGGAGGGTTGAGCAATTGGGAGGCTAAAGACTTTGTCCCCGTCACTTTTATTCCTCAGTAATTTATCTATCAAACATTTTCTATTTGGTCTGTAACATTTTACTTTCAAACAATCCGTACACTATCTTTCCACCTCCTGCCTTACCCGGGGCATGTAGGTCCACTTGTAAGGGTTTTGACTATCTTTCATATTCATATGCCATGTTTAATGATTCATTGGACGTTTTTCATTTGATAAACTGCTTGTGTTCATTTTCTTTCCTTTTGCATTTTTTTGTTGTTGTTTAAGGATGGCTATCCCTTACACACACCCACCACTCACCAATACAGGTACCCATCCACTCCGGATTCCATGGGTGACTATTCTGCTGTATCTTTCAATAACTCGGAAGACCTGGTCAATCTAGCCGAGTATGAAGATGACGAAGGTTGTGAAGTACCCGGGGAACTAGCCAGACTCCTGCAACAAGAGGAAAGGGCCATCTTACCGCATGAAGAGCCGTTGGAAACTATTAACTTAGGAACCGAGGAGAATCGGAAGGAGGTGCAAGTGGGTGCCAACCTGGAACCAGAAGTCAAGGAACGCTTGGTACAGTTACTGAATGAGTATGTCGAAATCTTCGCTTGGTCCTATGAAGACATGCCGGGCCTAGACACCGACATCGTGGTTCACCGTCTCCCCACAAGAGAAGACTGTCCACCGATCAAGAAAAAAGTTTGCCGAATGAGGCCTGACATGTCCGAAAAAATCAAGGCGGAAGTGATGAAGTAGTTCAATGCCGGCTTTCTGGCTGTTACGTCCTATCCTCAATGGGTCGCTAATATTGTGCCAGTGCCTAAGAAGGATGGCAAGGTCAGAATGTGTGTGGACTACAGGGATTTGAATAGGGCCAGCCCTAAGGATGATTTCCCGCTACCTCATATTGACATTCTGATCGACAATACAGCTCAGCATAAGGTGTTTTCTTTCATGGACGGATTCTCAGGCTACAATCAAATCAAAATGGCCCCCGAGGACATGGAGAAAACAACTTTTGTCACGCAATGGGGCACTTTCTGTTACAAAGTGATGCCGTTCGGGCTGAAGAACGCAGGGGCAACTTATCAACGCGCCATGGTAGCTCTATTTCATGACATGATACATCATGAGATTGAAGTTTACGTAGACGATATGATAGCTCGGTCACAAACAGAGAAAGAACACTTTGAACATCTGGAAAAGCTGTTTGCCAGATTGAAAGAATACAAGCTCAGGCTGAATCCGAGTAAATGCACTTTTGGAGTTAGGTCTGGTAAACTCCTGGGATTCATTGTGAGCAACAAGGGCATTGAAGTCGATCCGGCAAAAGTAAAAGCAATACAAGAGATGCCTGCTCCCCGTACTGAAAAGGAAGTTAGAGGTTTCTTAGGGCGCATAAACTATATTGCCAGATTCATTTCACATCTAACTTCTACCTGTGAGCCAATTTTCAAACTATTGAAGAAAGATCAGGTAGTTGAATGGAACGACGACTGCCAAGCTGCTTTTGATAGAATCAAGGAATATTTGCTAGAACCTCCTATTCTGATGCCACCCGTCGAAGGAAGACCATTGATCATGTATTTGACCGTTTTGGATAACTCAATGGGGTGTGTTTTGGGCCAGCATGACGAGTCTGGTCGAAAAGAGCATGCTATTTATTACCTTAGCAAAAAGTTTACCGACTGTGAGACTCGCTACTCGCTGCTCGAGAAAACTTGTTGCGCTTTGGTATGGGCTGCTCGCCGACTAAGACAGTATATGTTGACTCATACTACTTTGTTGATATCCAAAATGGACCCTATCAAATATATCTTCGAAAAGCCCGCTTTATCTGGAAGGATAGCCAGATGGCAAATGATCTTGACCGAGTATGACATCCAGTACACCACCCAAAAAGCTATAAAAGGGAGTGTATTGGCTGACCATCTGGCTCATCAGGCTATCGAAGACTATCAGTCCATGAGATTTGATTTCCCAGACGAGGACATCATGAGTTTGGACAACATTAAAGGTGACAGACCGTATGACGGACCCGAAAAGGGATCCCGATGGACCCTGTACTTTGATGGTGCTTCAAATGCACTGGGAAACGGCATTGGCGCAGTACTTATTTCTCCGGAAGGATGCCACACTCCTTTCACGGCCCGACTTTGCTTCAGCTGCACAAATAATATGGCGGAGTATGAAGCCTGCATCTTTGGTCTCAAGGCTGCTATAGACTTGGGGATCAAATCGTTGATCGTATTCGGGGACTCGGCTTTGGTCATTAGCCAAATCAAAGGAGACTGGGATACCAAGCATCCTAATCTTATTCCATACAAAGAACATGTTCTGACATTGTTGCCTCACTTCGAGCAAATTACCTTCGAGCACGTTCCGCGAGAAGAGAATCAGCTAGCAGATGCTCTAGCCACAATGTCCTCTATGTTTAAACTCAACTGGGATAACGAGGCTCCCCAAATCTCCATCGAGCGAATGGATGAACCCGCGCATTGTCACGAGATTAATACCGAAGAAGTAGTGGAACAACCTTGGTTCCATGAAATCAAAAGGTATCTCGAGACCCAAGGTTATCCTGAAGGAGCTTCCGTGAATGACAAGAAGTTCTTAAGGAAACTCGCTGCTAAGTTCTTCCTGAGCAACGACATCCTTTACAAACGAAGCCATGATTGTGTATTACTTCGATGTGTTGATAAGGCTGAAGCAGAGTTAATCATGACTGATATACACAGCGGCACATTTGGCACTCACCTAAGCGGGCATACAATGGCTAAGAAGATCCTAAGGGCAGGCTATTATTGGTCTACCATGGAGGCTGATTGCCATCAACATTCCCGTACTTGTCACAAGTGTCAAGTCTATGCTGACAAAGTTCATATCCCTCCGGTTCCCCTCAACGTCCTAACTGCTCCATGGCCCTTTGCAATGTGGGGCATTGATATGATTGGAGAGATCAAACCCACGGCTTCCAACGGACATCACTTCATCCTGGTTGCCATTGACTACTTCACTAAATGGGTCGAAGCAGCTTCCTTCGCCTCTGTCACCAAAAATGTGGTTGCCCGCTTTATCAAACATAACCTCATATGTCGGTATGGTGTTCTAGACAGGATTATCACAGACAACGGTACAAATCTGAATAACACGATGATCACTGCATTATGCGAACAGTTCAAGATTTATCATCACAATTCATCTCCCTATCGGCCGAAGATGAACGGTGCTGTTGAAGCTGCGAACAAAAATATTAAAAAGATTATTCAGAAAATGACAGTCACTTAAAAAGACTGGCATGAGATGTTACCATTTGCGCTGCATGGATACCGTACGACGATGCGCACCTCAACTGGGGCAACCCCATTTTCTTTGGTTTATGGCATGGAAGCTGTTTTGCCTATGGAAGTTCAGATCCCATCTCTAAGGATTATGAAGGACGCAGGTTTGAACGAAGATGATTGGATGCAGACCCGACTTGATCAACTCAATCTGATCGACGAAAAGCGACTTGCTGCTATATGCCATGGTCAGACGTATCAAAAACGGATGATCAAGGCCTTCAATAAGAAAGTCAGACGTCAAGTGTATCAAGTCGGAGATCTAGTAGTCAAGCGGATTATCTTGCCGCGAAGTGATCCCAGAGGAAAATGGACTCCTACATACGAAGGACCATTTGTAATCAAGAGCATATTTTCTGGTGGTGCAATGATTCTGACCACCATGGATGGCGACGATTTGCCACACCCTGCGAACGCAGACATAGTCAAAAGATACTACGCATAAAATAACCCGACAAGTCGAAAACCCGAAAGGGCGGCTTGGGCAAAAATGGGTATCCCGGTGAACCGAAAACCCGAAAGGGCGGTTCAGGAAAAAATTAGGGATAAAAACAAAAAAAATCCGTACACCCGGCAAGTCGAAAACCCGAAAGGGCGGCTTGGGCAAAAAGGGGTTTCCCGGTGGATCGAAAACCCGAAAGGGCGATTCAGGCAAAAATTAGGGAATTAAAGCGTATGACTATGTCTCGTCGGATCACTTCAAAGACGATCTCTTCATCAACCGGTTCCAGGTTTCTGATCAATCCAGCCATCGTCAAACGAAGCATTGAATGGACAGAGGTTCAGAGTTGTGAAAGCTACAGCAAAATGGCATCCCATGGAATTATTTCACATAGCCATCTTTGTTTTGTATAAATTTTTCAAATATTTACGACAAGATCCTCTTACTGGGATGATTGTCTCCTTTGTACAAATATACTCAAAGAAAATCAATACAAATACTCTTCCCAAAATTTGTGTCATTTCCCTTTTTCTTTTTCTCTTGCGCTATTTGTTTTATTTTGAGAAACGTCCAATGTTTTGTTAAATAGGCATATGCATTTGAAACATGATCACTTCCTAATTGAACCTAAGAAAAAGGATTACTGATAGGATAAAAGTACAAACGGATATTTTGACACCCTTTCAAAGGAAATCCCTCGAGATCTGTAATCCACGTCCCTGACAAACCTTGAGGTCTATCTCCAGCAGACCCTCGGAGCTTATCCCCAGTAAGGTTCTGAAAGGTATTCCCCGCAGAGTACGGACGTCCCTTCCAAGTTTTATTCAAAGTTATTCTCACAAAGGCTTATAACTGGGTTATCCTCAGCTAACCATCAGGGGAGGTCACGCTCGCCAGAATTCTTCCCATCCCCAGCGGAGTTCCTCAAAATTCCCCCAACAATAACTTATCAATACTATCCCCGGAGGAGTTTATCTTTGCAAATCCCCAGCCCAAGAATCTTCCGGAAATCATTTTTCCTCAGAGTTTAAGCTTCAATATCCCCAGCAGATCAAAAGCTTCAAATGGACAATCCCCAGCGGAGTCAGACTTTTAAATCTTCTCCCCACAGAGTTTTTAGAAGAAAAATCTTGAATTCCCCAGTGAAATCTCCAGAGATACTTCTCTCCCAGTTGAAGATTCTCAATCTGGCCTCCCCGGCATTAAGTCCACTAGTTTGGTACTCCCTAGTAGAAGACTTCAGGAGTTCCCCAGAAGATTGGTATACAACCCAAGCTCCAGGTTCCCCAGTAACGATCCAGGACTTATTTTCCCCGGCAGCAGTCAAGATACTTCTATCTTCCGCTGTCCCGGATTCATCTATCCTATGCAAGACAGCTCTCCAGCTTACATGCACATCCATTTACATTCATAACACCATGATATACATTGTATCATGCATAATAGCATTGCATCCAACTAACTCTTTGCCTTTTTCAGGTAAGATCAGTCGACAGACTAAAATCATTCAATCTCAAGATTTCTGAAAACAGTTCATGGATTCTTCCCAAGTAACGGATGTTAATCTATCAGCTTGTTCAGATGCACCTTTGAATTCAGTTTACGGAAGCTTCCCAATAACGGATGCTGCTCTATTGCTGATTCAATCTCAAGATTTCTGAAAACAGTTCATGGGTTCTCCAAGTAAACGGATGTTAACCTGTCACTTGTTCAGTTTCTTCTTCCAGACTTCTGAAAACAGTTCACGGGTTCTCCAAGTAAACGGATGTTAACCTATCACTTATTCAGATTCTTCTCAAGACTTCTGAAAATAGTTCATGGATTCTTCCCAAGTAACGGATGTTAATCTATCAGCTTGTTCAGATGCACCTTTGAATTCAGTTTACGGAAGCTTCCCAACAACGGATGCTGCTCTATTGCTGATCCAATCTCAAGATTTCTGAAAACAGTTCATGGGTTCTCCAAGTAAACGGATGTTAACCTGTCACTTGTTCAGTTTCTTCTTCCAGACTTCCGAAAACAGTTCACGGGTTCTCCAAGTAAACGGATGTTAACCTATCACTTGTTCAGATTCTTCCCAAGACTTCTGAAAACAGTTCATGGATTCTTCCCAAGTAACGGATGTTAATCTATCAGCTTGTTCAGATGCACCTTTGAATTCAGTTTACGGAAGCTTCCCAATAACGAATGCTGCTCTATTGCTGATTCAACTTCAAGATTTCCGAAAATAGTTCACGGTTTCTCCAGCTTGCAGGTTCCTCCCAACAACGGATGTCAACCTATTGCTTGTTCAGACCCCCGATTCAGAAACGGTCCAAAGCTCGGACACTTTCCTAATGTTCCCTTCCAGATGGCATCTTTAAGCCCATCCCCGACAATTTTCTGTCACTCTCCTAGATGGCATCGTTAAGCCCATCTCCAAATGGCATCTCTAAGCCCATTCCCGCATCCAGTGCTTTGATGAGTGCAAATTTCCGGGCACTCTAGTGTCCAATCTCCTTTTACCTTCAAGTCGCGAAAGGCAAACTTGCCAATCTAACTCTTCAGGTCCAAGAAGATTGAACAGGGGCAACTGTTGTACCCTAAAATTTGCCCTCGCATTTTGCTACAAACAATCTCAGCTTCAGACATTTCCTGACTTTTCAAACTGGCGCAAGAATCGGACAAACGGACTTTTCTTGACAGTCAAGCAAAATTAGGGTTTTTACTGATGTTCAGAGCTCTGATTTGTCTCATACAGTTGGCTTAGGGTTGGGATGATTTTTGGTTCAATTTTGATCAGGCGAGCGTTATCTAGCATTTAATCAGAAATTAAGGTTTTATGGGCATATTCTCAGAAGAATTTAAATTCTACCGCACTTTGCAGTTTATTCCGAGATTCGGGTTAAAATTCGCGTTATCTTGATTTAATCAGTAAATGAGGCAGTTGGTTGGAATTCACCAGTCAAAAGGGATGTGTGCAATGTGGAATTACAGTGCTTGGCAAAAGGATCAGTGAAAAAAAGAATTGCATCTGATTAAATTTATGTGTTCGACTATGCGTTGCTTTGGATAATGGATACGTCGAATTCATTTATTTTTGATCATCAAAAGTTTAGTTGATTATTTATGGTTCTAAGAATTAAAATATTTGAAATTTAAACTTTCATTTTATTTTATTTAAGGAACTATAAATAACAAATAAACAATTAAAGAAAAGGAATTGAGAGAAAATTAAATATCAATGGAATTTTTATTTCACATTTAATAATTGTTACAATTGTTATTATTTGGATACTAATATTTGTTACAAAGTATTTAAAATAATAATAATGTACAAGAATTAAACTGAAAATAAAAGTTCTATCCTATTTCTAAATTCTTCATTCTTCACTTCATGCCGGTGCTCCATTTTTTTTATCTGCAAAAAGAAAGAAAAAGTCAGAAAGCAGTTAATTAAAGACAGTTAAAATTGCTCATCATTAGGGGCCATTGATTGGGATCAGTTGATCTTCTCTGCAAATCACGGGATTTCTCCCGGTTCACAGAGAGGGAAGATTTTTTATTATTCATGAAATGCAAATGTCAAAAGCATAAGTTACAAATTCAAGCTGCATAGAATCTCAATTTCAAATCCAAAATTCAAAACTGTATTAGTTCAAATCCAATTCCCACTTCCTATCAAATGCCAAAATATACTCAAAGATATCACAAAGAAATCAAGGAAGTACAATTGCTGCAAAGTCAAAAGCCCAAGATATCAAAGAAATGCAAAAAGTGTAGCAAAGCTGTCAAAAGCAGAATAAAAATGCAGAGAAGTATATGCAAGCAACTTGATCCTTTTCATCATTTCCCAGCATAAGAGGGGGCCCCTTCAGAACCATAGTACAATAATAATCATATAATAACTCTAAAACTGTACTTTGGAGAGGAAAAAGAGAGATAAAGCAGCAGAGTTCAGGTCTCAGGCATAGGCAGTATAACAAGACAGAAAAGATATACAAAAAAGAAGACACAATTCAGCATTGTTCAAAACTACACAGCATAGACAGTTACCAAAAATGGAAAAGGTGCCAAGAAATTTTGTCAAACTACCCAGCAAGCGTGGATCAAAGAGAAGACCAAAGTTTGAAATAAGGTTGGGCGCCAAAGACCAATAGAAAAAAGACAAAATAACACAAGAAAACATACTGATTGAGCCAAGCACCAATATCACCTCTATAACTCAGAACTAAACCAATATAGGCCATAAGCTGATACCTGTCTAAATATACACAAGTTATCAAAACACATCTCAAACTTCATACCAACACCACCATAACCTGATGCCTTAAGCCCATCCAAAAAAACCAGAACAAACATAATACAGTTCAAGAATAGGAGAAAAAATATACAAAAAACCTACTGTCCAGAAACCTGAACAACCATCAAACCTGAAACACCTCAAAATCCATCCTAAAAAAACTGAAACCAAGTTCAAAAAGCTTAGGAAACCTGCAAGCTGATATAAACTCAGGGAGCCTGAAGTTCAAATCAGTGGTCAAAGCAAAGAGCTTGTATTATCCCTGCCTGAACCATCAAACACAACCATGAACTCATAAACCTGCCTGTCACCTTTAAAAACCATTCAAAGGCCATATCAAGACAGAAAAACCTCAACCATACTGTCAAAATAACCTACAACAATCAACCAAAAACAGCATTCAGCACTACAGCCTCATAATTTCTTCATCATTGGCCAAACCTCATAAACCAGTTCCTCAACCTAAGATTCCCTGAAATCACTCAAGCATATCCAAATATCAAAGGCAACCAAGGCCCTCAGACCTCTGAGATCATCACTGGGCATCTCAAAGCATTATATCCAACCCACCAAGGCAACAACTGTTCCAAAATATTCAAGACAAACAGAAGCAAAGGCAACACGAAAGGAGAAGCATACAAATTCCCAAAGGCATCACAGTAGGAAAGAAGAAGATAAAGAGGTGAATTAAAGAGGGCTTCTCAGTATACATCATCATCAAAGCCCTAAAATATCAAAAGATAAAAGATACCAGGGTCCCCAAGAAGCGAAGAATCGCGCAAAACCCTCCTCCGTTCGCTCCGGCCTCCTCAGTGCCTCCACTCTTCTCTCCTCCATCTCCAAAGAACGAAGGTAGCCAACCTTCTCCCTCTTCTCTTCTCCTTTATCTCATAATGAAAAATAAGAATTAAGACTCAAATCAAAACAAAACACACAAGTTCGTAAGAAAGATAAGAGTATAATACTGAAAACGAACCTTGTATCGAGGACGCGAAGTTAACGCCATGGAGGGAAGAGAGATTCGAGAGTGACACCGGTGGCCGGAGGAAAGGCTTTTGCTCAGGAAGCTTGCAAGGACGAAGAAGAACGATGGAACTCAGTGAACGCCGCCGCTGCTTCGCCTAAACCCATTTCTTTCCTCAACTGAACAAACAAATGTGAAACCCTAATTTCGTTCAATGTCCAAATCTGGGCCTGACCCGTTTCTGCCTTCCCCAAAGCCCATTAATCACTAACCCTTTTCATTTTATAAACAATGTTTATCTCTTTTTTTTTTCTTCTTTTGTAAAATACTAACTTTTTATTTTATTTTATGTTATAAACAAATGTTTACTTTTTTTATTATTTCTTGTAAAATACTAACTTAAATGAAATACATTTTTATCATATGGTTAAAACATCCTTTTTTTTTAAAATATATTTGTATATAATAATAATAAGATACTTTTTATACATAATTAACTTGAAAATATTTCTTAATACACATTAAAATATATTTGTATATAAAATAATACATATCATTTTTTTTATCATATAATTGAAAGTTAAAAATACTTTTTTAACACACATATTCGTACATAACAATTTAAATGCATTTTTCTCTCTCTAATATTAAACTCACAAATATTTGATTAAAATACTTTCTTTTTTATACCTAATACAATTTAATTAAATCAAAACACTTTCTTTTTCTTTTGTACATAATCAAACATACAAAATCAAAGATTCGTTAAAATACATTTCTCTAGGTCAAACCCTAATACGATTCAACTTCACATATCGCACTTGTACATAATTACCCAATTCATATACATATACACTTGTGCACTTACACAAATACATTCACATTGCCCTATACACATTTTTTTATCTTATATTTGTATATTCGATATTTACATTTGGTTGCGACTTCGATTTGGTTGTAATCTATTTGGGTACCATAAGTCTCATCCCCTTTGTACATTTATACCCCCACTCCCGGACACTATTTTGTAATAGCGTAGATTTTACATTCCGCAATTTACAGCTTTCCAATTATACCATGGTTAGACCTAGGGTTTGTATGTACATAAAATCAAACGCTAGATAACCTAATACAAGACAAATACATGTAATCAATACACAATCACACTTGCACCCTCTAGGGAAATCCCACATGTTGCCTTCCAAAATGGGCCATGCTTGCACGTCGAGTATCTTTGGCAAAACAAAATCGAATGATCATAAGTCCCTTGATGACGCTTTCGAAAGTTGCCTAAACGGAATGATCATAGTCCCTTCAAAGCAAATTGCCAAAGACACTTGGCACCATTGCATTCATGGTCCATACGATGACCCGCGCCCGTCCCGAATAAACTTCCTAAACGCAAGATTGCCTACCAATTTCAATGGTAGAACAAAATTGTAAAAGGGGTTAGAGCATGACAAAAACCTTTGAGTACAATAGGGTAGACAAAACTCTTAGTTACTTGAGATCAAACTTGCAAAAACACTTGCCTTCTTTCCAAAACCACAATCCACAACACTTTCAAAAATCAACTTTTCAAACCTTTGAAACATCTTTTCGAAAAGATATACGCCTTTGTAAAACATTCGAGTAAAGAATTATTACAAGGTTAGCCTAAGACAAGGCATCTTTTTCCAAAATGTTTTCAAAAAGCACCCACACACATGTCATTTTCAAAGCAATCGAAAAACAAGGCAAGTGATCTAAAAAACCAAGTAACTAAGAGCCCATGGATAACCATGGATGAAAAGGGTGCTAATACATTCCCTTTTCATAATTTACCCCCCGAACCCATGAAATATCTCAAAAGGTTTTTGCTGTGCTTTTTTAACCTTTCCTTTAGGATAAAATAAAAAGTCGGTGGCGACTCTTGCTCGACCGCACAAGTGCGAATACGAACGCAAAACACTAGTCAGTTCTCCCACCGTATCACAGGGATTAATTACATAACCAGAAGTGGGGAAAAAGCGATAAATAAATACCCCAGTTTTAACTATTACAAACCAATAAGCAGTTACATAATTATGGACAAATAATTAACAAGCGTGCGGCAAATTAAATGCGAGGACGATTGAAATAACCTAAAACCCTAATTGAGAGAAAAAGTGTTTTTGTGGATTTTTATTTGAGAAAACATTTAAATTACAAATCAATTAAACCTAATTTCTAATTGTTTTTAAGTTATGAAAGAAATTAAATTAACCTAATTTTCTAATTAAATTAATTAATTAAAGAAATAAATATTTAGGAGAAAAATGATTTTGGTGTATTTTTGAAAAAAATTAATTAAGCTATGTACAATTAAAATCCTAAGTCTAATTATTTTTAATTATATATAAAAAAAGTTCAAATTGCCCTAAGTTAAATTAAGCTAACTAATTTAAAAATAAATGTATTATTAAAAAAAGGATTTTTATGATTTGTGATTTGTTAACAAAAAATAATTTTGTGTTAGTTAAAAGAAAAATAAAATAATTAAAGAAAATAAACAAAGAACTTAAAGAAAAAAAAAGAATATAAAAATAATAAAATGGGCCTGTTGTTGAATTGCTGAAGGGGGTGTGAATCTGAATTTCTAAGCCCAATAATGTTGAGCCCAGTCAACCACGCTGGATCCTATGCAGCATTGACTTGAGGTGCATCATAGTCCTTCAGGCTGGGATGCGTTGGATTTAATGTTATGATGATCAAGTGGTTAGATGCTAATGACACATGGTAGGCGTGTGAGTGAGCACTGCATGGGATCTGCTGAATGAAAATAAAATAAAGGAAACGTTGGGACCTGGGATCGAACCCAGGTCCTTATGCCTTGAACCAATGTTGCGCTTCCAGCTGAGCTATTGTTGTTAGTTGTTATTACAGTAATAATAAAACATAATATAATGAAAACAAAAGAGCTGATCTCAAAGAGCGCGAGATTCAAACAGACGAATGGCTGACTGACACGCACCTTCTTCCTGGAACCGTCGTTTTAGGTTTATGAGCTTTTACCTACAGACACAAGCTTGTAGCTACAACCCTGTGAAACTCAAAAATCTCATACGAGCATGATAAACTAATTGTGATGGTACCAATCAACTCGTCTTGGCCTCACGAGCATCATGGTACCTCATTCATAGCCTAATTTTTCCTGCATCAAGAAGCCCTAAAAAAAACATAAAATCCCTAACAATGGCAGGTGCGTGTATAAGGTTCAAAAATGCAATTAAACCATCCAGTTAGCTTGCAAACATGATAATAATCACAAATATGACAATTAAAATTGCTAATGATGCAAGAATTTGGATAATCGATTCTGAAAAAAAAACGCAAACCGTGTGAATTACAGTTGGTGTTTCTGGGCGTTTCAGACCTTGCAAATGGTTGGAATAGCTTCCTGAGACGTCTAACAATGGATTGGGATAGCTTGGATAGCTTGAGATGGCCTGGGGAATGGAAACCAATTCACACTTTTTTCTTTGAATTTTTGACTTTGCTCTGCCTCTTTCACGACTCCAACCCTTGTGCCTTTGATATGCAATTGTTATGCACTTATAATAGACTGAATTAGGTCAATAAAACTGGCATGAATCTTGAGCAATAATGGAAATTGGATTTGATTTGCTCTTGTATGATATATTTCTAAAACAAGCTTCAATCCAATCTTTTTCAATCCAAATCCACTTTGCACGAATTGGCTGACATGTTAGTTGTACATGGACTCAAAATATGCATAAAAAATCAAGGATTTGATTTTATTTCATTATTTTACTATTTTATATTGATTTGTTTTGATTTAAATGAAATAAAATCAAAATAAATAATAAAAATAATAGAATAATAGGTGGAAAAGCTCAGGGGTCGTGGGTCCTATTAGAAACATGTTTCAAACAAGAAAACTTGGGGCCCTTTGGAAAAAATGCAAATTTGATCAATGTTGACTTTTGACAATTTTCCAAAAATTGCCAACTTTGACAATGCATATATCTCTTAATTTTGACCCTAGGAGGGTGTTCTTGGACTTTTTAGAAAGCTTAGGATGTCCCATAACCAACCCTTTTTGTTTCATTTATATTGGGTCTTCCATGTTCATGTAAGAAGTTTTGATCCAAAAGGTGTTTTTGTTGACTTTTCAAAAGGACCTATAATGTAAAAATTCATATCTTTTGATGAATGCATATTTTGAACTTGTGGTATGAAGATGAATTGTAGGGAATTGCATCCTCTTCAAAATTAGCCTTGGATGGAAAATTTCTGATAAAGTATGAAGAAGTTATGCTTGGTCAAAGTTGGGCTGACTTTTCCTACAAAACCCTAATTTAGCAACTTTTGGGTTTTGATGAATTTGGAGCATTCCTTGAGGAATAATGATCAAACCTTGATCAAATGATGGAAGTCACTTCAAAATGTTGATGTTGACCAAAAATCTCGAGGTTTGACTGTATGTGGGCCACAGTTGACTTTTGACCTAATACAGTCGATTCTCAAGCATCTGAGCAGTTGACTGAGCAAACTTCTTGTGCAAGGATTGAAATTTGACATGGAGAATCTTGGGAACATATTAGGACCTTGGGAATCATTTGATTCCTTTGTGGTTCACACATCTTAATGAAAAGGGAAACCCTAATTTGAGGTATACTGCCTTAGGAGAGAGTTTGTCTGGTCAACCCTTGGACTTCTTTGAGCAACTTGGGGACCTCACTTGACATTTGTTGAGTAAAATGGGAGGGAAAATTTTGGGATACAACACCACCTATTTCAGCAACTCCTTGATTCCATAACAGGCATTATTATTATTTTCCAGCACTTCAATTAAATCAACATCAAAGGCTTTTGCCTTGATTTGTCCAAGGAGCTGATCAATAGGTAGAGCAGAAGAGTGGCCTCCAGAGGCGGTCAAAGAATTGGAACCTTTCTCAGAAGAATTGACCCTTGCACTCATCACTGACTTCAAAAACCCAATATGATTATTTGCCTTCAAATCATATAATGCTTCTTGAGAAAGAGGAGTTTTAGTAGTATTCAAAGGGGCTTTAAAGTGTTTGACAGTCCCAAAAGGTTGATGAGGATCGCTCGCAGCGTCTGGCTGAGCCTTATCACTTTTTTCCTCTTCTTCTTCTTCTTCTTGAGTCTCCTTGTCGAGGTTACACAAATGGTCATCTTCTTCGGTTGGTTGAACTTCATCATGTTAAGGGATTATTGGTGAAGATTTATCTAGCTTTTCCTCACCTTGGTCTTCTTCGACTTGGATTTCCATGTCAGCTTGCTCTCCATCTTCACTCTCCCTTATGGAGTCATATTACTGAGTTGATTGAGGAGAAGCTGGGGGGTTTGTTTTATTGGACTTCTCCAAGGAGGTTGGTGTTGCTGTTGGACCCTTTATTTGATATTTTCTGGGATGTAAGATGAACAAAAGGGGAACCAGTGCTCACAGGGATATCGTACTTAATACTGGAAGTTGTAGTACAAGTTTGATTACCATAAGGAAAGAAAAAAGAAATTCATATTAGTCGAAAGATAATATGGTGTAACGAAAGAAAAACAAAGCAAAATGGAAATACCTTAAGGTCTTCAGCCCCATGGCTAAAATTATCACTTTCCTCTTGTTCAGAGACATTTGGAGCTGGTTTGGGATCAATGTTTAATGCTTTGTGAGCACTAGACTTTGTTGTTTGGATACAACAACAACTTTTTATTTAGGGACGAAGTCAGTGGTTTTCAACTTCTTCTTTTTGGCTGGTTTCATTGTGTTTGGAGAGAGATTTTCAGGATCTGATTCAACTGGAGTGGGTGGAGGTTGGGTTTCTTTTTGTTTTCTTGGAGTAGGGGGAGGTTTTTGAGTAGTCTGAAATGGCGAAAAGGATTGGAAAAATAATTGATGCATGCAAATAATTAAGTTTTAGAGAAATACCTTTATCGTCGCCTTCATCAATACAAGCTAATCAACTTGATCATCGCCCTTTGATGAAGTAGAAACTTTCTTTGTGGTCGCAGCTGCATCCTTGTCTTTTATGATTTGTTTCCTCTCAACAGCTAAAAGAAAAACAAGGGATTCAAATGATTAAGGTAAAGAAAGTATGTAAAAAGTTTTTGAAGAATAAAATTGAATGGGCCTTCCATTTCAAACCTTCACTCGATGGAGAGAGTATTCAAACATGTTCCATGTAATTGTGAAGGTGGCCTTTGAAACTGTCCAGAGAATGCTTAGTCGAAACCACTCGTTCGACTAGTTTTTTGGAATCCTGTTGAAGGAGTTTCAGGTGAGACCCACAGAAGAACCATTATGGGAATGGAGGTCCGAATGCCAAGCTAAAGTCAAAACTTGGCAATAGTGAGAATTTATATGGTTGGAGTTTAAAAGCTAACTCATACCTACCTTCGGGCTTGACGCGCGAAGGGATTTTTAAAGAGGGAAGTTTCTTTGTGAACTTTTCTTTTAAAATCAAGGTTGCTTCACGAATGGTTCGACTAAGATCACCATGTCTATATACAGTTTCAAAGTAATTTTGGAACAATTTGATCTCTTTTATGTGAATGGTTTTACCTTTCTTGAAACATTCCCGTGTGGAATCAAAAGCACGAGTTAAATGTTGAGAAAAGTCAGCTACATCGAAGATTGTGGTGGTGTAGTATTCTCTCCACCAAGTGTTGAATTCTTGTGTGCAAAAGGTTGATGGTCGAAAGGAAATGTGAGTCAAAGTAGTGATGTTTGCATAATGGGAAAGTTGTTTTGTGTAGTCAGGTTTAGAAAACAACATGCTATGAGGGCAAAGGGCACCTTTCTTATCATACAGTGGCTTAGGCATTATTTGGATAAGGCCAAACTATCGAGAAACTAGATTAGGTTAATAGTTAACCAATACAATTTGGTTCTTCGAGGGTCTCAACCTGGTGGCAAGCAATCGAGGGGTAAGAAAAGACTCCCAGATGGCCATAAATTCAGCTTCTCGATCCTTTGAAAGAGCAGGAAATTCATGGGTAAACCATTCAGGGCCACAAATCCTTTGAGCAATGGGAGCCATCGAAGAAGTGTAATTATAACACTTGGTGAACATCATTACAACCCCAGTAAAGGAATCTCGTAAGATTGTCCCTTTGTGACTTGGAGGTAGCTGGACTAATTTGGTCCCTTCGACCTTCCTAGTCTTTATTTCATCATCTTCTTCTTTGATGATGTTATGTGTTGAGAGTGAAAGTTCAAAAATGGTATTCAACCATAATTGAAGTAGACAAAATGAGCCAGCAAATAAGATGTTTGTTCCTGGTTGGTAATTCCTATGGATCTCAACAGACTCTTCTAATAATTCATAGAGGGAACCTAAAATAACTTGGCTCAAACACAACTAGGGCCCAACATGAATTTGGTTCGCCATGATAAGATATCTCTTCGCTACTCAAAGAGACCTCGAGCAGAAGACGCAACATGATAACCATAATGCTAAGAAGGCAATATGTTCTTCGTCAGAGACTGCTTCAGTGGTTTTGTCATGATGGTCAACTAGATAATGAGTGAAAGTGGGTTTACCTTTTGCAAAGCCAATAGTATCTTCAAGCATCTCAAAGGGGTCGAAGATTTCTCCTATAGGCTGAAGACCAGTGGTGGCAGCAATATCGAATAAAGTTAGGTTCATCATTCCACAAGGGAAATGAAAGGTATTTTGGGTAGAGTCCTAGAAGTATAGTGAAGCCACTAGCATGCTTTGGTTATACCTAGGACCAAATTTCAACAACTGAATCATGTCGTAAATCTTCATATCTTTCCATAATTGGCTTTTCTAATTTCAACCTTAGAAAGCCAAGAAAGATATGATTCAAGGTCTTTCATCAAGGTGCAAGATTGAAACACTTTAAGAGTGTTGGTCATATAGTCTAAATCGATCTTATCTTCTATTTTTGAAGCGTTAGTCGAAGAATTCGCTTGTGCATCCACATATTTCTGGGTATCATGTTTTCTACCTTTATCATCAGACTTTTGTTTACTAGCTAAGGGTTTAGTACGGTGGTAAATGGGAAAAAAACTTTGAGTTTCTTCACATCTGCATCAGGGTTAGGCAAATGACCCATATATGCATGTGCTTCACCAGAAATAGTAAGAGAGATGAGTACCTGAGAGTCATAAATTTTGCGTTTTTTCTAAAGAAGAGCAGGCTCAGGGACATATTCCTGATTTCCTTTTAGCACCGATGTTGCTATCTTGGTGATTGGGATGAAAGCGACTTTTTGTTTGGATACTTTGACCTTGGGCGCCATTGTTGAAGATGGAAGCTTAGAGGATGGAGATTTTGTGAAGGTTGTGAAGAAGAAACTCAAGAACACATGCTTAGAGTACATAAAGTTGGAAAAGTTTTTGAAAATGAAAGATGATGGTATTTATAGGAAGGAAGAAAAAACGTTTCAATTTCATTTTGGAAGACGAATAGAAAGTTAGTGGGGCACATGTAATAATTCGAGAGGATGTATTAGCAGTTACTTCTATACAAGTTACCTTCATACTCCTAATTTCTAGGGGTAATGATGCTAGCTGCAATGCACGTCTTGATGAGTCGTTTATGAAAAGTGGTCATCATGACCATGACGTCACAACAGTAATTGCTGGCGCGTCGAAGACTTTCAAAAAATTCCCTTTTCTCATCATAGTCGAAAAAGAAATGTTTGGAGGGGAATTTGTTTGCTAGAAATTTGACACTCACAAATTAAATAAAAACATTAAGGTTTTGAAGTCAAGAGTGTTGAGAAAATGCTTGGACATAAGCAAATGATGGTCTTTTCGACCAAAGTTTTGACAAAATAGTACGAATTTGAAACTTAACATTTTGAAAGATGTTTGAAGCGGGTTCGACAGGGATGATTTGAAATAAGGCCGAAAGAATTGAATTTTTGCGCTTATCTGTTCTTTTTGAAAAACGACGCATGGAATTTTGCGAAGAGTCGAACACATGCAAGTGAGAACGTGTCCTCTTCTGATGAGAAGATCGTTCGTAACAAATTAATATAAATAAGAGTCTTTAGTTTTAGGATTTCGTGTGTTCAAATATTGTACAAAGCATGCATATTCACTTAAAGTATCAAAGTGTAATAGAGAAACAAGTTCTGAGAAATGTACGTATGAAACACCACTTTTATCATTCAATGCAAGTTTATGTTTAAAAGTCATTTACAACTTCTTTAGATGTTTAGTCGAAACCTTTATTTCCTTGGCATTTACATTCCTCGTCTTCTTTGTTTTCTTCGTCATTTATCTTCAAATTTATTTTTATTGTCGAAAAGATCAATATCCAGAAAATCTATAAAAACAACACAAAACTAAACACTTTTGTCCTAGGATCAATCTAGTTGATCTTACAAGTAACCAGAATCAATATATTTAGAACACTAGCGGTTGTTTACGAAATTTCATAGTAAACATGCTTTCACTATCGTTATTCTTATATGCTTTCACATGTTATGGTCGTCTTCTTCGTGTTCAAATTATCTTCGTTAATTTTCATATTTTCTTTTACTTTTTTTGTTTCATCTTCATCAACAAAATTCCTTCTAGTCTTGTTACAAAATTGTTTTAATGTGTGTTTTGTTGTGTTTATTTGTTAAGCTTTCAAATCTATTTCCAACGTTCTAATGTCAAGTGTTAACTTTTATATTTGATAGTAAACTTATTTCATGATGTAATGGAAATCATACCACTATTTCATATGGATTAAGAAGAACTTGTAACTTGTTTGAAAAAATAGAGCATGAAATACATCGACAAATACGATAGTGGAGAATACACCGATAAATATAATATTTGAAAAAATATTGTAAACCGATCAACCGAACCAAACCAAACTAAAACAAACCCGTTAGTTTGGTTCGATTCTATTTTTGAAAAATATAAAAAATCGAACCCAACCAAATCGATAAAAATTTCATCGATTCAAACCTTTTTTTTGGGATCAAAAACCAACTAATCTGATTACACCTCTACCAATTACTAACAAATATGTACTAATATAACCTCATATGAGCAATATTCTTCTTCCATCAAGACCGTAGATCAACATTCAACTATTCCCTGCACTTCAACAATCGGATGACAATTATAACCATTTATTTTATATAAGTGTGACTCTTATTCACACTCATGTACGATATATTCAACTTATAGTTACTAACCTTTATTACAGATATCAAGAAACTGCACCGCATAGTAAAAAGTTTAAAATTTACGTTTGAATATATTCACGTGACTAATATATTTTTTACATGCTCGAAGTGCTATATTATTCATGGTCCTCAACTAGTATTTATGAATACTTAATCCTAGCTAGTATAACATAGTTATAAAAGAATATTCCAACACAAGGTCAAAACGTGACCAGTTGTATAAATTCATAGACCCAGTGTGGTTGTAGTAGTAGCAGTAGATTTAGGACCATGATGCTTTTATGATGCATTATTGTCACTCTTTTTCCTTGTTGCAAACCAAATTCTTTATGCATGGGGTTTTGAACCCTTTGTTTGCTCCCAATTACGGGGAATCAGAGAGTGACATTCATTTATCACATGCATGTGCCATGTAATGAGCCTCCACTCTCCATCATCATGCCATCACAATAATGTTGCCACCTCATCTTAGTTTTGAAAAAACTAGAACCATTTCAAAGTCATATTAGGGATGCATGGGGTAGAAATTATAAGGACACAAATTCTCCATGTTTTAGTTTTGTTATACCATATTATAAGTGATTTTCGCTCTTAATAAAATATTTTGAATTTAAATTCAGTTCTAAACACGTAACAATATTAAATTTTGTTTAAACAATATTATGAAACCAAAGTACTAAATTGTGAGTATAAACTGCAGGAATTATATATCCGAAACAAATTTCCTAATTATGGAAAATAAATAGGAGTACAAATTTGGAACAAAAATTTAATCATTTTTTGATTTGGGGTAGTGCTCTGTTAACGTTAACATAATGGAGCTGAGTGAAGTGGGGACAACACGCAGTTGCTTTTGGAATTCTGATTTTTCCCATGTGAGGTAAGTAATTGAATTTTTATAATTATAATAAATAAAATGAAATATCCTTTAACTCTTGTGTATTTAAGAGCAGATGTCATTTCTGATACATATTTTATTTTTTGGTCACATGTTTTAGTCAAAAAGCAATGTGCACAAGAGAGAATGACGTATACTCTTAATGATATAAATCATGTGTCACATATATTATTAGCGTGACAATATTGCATGCCCTAGAAGTATTAACGCATAAGTTAAACTAAAAGTACATGCGTTAAAGAGAGTGACACATTTTCTTACATGTGATTTATTTTTTGAAACATTATTACTTTAGAAAATAATTGAGAACGTTGGTTATATACGTATTTTATTTTAAAAAGTTAGTTATTTGAAAAATATTCAAATAAAATGTGATGTATATTTTATTTTCGTACAATGTTATACTCTTATTTTATTAGGGGAGAAATGTTTTATATTGCGAAACGAAAATTCACAAATAGATGTGGCAATAGTTTTTACCAATGTTTAAAATACCACCATCTTTATTCCATATAATTCAGAACTTGCACCTATATCTTTAACACACCTCAACTTTCGTATGTTTTCACAACCGATTAGTATTGTACTAATACTATATAGCAATTAGTATCGCACACCAAATTTACCTTTAGAAAATAGATCCAAGTGAATTTAGTGTATGCATCCACAAATGCAATATAGTAATAACAATTAATATATTTGCATAGACAATTAATATGTGTTCCAAAATGACCAGGAAAACAAACAAGTGAATTATTGAATAATAACTGTATAGAAAATAGTCTCACATAAAAAATATCATTCACTTTAAAAGTCTTTATAAAGAGTTATATTCATTAATTCAACAAAAGAATTAAAGAGTATAAAGTGCCACATAGACAAGTGTTGTGATCCCAAGTCTTATGACACTTGTCTCCTACATACACCTACTCACTGGTGGCTCAGGGGTTGGGTCCGAGAGCGTGGGCGTAGAGGTGAGCTAATGATGGCTTGTAAGCGACACTTGAGCACTTAGGAATGATGCATCAAAACAATCAGGCTACTCAGACCGTTATAAGACGACGCCTGTTGCACTTTGACTGATTCCTTGTGACGGCAAGCCGTCACTCATGGCAATGGTCATTGCTCTTGTTTTTTGGCCGTTGCTTAAGTTTGAATTTTGAATTTGGAAATAAGTAACACTTCGTGAAGTGTTGCAGAATGATAATTGCAAACGCTTAAAAAGTGTTATTGTAGGCGAAACAATACAACTTTTAGTAAAATTATTGCTGAAAGGGTGTTGTTTCATCAAAGGTCGAAACCTTGTGAAACAAAACTAACTTGACCTATAAATTGATTATTTCGGATTTAGAAAACACATTAAAAAAGCGTACATCCTCTTTAAAAAAATTCCCGACTCTCTTCCCTACATTCATGTTTTCACCAGTCTTGTGCGAACTCGAGTATAGACTGAATTATCCTGGATATTCCTGCATAGAAACTCCACGACATTTGAGATTGCTTGAAATATTTTAAATAAAGTTATTTGTTCATGATTTTATCATGGATCCATTCAATCTAGAAACATTATCTAACAATCTTATATTATTTTAAATTATGTCTACCGAGGCTTTAGTTTCAAGCATCAAAGTGATGAACCAAGATATTGTCAAGTTGGATCTTTTCGATGGAACAAATTTCACCCGTTGGTAAGACAAGATGATATTTCTTCTTAGTTCCCTAAAGATTCATTATGCCTTAGATCCCAACTTGACACCAATTCCAAAATCAGAAGAAGATGACATTGACGGAGTCAAGAAGGAACACAAGAAATTAAAGGAGGATAAATTGCTATACTGTGGACATATTCTAAACACATTATCTGATCGTCTCTATAATCTATACACTGATACCAAAGGCTGAAGAGGAAGGTACGAATTTTTTTTAATATCTAAATACTTTGATTTTTTAAAATGTTGGATTCAAAGCCTATTTTTACACAAGTACGCAAATTATAGGTTCTCGTAAATACAATAAAAGCTGTAAATTGAAGGCACAAAAAATTAAAAATGAGGCTAATGTTATTCATGCTAATGGTGACATAATTGCTACAGTGAGCGAAATTGTGGAAATCAAAGGCAAAGTGCAAGAATGATGATATGATACATGTGCTACCATGCATGTTAAAGGTGTGAGAAACACGAGAAAAAGGAGGTTTAAATTGGGTTTCAGGATTTAAAACAAATTCGTCCCAAGACAAAACAAATAACACAAGAACAAAAATAAATGACACAATTATTTTTTATCATGGTTCACTGTTAACAAATTTAATCCAGTCCATCCACCAAGGTGATTTTGCCTTCTCAAATAAGGACTTAATCCACTATAACCAAACTGATTACAAACATAACAAATACGAACTATCAATGTTGCAAACCATAAATACTACCCGTCAATGTCTTTTTGAGAAATTCTAACTAACACTTAGTCTCTCAAGGAACAATCAACTTAATTGTTGAAATACAATAAGTATGTTTACAAAGTTGCTTCTTGAAGTCAGATTACATAAGTTAGAATACAATGAAATAACACAAAAATGTTAATAGCAAGTTTAATGAACAAAAACTCCTTACTTTCAAATTAACGAACAAAAGTTCCTTGTGTTTATAAAACTTTACAAATGAATATTCAAAATAGAGTTGAGCAGTGTTTCAACCTAAGTTTTACAGAGAAACAGTTTTTTTCTTAATTCTTCCAAGTCCTCTTTTTATAGCCAAAAAGAAATTCGTTGAATGGTAGAATAAGAATACTTAATTCGATCTACTTTGTCCATAACGTTCAGTAAGGGAGTGGTATAAAACATAGTACCATAGTACAGTCCTTATGCCACCATATCAGGGTAGTGGGAACATTTGTACGTCATACTATTCTCTCACGTAAACCAATTTTGATTTTATCTTCTAATCTTCAGAGGCTTATGATGGTTGATGATGAAGCATGCCTAGAAGGACCAAAACTAGAATCTTCAAAACCTAAGTCTTCAGTGTCTTCAGAACTCGTTCATCCAGAACCTTGTCTTTAGAGACTTCAGCACTTGGTCTTCAAAATCTTTGTCTTCAAAATCTTCATAACTTGTTCCTCAGAACCTTGTCTTCAGAATCTTTAGAACTTAGACATACCTAATATAATAACTTGAGAAGTCTACAAAAGCTCTTCCAATATAGTCACAATCAGAAGCTCTAACATTAGCATTCATAAGAACCATTATTATAAAAACACTCTAGAACTTGACTAGGTCATTGTAAACACCATTGGTTTCTTCGAGAGTCAGAGTGTGTTGTGTTCAGAACCTAATGATGTCACACACCTTATCTTCAGAGTCAGAGCCTGTTAGCAAAATCTACACACTAGACAGAAACTGTTAGAGTACTCAATTTTTCTCTAAGATATCATGTAATGTTATCATCAAAACTTAAGGTCAGATGCAGAACCAAATCTTGTTCTTACACATTATGACAAAGCAACATTCAAAACATTTTTCTGAAGTAAATGATGGACAAGATAGACAAATGGGAATTGAAGAACGATATAGAGTCGTTGGAATGGGATATGTCGAACTCAACTTCACTTCTAAAAATAAAGTTACTCTTGTAAATGTACTTCATGTCCCCAACATGAATACGAACCTTATTAGTGGGGACTAGAGGTAAAGAAATCACAAGAAAGAGGGGTTTGAATTTTGTTTATAGGAAACATACCCCTTTAGAAAATCTAAGAACTCAAATGATAATAGCTATAAGGATAATGAAGAGAAAAGGACACAAGTATTTCATCTAGGTTCGCCGTTAACTAAGCTACTTCTATCCACCCTCGCAAGGATGATTTTGCCTTATCCAATGACTTATTCCACTATAACCAAACTGATTACACTTGCACGGGAAAACTTTGGTGACTAACACATAATGACACATTCATTGATCCAACTGGATATAATGTTCATTGACCTAATAGAATCTAATCCCACTATATCTCCTACCAGAATTTCCTTTCAATAATATCCACCAAAGATCTCACAAGAGTTCGATCTTCACTCGATCCTCATATATCACTCGGCCCTCTTTGATATATGACTACCATTGACCCAAAAAAATCTGATCCTGCAAGATCTCGTACCAGGATTTCTTATAATAACTGCAACCATTATCTTCTTGAGATCCGACTTTCACCAAGTCTCCAAAGGAATCAATCAACAATAGTTGATAATGATCACATGTTTATATGAATTATTATTATAAGAAGATTACTGTTGTACCCCAAAATTTGCCTTCTCAATTTCTAAGGAATTCTCTCACAAGATCTCCATTGATTCAAGACTGCACAAGGTTTGGTCAGCTCAAGACACCTCCTCAAGCACTAATGACTCAAAATTAGGGTTTGAGTTTGTATAAGGAAAATTGGACTTTTAATTCTTCATATGACTTTCATGGATCATTTTGGACTCCCAAGATTGCTCATGTCAAGTTTCAAGGTTTGGACCACATTTTTGCTCAGTCAATTGATCAGTTGACCTAAAATTAATTGCATTGGAGAAAAAGTCAACTATGGTCAACAGTCAAACATCATGATTTTTTATCCATATCAACATTTTGAACTCATATATGGCAATTTATCAAGTTTGGATAATAATTCCTCAAGAAATCTGATCAGATCATGAAAAGGGCAAAATGGTCAAAATTAGGGTTTTGATTGAGAAGGTTCAATTTTTGACTTTTGACCTAAAACATGACTTTTTTGTTTGAGACATGATATCAAGGATTCAAATGCATCATTTTAACCTAATGGCATGGCTTAAAACATTCCCTAAAGATCAATTGATTGATAGTTGAAATTCAGTCAATTGATGAAAAGTCAACTAATACACTAAAAAGTCAAACTTTGACTTTTTGATCAAAATCAAGTTTCAAAAATCATATTTCATTAAGACATGTTAAAATATGAATATTTCTCATCAATAAATCAAAAAGTCAAAATTATCTTTGAAAAGTCAAAATTCTAAGACTTAGAAATTTTTCTAAGTGTTAGAAAGTTAACCTTTTTTTCATGACTTTGTACCAAATTTTTACCATGATGCAAGATGATTCAAGGAAAACTTTCAACATGAAAGTTGTAGATCTTAATGAGATATAAAACATTTTAGGATAGAACTTTTTCTATAAATGCTTTGATTTTAAGTTATAAATTCATAAAGACATTTCCATGAAACAAAAACACTTGGTGAAATTTTGCCCTAGTTAGGCAGATTTTGACCTAACTTTTTGGCCAAGATTCACATAGTTCCAAATTGAATTTTCAAAAATGTCCAACATGAAAGTTTTAGATCATGTTACAAGCTTTCTAAAAATCCAAGAACTCTTGAGATCATTCTTGAGAAAGGAGAATCGAAGGCAAGAAGTTAGGGTTTCATTCTTGTTTTACAAGGGAAATTTTTAGGATGAACATGAAGCAAATCCATGATAGTATGCATAATATTTGATTTGAAGGCATTAAACTTGTTTGTCACTCCATAATTAATTATTCACACAATTTCTAGAGCCATGATCCAAGCATTAGAGCGATTGTCCAAAAGATTCATCCATTTTTGGAAGAAAGCAACATTGCCATTCTTGAAAATTGACTTTAATCACAAAGTCAACTTGAATTGAGCCTCTAACTTGTTCCTTCTGCACAAGCATCCTCTACAAAGTCATAAGAACATGTTTATAGTTTGCAACCACTATAGATATCATGGTACAAGCCTTGGGAAGATGTTTGTCATGTTTACTTAAAAAACAAGCAAAGTCGCCACAACTTGAGAATTCAAATTCTGAGTTGTTGTAACACTTGAAACCTCTTGCCTATAACTACGTGCACTATTTGCAAACTAAAGGACGAATGCTCAAGCCATGAAACACCTTAAAACAGAGAATCACCAAGAACACCTCAAAACTTATCATTTTTTAGTTTTGAACCCAATCTTCAGATCTACTCGTGCGTTTCTTGGCCTTTTGGTTCCTAAAGCTTCTAAACATCATACATAAACAATCCCAACACATGTTATCCAACTGTAACTCCATCTTCACCAACCTCCATTTTCAAAAACAGGGCATTGCATCTTGACTTCTCTAGACCATTCCAGCCATCCTCAGCACAAACTAATCATTACATTAGCTTCCTGGAGGTTAACTGAAGCTAACCCAATCATCACAACACCTTGAAAGGTCCTCCAACTCATTTCACGATTTCTAGTTTTGAAGGGAATTTTCTGAACTTTCAACTCTTCATATAGGCATTGTTAGGTTTCCATTTTCAAAGACAAAATGGAGACATCATTTCCATGAAGCTAACCATATCCATAGTTTTCATTTATATTGCCTGAGCCTAGAGAATTTTGAGATTGAAACTTTTGGAAAAATTAGGGTTCAGATTAGGGCCAACAAAATTCTCATTCGTATTTGATTTTATAGTTTTAGTGATTTATATTTCTGGAATCGTGCTAGAATTTGCTACAACTTTCATGTTTTCATTTTCCATTTTTGTTGAGAAATGAGAAAGATATAAGTTGTCTGGTTGGGCGTGAGGTTAAAGATGAAGTTCGGGCCATGGACTTGATTTGTAGTATATATTTATGCTTTTGTTTTATACAACGGATGTATAACCACCCTAGTGGTAAGACAACGCGCGTTTATTGTTAAGGGCGTGGGTTCGGGCCCCAGCGCTGCCATTTTGTTGATTTTTCTAACATTTTCTCTCTTTTTGTCTCGCACAAGCACGCTGGGCCTCCCTGATGGGCTTATCTCATTTTATTCAGTCCCCCCCCCCCCCCTTTTTTTCACTACAACACACAATCCATTTACATGTTTCTAATTTTCAAACAAAAAAATCTTTAATGGGTCAGACCAAAAATTGTTTTCTACAAAACACCTCAAATCTATTTCACACCCCTGACTTATTTTATTTTATTTTATTTTTATTTATTTTATTTTATTTTTTAATTATTATTAATATTATAATTATTATTTTGTATTAATAAAAAGACAAAAAATTTATTTTTATTTTATTATATACTTATGTTATTTTTCAAGACCAAAAACACAAAATATTTTCTTATACAAATTTAACTTCTTTTCTCAAATAAATTAATAATTAGATTTAGGTTTAGTTTATTTTCTTTTAATTAAAATTAATTTAGAAACTTAGATTTTTTAATTAAATAATTTTTTTTCATACTAGTTTAATTTAATTAAAACCTCTTCACAAACAAACCCTAAAAAGATTTCTTTTCTAATTAACTTAATTGAATTTTTCTTATTATTTTCTTAGGTTAGATCTAAACATTTTTCTTTAACAAAGAACTAAAACAAAATTCATTTCTTTTTTTCCATTTATTCCTTGTACATTATATTCATTTCTTGTACAATATAATTCAATATGGTTGTAATAGATAATTAGGGTTTTAATTTCTTGCAATCCCCATTTGTAAATTTGTACCCCCATCCCCAAATGATGTAATAGCATAGAACATTTACTTTCCACAATTTATCGCTTTCATATAATGTTAGTAATTACGGTTTGTATGGAAAGATAAAATCAATACTAGAAAACCCTAATTCAAGACAAAACAAATGCATGAAATCAAAACACTTGCACACTTGTACCTCTAGGGTTTAACTCCACTTTGTTGCCTTGAGAAAAATGGTCATGATATGCATGTGAGACATCTTAGCCAAAACAAATAAAAAATACAAGATCATAGTCCCTCAATGACGCTATGAACGTTGCCTTACAAATGATCTTAGTCCCTTAAGGAAAATGCTAAGATATCTCACAACATTGTCATCCATGACTATACAATGACCCATGTCCGTCCCTTTACATCCAAAGATAAGGCTACTTATCAATCAACGGTGAGATAACAATATCAAAGTAAGGAATAAATGAACAAAAGACTTTTGAGTAGGTAGAACATTCTTAGTTTCTTGCTCACAATCCATCTTCAAAACAAACATCTTTAAAAATACACCAAACACTTTCAAAAACATGAAATATTTTCAAAAGTATAACACTTTGTATGCATTCTTATAAAGACAATAATCATTATAAAGTTTGCCTAAACGAAGGCTCTTTTCAAAAATACTTTCAAAACTCACCACAAACACGTTTCAAACAAAGCGATTTCAAAAGTGATCTAGTAAGCAACTAAGAGCCCGTAGATAACTACAAATGAAAATGGTGATAATACCTTCCCTTTTCATAACCTACCCCCCGAACTCAAGAAAATATCTCAAAGGTCTTTCATGTTATTTTCACCCTTTCCTTATTGGATAAAAGAAAAGTTGTTGGTGACTCTTGCTATCTGCAACAATTGCAATCAAACGCAAAACTCCCAAGTCAGTTCTCCCACCGTATTACAGGATTGGTGAATCTGCTGGGGATATCTCAAAATTGGGGTTACCTTAGAGTTATATCATATTAACTTGATTTCGTTGTTTGATTTGTTTGTTTACATTTCATGGGTCCTTGTTTGGGTTTGTATTGATCCTCTACTCGGATCTGGGAACACCATTAGGTAAATAACAAAGATTGTGGAGACTATATAGCATAGACCGATATGGTTGAGACAATAGCTATGTTAGTGTGACATATTTGTGGGTACCAGTATCCCTTATGAAAAATTAATGAGAATACGGGGCCGCTGAGTGATGTCATGAAGCACTAACGAACCTTAGAACCTTTAATTGAACAATTTGGCCATTAGGAAGTTGTGAGATAGCCGGTTTCGGTGGAAAGATGAAAATTGGTTGATACTCGATACTATGCTTATTGAGATCAGACTTTTGGGATATTTTGGCCACAAGAAAAGATTGATTGTACTAAAAAAATGTCCAATGAAGAAAGATCAGTGATATTGAGATTCCCTAATACCTGATTACTTTCTAGGACAGGTTGAACCGACTAAACTTCAAGAGGGTACTTGCCTATGAAACCCATGAAAGCCTAAACCTATGATTTTGTGTGCTTTTTTGTGATTATTATTCATGTCATCATGAACATCATAACATCATAAAGCATTCTCACTAACCATTTTAAGGATTTAGGAATTTATCTTTGTTCTGTTCTGTAGGTCATGACTTCCAGTCGTAGGAATACCATCCGAGTCAACTTTGTGAAAGTACATCCTGAACTTCAAGAGTTAGAATCAAGAGTGCCTAGAGATTCTCCTTTCACCAAGAAATATAGTCAACTTCTCAACTTGTCTACCTCAAACTTCCAAGAAGAAATGATGTGTATGCTTTTCCAATTCTTTGATCCTATGCATCATTGGTTCATCTTTCCCGACTACAAATTGGTGCCTACATTAGAAGAATTCTCTCAATTGTTAGGATTGCTTGTGCTTGATCAAATACCATTCACCGGTTTAGAAGATACTCTAAAACCTGAAGTTATTGCCAAAGCTTTGCATTTGAAGAGATCTGACATTATGGAAAATTGGGAGACAAGAAGTGGAGTTAAAGGTTTCTTAGCCAAATTTCTATTAGAGAAGGCTCATTTATTCTGGGAAGATATGGATTTTCAAGCTTTTTAGGATGTCTTGGCCCTTCTAATCTATGGTTTGGTTCTATTTCCCAATCCAAACCAATTCATAGATGTGAATGCCATCAAGGTTTTTCTTTCTCGTAATCCCGTACCTACTTTGCTTGGAGACATTCTACATTGTTTCCACACTCGTACCATGAAGAGAAGGGGAAATATTTTGTGTTGCATTCCATTAATATCTAGATGGTTTATTTCACACCTACCTCGATCAACATTGAAGAATGAGCAAGGCTTGGCATGGTCTCAAAGATTAATGTCACTTACATATTCTAATACTTATTGGTGTGCTCGATCTATGGAGGATATTACTATTATTGACCGTTGTGGGGAATTCCATGACATCCCTCTACTTGGAATTAGGGGAGGTATCACCTACAATCCTTGTTTAGATTTGCGAAAATTTTGGTATGCTAGGAGGGATGGCCCTCATGATGCACTTGTCCAAGAAATTGCATTTTACTATAAGAGTGATGTCCAATGTTAACGTCCGAGATTCACACGAGCTTGGGGCATGGTTAAAAAGGTTGATAGCAAGATGTTGGTGGCATAAGAACTCCATTCCTTTGGAGCCTTATCTCAAGTGGGTGCGAACTCGCGCCAAAAACCTCATGATGCCTTATGAAGCCATCCTACCTATCATCATGGAGCTTGTTGTCGAAGGAGATATTCCGCATACTATCATTTATCCTAACACGCCTACTTCTCTTGAAGATTTGCAAAGAGCTTGGATTCAACTAAAGGAAGAGTGAGACACCTTCGAAACCCAGTTCTACACAAGTGAAAAGAAGGTTTTGGAGCTTACGAGACAACTTCATGAAGAGCGAAGTTTGAACGCCTACATTGCACCGAAGAGGATGCGCTCGACCTTTTTGTCTTAGGAGTTTGTTTTGTATTTATTTCCTCCATTGTAAGCCCAAGAGGCATGTTTGTAATTAATTTGAACTTATTAATGCAATTGATGTTTGTTCCTTTTGTCTAAACAAATTTAAATCTTCTAAGTCCTTGAAATCATTTGCATACGCATTTTCATGCATCATAACATAAATAGGTTTTCCACAACAGGTTTCCTTATCTTTCTACTATTTATTTCAGTAAGATGGATATCAAAAAAACCGTGAAGGACTTGCAAGTGCAAAATTCCCAATTCCAAGAGACCTTGCTGACCCTGGCTAAGGGGTAACAAGAGCTGATGACTATGCTAGTAGCCAAGAAGAAAACCAAAAAGAAGACCTTCATCAACATGGGTAAGAGATTCAAAGGTCCAGTTCATTAGGTACAGATAGTCGAAGAGTCATCTAAGGAGGACGAAAATCAAGACTTAGAGGCAAGGAGAACCCGTGCTGGAGGTTCCAATGATCAAGCTTCTGAAGATAAAGATTACTTTGATGAGCAATATCCTTCGACTGAGGATAAATACAAGCAGTTTGAGGATAAACTAAAGGTTATTGAAATTCAAGTCGTGCCTGATTTGGATTTTGGTGAGCTGGGCTCAGTACCTGGGGTCGTCATTCCCCATAAGTTCAAAATACCGATCTTCGCTAAGTATGACGAAGTTTCATGCCCGAAACTTCATCTGAGGTCCTACGTCCGTAAGATACAACCTCATACTATGGAAAAGAAGTTTGGGTCCATTTTTTCTAAGAGAGTCTGGCTGGGACTTAACTAGAATGGTTCTATCAATTGGAGGGTTCCCGCATCCACACATGGGAGGTTCTAGCCACTGTTTTTTATCATCAGTATCAATACAATGCTGATCTGTCACCTGCTAGAGTCCAACTTCAAGGTATGACAATGGGTATCAATGAGGGGTTTAAGGAGTACGCACAAAAATGGAGGGATCTTGCTGGTAGGGTCCAACCACCATTAACTGATAGAGAACTAGTTTATATGTTTATGGGTACATTAACTGGCCCATTTTTCAATTTGTTAATTGGAAGTTCTTCGTTTGGTTTCACCGAGTTGATCCTAACTGGTGAAAGGGTCTAAAGTGGAATTAAGAGAGGAAAAATTCCCATGACATATGCTTTTGCATCCAACACTGTAAAGAAGCCTTTCACTGGAAAGAAGGAAACAAATGATATGTATGGGGAAATGGCCCATACCAAGAAAGATCATCGACCTTCTGTTAATGTTGTGTTAATCTCCAACCGTCCATTCTCTCAAAGGAAACCAAACAACAACCAACGATCCGAAGTTCCTCGAAGACAGTTTACGAGGATAAGCATGTAATTGTCTCAAGCCTTACAACATTTGTTGAAGGCCAACTTAGTGACATTGCGCGATCCATTATCCAATCCAAACCTTTCATAACCGAAGTATAATCCAAATGCCAAGTGTGCGTATCATTCCAACAACCCTGGGCATGAAACTGATCAATACTGGGCTCTGAAGAATAAGATTCAAGATCTGATAGACAATAAAATAATTGAATTTGATCCACCTTCTACTCCAAATGTGATAACCGCACTGATGCTGAACTATGGAAAAGGTGTTAATGCAATTGATGATACTACTTTTGTTTCTTCCATTGAGGATTTAACAACTCTATTAACTACTGTAAAGGATAATTTGATGATTGTCGGGGTATTCCCTGACTGTTTTAAAGATTTTGTTTGCTGTAATTAACAAGTGAATGGGTGCAGGTGGCTGAAGGAAGGTGTGCAACACCTGATAAATAAATGCAAGATTCTGTTTAAGAAGATTCCTGCCATCAAAAGTCTAACCAACAAAGATGAAGACCTGTCCATAATAATAATTTCCAACAAGCCTCTTAGGATCCCCTCAAAGGTTCCTATTAGAATTTCAAATGAACTAACCATTGCTCTTTTAATAATCACTGCCGCTGGGCCTATTCCCTACTCCTCTGATAAAGCGGTTCCATGGAACTATGGTGCTGAGGTTTATTATCATGGGATAAAACAAGATTCTTAGATTAACAAAGATGAAGCTGATGCCACTAATATTGTAGGTTCTAGTAAAGTGATAAGAACATGGAGAATCTTTTCCCCTGATGTTTTACCACCCACTACTACAACAACTCCCGTCCACATAACCCATGACAAGTCTAGTGTCAAAACTAGAGGCAAAGAGAAAGAAGGTGAGCCTGCTGAGATAGAGGCACCTACAAAAAATACTGAAGCTGAAGAACCCTCCACTCAAGAGATGGAGGAAATCCTAAAAATCATAAAGAAGAGTGACTTCAAAATAGTTGAGAAACTGGGGCAAACCTCCTCCAAAATTTCCATGTTGTCATTATTACTCTGTTCAGATGTTCATGCCCAGGCTCTAATCAATTTCTCGAAGAAAGCCCATGTGCCCCAAGAAACCACAGTTGACCAGTTCGAGAACTGTGTATCAAGTTTAACGGTTGACAATGGATTAGGGTTCTCCGACGCTGATTTGACTCCTATGGGAAGGAACCACAACAAATCCTTGCATGTCTCTATTGAATGCAAGGGGACCACCCTGACTCATGTCCTAATTGATATTGGCTCATCTTTAAATGTGTTACCTAAAGGTGCTTTGGACCGGCTAGATTGTGAAGTACTGGTATTGAAGCCAAGCGATATTGTCATAAGGGCTTTCGATGGGTCTAAGAGAAAGGTTCATGGAGAGGTGGATCTCCCAATTAAGTTGGCTCACATATTTTCAACTCTAACTTTTATATAATGGACATACGTCCCACATACTCTTGTTTGCTTGGACGCCCTTGGATCCATGGGGCGAAGGTAGTAGCATCCACCCTTCATCAAAAATTAAAATACCCAGACAAGGGGAAGATCGTTACTGTTCACAGCGAAGAAGAATTTATGGTGAGCCAACTCAATTCCTTCAAGTATGTGTGTAACGCAGTGGGAGAACTAACTTGGTTGTTTTGCGTTTGATTGCAATGTGCAGATAGCAAGAGTCGCCACCAACTTTTCTTTTATCCAAAAGGAAAGGCTGAAAAGAACAGGAAAAACCTTTGAGATATTTTCTTGAGTTCGGGGGGGGGGGGGGGGGGGGGTAGGTTATGAAAAGGGAAAGTGTTAGAACCCTTTTCATTCATAGTTATCTATGAGATCTTAGTTTCTTTCTAGATCACTTTTGAAATTGCTTTGTTTGAAATGTGTTTGTGGTGGGTTTTGAAAGTATTTTTGAAAAGAGCCTTCGTTTAAACAAACTTTGTAATTATTCTTGTCTCTATAATAATGGATACAAAGTGTTGTACTTTTTTTTGAAAATATTTCATGTTTTGAAAGTATTTGGTGTGTTTGAAAAGATGTTTGTTTTTTGAATATGGATTGTGAGCAAGCAACTAGGAATGTTCTACCTACTCAAAAGTATTTTATCCATTTCTTCCTTCCTTTGATATTGCTATCTTACCATTGATTGGTAAGAAGCCTTATTGTGATCGGTGGATCTGGAACTGACTGTTTAACGCTGGTTCGCGAAATGTCGCGGAAGCAAGAGTCGCCACCGTCTTTTATTTTCTCCAACAAGGAAAGGACAAAAGCACAGAAAAATTCCTTATGAGATTGTTCTCGGTTCGGGAGGTAGATTTATAGAAAGGGAAGGTGTTAGCACCCTTTCTATCCATGGTTATCCATGGGCTCTTAGATACTTGCTCATTTGTGTTTTCAAAATGTTTGTTTGCTTTTCAAGGTGAGTGGGTTTGAAAAAGTTTCTTTGAAAGTTTCAGATCGACTCTTGTATCAGTCCTCAAGAGTGTTTGAAAAGTTGTTTTGAAAGCTTTTTGCAAAGTGTCGGTGTGAAAAGAAGTTTTTGATTTTTGTTTTGAATTAGAGCAAGTATCTACGAGTCATCTACCTACCCTAAGGAATTAGTCTGTGTAAATGTCCTTAAGGTAGTGCCATCCCACCATTGAGAGGTAGGTAGCACCACCGTTGGAGGTGTTCGGGTCAATTCGTTTGTTAGGGACAGTGTGGTCACCAGAGCAATAGGAAGACACCTTAGAAGCTACCCCCATGCCATGTTCATGGACATGAGGACTTACTAAAACATCCTCTACTCGACGACCACGTTTCGAGGGGCAAGGCAACAGTGAGGCGTACCCTAGGAGTGGTGTGTGATTCGTGTGTCATTTTCAGTTATTTTTGTCTTGATCATGCATTGAGTGTTCTACGTTTTGATTTTATTTGGGCATACATTCTTTCATATGATTATTAGCAGTTAAAAGGTGTGGGAAGATAAAAGTCCTACGCTATTACAAAGGCGCGGGTCTACATCGCCAAATTAAACCAAGACCCGATTTGAATAAATAAAATGCGGAAAGTAAATATCCTAATTAATCTATTACAAGGCTCTGGGGCAAGTACATAAATTTCACAAAGAAAAAATAAAATAAACGCGCGAAGAGAAAATTATATTCGAAGGTGCGAGGGCGTTGGACCCTTTGAGGAAATTAAATTGAAATTATTAAATTAATTAAATCAAATAAAGGAAATGACTTATTTTTTATGTTTTTTTTTGTATTTATGAAATTAAAGAAATTAAATGGAATTAAAACCCTAATTCTAAGCATTTTTAATTATTAAAGAAATAAATTCAAGTTTGACCTAATTTACTAATTATTTAATTATAAGTTATTTACAAAAATAATTAATAATTAATAGTGATAAGAAAAAAAAGATTATTTATTAAGAAAAAGAATAAAAAAAATGCTAAAAGACTTGTTTTTATATTTTTTAATTATCTAAGAAAAAGCATTAAAGTTAAAAACCTAAAATTAAAACTAAATTGATTATGAAATTTATTTACAAAATAAATATTATTGAATTAAATAATAAACATATTTTATTTTTTTTGACTTTCTGATTTTTTTGTATTTTTGTGTTACAAAATTAATTTTATGAATTAAATAAAACAATTATCATAAATAAAATAAATAAAAGAAAAGAATAAAAAAAAGGAGAGAAATGCAAACATATGGGGGTGTTGACCCCTTTTGGAGGTAAATTCACAGCAATTTGGCCCAATAAGGGTGAGGCCCTGTTTGACTTTTCTGATTGCATATGGACCCATTGACTGGCACGTATGATGAGCCCCTTTGGTGGCCTTCAGATTGGAATCTCCAGGCGCGTGGCAAGCCAAATGGTGAGGCTGTATGGTAGACCCTGGGACATATGCTGCATGGAAGTATGTTAAGAAAAATTATATTGAATAAGTGGGGGACCTGGGAATCGAACCCAGGTCCCAATGTTCACCAAGCGTGTCCTCTACCACCTGTGCCAAGCAACGCGTTTGTATGTATCATGGAAAACAAATATTATAAAAAATAAACCACGCTAATGATATTAACACAAAAAACGCGCTGAAAATTTGAATGATCCAACCATGCTATGACACCTAAGCATCTTCTCCGTTCTTGTACCTGTAACAAAAGGAAAATAGCGGGGGTTTTAAACCCCCACTAACCACAATATAGGAAAATAGCGATTAGCTCCTGGGCAATGATAAATTGGGCGCGAGGTGATGATTGTGTTCGTTTGGAGCTTCTGATTCCAATGGTGTAGGTTAGGGCGGCCAATTTTTCCATGGGAAAGAAACCCCAATTTCAAGCTTATGAAAACCTAGAAAACATCCATGGCATATTTCGCTACAGGCATGATTAGTTCAATTAAAAGGCACCAAAAGCTTCAGCATAATCATGTTAGTGTAAAACAATATTTAAAATGCATTAATATGGCATGAAATTCAAAGTACGATTATGCAAAAATTCATGGACAGGACGACTTCATTCTACCAGTTCTTTGTGTATGGAGAGTGGAAAAGTATTGGGTTATGTTCAAGAAAGTCTCAGCAAGCTTTTGAGATACTTTTCACGCCTTGAAACGCCTTCTAGATGCCAAAACAGTTTTGAGGTTTTTAAGAAAAAAGTGCAAGTTTGTTTTCAGGTTTTCAGCGTAGCATGCTTGTCCTTCTGATTAGGGTTGTGATGTATATGTATATGTCAATGAATTAGGTTTACAAAACAAGTCCAAAATCCATTTAATCAATGCTTTTCAATTTGTGATCTTCCATGATTTTTTCAATCTTTTTTCATGCCAAATATGCCAAATCATGAATGATTCTTGCCTTTTTTGATGTGCACGAAATCTTGAGTGAATAAGGAGCCTATTAGCTGCATAAAAAGATTTAAAACACATGCTTTGCTATTTTTGTCATATTTTATTTTAATTAAATGAATTAATAATAATAAAAATTCAAATAATTAATAAAAAATGATGAAATAACTCCCCTTTGGGTCAATGGGTCGTGCATAGCTTTTGGATGATGATTCTTGGAAAAAATTGTGGCCCATTAGCAATTTTGAGGCATTTGAAGCAAAGTTGACTTTTCAAAATTCCCAAAAATTTCCCAACTTCCACAAGGCATAGCTTGCTCAATTTTTAAGCTTTGATCATGTTCTTGGGCATTTTGGAAAGGTCTTGAAGTCCTCTAACCAATTCCTTTGGTCCCATGTCATTTTGATTTACCAATCTCAAGTTATGGTCTTTGACTTAAAGTGCCTTTTTGTTGACTTTTGAAAATGACCTATAATGTTGAGATTGATAACTTTTTGTAAGAGAATTTCTTGGACTTGAAGTGTGAAGAGGAGTTGTAGGAAATGTCATTCTCTTCAAAATGAGCTTTGGATGGAATTTTTTTGATAAACCATGTGGAAGTTATGCGTTGGTCAAGTTACAGTTGACTTTTTCAACTGTCCAAATATGGAAACTTTTGCATCTTGAGACTTTTTGAGCCATGCCTTGAGAATCATGATCAAGAATTGATCAAATGATGTTTGTGGCTTCAAAATAAGATGTTGACCAAAAATTTGGACTTTTGATTGTCAAATGACCATTTTGCCCCTACAGTTGACTGTTGAGCAATTAGGGTTTTTGACTGTGCAATTTTGTGCTGTGAGTCTTGAAACTTGGCATCAGGATGCTTGACAATGTTTATAGGCATGTGGGACTTGTTTGGACCCTTGGAAACTTCAATTTCTTTGCCAGAACCAAAACCCTAATTTTTGACTGTTAGGAGGCCCTTGAACTGTGCAACCCTTGGGAGGTTTTGAAGCATGCTCTCTGCAAATCTTGAAGAATATGGGAGGGCAAATTTTGGGGTACAACAGTTGCCCCTGTTCAATCTTCTTAAACCTGAGGATGTAGATTGGCTGGCGTGCCTTTCGTAATCCGAAGGTGGAAGATGATTAAACACTAGAGTGCCCAGAAATTTGCGCTCACATAGTAGTGTGATGGTGGGAATGGGCTTATAGATGCCATTTGGAGATTGATTGATAGGATGATGGGCTTATAGATGCCATGCTTAGAGGTGATGGATAGGTGGATGGGCTTATAGATGCCATCTGGGTGTCGATCGCGTAAGAGATTCCTTAGCGAGAACTTGCATACCTGAAAAAGAAAATGATTACCTGACTTGTTACAGGAGTTGATCTTCAAACTCTTTGTGTAGATGCGCCCTGACTGGTTACAGGAACTGAATCTTTAAACCTCTTCAGACGTGCCCTGGCGAGATACAGGAATCGATTCTGGAGCTTCCAAAGGTGATGAATGCATCAGGGATGGTTACTACCTCAACGGGACGGTGAGAGAACCTGGGGTGATTACTACCTCAACAGTAACGATGAGAGAACCTGGGGCGATTACTACCTCAACAGTAACGATGAGAGAACCTGGGGCGATTACTACCTCAACAGTAACGATGAGAGAACCTGGGGTGATTATTACCTCAACAGTAACGATGAGAGAACCTGGGGCGATTACTACCTCAACAGTAACGATGAGAGAACCTAGGGCGATTACTACCTCAACAGTAACGGTGAGAGAATCTTGGATGTCTTCTACTGAGTCTTCATCAGGAAAATCTTTAGGAATCGATTTAACTGGACTAGAGAAGGCCTTTGACTGGATAAGAATCAGAAAAATCTTTAGGAGTCGATTTAACTGAACCGGTCAAGGTCTTGAAATCTTCAACTGGATAAGAATCAGGGAGATCTTAGGGTCGATCTGACTGAACCAGAGAAGGCCTTTGACTGGATAAGAATCAGAAAAATCTTTAGGAGTCGATTTATTGAACCGGACAAGGTCTTGAAATCTTCGACTGGATAAGAATCAGGGAGATCTTAGGGTCGATCTGACTGAACCAGAGAAGGCCTTTGACTGGATAAGAATCAGAAAAATCTTTAGGAGTCGATTTAACTGAACCGGACAAGGTCTTGAAATCTTCAACTGGATAAGAATCAGGGAGATCTTAGGGTCGATCTAACTGAACCAGAGAAGGCCTTTGACTGGATAAGAATCAGAAAAATCTTAGAGTCGATTTAACTGAACCGGACAAGGTCTTGGAATCTTCAACTGGATAAGAATCAGGGAGATCTTAGGGTCGATTTGACTGAACCAGAGAAGGCCTTGGACATAGCTGAGAATTTAACTGGATCTTTTCTGAAAGGTAAAGGTCAGTCATATGCAATGCATGATATGCATTAAGCAATGATGTTCTCGACATAAATGAGATTGTATGTTCATGATGCGTATATGCATGCTATAATGTATAGAAATGTGATGTTTATGAATGTGTGTTTTTGTCTAGGAAAGTAAATCCTTGACGGGTGCCAGGAAGTCACATCCTGGGCTGATGTTGGGGAATAGTGCTTTGTTGTCTCCGCTGGGGATGATAGTTGCAAGAATACCGGTAGGAGAAGATAACTCCGTTAGGGAATAAACTTGGCGAATGGATTGCTCTGCGGGGAGAAAATTATTCTAGCGATCTTGCTGGGGAACAATACTCTGTGGGGAGAGAGGTACTTTGCTGGGATATTGATGGTAACTCTGCTGAGGATACCGTTGTTATGTTGGAAGTTTTAATAGACTCCGCTGGGGATAAGAAGACTTTGCCGAGGATGATCTTTCTGTTGCTTTTGGCTGAGGATAACCCAGTTATATCCTGGTAGGGGAATAACCTTTGAATAAAGCGGGGAGATGCGTTCGTGCTCTGTAGGGGGGAAGCTTCCAGAATCTACTGGGGATAAGCTTCCTGCTGGGGAGATGGATTCAAACTTTCCTGGGGAAATCTGGATTGGACTCTCCTGGGGAAGATTCTTGAGATATGTTGGGGAAGTGGCTCCGCTGGATGTCTGGTATACCGTCGGGGAATAATCTTAGATCAAGACTGCTGGGGATGCTTGTTAAGAATGTCCGTATATTGTGCTGGGGAATGTTGAGATCTGCTAGAGGATACCCAACTTCCTTAAGGCTGATTGTATGACTTTTCTTGGGGAGAGTGTATTGACTTGCGGACTCACTCTCTGGGGATTTAAGATATACTGGTTATGTTCTTCAGCCGAACTTACCTTGGTACCTTGGTGGACAGAACAATTAGATCGCTTAGACAACTCATTATTGCCCCTGTTTTCTAAAGTTACTTGTAATTAATCCTTTGTTTCGTGTGCAAATATTTATGAGTTAGCAATTAGCGTTAAATGCATATATCACAAATTGAACCTTGGACGTTCTTCACAAAACAAAACAGAAAAAGGAAAAAAAACAAAAGGCAATTTGTAGATGAAAAGTGATTTCATATTGATTTTTGAATTGCCTGTGAATAGGCGTTTATGTACAAGAGGCTGACGTCCTAGTAAGAGAACGCCGCCGAATAAGAGTTTATACAAATTTGTACAAAGAAAAAATGAAACAACTGTGTGAAAAGAATAATCCCACTGGGTTCCAACTATGCTATCGCCTTTATATCTTCGAGCGTCTCATCACTTGATGACCTAGCTGAAGATGAAGCTGATTGATCGATGCCGTATGAACTTAGTGTTGATACCGGATTCTGGATGCGAAGTGATCCAATGAGACATAGTATTACGCTTTATCCCTAACTTTTGCCTGGACCGCCCTTTCGGGTTTTCAGTCCACCGGGATACCCATTTTTGCCCAAGCCGCCTTTTCAGGTTTTCGACTTGCCGGGTGTACAGATTTTTTTCATTTCATCCCTTCATTTTTCCCGAACCCTTTTGGTTCGCCGGGAAGCCCTAATTTTTGCCTAGGTATGTCAACCTAGCGGGTCTTTTTTCATGCGTAGTATCTTTTTACTATGTCTGCATTGGCGGGGTGAGGAAGGTCGTCACCATCCATGGTGGTTAGGATCATGGCTCCTCCTGAGAGCACATGTTTAACCACAAATGGCCCTTCGTACGTAGGGGTCCATTTGCCCCTTGGATCACTCTGAGGAAGGATGATGCGTTTGATTACCATATCCCCAACTTGATATTCTTGTGGTCTGACCTTTTTGTTAAATGCCCTGATCATCCGCTTTTGATACGTCTGACCATGACAAATAGCAGCAAGTCTCTTTTCGTCGATTAAGTTTAGCTGATCAAGTCGTGTCTGGATCAAATCATCTTCGCTCAGATCTGCATCCTTCATTATCCAGAGAGAGGGTATCTGCACTTCGATCGGTAAGACTGCTTCCATGCCGTAGACCAAGGAGAAAGGAGTTGCCCCGGTTGACGTCCTTGCTGAGGTACGGTACCCATGTAGAGCGAATGGTAACATCTCATGCCAATCTTTATAAGTCACTGTCATCTTCTGCACAATTTTCTTAATGTTCTTATTCGCTGCTTCTACAGCCCCATTCATCTTCGGCCGGTAAGGAGAAGAGTTGCGGTGTTGTATCTTAAATTGCTCGCAGAGCTCAGTGATCATCTTGTTATTGATATTGGTACCATTGTCTGTAATGATCCTTTCTGGGGCGCCGTATCGGCAAATCAGGTTATGCCGAATGAACCGTGCCACAATGTTCTTGGTTACAGTGGCGTAGGAAGCTGCCTCAACCCACTTCGTGAAGTAGTCAATCGCTACTAGGATGAAGCGATGCCCATTGAACGCTGTAGGTTTAATCTCACCGATCATATCTATGCCCCACATTACAAAAGGCCAAGGTGCAGTCAAGACATTCAGAGGAACTGGAGGAACGTGCACCTTGTCTGCGTAAATCTGGCATTTGTGACATGTCCGAGAATGTTGGTAACAGTCGGCTTCCATTGTGGACCAGAAATACCCTGCCCGAAGGATCTTCTTTGCCATAGTGTGTCCACTGGAATGTGTTCCGAAGGTACCCTCATGCAACTCTGCCATGATCCTTTCTGCTTCAATCTTATCCACACAACGCAGCAAGGTCGAATCATGGTTTCGCTTGTACAGGATGCCGTTGCTAAGGAAGAACTTTGCTGCGAACCTTCTCAGAAACTTCTTATCATTGACAGATGCACCTTGTTGTACCCCAAAATTTGCCCTCCCATATTCTTCAAGATTTGCAAAGAGCATGCTTCAAAGTCTCCCCAAGGGTTGCACAGTTCAAGGGCCTCCTAACAGTCAAAAACTAGGGTTTTGGTTCTGACAAAGAAATTGAAGTTTCCAAGGGTCCAATCAAGTCCCACATGCCTATAAACATGGTCAAGCATCCTCATGCTAAGTTTCAAGACTTACAGCACAAAATTGCACAATCAAAAACCCTAATTGCCCTACAGTCAACTACAGGGGCAAAATGGTCATTTGACAGTCAAAAGTTCAAATTTTTGGTCAACATCTTATTTTGAAGCCACAAACATCATTTGATCAATTCTTGATCATGATTTTCAAGGCATGGCTCAAAAAGCCTCAAGATGCAAAAGTTTCCATATTTGGACAGTTGAAAAAGTCAACTGTAACTTGACCAAGGCATAACTTCCACATGGTTTATCAGAAAAATTCCATCCAGAGCTCATTTTGAAGATAAAGACATTTCCTACAACTCCTCTTCACACTTCAAGTCCAAGAAATGCTCTCACAAAAAGTTATCAATTTCAACATTATAGGTCATTTTTAAAAGTCAACAAAAAGGCACTTTAAGTCAAAGACCATAACTTGAGATTGGTAAATCAAAATGACACGGGACCAAAGGTATTGGTTAAAGGACTTCAAGACCTTTCCAAAATGTCCAAGAACATGATCGAAGCTTAAAAATTGAGCAAGATATGCCTTGTGGAAGTTGGGAAATTTTTGGGAAATTTGAAAAGTCAACTTTACTTCAAATGCCTCAAAATTGCTAATGGGCCACATTTTCTTCCAAGATTCATCATCCAAAGGCTATGCACGACCATTTGGCCCAAAGGGGATTTATTTCATCATTTTTTATTATTTATTTGAATTTTTATCCACATTAATTCATTTAATTAATTAAAATATGAAAAAAAATACTAAACAAATGTATGTGAACCTTTTTATGCAGCATTTGCTCTCCTTAAAGACTCAAGATTCGTGCACAACAAAATTGGAAAGATTGGCCATGATTTGGATCAAAATCACATGGAAAAGATTTGAAAAATATTCATGGCAAATCAAATATTCCATACATCAATGCAAGGATTTTTGGACTCAAAATTCAACCCTAATCCATTGGCATACATATACAGATGCAAACCCTAGTGCTAACGACCTCCAAGCTGCGCCCAAAACCTCTTATGCACTTTGCAATTTTTGTGAAAAAAGTGAAAACTGAAAACTGCCTTAGAGTTGGTTTCAAGACAAAATATTGACACCATTAGCTTGCCAAGGCATCAAGGAACCTGACTGAGTCCTTTTCCACGCTTCCAACCTCAGGAATTGGTACATAGAAGTCAAATTGTTTCATATTTTTTGCATAATCGTGTTTCATCATTCAGGCCATATTGTTGATTTCTAACACTTGTTTTGCACTAATCTAATCATGCTGAAACTAACCATGTCATTTAATTGAGTTTTCATGCTTTGTACGCGAATCCACCATTAGAGCTCATTAGGGTTTCAAAACTGTAAAATTGGGGCTTTACGTTTGAGGAAAAATCAGGAAACAAGACATATACCATTCAAACCAGGAGCTTCATACGAATCCAATACACTAGTCGCGCTCAATTTATCATTGGCCAAATTATAATCGCTATTTTCATGTTCATCATTTAGTGGGGGTTTAAAACCCCCGCTATCTCTTTTTATTTTACAGGCAATTGAAGAAGAGGACAAACGTGTCCATGGCTTACAGGCGCATTTGAATTTCGCGCGAAATATCCCACTAACCCTTGTTTTACATTATATTGATTATTTGTCATATTATATACAAAGCGCGTTAACAGCTCAGTTGGCAGGCACATGGTTTGGTAAGCAACGGGACCTGGGTTCGATTCCCAGGTCCCCTCCCTTTCTCATATTATTTTCTTTTCCATAATCCTATGCAGGGTACGCCCAGGGGTTCATCATACACCCATCATCCAGGCTTGCCACATGGCCAATGATCTCAATCCAATGGCCATAACCTAAGGAGCACCCTATGCATTGGTCAATGATGCCACTCACGTCCCAGGAAAGTCAACAAGGCCAAGAATTAAATGGGCCTAATTGCTGGCCAGATACCTCCAAATTGGGGTCAACACCCCCCATTGGTTTGCATTAATTTTTCTTTCTTTTTATTCTTTTCTATTTATTTGTTTTATCTCTTTTTTAGTTTAATTCATAAATTAATATTTCCCTAATATAAAAAATAATAAAAAATCAGAAAGACAAAAATTAAAATATATTTTATTTAATGTTATTTTGTAAATAAATTGTATTAATTAATTTAGTTAATTCTAGGTTTAAACTTTAATATTTTTTTTAATAAACTAAAAAATGTAGAATTAGGGTTTTAATTACTTTTATTCCTTTTTTTTTTTCTTTTTCACCATATTAATTATTAATTATTATTTTTGTAAATAAATTGCCATGTAAATAATTAGGTTAATTTTAGGTTCAATTTTAACATGTTTTTTTTAATAAATTAAAAATAGCTAGAATTAGGTTTTAATTTCATTAATTCTCATTAAAATCCATAAATACAAAAAAAACTCAAAAAATATTTTCCTTTCACATTTAATCTAATTAATTTCGTAATTTTAATTCAATTCCTTTAAAAGGGTCCAACGCCCTCGCATTCCCGACTTTAATTCTCTTTGCATTTTTATTTCTTTTTGTGGATATTTAATGTAATTCTCCCAAAGCTATGTAATAGATTAATAGGCCTTTATCTTTCCGCATTTCTTTATTTTATTTCAAATCGGGTCCTGGTTTAATTTGGCGATGTGGACCCGCGCCTTTGTAATAGCGTAGGACTTTTAATTCCGCATCTTTTAAACTATTAACTAATTTGCATGAAAGAATGAATGTCAAAAATAAAAGCAACGCGTAGATCACCAATGCATGAACAAGACAAAAATATCTGAAAACGACACACAAATCACACACCACCCCTAGGGTACGCCTCATTGTTGCCTTGCCCCTCGAAAGGTGAACGTCGAGTAGAGGACGTTTTAGTAAGTCCTCATGTCCATGAACATGGCATGAGGGTAGCTTCTAAGGTGTCTTCCTATTGCTCCGGTGATCACCATGTCCCGAACCCTCGAATTGACCCGAACACCTCCAACGGTGGTGCTACCTACCTCTCAATGGTGGGATGGCACTACTTCAAGGACACTTACACAGACGAATTCCTTAGGGTAGGTAGACGACTCTAGATACTTGCTCTAATTTCAAAACAAATCAAAAATACTTTTCACACCGACACCTTTTCAAAAAGCTTTCGAAGGCAACTTTTCAAACACTCTTGAGGACCGATACAAGAGTCGAACTGAAATTTTCAAAGAAACTTTTTAAACCCACAGTTGAAAAGCAAACAAACCATTTTTTGAAAACACAAATGAGCAAGTATCTAAGAGCCCATGGATAACCATGGATAGAAAGGGTGCTAACACCTTCCCTTTCTATAATCTACCTCCCGAACCGAGAGCAATCTCTATAAGGAATTTTTCTGTGCTTTTGTCCTTTCCATTTGGAGAAAATAAAAGACGGTGGCGACTCTTGCTTCCGTGACATTTCGCGAACCAGCGTTAAACAGTCAGTTCTAAATCCACCGATCACAGAACTGGCGACTCTGCTGGGGACACTTAAAGTGAGGCGTACCTTAGGATTAGTTCATAACTGTGTTTTCAATTGTATTGATTTGCTTGCTTTAAATTGCGGGACTGTCTTGGGAGTTCTATAGATCCTAACCCGGATCTGGGGATACCTTCTTAGAAAGTAGCAACAAGGCTGTGAGGGAACTGTGCGGGGTATACCGACATGGTTGAAACAGTCTGCTACGTTGATGTGGCACTTTGGTGTGTACCGGTAACCCTTGAGTTCAGTCAAGGAGAGTACGGGGCCTCCGCGTGGTGTCGTGAAGCATCAACAGACCTTAGGAACCTTAATTGAACTATCTTGGCCTCTTTAGGGTAGTGAGATAACTGACTTTGGTGCAGTCCGAGGTTGGTTGATACTCGATACTACACTCAATTGAGGGTTGCTTTCCTGGAATATTTCGGTTGCCAGTTCAGTGGCTAAATCGAAACGATGAACAATGAAAGCAATCCAGTGATATTGGGACCCTTAGAACCCGATTACTTCTAATAGGACAGGTTGAGCCCACCAACTTCAAGAGGGTAATACCCAGACCCCATGCTGGCCTAAACTCTAAGGGCTTGTCTTGTGTGACTTGTGTGCCTTACATGTTTGCCTTTGTAAATATCTGTGGTGTGTTTAATCATAACATCATGACATCATCCAGCATCATATGCATTGACTAACCATTTCAGGGGTTCGAATCTTCATCTTTGTTCTTGTTTTGTAGGACATGGAAACTGTTCGCAGAAAGACAATTCAAATCATCCTTGTAAGGATCCCTCCTCAGCTTAAGGAGCTTATATCCAGGATTCCCGAGAGCTCTTCATTCAGTGAAAGACATGGAAGACTCATCAGCTTGGTCAATACCAACATTGAGGAAGATATGATAAAGGTCCTGTTCCAGTTCTTTGACCCTCTGCATCACTGTTTCACTTTCCTGGATTATCAGCTGGTACCTACATTGGAGGAGTTCTCCCGGCTTCTGAAGATCCCTATCCTTGATCAACTACCCTACAACGGTACGGAAAAGGAACCCAAGCTTGAAGAGATTGCTAAAGCCTTACACCTACAATCATCTGACCTCAAGGGACATTGGGAAGTTAGAAGTGGTATCAAAGGGTTCTTAGCCAGGTTTCTGTTTGAAAAGGCCCATGAATGTTGGAACTCCCTTGACTTACAAGCTTTTGAAGAAGTTGTGGCCCTCCTTGTCTATGGTTTGGTGTTGTTCCCTAACCCAGATCAGCTTATAGATATCAGTGTTGTCCAGATCTTCATGTCCAGGAATCCTATACCTACGTTGCTGGGGGACATCCTTCACTCATGTTACACTCGAACCATGAGAAAAAGAGGTGTCCTTATGTGTTGCACTCCTCTCCTGGGAAGGTGGTTTATTTCGCACCTTCCACAATCAGCTTTGAAGAACGAGCGGGGTTTGAGATGGTCACAACGGTTGATGACTCTTACACATGCAGATATACATTGGTGCCCTCGGTCCAGAGAGGATGTCACTATGATTGATCGTTGCGGGGAGTACCCTAATGTTCCTTTACTTGGAATCAGAGGAGGTATTACTTACAACCCATGCCTGGCTTGGAGACAATTTGGTTATGCTCGGAGGGATGGCCCTCATGACATGTTAATTCCTGACATAGTTTTTTACTTCAACAACGATGCACAAGGACTTCGCCAGAGATTTATCAGAGCCAGGAGGATGCCAAGTAGGATAGACAGTAAGACACTGGGGCACAGGAACTCCATCCCGTTGGAACCTTATCTCAAGTGGGTACGAGCCCGCTCCCAGAAGTTAATAATGCCTTATCCCCATGTGCTCCCTGTGATCAAAGAGCCAGTCTTGGAAGGAGAGGTGTCCTACACCATTCAGCATCCTGACATGCCCACGTCCTGGGAAGAGATGCAGAAGAGCTGGATCCAGCTTAAAGAAGAACGGAATTCTCTTGAGACCAGTCTACATGCTAGTGAAAAGAAGGTCTTGGAGCTCACCCGCCTATTGCACGAGGAGAGGAATCTCAACACCTACATAGCTCCAAAGAGGATGCGTAGTGTCTTCTGGGATTGATTTGCTTTTGTATTATTTTGCCCATAAGGCTTTGATGTACTGAACAATTGTTTCCTTAATAATAACGTGTGTTCCTTTTTTGGCTACAACAAATTTGAACTTTCGAACCCTTGAATGCATTGCATAAACACATATCATTCATCATGTGCATAGCAGGTTTTCTTCTTTTCAGGTTGCTTACTGTTCTTCGCTGTTTATTTCAGCATCATGAATCCTGACTCATCATCAACCGAGATGTCTATCAAGGCCCTTTAGGCGCAGAACGCGCAATTTCAGGAACTGATCATGGGTTTGGCTCAGGGCCAAGAAGAGCTGAAGGCTTTTCTCCTGAAGAAGGAAAAGAAGGAAGAAGAGAACTGTTCTTTTCAACTCGGGCCGAAGGTTTGGCAACACTCTGCAGAATGAAGAGGCTGGTTCTTCTATAGGCAAGAGCAGTCCCCAAGGGGGAAAAGGTCCTAGTTCGGTAGTCTCTGACAATGAGACTGACTTCAATGAGGAACAGTATCCTCCGGCAGAAGACCGGTATAAGAAGTTGGAAGACAGACTGAATGCAATGGAGATCCAACAAGTGCCTGGGCTGGATTTCGGAGACTTGGGCTTATCTACTGGTGTGATCATTCCTCACAAGTTTAAGGCACCATCTTTCACCAAGTATGACGGGGCGTCTTGTCCCAAGCTACACCTCAGATCTTATGTGCGGAAGATTCAACCGTACTCAGTGGACAAGAACTTGTGGATCCACTTCTTCCAGGAGAGTCTTTCAGGGACTCATCTCGAATGGTTCTATCAGCTGGATGGGACCAAAGTTCGTAACTGGGAGGAGTTGGCTACTGCTTTTTACAAGCAGTATCAATATAATGCCGACCTTGCCCCTACACGTACCCAACTCCAGGGTATGTCGCTAGGTTCAAGCGAAGGTTTTAAAGAGTACGCACAGAAGTGGAGTGATCTGGCTGGCAGGGTGCAGCCTCCGTTAACTGACCGGGAGATGGTAGACATGTTCTTGGGGACCCTATCTGGGCCGTTTTTCAATCATCTTATCGGTAACTCGTCTGCAGGGTTTACTGATCTTATTTTGACTGGAGAGAATAGAGGCTGGGATGAAGTCTAGCAAAATTCAGAAGGGTGCATCTGCAAGTTCTGAGAAGAAGCCCTTTAAGAAGGAGGCCAGTGCTGTATATGGGTCTAGAAGACAAGAGAAACCTGAGCGCCGCCAATCTGTCAACACGGTGATGATTGCTAAACCTGCTGCCGCTCCCCGGCAAACCAATCCTCAAAGGGCTGAAAGACCCAGGAGAGAGTTTACCCGTTTGAGTATGACTCTATCGCAAATCTTGCCGCAGTTGCTGTCCACCAACTTAGTGACTGTCAGGGAGGCCCCGAAAGTTGTGAATACTGCCTCTCCAAAATACAATCCAAATGCCCGCTGTGCTTATCACTCCGATAGCCCAGGGCATTCCACTGATGACTGTTGGGCCTTAAGGAATAAGGTGCAAGACCTTATTGACGCAAAAGAGATACAGTTTGAAGCGCCTGAGAGGCCAAATGTGGTGACTGCTCCTATGCCCCAGCATGGAGTAAATGCCGTTGATGAAGAGGTATATGCCGTTTCTGTGAATGATGTAGCTACTCCCTTGATGACTGTTAAGAGGAACCTACTGCTGGCCGGTTTATTTCCGGGTTGTAGTGAAGGTTGCCTTTTCTGTGCGGTTTCCCTTTCTGGTTGTCCTTTGCTGAAGTTGGACATCCAAAGCCTAATGGACAACAAAGAGATTCTGTTCAATAAGACTGTCGTTCAGTTTGTTCCGGTGGAAGAAGTTTCTGTTGTTACAATCTTCAATAATCCGATCAAGGCTCTCCCAAGGAAGCCGGTTAAAATCATGACTGTCGCACCCGTTGTTATTACTGTTCCGGGGCCTCTCCCCTATGAATCTGATAAAGCTGTCCCCTGGCACTATGGGGCAGACGTGTATGTGCTTGGAATCAAGCAAGAGTTCAACACTGGCACCAGCATCAGCAATATCACTGGTCCAGCAAAAATTACCCGCAGCGGCAGGCTCTTCTCGCCTGACATTGCGCCACCTGCTAATCGAAGACCCCTCACTATAACACCTACAAGTGTACCTATTCCCAGTTCTGATCAAGTTGTTTCCCCTGCTGCCGAGTCATCCAATGCTCGGGGCAAAGGGATTGAAGATGAGCCTGCCCGGATGGAGGCACCAAAATCTGTAAATGCTGAAGCCTCCCAACAAGAGATGGAGGAAATCCTGAAAATAATCAAGAAGAGTGACTTTAATGTTGTTGAGCAGCTGGGGCATACCCCCTCCAAGATCTCCATGCTCTCCTTACTACTGTGCTCAGAGGCCCATGCTAAGGCCTTGATTTCATTTCTCAAGACGGCCCATGTGCCACAGGAGACATCTGCAGTCCAATTTACTGATTGCATAGCCAATCTGACAGCCGACAATGGTTTGGGTTTCTCGGATGCTGACCTTACCGCTAAGGGAAAGGATCACAATGATGCCCTGCATGTCTCTATTGAATGCAGGGGCACTACTCTTGCGCACGTGCTGGTGGACACTGGTTCTTCCCTAAATGTGCTACCTAAGAAGGCCTTAGACCATTTGGATTGTGAAGGCCTGGAGCTGAAACCTAGCAACATCATCGTCAGAGCCTTTGACGGTTCTAAGAGGATAATTCATGGAGAGGTAGACATTCCTATTCGTGTGGGTTCTCAAGTATTCGACTCTACTTTCTATGTGATGGATATCCGTCCATCGTATTCTTGTCTACTGAGTCGACCTTGGATCCACAAAGCTGGGGCAGTGACCTCTACCCTGCACCAGAAGCTCAAGTACCCTGTCAGAGGGAAGATTGTCACTGTGCAGGGAGAGGAGGAGTATATGGTGAGCCATTTGAATTCCTTCAGGTATATTGAGATGGACGAGGAGTTTATTGAAACCCCTTTTCAACATTTCGAAGAGGTACCTCCAACATTGGCAGCAGCGGAAACAGTGGTCGAAGAGGATGTTCCTTTGAAGATGGCTTCCTTGAAGGATGCCCGGGCTATGATCAAGAAAGGTGAATGTGCTAACTGGGGCAGGCTCCCTGATTTTACACCGAAAACTGACAAGTTTGGACTGGGTTTTACTGCAGAGGGTCGGAAGGCTATGCGCAAGGCAAAAACCAGAAGACCTCCTGTGCTCATTACCAACCCAGGGGTGAATGCTGTTGGGGACGAAGATGAAGTGGAAGAGTCAGAATTTGAAAGTTGGATCTACCCGACGACTGATGGCGGATTGACCAATTGGATTGCTAAAGATCATACTCCTGTTACCTTTGTTACGCAGTAATAAACTTCTTTGTTTTGTTATTTGTAATAAACAATTAAAACTCTATGGCCCGATGTCTTACCCGAGGCACCGTGGCTTCATTTGTGAGGGTATATTAATTGTCATTTCATATATCATGAATAAAGATCTTGGGAGTTTTCTCGCATTTCAAATCTTATGCTCCTTTTCTTTCTTTCCTTCCTTTATATATTGCAAAACAGCTGTATTTACACACTCTCACTCATACAGGTTTCAATCCACTCTGGATCTCACTGGTAACGACTCTGCTACTGCCAGTTATGACTTCGAAAATCCGATCAACTTAGCCGAAGACGAAGGTGAAGATGATTGCGAAGGGCCTGGCGAGCTTGCAAGACTGTTACTCCAGGAAGAGAGGGCAATTCAACCACATGAAGAGCCAGTGGAAACAATAAATCTGGGTACTGAGACGGACAGGAAGGAAGTTAAGATCGGTGCCAACCTAGAGCTCAGCGTGAAGCAACGGTTGACTCAGATGCTACATGATTATATGGAAATCTTTGCCTGGTCCTACAAAGATATGCCCAGGTTGGATACTGACATTGTGGTCCATCACTTGCCTACCAAGGAAGACTGCTCTCCGGTCAAGCAAAAAGTCCGCCGTATGCGTCCAGAGATGTCTGAAAAGATCAAAGCCGAGGTTATGAAACAATTTGATGCCGGGTTCCTTGCAGTGACTTCTTACCCTCAGTGGGTTGCTAATATGGTGCCAGTGCCAAAGAAGGATGGTAAGGTCAGAATGTGTGTCAATTACAGGGATCTGAACAGGGCCAGCCCCAAAGATGACTTCCCTCTACCTCACATTGATGTCCTTGTTGATAATACTGCTCAGCATAAAGTATTCTCTTTCATGGATGGTTTTTCAGGTTATAATCAGATCAAGATGGCTCCTGAAGACATGGAGAAAACTACCTTTGTCACTCAGTGGGGTACCTTCTGCTACAAGGTCATGCCTTTTGGACTGAAAAATGCCGGGGCAACCTACCAACGTGCCATGGTTGCCTTATTTCATGACATGATCCATCATGAGATAGAAGTGTATGTTGACGACATGATTGCAAGGTCCCAAACTGAGGAAGAGCACTTAGATCATCTGCAGAAACTGTTTGACCGACTGAAGTTGTACAAGTTGAGGTTGAACCCGAACAAGTGCACCTTCGGGGTAAGATCTAGAAAGTTGCTAGGCTTCGTTGTAAGTGACAAGGGCATTCAAGTGGACCCTGCCAAGGTCAAAGCCATTCAAGAGATGCCGGTTCCTAAGACAGAGAAAGAGGTCAGAGGCTTTTTAGGACGCCTGAATTACATTGCTCGATTCATCTCGCACCTAACTGCTACCTGTGAGCCAATCTTCAAGCTGCTGAAGAAAGATCAGGTAGTACGTTGGAATGATGAATGTCAGGCCGCTTTTGACAGAATCAAAGAGTATCTCCAAGAACCACCCATCCTTATGCCACCGGTTGAAGGGAGACCTTTGATACTATACCTGACAGTACTTGACAATTCAATGGGGTGTGTGCTGGGGCAGCATGACGAGTCTGGCCGAAAAGAGCATGCCATTTATTACCTTAGCAAAAATTTTACCGACTGTGAGACTCGATACTCACTGCTCGAGAAAACTTGCTGCACTTTGGTATGGGCTGCTCGCCGGCTGAGACAGTATATGCTGACTCACACTACTTTGTTGATCTCAAAGATGGATCCTATAAAGTACATATTTGAAAAGCCTGCTCTGTCCGGGAGAATAGTAAGATGGCAAATGATCTTGACAGAATACGACATTCAATACACAACCCAGAAAGCCATCAAAGGAAGTGTATTGGCAGACCACTTGGCACATCAGGCAGTAGACGACTATCAGTCAATGAACTTCGAGTTTCCGGACGAGAGCATCATGATAGTGACTGATTGTGAAATACCTGGACCGGATGAAGGACCTGAGGAAGGATCCCGATGGTCTATGCACTTTGACGGAGCCTCCAACGCTCTGGGTAACGGTATCGGCGCTGTGATAATATCCCCTCAAGGTACTCATACTCCACTCACTGCCCGGCTATGTTTCAACTGCACCAATAACATGGCGGAGTATGAGGCATGCATCATGGGTCTCCAAGCTGCGATTGACTTAAGGATCAAGTTTTTGAGCGTCTTCGGAGATTCCGCTCTCGTGATCAATCAGATCAAAGGAGAGTGGGATACGAAACATCCGAATCTTATTCCTTACAGAGAATGTGTGTTGACCATGATCCCCCACTTCACAGAGATCACCTTTGAGCATTTCCCGAGAGAGGAGAATCAGTTAGAGGACGCGTTAGCTACGATGTCTTCTATGTTCAAGGTCAAACGGGACAATGAGGCTCCCCGGATCATCATCTGGAAACTGGACGGACCGGCATACTGTTGTGATCTTGAGACTGAATTGGTGACTGAGAAGCCTTGGTACCATGAGGTGAAGAGATATTTGGAAGCTCAGGAATACCCTGAAGGTGCATCTGTCAATGATAAGAAGTTTCTGATAAGGTTCGCAGCGAAATTCTTTCTTAGCAACGACATCCTGTACAAGCGAAACCATGATTCGACCTTACTGTGTTGTGTGGATAAAACTGAAGCAGAAAGGATCATGGAAGAGCTACATGAAGGGACCTTCGGAACATATTCCAGTGGACACACTATGGCTAAGAAAATCCTTCGGGCAGGGTATTTCTGGTCCACAATGGAAGCTGACTGCTATCAACATTCTCGGACATGCCATAAATGCCAGATTTATGCAGACAAGGTGCATGTTCCTCCAGTTCCTCTAAATGTTCTGACTGCACCTTGGCCTTTTGCAATGTGGGGCATAGATATGATCGTTGAGATTAAACCTACAGCGTCCAATGGGCATCGCGTCATCCTAGTGGCGATTGATTACTTCACAAAGTGGGTTGAAGCAGCTTCCTACGCTACGGTAACCAAGACTGTTGTAGCACGGTTCATTCGGCACAATCTGATCTGTCGATACGGGGTCCCTGAAAGAATCATTACAGGCAACGGTACCAATCTCAATAACAAGATGATCACTGAGCTCTGCGAGCAGTTTAAGATACAGCACCACAACTCTTCTCCTTACAGACCGAAGATGAATGGGGCTGTAGAAGCAGCAAATAAGAACATTAAGAAAATCGTGCAGAAGATGACAGTGACTTATAAAGATTGGCACGAGATGTTACCCTTCGCTCTACATGGGTACCGTACCTCAGCCAGGACGTCAACCGAGGCAACTCCTTTCTCTTTGGTCTACGGTATGGAGGCAGTCTTACCGATCGAAGTGCAAATACCCTCTCTCCGGATAATGAAGGATGCAGATCTGAATGAAGATGATTGGATCCAGACACGACTTGATCAGCTAAACCTTATCGACGAGAAAAGACTTGCTGCTATCTGTCATGGTCAGACGTACCAAAAACGAATGATCAGGGCATTTAACAAAAAGGTCAGACCACGGGAATATCAAGTTGGGGATCTGGTAATCAAGCGAATCATCCTTCCTCAGAGTGATCCAAGGGGCAAATGGACCCCTACGTACGAAGGGCCATTTGTCGTTAAACATGTGTTCTCAAGAGGAGCCATGATTCTAACCAACATGGATGGTGACGACCTTCCTCACCCCGCTAATGCCGACATAGTAAAAAGATACTACGCATGAAAAAAGACCCGCTAGGTTGACATACCTAGGAAAAAATTAGGGCTTCCCGGAGAACCAAAAGGGTTCGGGCAAAATGAAGGGATGAAATGAAAAAAAAATCTATACACCCGGCAAGTCGAAAACCTGAAAAGGCGGCTTGGGCAAAAATGGGTATCCCAGTGGACTGAAAACCCGAAAGGGCGGTCCAGGAAAAAGTTAGGGATAAAGCGTAATACTATGTCTCATTGGATCACCTGGCATCCAGAATCCAGTATCTACATCGAGTTCAGACGACATCGATCAGTCAGTTTCATCTTCAACTAAGGTCATCAAGTGATGAGACGCTCGGAGATATAAAGGCAATAGCGGAGTTGAAACCCAGTGGATTATTCATTTCACACAGTTGTTTTATTTTCTCTTGTACAAATTTGTATAAACTCTTTTGTTCGGCAGCGTTCTCTTACTAGGACGTCGGCCTCTTGTATATAAACGCCTATTTACAGGCAATTCAAAAAATCAATACAAAAATCACCTTTCAGCTCAAATTGCCATTTGTTTTTTATTTTTCTGTTTTGTTTTGCGAAGAACGTCCAAGGTTCAATTTGTGATGTATGCATTGACAATAATTTTCTAACTCATGAATATTTGCATACGAAACAAAGGATTAATTACAGGTAACATTAGAAACAGGGGCAATAAAGAGTTGTCTAAGCGATCTAATTGTTCCGTCCACCAAGGTACCAAGGTAGGTTCGGCTGAAGAACATAACCAGATATCTTAATTCCCCAGAGAGTGAGCCAGCAAGTCAGTGCACTCTCCCCAAGCAAAGTTATACAGTCAACCTTAAGGAAGTTGGGTATCCTCCCGCAGATCTCAACATTCCCCAGCACGATATACATATATTCTTACAAGCATCCCCGACAGTCTTGATCCAAGATTGTTCCCCGGCGGTATATCAAACATTCAATGAAGTCATTTCCCCAACATAGTTCAAACTTCCCCAGGAGAGTCCAATCCAGTTTCCCCAGGAAAATTGGAAACCATCTCCACAAGCAGTAAGCTTATCCCCAGTAGATTCTGGAAGCTTATCACCTCTAGAGTACGAACGCGCCCCCCCGTCTTTAGTCAAAGAGTTATTTCCTTACCAGGATATAACTGGGTTATCCTCAGCCAAAAGCCACGGAAAGATCATTCTCGGCAAAGTCTCCTTATCCCCAGCGAAGTCTGTTAACACTTCCAACACAACAATGGTATCCCCAGTGAAGTTACCATCAACATTTCAGCAAAGTACCTCCTCCCCACAGAGTATTGCTTCCCAGCAAGATCGTTAGAGTACTTTTCTCCCCGCAGAGTAATCAATTCGCCAGGTTTATCCCCCAACGGAGTTATCTTCTTCTACCGGTATTCTTGCAACTATCATCCCCAGCGGAAGCATATTCTATTCTCCGACATCAGCCCAGGAATGACTTCCCGGCACCCGTCAAGGATTTATTTTCCTAAAACAAAAACATACATTCATAAATATCACATACATCATTATAGCATGCATATACGCATCATATCCTACAAATCTCATTTATATTGAGAACATCATTGCTTGATCCATATCATGCATTGCATATGACTGACCTTTACCTTTCAGGAAAGACCCAGTTAAGTTCTCAGCTATGTTCAAGATTTTTGCCTGGTTCAGTTAAATCGACCCTAAGATTTTCCTGATTCTTATCCAGTCAAAGGCCTTCTCTGGTTCAGTCAGATCGACCCTAAGATCTCCCTGATTCTTATCCAGTTGAAGATTTCAAGACCTTGTCCGATTCAGTTAAATCGACCCTAAGATTTTCCTAATTCTTATCCAGTCAAAGGCCTTCTCTGGTTCAGTCAGATCGACCCTAAGATCTCCCTGATTCTTATCCAGTTGAAGATTTCAAGACCTTGTCCGGTTCAGTTAAATCGACCCTAAGATTTTCCTGATTCTTATCCAGTCAAAGGCCTTCTCTGGTTCAGTCAGATCGACCCTAAGATCTCCCTGATTCTTATCCAGTTGAAGATTTCAAGACCTTGTCCGGTTCAGTTAAATCGACCCTAAGATTTTTCTGTTTCTTATCCAGTCAAAGGCCTTCTCTGGTTCAGTCAGATCGACCCTAAGATCTCCCTGATTCTTATCCAGTTGAAGATTCCAAGACCTTGTCCGGTTCAGTTAAATCGACCCTAAGATTTTCCTGTTTCTTATCCAGTCAAAGGCTTTCTCTAGTCCAGTTAAATCGATCCCTAAAAGATTTTCCTGATGAAGACTCAGTAGAAGACATCCAAGATTCTCTCTGCGTTACTGTTGAGGTTGAAGTCGCCCAAGATTCTCTCAGTGTTCCTGTTGAGGTAGTAATCGCCCCAAGATTCTCTCAGCGTCACTGTTAAGGTTGAAGTCGCCTATGGTTCTCTCCCCGTTATTGTGGAGGTAGTAATCGCCCCAAGATTCTCTCAACGTTCCTGTTGAGGTAGTAATCGTCCAAGGTTCTCTTACCGTCCCGTTGAGGTAGTAACCATCCCTGGTTCATTCGTCACCTTTCAGAAGCTCCAGATTCAATCCCTGTAGCTAGTCAGGACACATCTATACAAAGAGTTTGAAGACCAGCTCCTGTAACAGGCCAGGTAATCATTTTCTTTTTCCAGGTATGCAAATTCTCGCTAAGGAATCTCTTACGCGATCGACATCCAGATGGCATCTATAAGCCCATCCACTCATCCATCATCTCTTAGAATGGCATCTATAAGCCCATCATCCTATCCATCAATCTCCAAATGGCATCTATAAGCCCATTCCCACCATCACACTACTATGTGAGCGCAAATTTCTGGGCACTCTAGTGTTCAATCATCTTCCACCTTCGGATTACGAAAGGCACGTAAGCCAATCTGCATCCTCAGGTCTAAGAAGATTGAACAGGGGCAACTGTTGTACCCCAAAATTTGCCCTCCCATATTCTTCAAGATTTGCAAAGAGCATGCTTCAAAGTCTCCCCAAGGGTTGCACAGTTCAAGGGCCTCCTAACAGTCAAAAACTAGGGTTTTGGTTCTGAAAAAGAAATTGAAGTTTCCAAGGGTCCAATCAAGTCCCACATGCCTATAAACATGGTCAAGCATCCTCATGCTAAGTTTCAAGACTTACAGCACAAAATTGCACAGTCAAAAACCCTAATTGCCCTACAGTCAACTACAGGGGCAAAATGGTCATTTGACAGTCAAAAGTTCAAATTTTTGGTCAACATCTTATTTTGAATCCACAAACATCATTTGATCAATTCTTGATCATGATTTTCAAGGCATGGCTCAAAAAGCCTCAAGATGCAAAAGTTTCCATATTTGGACAGTTGAAAAAGTCAACTGTAACTTGACCAAGGCATAACTTCCACATGGTTTATCAGAAAAATTCCATCCAAAGCTCATTTTGAAGATAAAGACATTTCCTACAACTCCTCTTCACACTTCAAGTCCAATAAATGCTCTCACAAAAAGTTATCAATTTCAACATTATAGGTCATTTTCAAAAGTCAACAAAAAGGCACTTTAAGTCAAAGACCATAACTTGTTATTGGTAAATCAAAATGACATGGGACCAAAGGCATTGGTTAGAGGACTTCAATACCTTTCCAAAATGTCCAAGAACATGATCAAATCTTAAAAATCGAGCAAGATATGCCTTGTGGAAGTTGGGAAATTTTTGGGAAATTTTTGGGAAATTTGAAAAGTCAACTTTACTTCAAATGCCTCAAAATTGCTAATGGGCCACATTTTCTTCCAAGATTCATCATCCAAAGGCTATGCACGACCATTTGGCCCAAAGGGGATTTATTTCATCATTTTTTATTATTTATTTGAATTTTTATCCACAGTAATTCATTTAATTAATTAAAATATGAAAAAAAAATACTAAACAAATGTATGTGAACCTTTTTATGCAGCATTTGCTCTCCTTAAAGACTCAAGATTCGTGCACAACAAAATTGGAAAGATTGGCCATGATTGGGATCAAAATCACATGGAAAAGATTTGAAAAATATTCATGGAAAATCAAATATTCCATACATCAATGCAAGGATTTTTGGACTCAAAATTCAACCCTAATCCATTGGCATACATATACAGATGCAAACCCTAGTGCTAACGACCTCCAAGCTGCGCCCAAAACCTCTTATGCACTTTGCAATTTTTGTGAAAAAAGTGAAAAGTGAAAACTGCCTTAGAGTTGGTTTCAAGACAAAATATTGACACCATTAGCTTGCCAAGGCATCAAGGAACCTGACTGAGTCCTTTTCCACGCTTCCAACCTCAGGAATTAGTACATAGAAGTCAAACTGTTTCATATTTTTTGCATAATCGTGTTTCATCATTCAGGCCATATTGTTGATTTCTAACACTTGTTTTGCACTAATCTAATCATGCTGAAACTAACCATGTCATTTAATTGAGTTTTCATGCTTTGTACGCGAATCCACCATTAGATCTCATTAGGGTTTCAAAACTGTAAAATTGGGGCTTTACGTTTGAGGAAAAATCAGGAAACAAGACATATACCATTCGAACCAGGAGCTTCATACGAATCCAATACACTAGTCGCGCTCAATTTATCATTGGCCAAATTATAATCGCTATTTTCATGTTCATCATTTTGTGGGGGTTTAAAACCCCCGCTATCTCTTTTTATTTTACAGGCAATTGAAGAAGAGGACAGACGTGTCCATGGCTTACAGGCGCATTTGAATTTCGCGCGAAATATCCCACTAACCCTTGTTTTACATTATATTGATTATTTGTCATATTATATACAAAGCGCGTTAACAGCTCAGTTGGCAGGCACATGGTTTGGTAAGCAACGGGACCTGGGTTCGATTCCCAGGTCCCCTCCCTTTCTCATATTATTTTCTTTTCCATAATCCTATGCAGGGTACGCCCAGGGGTTCATCATACACCCATCATCCAGGCTTGCCACATGGCCAATGATCTCAATCCAATGGCCATAACCTAAGGAGCACCCTATGCATTGGTCAATGATGCCACTCACGTCCCAGGAAAGTCAACAAGGCCAGGAATTAAATGGGCCTAATTGCTGGCCAGATACCTCCAAATTGGGGTCAACACCCCCCATTGGTTTGCATTAATTTTTCTTTCTTTTTATTCTTTTCTATTTATTTGTTTTATCTCTTTTTTAGTTTAATTCATAAATTAATATTTCCCTAATATAAAAAATAATAAAAAATCAGAAAGACAAAAATTAAAATATATTTTATTTAATGTTATTTTGTAAATAAATTGTATTAATTAATTTAGTTAATTCTAGGTTTAAACTTTAATATTTTTCTTAATAAACTAAAAAATGTAGAATTAGGGTTTTAATTACTTTTATTCCTTTTTTTTTCTTTTTCACCATATTAATTATTAATTATTATTTTTGTAAATAAATTGCCATGTAAATAATTAGGTTAATTTTAGGTTCAATTTTAACATGTTTTTTTTAATAAATTAAAAATAGCTAGAATTAAGTTTTAATTTCATTAATTCTCATTAAAATCCATAAATACAAAAAAAACTCAAAAAATATTTTCCTTTCACATTTAATCTAATTAATTTCGTAATTTTAATTCAATTCCTTTAAAAGGGTCCAACGCCCTCGCATTCCCGACTTTAATTCTCTTCGCATTTTTATTTCTTTTTGTGGATATTTAATGTAATTCTCCCAAAGCTATGTAATAGATTAATAGGCCTTTATCTTTCCGCATTTCTTTATTTTATTTCAAATCGGGTCCTGGTTTAATTTGGCGATGTGGACCCGCGCCTTTGTAATAGCGTAGGACTTTTAATTCCGCATCTTTTAAACTATTAACTAATTTGCATGAAAGAATGAATGTCAAAAATAAAAGCAACGCGTAGATCACCAATGCATGAACAAGACAAAAATATCTGAAAACGACACACAAATCACACACCACCCCTAGGGTACGCCTCATTGTTGCCTTGCCCCTCGAAAGGTGATCGTCGAGTAGAGGACGTTTTAGTAAGTCCTCATGTCCATGAACATGGCATGAGGGTAGCTTCTAAGGTGTCTTCCTATTGCTCCGGTGATCACCATGTCCCGAACCCTCGAATTGACCCGAACACCTCCAACGGTGGTGCTACCTACCTCTCAATGGTGGGATGGCACTACTTCAAGGACACTTACACAGACGAATTCCTTAGGGTAGGTAGACGACTCTAGATACTTGCTCTAATTTCAAAACAAATCAAAAATACTTTTCACACCGACACCTTTTCAAAAAGCTTTCGAAGGCAACTTTTCAAACACTCTTGAGGACCGATACAAGAGTCGAACTGAAATTTTCAAAGAAACTTTTTAAACCCACAGTTGAAAAGCAAACAAACCATTTTTTGAAAACACAAATGAGCAAGTATCTAAGAGCCCATGGATAACCATGGATAGAAAGGGTGCTAACACCTTCCCTTTCTATAATCTACCTCCCGAACCGAGAGCAATCTCTATAAGGAATTTTTCTGTGCTTTTGTCCTTTCCATTTGGAGAAAATAAAAGACGGTGGCGACTCTTGCTTCCGCGACATTTCGCGAACCAGCGTTAAACAGTCAGTTCCAGATCCACCGATCACACACCTTCAGGGTATTCCTGAGCTTCCAAGTATCTCTTCACCTCATGGTACCAAGGCTTCTCAGTCACCAATTCAGTCTCAAGATCACAACAGTATGCCGGTTCGTCCAGTTTCCAGATAATGATCCGGGGAGCCTCATTGTCCCATTTGACCTTGAACATAGAAGACATTGTAGCTAACGCGTCCGCCAGCTGATTCTCCTCTCTCGGAAAGTGTTCAAAGGTTATCTCTGTGAAATGGGGGATCATTGTCAACACACATTCTCTGTAAGGAATAAGATTCGGATGTTTCGTATCCCACTCGCCTTTGATCTGATTGATCACGAGAGCGGAATCTCCGAAAACACTCAGAAACTTGATCCTTAAGTCAATCGCAGCTTGGAGACCCATGATGCATGCCTCATACTCCACCATGTTGTTGGTGCAGTTGAAACATAGCCGGGCAGTAAGTGGAGTATGAGTGCCTTGAGGGGATATGATCACAGCGCCGATACCGTTTCCCAAAGCGTTGGAGGCTCTGTCAAAGTGCATAGACCATCGGGATCCTTCCTCAGGTCCTTCATCCGGTCCAGGTACTTCACAATCAGTCACTACCATGATACTCTCGTCAGGAAACTCGAAGTTCATTGACTGATAATCGTCTACTGTCTGATGTGCCAAGTGGTCTGCCAATACACTTCCTTTGATGGCTTTCTGAGTTGTATATTGTATGTCGTATTCTGTCAAGATCATTTGCCATCTTGCTATTCTCCCAGACAGAGCAGGCTTTTCAAATATGTACTTTATTGGATCCATCTTTGAGATTAACAAGGTAGTGTGAGTCAGCATATACTGTCTCAGCCGGCGAGCAACCCATACCAAAGCGCAGCAAGTTTTCTCGAGCAGTGAGTATCGGGTCTCACAGTCGGTAAACTTTTTGCTAAGGTAATAAATGGCATGCTCTTTTCGGCCAGACTCATCATGTTGCCCCAACACACACCCCATTGAGTTGTCAAGCACTGTCAGGTATAATATTAGAGGTCTCCCTTCAACCGGTGGCATAAGGATGGGTGGTTCTTGGAGATACTCTTTGATTCTGTCAAAATCGGCCTGACATTCATCATTCCAACGTACTACCTGATCTTTCTTCAGCAGCTTGAAGATTGGCTCACAGGTAGCAGTTAGGTGCGAGATGAATCGGGCAATATAATTTAGGCGTCCTAAAAAGCCTCTGACCTCTTTCTCTGTCTTAGGAACTGGCATCTCTTGAATGGCTTTAACCTTGGCAGGGTCCACCTGAATACCCTTATCACTTACAACGAAGCCTAGCAACTTTCCAGATCTTACCCCGAAGGTGCACTTGTTCGGGTTCAACCTCAGCTTGTACAGTTTCAAATGGTCAAACAATTTCTGCAGATGACCAAGGTGTTCTTCCTCAGTTTGGGACCTTGCAATCATGTCGTCAACATACACTTCAATCTCATGATGGATCATGTCATGAAATAAAGCAACCATGGCATGTTGGTAGGTTGCCCCAGCATTTTTCAACCCGAATGGCATGACCTTGTAGCAGAAGGTGCCCCACTGAGTAACAAAGGTAGTCTTCTCCATGTCTTCAGGAGCCATCTTGATCTGATTATACCCTGAAAAACCATCCATGAAAGAGAACACCTTGTGCTTAGCAGTATTATCAACCAGAACGTCAATGTGAGGTAGGGGAAGTCATCTTTGGGGCTGGCCCTGTTCAGATCCCTGTAATCAACACACATTCTGACCTTACCATCTTTCTTTGGTACCGGCACCACATTAGCAACCCACTGAGGGTAAGAAGTCACTGCAAGAAACCCGACATCGAATTGCTTCATAACCTCGGCTTTAATCTTCCCAGACATCTCTGGACGCATACGGAGAACCTTTTGCTTAACTGGAGGGCAGTCTTCCTTGGTAGGCAAGTGATGGACCACAATGTCAGTATCTAACCCATGCATGTCTTCGTAGGACCAGGCGAAGATCTCCACATAATCATGTAACATCTGAGTCAACCGTTGCTTCACGCTGAGCTCTAGGTTGGCACCAATTTTAACTTCCTTTATGTCCGTCTCAGTACCCAGATTTATCGTTTCCACTGGTTCTTCATGTGGTTGAATTTCCCTCTCTTCCTGGAGTAACAGTCTTGCAAGCTTGCCAGGCACTTTGCAATCATCTTCACCTTCGTCTTCGGCTAAGTTGATCGGATTTTCGAAGTCATAACTGGCAGTAGCAGAGTCGTTACCAGTGAGATCCAGAGTGGATTGAAACCTGTATGAGTGAGTGTGTGTAAATACAGCTGTTTTGCAATATATAACGAAAGGAAAGAAAGGAAAGGAGCATAAGATTTGAAGTGCGAGAAAACGTCCAAGGTCTTTATTCATGATATATGAAATGACAGTTAATATGCCCTCACAAATGAAGCCACGGTGCCCCGGGTAAGACACCGGGCCATAGAGTTTTAAATCATTGTTTATTACAAATGATAAAAACAAAGGAATTCATTACTCCGTAACAAAAGTAACAGGTAGGTTGTCTTTTGCAATCCAATTGCTAGGTCCACTGTCGGCCGTCGGATAAATCCAGCTGTCGAACTCAGCTTCATCCACTTCATCATCCTCCCTGATAGCATTCACTCCATGGTTAGGCATGGGAGCAGTCACCACATTGGACTTCTCAGGTGCCTCAAACTGTACCTCCTTTGCGTCAATAAGGTCTTGCACCTTGTTTTTTAAGGCCCAACAATCATTAGTAGAATGCCCCGGGCTATCGGAATGATAAGCACAGCGGGCATTTGGGTTGTACTTAGGAGAGGCAGTATTCACAACCTTTGGGGCCTCTATGACAGTCACCAAGTTGGTGGATAGCAACTGCGGCAAGATTTGTGATAGGGTCATACTCAGCCGGGTAAACTCTCTTCTGGGTCTCTCAGCCCTTTGTGGATTGGTTTGCCGAGGAGCGGCAGCAGGCTTAGCAATCACCACCGCGTTGACAGATTGGCGGCGTTCTGGTTTATCATGTCTTCTAGGCCCATATACAGCACTGGCCTCCTTCTTAAAGGGTTTCTTCTCAGAACTTGAAGATGCACCCTTCTGAATTTTACCGGACTTCATTCCAGCCTCTATCCTCTCCCCAGTAAGAATAAGATCAGTGAATCCTGCAGACGAGTTGCCAATAAGATGATTAAAGAACGGCCCGGAGAGGGTCCCCAAGAACATATCCACCAGCTCACGGTCAGTTAACGGAGGCTGCACCCTGCCAGCCAGATCCCTCCACTTCTGTGCATACTCTTTAAAACCTTCGCTTGATCCTAGCGACATACCCTTGAGTTGGGTACGTGTAGGAGCAAGGTCGGCATTATATTGATACTGCTTGTAGAAAGCAGTAGCTAACTCCTCCCAGTTACAAACTTTGGTCCCATCCAACTGATAGAACCATTCGAGATGAGTCCCTGAAAGACTCTCCTGGAAGAAGTGGATCCACAAGTTCTTGTCCATTGTGTACGGTTGAATCTTCCGCACATAAGATCTGAGGTGTAGCTTAGGGAAAGACGCCCCGTCATACTTGGTGAAAGATGGTGCCTTAAACTTGTGAGGAATGATCACACCAGTAGATAAGCCCAAGTCTCCGAAATCCAGCCCAGGTACTTGTTGGATCTCCATAGCATCCAGTCTGTCTTCCAACTGCTTGTACCGGTCTTCAGCAGGAGGATACTGTTCCTCATTAAAATCAGTCTCGTTGTCAGAGACTACTGGACTTGGAGCCTTTCCCCCCTGGGGACTGTCTTTGCCTACAGAAGAACCAACTTCCTCATTCTGCAGAGTGTTACCAAACCTCCGGCCCGAGTTGAAAAGAACAGTTCTCTTCTTCTTCTTCTCCTTCTTCCGGAGCAAAGCCTTCAGCTCTTCTTGGCCTTGAGCCAAACCCATGATCAGCTCTTGAAATTGTGCGTTCTGCGCCTGAAGGGCCTTGATAGACATCTCGGTTGATGATTCAGGGTTCATGATGCTGAAATAAACAGCGAAGAACAGTAAGCAACCTGAAAAGAAGAATACCTGCTATGCACATGATGAATGGAATGCGTATGATTTATGTTTTCAAAGACAATCGGGAATCAACTTTGTAAACAAAAAGGAACACACTTCATTAGATTCAACTTTGAAATTTAAATTGTTCAACAGATTGCCCTTAGGCGTTACATAAAATGGAAATACTGAAAGGGGAAATAAAACTGTAAAAGAACATCCAGAGCTCCTCATTGATCCCAGGGTCTCCTCTTCTCAGTACGGATGTAGTCATTCAGAGCTCGCTCATTCTCCAACTGCTTTGTTAGCTTCTGGATCTTCAATTCCTGCTCGTTGAACTTTTCCCGATAAGAATCTCGTTCTTCTCGCAGTTGCGACCAAGACCTCTTTAATGTCTCATAATCAGTAGGTATCTGAGGAGGGAGGACAGTTGGAGGAGCCCCATCTTTGTCAGGATACTCAAGAATGACGGGTCTGACAGCTTCGTACGTCATACCTAATTTCTGAGCACGGATGCGAACCCATTTGTAGTAGGCTTCCATAGGTAGAGAAGTCTTTGGCCCCAACTCTTGTGGGTCAGCTTTATGAACTCTGTCCCAAGCCTTGATGAACCTACGACGCAGCTCGTCACTATCCACCTGAAACTCAAAACTGATGTGAGGCACCAACATCTCATGAGGCCCTGCTCTTCTGGCTCTTCCAAACTGACGAAGAGCTAGACATGGATTGTAAGAGATTCCTCCTTGAGTACCAATCAAAGGAACATTAGGGTATTCTCCGCAACGATCAATAACAACTATCTCATCCAAACCTCTGAAAGTCCAAATGATGTCCTTATCAGTGAGAGACATTAACCTATGAGCCCAAACTCTTCCTTCTTGGTTCTTCAGTACGAACTTAGGGAGGTGCGAAATAAACCACCTCACAAACAAAGGGATACAACACCACAGAGTTCCTCGTCTTCGGGCAGTACGAGCATGTAGTTATTGCAGGATGTCACCCAAGAGAGTGGGCACAGGATTCTGAGACATGAAGATCCTTATGGCAGTGATATTGATGAAGTTGTCAGGATTAGGAAACAAGACTAGCCCATAGATTAAGAGAGCCAAAATGTCTTCATATGCCCTAAAGTCCAAGTCATTCCAGAAACTGTTAGCTTTACCAATCAGAAACTTGGCCAAGAAACCCTTAACTCCGCTTCTAGTCACCCAGTTGTCCATTACTTCTTGATGTGTCAAGGGAAGAGCTGCAGCAACCTCCTCAAGCCTAAGAGTCTTTTCCCAACCAGTGAAGGGAGTCTGGTCCAAGATAGGGATACCAAGCAAATTAGAGAACTCTTCCAGGGTAGGGACCAGCTGGAAGTCTTGAAAGGTGAAGCACTGGTACAGAGGGTCATAGAACTGGGTCAGGACACTCATCAACTGTTGATCCCGCTTTGCAGTGACTAAACTGAGAAGAGAACCATGCCTCTGGATGAAGGAGGTGGTGTTTGGAATTCTGCTAACCAATTCTTCAAGTAACTCAGGTGGGTGAACAAAGTTGAACCGAATAGTATTCCTTCGCATAGGCATCATGATGTCCTACAAAACAGAGCAAAGGTGAAACCCTCTTGTCTTTGAAATGGTCAGTCCTTATGCAGGGTGCATGCAATGCTCATGATGTTATGATGTTATGATAAAGCACACCACAAATATTTACAAAGGCAAACATGATAAGGCACACAAGTCACACAAGACAAGACCTTAAAGTTTAGGCCAGCATGAGGTCTAGGTATTACCCTCTTTCAGTTTGTTGGTTCATACCTGTCCCATCAAAAGTAACCGGGTTCTTAGAGTATCCCAATATCATTGACTACCCTCAATCGGTCATAACTCCAGCATCGCAATCTTTTCTTGCAGCCAGAACTATCACGAGAGTTTAGCCTCAATGGGCGTAGCATACTACTACTGTTCTATTGGCCAAGTTAGGTCATTTAAGGTTCTAAGGTCTGTTGGTGCTTAATGACTCCTCAGAAGACCCATATTCTCCTCGTTGCAACACAAGGGATATCGGTACAGACCAAGGTGCCACACCAACGTAGCCACTGCTTCACCCATGTCGGTCTACGCCGGACAGGTCCCTCACAGCTTATGCTACCTAAACAGGGTATCCCCAGATCCGGGTTAGGATCTATGTAACTCCCGAGACAGGCCCACAATATTAAAGCAAACAAGTCAAAACAATTGAAAACACAGTTATGAACTATCCTAAGGTACACCTCACTTTTAAAGATGTCCCCAGCAGAGTCGCCAGTTCTGTGATCGGTGGATCTGGAACTGACTGTTTAACGCTGGTTCACGAAATGTCGCGGAAGCAAGAGTCGCCACCGTCTTTTATTTTCTCCAACAAGGAAAGGACAAAAGCACAGAAAAATTCCTTATGAGATTGTTCTCGGTTCGGGAGGTAGATTTATAGAAAGGGAAGGTGTTAGCACCCTTTCTATCCATGGTTATCCATGGGCTCTTAGATACTTGCTCATTTGTGTTTTCAAAATGTTTGTTTGCTTTTCAAGGTGAGTGGGTTTGAAAAAGTTTCTTTGAAAGTTTCAGATCGACTCTTGTATCAGTCCTCAAGAGTGTTTGAAAAGTTGTTTTGAAAGCTTTTTGCAAAGTGTCGGTGTGAAAAGAAGTTTTTGATTTTTGTTTTGAATTACAGCAAGTATCTACGAGTCATCTACCTACCCTAAGGAATTAGTCTGTGTAAATGTCCTTAAGGTAGTGCCATCCCACCATTGAGAGGTAGGTAGCACCACCGTTGGAGGTGTTCGGGTCAATTCGTTTGTTAGGGACAGTGTGGTCACCAGAGCAATAGGAAGACACCTTAGAAGCTACCCCCATGCCATGTTCATGAACATGAGGACTTACTAAAACATCCTCTACTCGACGACCACGTTTCGAGGGGCAAGGCAACAGTGAGGCGTACCCTAGGAGTGGTGTGTGATTCGTGTGTCATTTTCAGTTATTTTTGTCTTGATCATGCATTGAGTGTTCTACGTTTTGATTTTATTTGGGCATACATTCTTTCATATGATTATTAGCAGTTAAAAGGCGCGGGAAGATAAAAGTCCTACGCTATTACAAAGGCGCGGGTCTACATCGCCAAATTAAACCAAGACCCGATTTGAATAAATAAAATGCGGAAAGTAAATATCCTAATTAATCTATTACAAGGCTTTGGGGCAAGTACATAAATTTCACAAAGAAAAAATAAAATAAACGCGTGAAGAGAAAATTATATTCGAAGGTGCGAGGGCGTTGGACCCTTTGAGGAAATTAAATTGAAATTATTAAATTAATTAAATCAAATAAAGGAAAGGACTTATTTTTTATGTTTTTTTTTTTGTATTTATGAAATTAAAGAAATTAAATGGAATTAAAACCCTAATTCTAAGCATTTTTAATTATTAAAGAAATAAATTCAAGTTTGACCTAATTTACTAATTATTTAATTATAAGTTATTTACAAAAATAATTAATAATTAATAGTGATAAGAAAAAAAAGATTATTTATTAAGAAAAAGAATAAAAAAAATGCTAAAAGACTTGTTTTTATATTTTTTAATTATCTAAGAAAAAGCATTAAAGTTAAAAACCTAAAATTAAAACTAAATTGATTATGAAATTTATTTACAAAATAAATATTATTGAATTAAATAATAAACATATTTTATTTTTTTTGACTTTCTGATTTTTTTGTATTTTTGTGTTACAAAATTAATTTTATGAATTAAATAAAACAATTATCATAAATAAAATAAATAAAAGAAAAGAATAAAAAAAAGGAGAGAAATGCAAACATATGGGGGTGTTGACCCCTTTTGGAGGTAAATTCACAGCAATTTGGCCCAATAAGGGTGAGGCCCTGTTTGACTTTTCTGATTGCATATGGACCCATTGACTGGCACGTATGATGAGCCCCTTTGGTGGGCTTCAGATTGGAATCTCCAGGCGCGTGGCAAGCCAGATGGTGAGGCTGTATGGTAGACCCTGGGACATATGCTGCATGGAAGTATGTTAACAAAAATTATATTGAATAAGTGGGGGATCTGGGAATCGAACCCAGGTCCCAATGTTCACCAAGCGTGTCCTCTACCACCTGTGCCAAGCAACGCGTTTGTATGTATCATGGAAAACAAATATTATAAAAAATAAACCACGCTAATGATATTAACACAAAAAACGCGCTGAAAATTTGAATGATCCAACCATGCTATGACACCTAAGCATCTTCTCCGTTCTTGTACCTGTAATAAAAGGCAAATAGCGGGGGTTTTAAACCCCCACTAACCACAATATAGGAAAATAACGATTAGCTCCTGGGCAATGATAAATTGGGCGCGAGGTGATGATTGTGTTCGTTTGGAGCTTCTGATTCCAATGGTGTAGGTTAGGGCGGCCAATTTTTCCATGGGAAAGAAACCCCAATTTCAAGCTTATGAAAACCTAGAAAACATCCATGGCATATTTCGCTACAGGCATGATTAGTTCAATTAAAAGGCACCAAAAGCTTCAGCATAATCATGTTAGTGTAAAACAATATTTAAAATGCATTAATATGGCATGAAATTCAAAGTACGATTATGCAAAAATTCATGGACAGGACGACTTCATTCTACCAGTTCTTTGTGTATGGAGAGTGAAAAAGTATTGGGTTATGTTCAGGAAAGTCTCAGCAAGCTTTTGAGATACTTTTCACGCCTTGAAACGCCTTCTAGATGCCAAAACAGTTTTGAGGTTTTTAAGAAAAAAGTGCAAGTTTGTTTTCAGGTTTTCAACGCAGCATGCTTGTCCTTTTGATTAGGGTTGTGATGAATATGTATATGTCAATGAATTAGGTTTACAAAACAAGTCCAAAATCCATTTAATCAATGCTTTTCAATTTGTGATCTTCCATGATTTTTTCAATCTTTTTTCATGCCAAATATGCCAAATCATGAATGATTCTTGCCTTTTTTAATGTGCACGAAATCTTGAGTAAATAAGGAGCCTATTAGCTGCATAAAAAGATTTAAAACACATGCTTTGATATTTTTGTCATATTTTATTTTAATTAAATGAATTAATAATAATAAAAATTCAAATAATTAATAAAAAATGATGAAATAACTCCCCTTTTGGTCAATGGGTCGTGCATAGCTTTTGGATGATGATTCTTAGAAAAAATTGTGGCCCATTAGCAATTTTGAGGTATTTGAAGCAAAGTTGACTTTTCAAAATTCCTAAAACTTTCCCAACTTCCACAAGGCATATCTTGCTCAATTTTTAAGCTTTGATCATGTTGTTGGGCATTTTGGAAAGGTCTTGAAGTCCTCTAACCAATTCCTTTGGTCCCATGTCATTTTGATTTACCAATCTCAAGTTATGGGCTTTGACTTAAAGTGCCTTTTTGTTGACTTTTGAAAATGACCTATAATGTTGAGATTGATAACTTTTTGTAAGAGCATTTCTTGGACATGAAGTGTGAAGAGGAGTTGTAGGAAATGTCATTCTCTTCAAAATGAGCTTTGGATGGAATTTTTCTGATAAACCATGTGGAAGTTATGCGTTTGTCAAGTTACAGTTGACTTTTTCAACTGTCCAAATATGGAAACTTTTGCATCTTGAGACTTTTTGAGCCATGCCTTGAGAATCATGATCAATAATTGATCAAATGATGTTTGTGGCTTCAAAATAAGATGTTGACCAAAAATTTGGACTTTTGACTGTCAAATGACCATTTTGCCCCTACAGTTGACTGTTGAGCAATTAGGGTTTTTGATTGTGCAATTTTGTGCTGTGAGTCTTGAAACTTGGCATCAGGATGCTTGACAATGTTTATAGGCATGTGGGACTTGTTTGGACCCTTGGAAACTTCAATTTCTTTGCCAGAACCAAAACCCTAATTTTTGACTGTTAGGAGGCCCTTGAACTGTGCAACCCTTGGGAGGTTTTGAAGCATGCTCTCTGCAAATCTTGAAGAATATGGGAGGGCAAATTTTGGGGTACAACACTTATCTTTGGATGTAAATGGACGGATGTGGGTTATCGTATAGTCATGAATAGCCATGTTGTGAGATATCTTAGAATTTCTCTTAAGGGACTAAAATCATTCGTAAGTCAACATTCGTAGCGTCATCGAGGGACTATGATCTTGTATTTTGATTGTTTTTGCTAAGATGTCTCACATGCATATCACAACCATTTTCTCAAGGCAACAAGTGGAGTTAACCCTAGAGGTGTAAGTGTCAAGTGTTAGTATTTCATGCTTGATTTTGTCTTGGATTAGGGTTTTCTAAGCATTGATTTTATCTTTCCATACAAATCCTAATTACTAGCATTTATATGAAAAGCGATAAATTGCGGAAAATAAATGTCCTAGGCTATTACATCATTTTGAGGATGGGGTGTACAAATTTACAAATGGGGATTGCAAGAATTCAAACCTAATCATCTATTACAACCATATTGAAACTTGAATAATGTACAAGAATTGAAAGGAATATAATGTACAAGACATGAATGAAAAGAAAAGGAATTTGTTTTGATTTTGTTAAAGAATGATTTTGGCCTATTTAACTAAAAGGAAATTTAATTAAAACTAAAGAAAAATTAATATTAAGTTAAAGAAAAGAAAATAAATAGGAAAATGTTTTTGGTCTTTTTCATTGTAAGAAGTTAAATAAAAATAAACTAAATAATTTAAATATATTTTTGGTGTTTTTTGACTAATAAAAATAATTATAAATAAAAAATAATAATAAAGTAAAGCAAATGAGATAAAGATATAACATTAACGTCAGGGGGGTTCAGAAAAAAAAAAAAAAATCAAGGCCCAGCCAATGGAGGCCCAGGCGCGCTTCCTGCAAACAAAGAAAAGGTGAAAAAATTTGGAAAAATGACAAAAGGTCTCGTTGGGGCTTGAACCCAGGACCTTATACATAAATGCCTTACGCGCGCGCTATTTGTACCACTGGGGTGGTCTGTTTCATCTATTAGTTATCCAACTTGCACTAAATATAAATTGAACTCATTTATGAAAATTCGAACATGACTTCATCTTCTTCCTTTGCGCGCACAGGGGTGTATTTCACCATTGTTAAGCTCCTAAAAGCTTCATTTCTCAGCCAAATAAAAAAAATGTAAACATCAAACCTGCCTAAAATTTGAATACGAATCCAACCACATAATTTTCAATAACTATGGATCAAAGGTGAGCATGAATTTTGTTCAGTACCAAAACTAAAACCTAACTGATCAGATATGAAATTCTCAATGTATAAGCAATAATAATCAAAACTATGGACATGGTCAGCTTCCTAGAAATGATATCTACATCTTTTCTTCATAATATATATACAAATGATGATTGAATGAAAAAATACAAGTTTGAAAAACTTACCTATTGGAGTGAAATTCGAATGACTTCTACACGACTTCCAGCAATGGTTTGATGATGGATTAAGCTTGCCTGGACCTCCCTAGAGCTATTCCAATTCTTAGAATGTCCTTTAGCTTTCCCAGCTGCTCTGGACAAGTCAAGCTGCAATGGTGGATTTTGAAAATGGTGGATGAGGAATAAGAAGTTACATAAGTGGTTTAAGAGTTGGGATAGTTTCTATGTGGTATATTGAAGCTAAGTGAATCGAAAGACCAAAAAACACACGAAGGGATTTGAGATTTTATGTGTAAAGTTAGGACGTACCATGTTTTATGCTTGTGTGCAAGTTCAGAGTTTTTGAGAGTTTTGGGAGTGTTCTAAGGCTTGTAATCTCTCCCTTTTTGTTGCAAATAATGTCTCTATTTATACGAAAGAGGTTTGACATCTTGTAGTAACCATAATCTTGATGTAACACGGTGGAAGAACTGACTTGGTTGTTTTGCATTTGATCGCAATGTGCGGATAGCAAGAGTCGCCACCGACTTTTCTTTTATCCAAAAGGAAAGGCAGAAAAGAATAGGAAAGACCTTTAGAGATGTTTTCTTGAGTTCAGGGGGTAGGTTATGAAAAGGGAAGGTATTATCACCCTTTTTATCCGTAGTTATCTACGGGCTCTTAGTTGCTTACTTGATCACTTGCTTTTGTTTGAGAATGTGCTTGTGATGTGGGTTTTGAAAGTATTTTTGTAAAAGAATGTATTTGTAATGGTTCTTGTCTCTATAAGAACGCGTACAAAGTGTTTTGTCTTTTGAAAGTGTTTCAAAATGAAAGTATTGGTGTATAAAAATGTTTTTGTGAGCAAGCGAGCAACTAGGAGCAACCTACCCACTCAAAAAGTCTTAAATGTTCTTTTCCTCCTCCTTTAGATGTTGTTATCTCACCATTGTTTTGGTAAGAAACCCCATCGTTGGATGTGAAGGGACGGGTGTGGGAAGTTTGTATAGTCATAGAAGGCAACCTATGGGGCGTTTTAGCAATGTCGTTTAGGGACAAGATTGTTTACCGAAGGCAACATTGAGGGTCAGCGAGGGACTACGATCTTTTATCGAGGGTCTTTGCTAAAACGCCCATATTCGAGGGAAATGACTATTTTCCGAAAGGCAACAAAAATGGATTACCCTAAGGGTTCTAGTGTGTAAATATGTTTGATTTAAATGCATTTTGTTTTGATTAGGGTTATCTATTTGTTGATTTTATGTCTTGCCATACACAACCTAATTACTAGCTTTTATACTTAAAAACAATAGATTGCAAAAATATAAAGGTCCTATGCTATTACATCATTTAGGGATGGGGGTACAAATATACAAATGGGGGGTTGCAAGAATTTAAATCCTATTTAACTATTACAACCATATTGAAATGTACAATATAAGAAGAAAATGACCTGTTTTGAAAATGGTTTTTTGTCTTAATGAATAAAAAAAGAAATAAATTAATTAATAAAAAGGAAATATTTTTATTTATTTTTTATATTATTAAAAATAGTATTGATATTGAAAATGATAAAAAGGGAAAATAATGAGAGATAGAATCAGCGTGTTGCTGCAAGCAAAACAAAAGGGATTAAAAGTTCTTATGCCAGACACGCTGTGACTCAGAAAGAAATGTCAGTGGGAATCAGAAGTTCTGGATTGATACACTCTAAGGTCCTGCAAGAAACGTTAGAGGGAAAGAAAATAGAGGTTCTGGGTGGTGTTTAGACAGTGAGCAAAATTTCAGAAGTTCTGTGTTGTGTTAAACAGTGGGTGAAAAGTCATAAGTTCTGTGTTGTGTTAGCAGTGAGTAAAAAGTCAGAAGTTCTGTTACCGTATCATAACAGTGCAAAAACCTAGGAATTATGGTGTGTTAAAACAGTGAGAAGAACTAAGAAGTTATGTGTTATGCTAAACAATGAGTGAAAATTTGAAGTTCTGTGTTGTGTTAAACAGTGAGTGAAAATCAGAAGTTCTGTGTTGAAACAATAAGAAATCCTAGAAGTTTTCGTGTTAAAACAATAAATAGAAAATTTGAAGTTCTGTGTTACATTTTAACTCTTTCCTCATATTAATCAACATATCGACAATTTATTCAATTCTTAACAGCAAATCAAAAGGATAAAAACACAGCAGTTTATAGAAGTTCTAATTCTAATTCTGAGCCTAGCTTTATTTAAGAAGTTCTGGTCCATACTTTTTTTACTTATGAAATGATATGGACAACATCAATACTTTGATATTTACATATTTAATGATGTTCTGAATGAAAATATGCAAAGTCAGTAAGACTTACCTTGAATCTGGAGCGTGTGCTTGGAACTTGAGATGCTGCCTTCAGATGTTCTGGAGTCAGTGAGAGCAACAAAATAATGGTTATGTTCTTTGATTCAAAGGGAAGAACAAATGTTTTGTTTAGGATTTGCGAAGTGTAACACGGTGGGGAAACTGACTTGGTTGTTTTGCGTTTGATCGCAAATGTTGCGGTTAGCAAGAGTCGCCACTGACTTTTATTTTATCCAAAAGGAAAGGTTGAAAAGAACAGGAAAGACCTTTGAGATGTTTTCTTGAGTTCGGGGGGTAGATTATGTAAAGGGAAAGTATTAGCACCCTTTTAATCCATAGTTATCTATGGGATCTTAGTTGCTTGCTAGATCACTTGCTTTTGTTTGAGAATATGCTTTGTGTGGTTTTTGAAAGTATTTTGAAAAGGCGCCATCGTTTAGGAAAACTTTGTAATGATTCTCGTTCGTAAGAATGTATACAAAGTGTTGATCTTTTGAAAATGTTTTCAAGTTTGAAAGATGTTTTTGAAAGTGTTGGTGTTTGTTTTGGAAAATAGAAAGGATGTTTTGGTTTGAAAATTGAGCAAGCAACTAGGAACGTTCTACCTACTCAAAAGTCTTTCATGTTTATTTCCTCTTTTGACATTGTTATCTTACCATTGATTTGGTAAGAAACCCTATCTTTGGATGTAAAAGGGACGGGCACGGGTCATTGTATAGCCATGATTAGCAATGTTGTAAGATATCTTAGCATTTTCTTTAAGGGACTAAGATCATTTTTGAAAGGCAACTTTGATAGCGTCATCGAGGGACTACAATATTGTATTTTGTTTGTTTTTGCTAAGATACCCTACATGCATAATATGACCAATTTATAAGGCATCAAAGTAGATTTATCCTAAGGGTGTATGTGTGTAAGTGTATTGGTTTATATGCTTGATTTGTCTTGATTAGGGTTTTCTAAGCATTGACTTTAATCTTTCCATACAAATCCTAATCACTAGCATTTGTATATAAAGCATTAAATTGCGAAAAATAAAAATACTAAGCTATTACATCATTTATGGGAGGGGATATAAAAATTATAATTGGGGAATTGCAAGAAAATTAAATCTAAATAATTATTACAATCATATTGAATATTGTACAAAAAATGAATAAATAAAAATACAAGAATGTAAATGTAAAAAGAAATGTGATTTTTGTTTGGTTTTCATGAAAAGGCTTTTTGACCTAGTTAACTAAAATAAAATAATTAACTAAAAATAAGAAAATTAAGATTAACTTAGTAATATAAATTAATTTAAAGAGAACAAAATTTTTAGGGTTTTTTGTGAATTTAATTAAACTAGTAAATAAAATTAATTAAATAAAAGTCCTAAGTTCTAAATTGATTTTAATTTACAAGAAAAATAATATAATATAATAATTAAACCTAAATATTAATTATTAAGAACGAAATTAATTTATTAAGAAATGTTTTTGTTCTTTTGATTTTTTATAAAAACAAAATAAACAAAATAAATGTAAAAATAATAAATAAAATATTTTCTGGGTTTTTATTAATAAAAAAAATAAAAATAAAAATAAAATATAAAGAAAAAGAAAAAAATAACAAAATATAAAAGTCAGGGGGTTTGGAAATGGTTAAAGGGGTTAGAAAGTTAAAAAGAAACAAAGGTCCAATGTTCTGCTGGCCTAGGTGCTGCAAAAAATCAAAAAAAGTGTAAAATATGAAAAAAGAGCAAAAGGCAGCGTGCTGGGTGTTGAACCCACACCCTCTTGGTTACCAGCGTGCTGCCTTACCATTGGGGTGACTATACATCCGTTGATATAACTGAAACAATAAATACATAACACAAAACAAGTTCTAGAATTGAACTTCATCTTCAACCTCCAGCCATAGTTCCTGTAACTTGCTCATTTCTCAACGAAAATAAAAGATGCAAACATGAAAGTTGCTTCATTTTTCCATACGAATCCAACCATATAAATATCATGAGATATAAATCAAAGAAGAATAAGAATTTCTAAAAGTACCAAATTCTGACCTAAATATTTCCAGGGATTCAAACCTAAAATTCTCTAAGCTCAATCAATATAAATGAAATCTATGGATATGTACAATTTCAGGGTAATGATGTCTACATTTTATCTTCATAAATGCATGCCTAATAATTCCTAAGTAATGAGATATAAGTTCAAGAAAATACCTCAAAACTGGAAATCGTGAAATAAAAATGAGCTTGATTTAAGGTGCTGCAACGACCAGGTTAGCTTCCTCAAGTTCCCAGGAAGCTAATGCAATGACTAGCTTGAACAATGGATGGCTGAAATGGTCTGGAGAAGTCAACTTGCAGGGCTCTGTTTTTGGTTATGGAGGTTGATGAAGATGGAGTTACAGTAATGAAACAGGATCAAGGATATGTTATATTTGATGTGTGGGAGCTTTGTGATTGATTAGGAAGTAAAACACACGAGGGAAATGAGAGATATAAGTTTAAGGTAAGAACTGTGCATCAATGGAGTTTTTTGTGCAAATTCTGGCTTGAGGGAGTTTTGGTGTGTTTCAAGGTGCTTAATATCGTGCCTTAACTTGAAAATAGTGTCTCTATTTATAAGCAAAAGGTTTTGTGTGCTACAACAAGTCAGAATTTGAATTTACATGTTTAAGCTCAACATGTGATTTTCTTGACAAAATAAGTTTCCATGCCTTTGTACTTGCAATTTTAGGGTGGTTGGACTTTTAACAAGCTACCTTCTGACTTTGTGGATGGAGTTTACTTAAATATAACAAGTTAGGAGCTCAAGAAGCTGACTTTGTGCATAAAGCTTGCTTTACAAGAATGGAAATGGTGACTTTCTCCCTAAAATGGAAAAATGCTTTGGACAATGCTTGAATCAATTGGACAATTGATCAATCAGTTGTGTAAACATTAAATTAAGGAGTGACAAACAAGTTTGAGGCCTTCAAAGTGAAGATTATGCAGCATGGCTAAGGATTTGGTTCATGTTGCATCACAAATTTTGCCTCGCAAAACAACTTGAAACCCTAACTTCTGGCCTCCGATTCTCCTTTCTCACAAAGGATCTCAAGGAGTTCTTGGACATTTTATAAAGCTTGTAATGTGCTATACAACCCCTCTTTAAATACCTTTTGAAAATTCCCCTTGGAACTATGTGAAAAATTTCCATGAAGTTAGGTCAAAGTCCTGCCTAAACTAGGGCAAAATTTTAACTAAGTGTTTAGTTTCATGAACATGTATTCACAAAATCGTAACTTGAAATACATGCATTTCTAGGAGAAGTTGTTTAAAGAAAATTTTTAGATCTCATTTAGATCTACAACTTTCATGTTGAAAGTTTCCTTTGAATCATCTTGCATCATGGTGAAAAATTGGCTCAAAGTTGTGAAAAAATATGAAGTTTTCAACACTTAGAAAAATTTCTAAGTTTAGAAACTTTGACTTTTCAAAATGAAATCTTGACTTTTGATTTCTTGATGAACAAGTTTCATATTTTGACATGTTTTGATGAATTATGATCTTTGACACTTGATTTTGACCAAAAAGTCAAAGTTTGACTTTTCAGTGTGCAGTTGACTTTTGATCAGTTGATTGAAAATCAACTATCAATCAAATGACCTTGAGCAATGCTTTGAGTCAAGACATTAGTTCAAAATGACGCAATTGAAACCTTGAGATCATTTCTCAAACCAATTAACCATTTGCTAGGTCAAAAATCAGAAATTGCCCTTTCCCAATCAAAACCCTAATTTTGACCATTTTGCCCTTTTGGTGATCTGATCAAATTTCTTGAGGAATTATGGTCCAAATCTTGATAAAATGACATATATGAGTTCATAATGTTTCTAAGGATAAAAATTATAAAGTTTGACTATAAATTGACCACAATTGACTTTTCCCCAAAATAGTTAATTTTTAGGTAAATTGATCAATTGACAGAGCAAAAATATGATCCAAGACTTGAAACTTGACATGAGAAATCTTGGGGGTCCATAATGATCTATGAAAGTCATATGAGGAATTAAAATTTCAATTATCCTTGTGCAATCTCAAACCCTAATTTTAGTCATCAATGCTTAAGGAGGTGTCTTGAGCTAATCAATCCTTGTACAGTCTTGAACCAAAGGGGATCTTGTGAGAAAATGTTTGATAAATGAGAGGGAAAATTTTGGGTTACAACACGAAGGTTTTTACTGTTTCCTTTTCTCTCTTTGATAATTCCCTCTCTCTCTCCAAAAGCCATCCCCTTGAACGTGTGATGGAGCAACTTATTTATAGATGGGTTTGCTGTGGTTTTGGGGGGGAAACAAATGGGATTTTTAACCTTTTTGGCATACTGTTCCATTGCTTTTTAAACACAATTTTTGCATGCTAATTTGGTGCACTTATGGGGTTTGAGAAAAACTCAGGCGTGGACTGGATCAGAAGCACCTTGGAGTGTTGTGGCAGCTGGTGGCAGGACTGTACTACAACAGTGCAACAGGTTGTTCAAATGAGGTTTTGGGATTTGGTGATGTTCTGATTGCAGAAGACCAGAGTGAGATTCGAAGGGCGAGGCTCTGATCGAAGCATAGAACATAGCCTCCATATGCCGAAGAGTCACGTTCTGATTAAAGGACATAGTCTCCATACATTCTGATTGATGAGTCATGTTCCGAACCATGTTTACAAATTCTGATTGCACTTGCGTGAAGTATGGCCCAGAAGTTCTGAAGTATCATATTCTCTTAACACTTAGAAAATTTTCTAAATGTTTAGAAATTTGATTTTTTCAAAGTAACTTATGACTTCTGATTTTTGATGAACCAATTTCATGTCTTGATGAAATATAATTGTTGAAAATTGATTTTTGATCTAAAAGTCAATGTTTGACTTTTTAGTATGCTTTTGATCATTTTGCCCTTGTGAATGATTTTCTTGGAAAATTGTAATTCAAGACTTGAAACTTGATAGAAATTAACCCGAGGGTCCAGGATGATCCTTTGAGAAACGAGAGGGAAAATTTTGGGGCACAACAGCTGCCCCTGTTCAATCTTCTTAAACCTGATGAGTTAGAGCGAATCTGCCATTCGTGACTTGAGGGTAGAAGATGATTGAACACTAGAGTGCCCAGAAATTTGCACTTGATGATATTGTGGTTGAGGTGTAAGTAATGGGCTTAAATATGCCATTTGGAGGAATGATGGAGAGTTGGCGGAGATGGGCGTACAAATGTCATCCGGAGGTGATCGTTGACATAAATTAGACTAAGTCTAAACTTGACTTCAACCGGGGAAAGAATCAGAATAAACCTTCGGTTAATTTAAAACTGAACCTAGCAGAAGTCTTGAATATTCTTTAACTGGGAAAAATAAGGATAAATCTTTGGAGCGACTTATCTGAATCAAAGAAAGTGTCTTATTTGGAAAGAATCAGGCTAAACCGTTGAGAGGTTTAAACTGAACCATCAGGGGTCTGGAAAAGAATCGGAAAAAATCTTAGAGTGATTTATCTAAACCAGAGTAGATATCTGCGGGAAAGAATCAGGATAAACCATTGAGAGATTTAAACTGAACCAGCAGGGGTCTGGAAAAGAATCAGAATAAATCTTGGAGCGATTTTATCTGAACCAGAGAAGATGTCTGCAGGAAAGAATCAGGATAAACCATTGAGATTTAACCTGAACCAGCAGGGGTCTGGAAAAGAATCAAAATAAATCTTGGAGCAATTTATCTGAACTAGAGAAGATGTCTGCGGGAAAGAATCAGGATAAACCGTTGAGAGATTTAAACTGAACCAGTAGGGGTCTGGAAAAGAATCAGAATAAATCTTGGAGCAATTTTATCTAAACCAGAGAAGATGTCTGCGGGAAAGAATCAGGATAAACTGTTGAGAGATTTAAATTGAACCAGCAGGGGTCTGGAAAAGAGTCAGAATAAATCTTGGAGCGATTTATCTGAACCAGAGAAGATGTATACGGGAAAGAATCAGGATAAAACATTGAGAGATTTAAACTGAATCAGTAGGGGTCTGGAAAAGAATCAAAATAAATCTTGGAGCGATTTTATCTGAACTAGGGAAGATGTCTGCGGGAAAAAATCAAGATAAACCGTTGAGAGATTTAAACTGAACCAGCAGGGGTCTGGAAAAGAATCAGAATAAATCTTGGAGCGATTTTATCTGAACCAGAGAAGATGTCTGCGGGAAAGAATCAGGATAAAGCATTGAGAGATTTAAACTGAACCAGCAAGGGTCTAGAAAAGAATCAGAATAAATCTTGGAGAAACTTATTTGAACCAGAGGAGATGTCTGCAGGAAAAAATTAGGATAAACCGTTGAGAGATTTAAACTGAACCAGTAGAAGTCTAAAAGGAGTATTTGTCATGTAGATAGTCACTCCGGCTTGTTTCGGGAATTGATCTATAATTGATTTGTTCATAGACATTTGCCTTGTTTTGTTGAAAATCTGATAATAATTTTTTGTTGGTTGATCTTTCCTGAAAAAGGTAAAGAGTTAGTTGTATGTGATGCCATGATGTATGAAATGCATAGTGCAATGAGATCCCGATGTATGCATTTGTGTCATTGATGTTTGTGATGTATGGATGCGATGTATACGCATGTAAGCTGTTCTGCTGCAGTGTTGTTTGGATTAGGGAAAATAAATCCCTGACTGCTGCTGAGAATCAGGAGTGTACGTCTTCATGTTCTGTTTGAAATTGAAATGTTGAAGGATGGGTTTCCATAATTAGAGAAATAAATTTTGTTGGGGAAGAGAAATGTCATGCATTGCCTGTGGACTTTATGAAATCCTGCTGGGGAATCCTAGGAAGCTGAGCGACTTTTGCTGGAGAGTTTTTGAGGTGGTAACTAGAAATTTTGCTATGTCGGAGATATAAAGGCAAAAGGCACCATTAGGCTACCTGCTGGGGATGTTACAATGATCCTGCAGCAAGATATTCTTGCCTCTGCTCTGCTGGAGAAAGTACCTGTGGGGGTTTTATGGAATGGCCTATATATATTATCCTATTTCTTAAAGCCATTAGTAATTGTCTTTCCGTTTTCTGTTCCTTCTTTTCTTGCGCTCATTTGTAAACAGTAATCACGTTCAAATGCATATGTTCAAAAACAATCATTGGACATTTTTGCAAACAAAACAGGGAAATAAAAGAAACAGATAGTTTTGCACTTTTAAAGGAATATCTTTGTATTAACTTGAATAAGTGTTTGTACAAAGAGATGAACATCTTAGTAAGAGAATGTCGTCGTAAAAAATGAAAATTGATACAAAGAAAATAACAACTATGTGAAATAATCCCATGGGGTTTCCATTCTGCTATAGCCTTCATGTCTCTGAGCGTCTCGTCCATTTGCTGCTTTATACGAAGCTGATTGGATTGATTAGTACCGTTAGAGTTTGATGATTGATGTTGAAGATTGGTTGTAAGGTAATCCAATGGGACATAGTCATATGCTTTGAATCCCTAAATTTTTCCTGGACTGCCCTTTCGGGTTTTCGGTCCACCGGGATACCCTTTTTTGCCCAAGTCACCCTTTCAGGTTTTCAGCTTGTCGGATGTACTGATTTTTTTGTATTTTATCCCAATTTTTTTCCAGAACCCTTTTGGTTCACCGTGATGCCCTAATTTTTTTCCTAGGCCAGTCGACCTAGCGGGTCTTTATTCATGCGTAGTATCTTTTAACTATGTCCGCGTTTCTAGGGTGCGGAAGGTCGTCTCCATCCATAGTGGTTAAGATCATTGCCCCAACAGAAAATACGCTCTTGATCACAAATGGTCCTTCGTATGTAGGAGTCCATTTGCCCCTGGGATCGCCTTGTGGTAGTATGATACGCTTGATTACCAGGTCACCAGCCCGATATACCCGACGTTTGACCTTCTTGTTAAAAGCTTTGATCATATGTTTTTGGTACATCTGACCATGACAGACAACTGCAAGCCTCTTCTCATCAATCAAGTTCAACTGGTCAAGTCGAGTTTGAATCCATTCATCTTCATTCAACCCTGCATCTTTTATGATTCTCAGAGAAGGTATTTGGACTTCAATTGGTAGGACAACTTCCATACCATATGCCAAAGAGAAAGGAGTTACCCCTGTTGATATGCACGCCATGGTACGGTAACCGTGGAGAGCGAATTGTAACATCTCATGCCAGTCCTTGTAGGTCACTGTCATTTTTTGTATGATCTTCTTGATGTTTTTATTAGAGGCTTCTACAACGCCATTCATCTTCGGCCGGTAAGGAGAAGAGTTATGATGCTGAATCTTGAATTGTGCGCATAGTGCAGTGATCATAGTATTATTGAGATTTGTACCATTATCTGTGATGATTCTTTCTGAAATACTATATCGACAGATAATGTCCTGTTTGATTAATCGGGCCATAACATTCTTGGTGACAGAAGCAAAGGAAGCTGCCTCAACCCACTTTGTGAAGTAATCAATGGCAACCAAGATGAAGCGGTGTCCATTAGAGGCTGTAGGTTTGATTTCTCCAATCATGTTGATTCCCCACATCGTGAATGTCCAAGGAGCAGTTATGACATTTAGAGGAACTGGAGGCACATGTACTTTGTCAGCATAGATCTGACACTTATGACAAGTTCGTGAATGCTGATGACAATTTGCTTCTATAGTGGACCAATAGTATCCTGCCCGTAGGATCTTTTTAGCCATCGTGTGTCCACTAGAATGAGTTCCAAAGGTACCTTCGTGTAAATCAGCCATGATCTTTTCTACCTCACTCTGGTCTACGTAACGAAGGAAAGTAGAGTCGTGGTTGCGTTTATAGAGGATTCCGTTACTGAGGAAGAATTTAGTAGAAAAGCTTCTCAAAAACTTCTTATCCTTGACTGAAACTCCTTCTGGATATTCTCGGGCCTCGAGATATCTATTAATTTCATGGAACCAAGGTTTGGCCACTATTTCTTCGGTATCAATCTCGTGACAGTAAGCTGGTTCATCCATCCTCTCTATGGTGATCTGAGGAGCCTCATTATTCCACCTGACTTTGAACATGTATGACATAGTTGCTAGCGCATCTTCTAGTTGATTTTCCTCTCGAGGAAAATCCTTAAAGGTGATTTCTTCAAAATGTGGGATTAATGTAAACACATGTTCTTTGTAAGGGATGATATTAGGATGCTTCGTGTCCCATTCTCCTTTGATCTGACTGATGACTAAGGCTGAATCTCCAAATACATTTAAGGACTTGATTCCCAAATCTATGGCAGCTTTGAGACCCATAATACATGCTTCATATTCCACCATATTATTAGTACAGTTGAAACATAGCCTAGCAGTGAAGGGAGTGTGACATCCTTCAGGGGATATGATCACAGTGCATATGCTGTTGCCGAGTGCGTTGGAAGCTCCTTCAAAAACCAAGGTCCATCGAGATCCTTGTTCAGGTCCGTCATATGGTCTGAGTTCTTCACAATTGTTTACCAATATCATGTCTTCATCTGGGAACTCGAATTTCATGGACTTGTAGTCATCCACAGCCTGATGAGCAAGGTGATCGGCTAGCACACTGCCCTTTATTTCTTTTTGGGTAGTGTATTGAATGTCGTATTCAGTCAGGATCATCTGCCATCTTTCTATTCTTCCAGAGAGGGCGGGCTTCTCGAATATGTATTTAATTGGATCCATCTTGGATATCAATAAGGTAGTATGGGTCAACATATACTTTCTTAGTCGTCGAGCAGCCCATGCCAGAGTGCAACAAGTTTTCTCGAGCATTGAATATCTGGTTTCACAATCAGTAAACATTTTGCTCAGGTAGTATATTGCATGCTCTTTTCGGCCACACTCGTCATACTGCCCCAGAACACACCCCATTGTATTTTCCAAGACAATTAGATACATGATCAAAGGTCTTCCCTTTACTGGAGGCATCAAAACGGGAGGATCTTGAAGGTATTCTTTGATCCTGTCGAAGGCAGCCTGGCAGTCGTCGTTCCGTTCCACCACTTGATCTTTCTTCAGTAATTTGATGATTGGTTCACAAGTAGCGGTTAGATGGGAAATGAACCGGGCGATATAGTTCAGCCGCCCTAAGAATCCCATAACTTCCTTCTCAATGCGAGGAGCATACATTTCTTGTATTGCTTTTACCTTTGCAGGGTCCTCTTCGATACCTTTACCACTGACAATAAAGCTTATGAGTTTATCACACCACACTCCAAATGTGCATTTACTCGGGTTCAACCTTAGTTTGTATTTCTTCAGTCTTTCAAACAGTTTCTGCAAATGGTCAATGTGTTCCTCTTCAGTTTGAGATCTGGCTATCATGTCATCCACGTAGACCTCTATCTTGTGATGGATCATATCGTGAAACAGCACTACCATGGTGCACTGATAAGTTTCCCCAACGTTCTTCAACCCGAATGACATAACTTTGTAACAAAACGTGCCCCACTGTGTGATGAAAGTCATTTTTTCCATGTCCTCAGGTGCCATTTTGATTTGATTGTACCCATAGAAACCATTCATGAAGGAGAATACATTATGTTGTGCGATGTTGTCAACCAGAATATTGATATGGGGAAGCGGGAAATCATCCTTAGGGCTTGTCCTATTCAAGTCTCTGTAATCCACAAACATGCGTACTTTACCGTCCATTTTAGGCACTGGAACAACATTGGCAACGCATTATGGATAGGAGGTGACAGCTAAGAATCTGGCATTGAACTGCTTCATGACTTCAGTCTTGATCTTCTATGACATTTCTGGCCGCATGCGACGGACTTTCTGTTTTACCAGAGGGCAATCTTCTTTTGTCGGCAGACGATAGACCACGATATCAACGTCGAGTCCTAGCATGTCTTTGTATGACCAGGAAAAGACCTCAAAATAGTCATGTAGTAACTGAGTTAAGCCCTTCTTGACACTAGGTTCCAGATTGGAACCTACCTTGACTTCTTTCTTGTCCTCTTCGGTACCTAAGTTAACTGTGTCAACCGACTCTTTGTGGGGCTGTATGGTCCTTTCTTCCTATTGTAGTAACCTGGCTAGTTCCCCTGGAACCTCACAATCTTCCTCACCTTCGTCTTCGGCTTGGTAGATCGGATTTTCAAAGTCACAATAGGCCATAGCAGAATCGTTACCCATGGGATCCTGAGTGGATGTGGATCTTCATTTTGATATATGAGTGTGTGTAAGAGCATAGCTATCTTTGAAAAAAAAATGTAGAAAAAAAGAAGAACAAAGAGCGTAAGATTTGCATGCAAAAACGTCCATGATTTATTGATGACATATGAAAATGAAGTAACAACCCTCACAAATGGACCGTTGTGCCTAGGGTAAGACACAAGGTTTTAAAGTCTAAATTGTTTAATTATTACAAGTCCGGCAAAAATTTAAAGACAATTACTGTTGGATAAAAGTAATAGGGACAAATTCTTTGGCTTCCCAGTTGTTGAGTCCTTCGCTGATCGTTGGAAAAATCCATTCTTCCAGGTCACAACTGTCATCACTATCTTCCACTGCGTTGACTCCATGGTTGCTGATCCGCAAAAGTGGTCCCCCAGCACGAGCACGACAAACATATTTCTGTGATCCTGATGCAAAACCCAAACCAAATTTGTCAGATTTGTAAGGAATATCCGGAAGTTGGCCCTAAATGGTACACCACCTTCTTCGACTATTGCCTTGGCATCTTTTAGAGAATCCATCTTCAACGGAGGTCTGGTAATCTTCAGGACTTTGGAAACAATCTTGGTTGCCACAACTGTTTGTGGGACCTCCTCGAAATGCTGATATGGGGTTTCGATGAACTCACCATCCATTTCTACATACCTGAAGGAGTTCAGGTGACTGACCATATGTTCCTCCTCTCCATGGACAGTGGTGATTTTTCCCTTAATTGGGTACTTCAACATCTGATGTAATGTAGAGGTGACGGCACCAACGTCATGAATCTAAGGTCGGCCCAATAAACAGTAATAGGAAGGGTGAATATCCATCATATAGAATTTTGAATCAAAGGTCTGAGTTCCAACTTTGATGGGGATGTTCACCTCCCCGTGCACCATTCTCTTCGAACCATCGAATGCCCTTACCACTATGTTGCTCGGTTTTAAAGTCAGACCTTCACAGTCTAGTCTATCCAGAGCCTTCTTATGCAGCACATTCAATGTTGAACCAATATCTACCGTGACATGGGCCAAAGTAGTGCCCCTGCATTCGACAAAGACATGTAACACATCATTGTGTTTCCTCCCTCTAGGTGTCAGATCAGCATCAGAAAATCCCAAACCGTTATCAGCTGTTAAACTAGCCACACAATCTTCAAATTGGTCATCAGAGGTTTCCTGTGGCACGTGGGCATTTTAAAGAAACTTCACCAAAGCCTTCGCATGAGCTTCGGAGCACAACAATAGAACTAACATAGAAATCTTTGAAGAGATCTGCCCTAGCTGTTCGACTACATTGTAGTCGCTTCTCTTTATAATTTTCAAAATTTCTTCCATCTCCTTCTTGGAAGCCTCTGGGATAGATACTGACTGCGCCTTCTTCCGGACAGGCTCAACCAAAATATCTTTGTCTAGAATCTCGATCGACTTGGTGATATGGGTGTCAGCAGGGGTAATCATAGGAACTGTAGTAGTAGTATCAGCAGGAAAAAAGCAGGAATGATCACAGGACCAGTAACAGCTTTCAGAGGAGAAATCTCAGGGGAGAACACTCTTCCACTTCTGGTTATTTTGCTGGTTCCCACATGTGATACAGTGGGAGAACTAACTTGAGGTTTTGCATTTTTTGTTTGCAAATGTTTCGGTTTAGCAAGAGTCGCCACCGAATTTTTATTTTATCCAAAGGAAAGGTGAAAAAGCATAGGAAAGACCTTTGAGATGTTTTCTTGGGTTCGGGGGGTAGATTATGAAAAGGGAAGGTGCTAGCACCCTTTTCATCCATAGTTTTCCATGGGCTCTTAGTTACTTGTTTAGATCACTTGCTTTTGTTTGATTGTGTGCTTGTGGTGTGGGTTTTGAAAACATTTTGAAAAGAGACCTTGTCTAGGCTACCTTTGTAACAATTCTTGTTTGAATGTTTTACAAAGGTGTTTGTCTTTTGAAAAATGTTTCAATGTTTGAAAGTTTGTTTTGGGAAATTATTTTGAAATGTGTTGAGTGTTTTTGAAAATAGCAAGGATGTTTGCAAGAGATCAAGTAACTAGGAGTTTTCTACCCTACTCAAAGATCATTCCTACACATTTTTAACCCTTTTACATTGTTGTTTTACCATTGTATTCGGTAAATAACCTTGTATTTGGATGTTAAACGGGACAGGCGTGGGTCAATTTTTACAATCGTTGAAAGCAACTTGTGGGACGCTCTAGAAATTTTGTAAGGGACGAGATCGTTTTATCGAAGGCAACATCGAGGGTCATCGAGGGACTACGATCTTTGTTTATCGAAGGGTCATTTGCTAGAGTGTCGCATATTCAAGGGACATGATTGTATTTCCGAGGCAACAAGCGAGGTTACTCTAGAGGTGCGCGTGTGAGAAGTGTGTTGATTTCAAGTTATTTATTCATGTATTAGGTCATCTAGCGATTGATTTTTGAATCGTGCCATACACGCCTAGTTACTATACAGTATACGGAAAATAGTAAATTGCGGGAATTGAAATTCTACGCTATTACAAAATGTTCGGGAATGGGGGTACAATTGTTACAAATTGGGATGAATCAAAAATAAAAAATAACAATGTCCAAATATCAAATAATACAACCAAATCGAATTGCTGTACGATTTAATACAAAGCTATGACAATTTAAGAAAATAAAATCAACAAAGTATAAGATGTATGTATTTACTTGAAAAGAGAGAAGTAAGATCTATTCTAAAAAAGAAAGATTAAAAATTATTATTATTATTCTTTTGTATTTTTATTAATCATGTAAATAAAGAAAGAAAAATAAACTAATTTAAATGTTTTTGGTGTTTTTATTAAGTGTAAGAAAATTAATAAAAAAAAGAAAATGATAAAAGAAAACTAATTAAGAAAATCAAATTAATTTTACAAAAATGAAGTTTTAACATATTATTAACACAAAGAGATAAAACAAATCAAATTAAATTGAAATAAAACTAGTGAAAATGGGCTTGGGTGAATGAAAGGGAGGTTATGCCTAAAGGTACATTTGTCAATGCTGAAACAAACAAGAAACAAGGCCAGGATGGGGGGTGTGAGCCAAAAACGCGTGTGGGCTTATGGTTTTGCAAAGGGGTTGGCCCAAAGCTTCTTAATTCAGTTTATGTTTTTTTTATTAGGGGAAACGGATTAGGGTAAACAGATTAGGGTTTGTGGGTTCGTACAGAGCGGCACCGTTGTCTCTCTCGTTCTCCCTTACTTCTTTCTCTCGTTAATCTTTCTCACTTAATCGTCCCTATTCGTCTTCCTAATTTACGAGCAAAACGCTCTTTTTGGCCTTTTGATTTCAATCTGATTTACATTTTTTTCAAGGAATCCCTAAGTTCTGAAATGGATTTATCAAAAGGGGTTTGGAACATTTTAATCTGATCTTCTCTCTACTTCTGTTGCCGGAGCGCCTCTCATATCCTCACCTCCTAACCAAGTGCTAGCTACACGTTTTTGCAAGGTATGGTTCGGTTTTTGCTTTGGATTTAACAGTTTCGTTGGTTTTATACGTTTTGTTCATGTTTTGCTTGTTAATCATGCTTGTTACCCTATGAGAAGCAGAAAAATGATACTATGGAGAAAACATACCTGTTTGGGATTTTTTATGCACGAGGATAATGAGAGGGAAGTGACGGTGCTCCTTGGCGGCCGGAAATAGGGAGGGAAGAAGTGATGATGAATGCGTGAGCTCTGGTAATATTTTCTTTTCCTTGAACTTTGGCTAAATGATGATGATGATGCTTCTGACTTTGTTGGATAATGGTTGATGACGATGATGCTTCTGACTTTGTTTTGGTTACAGTTTGAATGTTTGATATTGGGAGTTTTTGCTGTTGTTACAGTTCCAGGTTTTGTGAGTTTGTTGTGGGTTTACAGGTTTGGAACTAATTGAGGATGTTCTGAGTTATTCTTGTTTTGGGTTGATGGTTTGTTACAGTTTTGTTTTAACTGTTTGGACTTGGATATGCAGGTTTTTGATTTGTGTTTTTTGGCTTGTTTGGTGTATTGATAGCTTGAGGGACTTTTTGAAATGAGTTGCAAGTTTGTTGGCTTTACATTTTACAGGTTTTGGTGTTTTAGAATTGTTATGCAGGTTTGGCTATTTGTTCTTGATAACAGGTTTTTGGTTGTTGTGATGGAAGATGATAATTTTGCTGCTGTTGGTTAGTTTTCCCAGTTTGGCAAAAATGTTAAGTTTGCAGGCTTTTTGTTGTTTGAAAATTGTTGGCAGCAGTTTTTTGAATGATTTGTGGTTTCAAAAACTATTTTTACAGTTTGGGAGTTTTTGAAAAATGTTAACAAGTTTTGGATTTTCTGCAGTTTTGGGATTTGGCTGTTTGTTTGACCGTTTGAAAATGGTTTGGTTGTGATTTCTTATGGTTTTGTTGTTGTACAGTTTTGGCTAGGCTTTGTGAGTTTGGGAGTTTTTGCTGGCTTTTTGGCTTTACAGTTTGCAGGTTTGGGTGTTTTTGTGCATTTTTGGATTTGAATGCTTTTCTTTTGTTTTGGTTACAGTTGAAGGTTGGTTGAGGAAGATGGCAGTCTTGGATTTTTTTTGTGTGTTTGAAAAAATGTTCTGAGTTGTATAAAATGTTCTCCTCCTTTTGCTTGAGCCTTTTCTCTGTTATATCTACTTTTCTCTTTGACAGCCTGTGGGCAGGATGACCAAGTTGTACCTTTTGTGCAGTTACAACAAAATAGGTGATATCTTTTCTCTCTATCCGCTCTCAATGATAAAAGCAAATTGTTTTTTCTGAAAAGTTTGCATAAATTCTGGAAAGTGATGAAAAAAAGGCTATTGCAACAAGCCCTTCGCTTGTTGTTTGGTTTACCATACTGCTTTCTTCTTTGCCTGCTATGCTACTGTCCAGTTACTGCATTTGTAGTTTCTTCTGCTTTCCTGCTATGCTACTGTCCAGTTACTGCATTTGTAGTTTCTTCTGCTTGCTGCATTGTTTGGCCTTGTTGCATTGTTTGGCCTTGTTTAGTTTGACTGCTTAGACAGCTTGCTTGTACTGCTGCATCCAGTTTGTATTTTTGCTGCTGTTTAGTTTGTCTTTGGACAATTGCTTGCTTGCAATGCTTGCTTAGACAACTTGCTGCATGTTTGCAGCATTGTACTTGTCTGGTTACTTGCCATTGTTGCATTTAGACAAATTTGCTTTGCATTCTTTTTTATTTGGACAACTTGCATTTTTATTTTTCTTTTTGTGAACCAAGAAGAGTAATCTTCTTGTGATTTGCAAAGAGAAAAATAAAAACGTGATGAATTCAAAATAGCCCTCTGATTCCAAATGGCAAACTTTAATGATGAACACAATTTTCTTTTTTTTTTGAAAATTCTTACTCATATCCAATTAACTGTGCTAATTATTTTTCTGTTTTTCTTTCATGTGAGTGCAAACTGGATGGTGACAAAGCAGAGGAAGCAGGAGACTTTGTGGCAAGCATGGAAGCAATAGAAGCTTAGTCATCCTTAGGCTTATACTTTTCTTTGTAACTTAGAGAGAAATAATCAAACAATTGTACTAATTCATTTTTTCAAATACAATAAGTTGTAAAACTTAAAGCATTTAAATAATAAATTGTATTGTAACAATTTTTTGAAATAAATGAAAAAGTCTTTATGAGATAATCTGATGTTCAATAAAATCCTTTACTGTTAGTAACTTGTAATTCTCTCTTTGTGTCTTCACTGATTCTTAATAGATTCCCTGATCAAGATAACTGAAATGCATTCCAATAATTCCAATCAAGATAACTTAAACTCCAAGTAATCCAATAACTCCGTAATCTTACAAATGTATTCCAATCAAAACACGCACTGTGTATTCCAATAAACAGGCAAATGTTTATTCCCTAAACAAACAAATGTTTTGAAAGACGCAAATTATCTGGTTAACCTGAATCAAACAAACACTGCCTTTTCAGTAAATTTGAGAGAGCATGAAAACATGTGAAAATCAATTGAATTTCTGAGAACTCAATTTCTTCTGAGAAATGCGAGAAAAAACCTAATTCCTGATTTACTGTCATAGGAGAAAATCTGTCTGATCGATTCCTGATCCAATCTTGAATATTTGAGAATCCATAGGGTTGTGCTTTTCTTATGAAAAACGGAAGGGCAAATTTTGGGGTACAACAACTGCCCCTGTTCAATCTTCTTGAACCTGAAGAGTTAGATCGGCGAGTTTGCCGTTCGTGACTCGAAGGTAAAAGATGATTGGACACTAGAGTGCCCGTAAATTTGCACTCGTCAAAGTATAGTCGAGAGAATGGGCTTAAATATGCCATTTGGAAGTGTAAATCTTGTTGGAGATGGGCTTAAAGATGCCATCCAAGAATGTTTGTTGAAAATCAGGAGAATGAGCGCCAGAATGGTATCCGTGTCTGGATCGTATCTGAGCTGGGGATCTGAATAAGCAATAGAATAACATCCGTGTTTGGAGCATCCCTGAGCTGTTTTCTGAACTTTGAATCTGAATAAGCGATAGAAAAGCATCCGTGTCTGGAGCATCTCCAAGCTGTTTTCTTAGAATTTGAATCTGAATAAGCAATAGAATAACATCCGTGTCTGGAGCTTCTCTAAACTGTTTTCATGATTGAATCTGAATAAGCAATAGAATATCATCCGTGTCTGGAGCTTCTCTAAACTGTTTTCATGATCGAATCTGAATAAGCAATAGAATAGCATCCGTGTCTGGAGCATCTCTAAGCTGTTTTCTGATTCTGAATTTTGAATAAGCAATAGAATAGCATCCGTGTCTGGAGCAACTCTAAGCTGTTTTCTGAGCTTTAAATTTGAATAAGCAATAGAATAGCATCCGTGTTTGGAGCAACTCTAAGCTGTTTTCATGATTGCATATTGGTAGCTTGTTAATCTTATCTTGAAAAAGGTAAAATGTTAGCTGAAACTCAAAGTTATGTTGCATGCAACGTATGATGCAATATATGTGCTTTATCAATGTTTTATGATATATGAATGTAATGTATGTGCATGTAAGCTGATTAGCTGTCTTGCTAAGGAAAATAAATCCTTGATAGCTGGAGATAAGGAAATCTTTGACTGCTGTCGGGGAAGATAAATCCTTGACCGCTGTTGGAGATTCAAAATTTTTGATTGCTGAGAATGAGAAATCCTTGCTGACTGCTTGGGGATTAAAGACCCTTGACAACTCGTGGGGATTATCAAAACTTTGACAACTTCTGTGGGGATGTGAGAATCTTTCACGACTTTCCTGGGGATTACATAATGAGAGTCCTTACTCGGCTGGGGAATAATGGAAAACTCTGGAGATCTCTTCCGGGAATCAAACAAAGGATAACCTTGATTTGCTGGAGAATAAGGAAGGCTCTGATGGCTTCGGCGGGGAACTGAGAATGAGAATCTTCATTCTTCTAGGGGAATTTGTGCTGAGGAGTCAAGAACGAGAATCTTCAATCTGCAGGGAATTAAAAATTCTGACAAATTCGATGCTGAGGAGTGATGAATGAGAATCTTCGATCTGCAGGGGATTAAAAATTCCGACAAAATCATGCTGGGGGTAAAGAAGGCTCTGGCAACTTCACTGGGGAATCAAGAATGAGAATCTTCATTCTGTTGGGGAGTAAAAACTCTGTGGGGAAAAGCTTATTCCTGTTTGGAAAAAGTTCAGGAGTTGGGTTGTATGCCACTTTAAGAATGAGAATCTTCATTCTGTTGGAGATATCAGGAGGTTGGGTGTATGCCAATCTACTGGGAGTCAATAATGATAATCTTCATTCTGACGGAGATATCAGGAGTTTGGGTGTATGCCAACCTACTGAGGTTTCAAGAATGAGAATCTTCATTCTGTTAGGGATATCAGGAGTTTGGGTGTATGCCAACCTACTGAGGTTTCAAGAATGAGAATCTTCATTCTGTTAGGGATATCAGGAGTTTGGGTGTATGCCAACCTACTGAGGTTTCAAGAATGAGAATCTTCATTCTGTTAGGGATATCAGGAGTTTGGGTGTATGCCAACCTACTGAGGTTTCAAGAATGAGAATCTTCATTCTGTTAGGGATATCGGTAGTTTGGGTGTATGCCAACCTACTGAGGTTTCAAGAATGAGAATCTTCATTCTGTTAAAAGTTAACTGTTATCTGGTTGATTTCCAGGCTTTAAGAGAACTTGTTGGGGAATTGGAGAAACCGAATGATTTCCGCTGTGGGTTGATAGTTTCAGCTCCGCTGGGGATTGGTAGTTGGTAGTCTCATCTCTGCTGGGGATCTTAATGACGTGTTGTAGAGATTGTGTATGCAAATGGGCTTAAAGATGCCATTTGGAGAAACAAAGGAGAATCGTCGGAGATGGGCTTATAGATGCCATCCAAAGGTGATAGTTGACGGAAAGTTTGAACTGGATCTGAAACAGCAAAATCTGGAAGTGAATCAGAATAAACCGTTGAGAGATTTATCTGAAACAATAAAATCTGGAAGTGAATCAGAGTAAACCGTTGAGAGATTTATCTGAAACAATAAAATCTGGAAGTGAATCAGAGTAAACCGTTGAGAGATTTATCTGAAACAATAAAATCTGGAATATCTTCAACTGGAATAAGAATCAGGGAGATCTTAGTGTCGATCTGACTGAGCTAGAGAAGGTCTTGAATGAACTTTGACTGGATAAGAATCAGAAAAATCTTAGAATCGATTTAACTGAGCCAGACGAAAGTCTTGGAATATCTTCAACAAATGCTGGGGAAAATAAATCCTGGACTGCTGTAAAAGGGGAAAGTTTAATGAACTACTATCTGGTCGTGGTCCAGGCTTCATAGCTTGAATTTTGTGAGAATTTGATTGCATCTTTCCTAAAAGGTAAAGGTTAGTTGCATGACATACATCAAACAATGATGTTCTCAAAATAAATGAGATTGCGTTGTATGATGTCCTGATATACGGATGTGTAATGTTTTCAAGACGACCTCTCGCTGGGGAAAATAAATCCCGAGTTGGTGTTGGAGAAAAGAGTTGAATTCTTCGTTTCCGATAGTGAAAAATCTGGCGACTTCAATGGGGAAAAACTTGAGGTCGACTTAGCTAGGAAGAGATTAATCAAAGATTGAAACTCTGGCTGGGAGCCATCTTATGAGAAGGATTTTAGAGATATTTGTCACTGCCCCAAGTAGCGAGTGTTTATGATTTTGCCAGGAAATTTTTGACTGTATGCAACCCTTTGTTGGGATTGACGTTCAATGCCCCAAGTGACGGTGACAGAGACTTGCCCCTGGTTACTCTGCACTTTGAGAGATTTCTTGAAATCTTGACTGGACTGCCCCAGGTGTACTGGACAATGACATGCCATGCCCCCTTGTTGATAGGAGATTTTTGCAACTGAAGTGTCATCCCATTTGAAGTGATTTTGTTCACTGAGAGAGCTTTCGTTCATCGGATATTCACTGTGTGAATTTCTTCGCTGTCAAACAAATAGCCAAATGCAAACAACTATATTCAAATAATGCAAAGTTCATGCTTGTCTTGAAATTTTGAAAATGTGTTTTTTAGCAGAAAACTTTTGTAAGAAAAATTCAACTCAGGATTTAGAGCAAAGCCTTACAGGAGTCAGGATACCTTTTATAACAGTATGCTTTCGAACTAACCCATGCTTCAATTAGGACTTTTGAAGGGTTGTAACGTGGCTTGGTTCACGGTTTAAAGAAACAAAGGATAAAGGCTCAAAGTATATTTGTACCCACCCGTTCTTCGCGATGTTCTTCAGTCCTAAACTCAGTTAATTGTGCGTTTGAACTCCAAATGAGTCTGGAACGACAATTTGGTGTTGGCTCACACAAGTTGAATTTCTTGGAAGGTAGTTATTTTTGCAACATTATTTTTGTTGTTGAGGATTCGTAGTGACCTCTTTCTTTCGATTTATTATCCCTAATTTTTGCCTGACTGTTCCTTTTTTTATTTACAGTCAGCGGGATGCCCCAGTTTTCTTAAGCCTCTTTTGTAGGTTTCGACTCAGTGGGCTTTTCTTTTTTGAGAGATAATGACTGCCTATGTGATAGGTAACCGTCACCGTATTTTGATTCCAAAGGAATGTTTTTGATGTCATTCATTGTATTACAAGATGAGAGTTTGCGACTTTATCGCGCATTTGAATTAACTGAGAGACTACCCTGCCCCATGTTTTGATTAAAGGTTTCAATTTGTGTTAAAACAGAAAACTTCTACTTCTTTGGCTCGAAAGGGTTAACTAGGGATTATCTTCCTTATAACTCCAGTGTTTAGGATTTTAAATAAACGCTTGTACATCGTCAGCAAGGTCTGTCCAAAAGCATACTGTATGAGATTATAGCATTGTTTTCGTCATCCTCCCTCTAAAGGTTTGTAACTTTTAGCAAGAGTTAAATGTCATAAAGAAAGTGGAAAGCATAGTTTAAGTATAGTGAAAACGAATGGATGAATTCAAGACAAACATATGCAATGCATTAATGAAACAAAGTTTGACATTAATAGATAATTGTTTGAATAACAAAAGAAATTACAACTTGAAAATTCAAATGAAATAAAAGCCCGTTTGTCTGAACTTGTCATCACAGGTGGAGATCCCTCAGCGGAAGATTTTCATCTGGCCATCTTGTGTGAACTCCAGCGTTGTTTCTTTAATCAGATCTTGAATTTTGTTTCTCAATGCCCAACAGCTATCGGTGTCATGTCCAGGACTATTGGAGTGATACGCACATCTTGCATTTGGATTGTACCCTGGAGCGGCTGTGTTGGGATGCCGAGGAGGGTCCCTTAATACAATCAACTTGACTTCCAACAAGCGTTGCAGCACTTGGGATAATGACATGTTAATCTCAGTGAAGCGCTTTTCAGATGTATTTTGCTTACGCTGATTACCCTGTTGACGTTGGTGAGGTTGTTGTTGGACTTGTGACCCTGAAGCAAACTGGGGAGGTTTTCTCTCGGCTTCTTGTCTCAAGGGAGGATGAATGATGACTTGATCTTCAACCCTAGTTGTTTTCCCCATTTGGTTACGTTCGCCTAGATGAAGCTTGTTGATGAGGACCTTTAGCTCCTCTTGTTCTTGATCCAGGTTTTGAATAAGAGCCATCTGGCCCACCAGTTGTCCCATCATCTGGATTTTCATTGTTTCCATCTTAATCTGTAGCCCTTCCAACTGATCATTCCTGATGCCCCCTGAATTCCCTATGACCATGCCCCTTGTGAGGAGAGCTTTCACCTCTTCTTGTCCCTTGGACAGGTTCAAGAACATTCTTTGAAGTTGAGCGTTTTGAGCCTGGATGTCCTTGATAGTCTTCTCTAGAGCCATCTCTGTTTGAAATAAACAGTAGGAAGATAAGGAGACCTGAAAGGGAGAAACCTGTCATGATATGATGCATGATATGTAGATGCGTGTTTTCAAGGATCTCGCGGGGTAAACACAATCAAATGTTAGAAATTGAACATCTTTCAACATCTTGGATTGGAGAGCTTTGTATCGGTGGATGTCTTTCCACGAGAATCAAGCTCACCATGTCAAGTGGGTCATAGCCCTTGACTCAAGTTGTTTTACTTGATCTTTGACGACGTTTGTTTAGAGGAAAATGATTCCTCTTTCCCTTTGGTAGACGTCTGGTTCAACGTGACCCTGCATCAAAGACCCTCGAGATCCTTGAAATGGTTATTGAAAATGCTTATGGTATGATGTTATGATGTTATGTACAAATATGCGAAGTGAGCAAGTTTATATACAAATAATCATATTCACACAAAGCAGACAAGTCCTTAGGTTCAGGCTTGCATGGAGTTTATAGGTAAGTACCCTCTTGAAGTTTAGTTGGCTCAACCTGTCTTAGAAATAGTAACCGGGTACTAAAGGAACTCAATATCACTGGATTGTTTCCTTGTTCATTTTTTCAATTTAGCCTCTTATAGGAGACCGAAATATTCCAAGGAAATAAACCTTAATGAGTGTAGTATCGAGTATCTACCAATTTTCAGCTCTACACCAAAACCGGTCATCTCACTACGTCCTAATGGCCAAGTTGGTCAATTAAGATTCTAAGGTCGGTTGATGCTTCACGACACCATGCGGCGGCCCCGTACTCTCCTTGATTCAACTCAAGGGTTGCCGGTACCAACCAAAGTGCCACATCAATGTAGCTACTGCTTCAACCATGTCAGTATACCCTGCACAGTTCCTTCACAGTTTATTGCTACTTACCTAAAAGGTGTCCCCAAATCCGGGTGTAGGATTTAAAACAAAGCTAAACAAGGAACCAAAAAGTAAAGCATACAAATCAAACATGATAAGCATGTAAAGGTGATCTAAAACCCTAAGGTAACCCCACTTATTATCTCCCCAGCAGAGTCGCCAGTTCTGTGATACGGTGGGAGAACTGACTTGAGGTTTTGCGTTTTTTGTTCGTAAATGTTTCGGTTTAGCAAGACTCGCCACCAACTTTTTATTTTATCCAAAGGAAAGGTCAAAAAGCACAGGAAAGACCTTTGAGATGTTTTCTTGGGTTCGGGGGGTAGATTATGAAAAGGGAAGGTGCTAGCACCCTTTTCATCCATGGTTTTCCATGGGCTCTTAGTTACTTGTTTAGATCACTTGCTTTTGTTTGATTGTGTGCTTGTGGTGTGGGTTTTGAAAACATTTTGAAAAGAGACCTTGTCTAGGCAACCTTTGTAACAATTCTTGTTTGAATGTTTTACAAAGGTGTTTGTCTTTTGAAAAATGTTTCAATGTTTGAAAGTTTGTTTTGAGAAATTGTTTTGAAATGTGTTGAGTGTTTTTGAAAATAGTAAGGATGTTTGTAAGAGATCAAGTAACTAGGAGTTGTCTACCCTACTCAAATATCTTTCCTACACATTTTTAAGCCTTTTACATTGTTGTTTTACCATTGTATTTGGTAAACAACCTTGTATTTGGATGTTAAACGGGACAGGCATGGGTCAATTTTTACAATTGTTGAAAGCAACTTGTGGGACGCTCTAGAAATTTTGTAAGGGACGAGATCGTTTTATCGAAGGAAACATCGAGGGTCATCGAGGGACTACGATCTTTGTTTATCGAAGGGTCATTTTCTAGAGTGTCGCATATTCGAGGGACATGATTGTATTTCTGAGGCAACAAGCGAGGTTACTCTAGAGGTGCGCGTGTGAGAAGTGTGTTGATTTCAAGTTATTTATTCTTGGATTAGGTCATCTAGCGATTGATTTTTGAATCTTGCCATACACGCCTAGTTACTATACAGTATATGGAAAACAGTAAATTGCGGGAATTGAAATTCTATGCTATTACAAAATGTTCGGGAATGGGGGTACAATTGTTACAAATGGGGATGAATAAAAAATAAAAAATAACAATGTCCAAATATCAAATAATACAACCAAATCGAATTGCTGTACAATTTAATACAAAGCTATGACAATTTACGAAAATAAAATCAACAAAGTATGAGATGTATGTATTTACTTGAAAAGAGAGAAGTAAGATCTATTCTAAAAAAGAAAGATTAAAAATTATTATTATTAATCTTTTGTATTTTTATTAATCATGTAAATAAAGAAAGAAAAATAAACTAATTTAAATGTTTTTGGTGTTTTTATTAAGTGTAAGAAAATTAATAAAAAAAAGAAAATGATAAAAGAAAACTAATTAAGAAAATCAAATTAATTTTACAAAAATGAAGTTTTAACATATTATTAACACAAAGAGATAAAACAAATCAAATTAAATTGAAATAAAACAAGTGAAAATGGGCTTGGGTGAATGAAAGGGAGGTTAGGCCCAAAGGTACATTTGTCAATGCTGAAACAAACAAGAAACAAGGCCAGGATGGGGGGTGTGAGCCAAAAACGCGTGTGGGCTTATGGTTTTGCAAAAGGATTGGCCCAAAGCTTCTTAATTCAGTTTATGTTTTTTTTATTAGGGGAAACGGATTAGGGTAAACAAATTAGGGTTTGTGGGTTCGTACAGAGCGGCGCCGTTGTCTCTCTCGTTCTCCCTCACTTCATTCTCTCGTTCATCTTTCTCACTTAATCGTCCCTATTCGTCTTCCTAATTTACGAGCAAAACGCTCTTTTTGGCCTTTTGATTTCAATCGGATTTACATTTTTTTCAAGGAATCCCTAAGTTCTGAAATGGATTTATCAAAAGGGGTTTGGAACATTTTAATCTGATCTTCTCTTTACTTCCGTTTCCGGAGCGCCTCTCATATCCTCACCTCCTAACCAAGTGCTAGCTACACGTTTTTGCAAGGTATGGTTCGGTTTTTGCTTTGGATTTAACAGTTTCGTTGGTTTTATACGTTTTGTTCATGTTTTGCTTGTTAATCATGCTTGTTACCCTATGAGATGCAGAAAAATGATATTATTGCGAAAACATACCCGTTTGGGATTTTTTATGGACGAGGATAGTGAGAGGGAAGTGACGGTGCTCCTTGGCGGCCGGAAATGGGGAGGGAAGAAGTGATGATGGATGCGTGAGCTCTGGTAATCTTTTCTTTCCCTTGAACTTTGGCTAAATGATGATGATGATGCTTCTGACTTTGTTGGATAATGGTTGATGATGATGATGCTTCTGACTTTGTTTTGATTACAATTTGAATGTTTGATATTGGGAGTTTTTGCTGTTGTTACAGTTGCAGTTTTTGTGAGTTTGTTGTGGGTTTACAGGTTTGGAACTGTTTGAGGATGTTTTGAGTTGTGTTTGTTTTGGGTTGATGGTTTGTTACAGTTTTGTTTTAACTGTTTGGACTTGGATATGCAGGTTTTTGATTTGTGTTTTTTGGCTTGTTTGGTGTATTGACAGCTTGAGGGACTTTTTGAAATGAGTTGCAAGTTTGTTGGCTTTACAGTTTGCAGGTTTTGGTGTTTTAGAATTGTTATGCCGGTTTGGCTGTTTGTTCTTGATAACATGTTTTTGGTTGTTGTGATGGAAGATGATAGTTTTGCTGCTGTTGGTTTATTTTCTCAGTTTGGCAAAAATGTTGAGTTTGCAGGCTTCTTGTTGTTTGAAAATTGTTGGCATCAGTTTTTTGAATGTTTTGTGGTTTCAAAAACTATTTTTACAGTTTGGGAGTTTATGAAAACTGTTAACAAGTTTTGGATTTTTTGCAGTTTTGGGATTTGGCTGTTTGTTTGACCGTTTGAAAATGGTTTGGTTGTGATTTCTTATGGTTTTGTTGTTGTACAGTTTTGGCTAGGCTTTGTGAGTTTGGGAGTTTTTGCTGGCTTGTTGGCTTTACAGTTTACAGGTTTGGGTGTTTTTGTGCAGTTTTGGATTTGAATGCTTTTCTTTTGTTTTGGTTACAGTTGAAGGTTGGTTGAGGAAGATGGCAGTCTTGGATTTTTTTGTGTGTTTGACACCATGTTCTGAGTTGTATAAAATGTTCTCCTCCTTTTGCTTGAGCCTTTTCTCTGTTATATCTTCTTTTCTCTTTGACAGCCTGTGGGCAGGATGGCCAAGTTATACCTTTTGTGCAGTTCCAACAAAATAGGTGATATCTTTTCTCTCTTTCCTCTCTCAATGATAAAAGCAAATTGTTTTTTCTAAAAAGTTTGCATAAATTCTGGAAAGTGATGAAAAAAAGGCTATTGCAACAAGCCCTTCGCTTGTTGTTTGGTTTACCATACTGCTTTCTTCTTTGCCTGCTATGCTACTGTCTAGTTACTGCATTTGTACTTTCTTCTGCTTGTTGCATTGTTTGGCCTTGTTGCATTATTTGGCCTTGTTTAGTTTGCCTGCTTAGACAGCTTGCTTGTACTACTGCATCCACTTTGTATTTTGGCTGCTGTTTAGTTTGTCTTTGGACAATTGCTTGCTTGCAATGCTTGCTTAGACAACTTGCTGCATGTTTGCTGCATTGTACTTGTCTAGTTACTTGCCATTGTTGCATTTGGACAAATTTGCTTTGCATTCTTTTTTATTTGGATAACTTGCATTTTTATTTTTCTTTTTGTGAACCAAGAAGAGTAATCTTCTTGTGATTTGCAAAGAGAATAATAAAAACATGATGAATTGAAAATAGCCCTCTGATTCCAAATGGAAAACTTTAATGATGAACACAAATTTCTTTTTTTTTTGAAAATTCTTACTCATATCCAATTAACTGTGTTAATTATTTTTCTGTTTTTCTTTCATGTGAGCACAAACTGGATGATGACAAAACAGAGGAAGCAGGAGACTTTGTGGCAAGCATGGAAGCAATAAAAGCTTAGTCATCCTTAGGCTTAGACTTTTCTTTGTAACTTAGAGAGAAATACTCAAACAATTGTACTAATTCATTTTTTCAAATACAATAAGTTGTAAAAGTTAAAGCATTTAAATAATAAATTGTATTGTAACAATTTTTTGAAATAAATGAAAAAGTCTTTATGAGATAATCTGATGTTCAATAAAATCCATTATTGTTAGTAACTTGTAATTCTCTCTTTGTGTCTTCACTGATTCTTAATAGATTCCATGATCAAGATGACTGAAACTGCATTCCAATAATTCCAATCAAGATAACTTAAACTCCAAGTAATCCAATAACTCTGTAATCTTGCAAATGTATTCCAATCAAAACACGCACTGTGTATTCCAATAAACAAGAAAATGTTTATTCCCTAAACAAACAAATGTTTTGAAAGACGCAAATTATCTGGTTAACCTGAATCAAACAAACACTGCCTTTTCAGTAAATTTGAGAGAGCATGAAAACATGTGAAAATCAATTGAATTTCTGAGAACCCAATTTCTTCTGAGAAATGCGAGAAAAAACCTAATTCCTGATTTACTATCATAGGAGAAAATCTGTCTGATCGATTCCTGAGCCAATCTTGAATATTTGAGAAACCCTAGGGTTGCGCTTTTCATATGAAAAACGGGAGGGCAAATTTTGGGGTACAATACCACAATGTTGCCAATGTCAGGGTCAGCCTTCTCAAAAACCAGGTCTTCAACAACCAGCCAATCTTGCTTGATGCCGTGGTAGTAGATGTCACCCCCATAGTTCCAGGGAACCGTTTTGTCTGAGGAGTATGGGATTGGCCCTAGCATAGTAATTATCAGTGGAGTCACCTTCGGAACAAATTTAATCCTAACGGGTATTTTGGTGGAGACCTGGGAGGATTGGCGGAAATGGTTATTATTGAAACATCCTTGTAAGAAATGGTTGGAACAGGAGTCTTTTCAAACAAAATCTCTTTGTCATCCATCAGGCGTTGGACACCTGCCTTTAATAAATGACAACCAGTCGGTAGAGACAAACAGAGGTGGAAACCTTCGACATAGCCCAAAAATAAATTGGCCTTCAAAAGGTTCCTCTTGACAGTCAGGAGAGGAGTAACAAGTTCATCAATAATAGTAACAAACACATCATCTTCAACAACATTAACCCCACGACCGTGCTTGGGCATAGGAGCAGTGATAAAGTTTTGGATCTCAGGGGCATCAAATTCAATTTCCTCTACCTCGAGAAGGTCTTGCACCTTATTTTTCAAAGCTCAACAGTCATTTGTATCATGACCTGGACTTCCTGAATGGTAACCACAACGAGCATTTGGATTGTAACGGGGAGAGGTAGTGTTGAGATTCTTCGGAGCATCCCGCAAGGTTACCATATTAGATTTCAACAAATGTGGCAAGACTTGAGACAACGTCATATTTATCCAGGTAAACTGTCTTACCAGCCTTTCTGTTCTAGACTGATTGTTCCTTTGTTGAGTAGGTGTAGGCTTAGAGATCATGATAGCCCCTACCGCTGGACGGCGTTCAGTTTTGTCCTAATTCCTATGGTCATATGCAACATTGACCTCCTTCTTTCTGGTAAAGGGTTTCTTCATCGCGCTCGAGGATACATCTCTTTGAATTTTGCTACTTTTTGAACCCACTTCTACCCGTTCACCAGTCATGATTAATTCGGTAAACCCAGCCGAGGAGCTTCCGATCAGGTGTTTGAAAAATGGACCAGATATCGTGCCTAAGAACATATCCACCAATTCTCTGTCAGATAGAGGGGGTTGGACCCTTCCCGCGAGATCTCGCTATTTTTGAGCATATGTTTTGAAATCTTCACCTGTACCCATAGACATGCCTTGCAACTGTGTCTGAGTTGGACCTAAGTCAGCATTATACTGGTATTGCTTGTAAAACGTGGCCGCCAAATCTTCCCAATTACGGATGTTGGTCCCTTCCAATTGATAGAACCAATCCAAATGCGTTCTTGACAAGCTTTCTTGGAAGAAATTCACCCATAGATTCCTATCCGCAGTATGCGGTTGAATTTTCCTGACGTATGATCTCAAATGCAGCTTTGGACAAGAGACACTGTCATATTTAGCATAATTGGGGACCTTGAATTTTTGTGGGATGACAACCCCTAAGACAAGTCCTAGCTCTTCAAAATCCAACCCAGGTACGTTCTGGATCTCCATAGCATTGAGGCGATCTTCCAACTAGTTGTATTTGTCGTCAGCTGGAGGATACCGCTTTTCAGAGTAGTCAACCTCTTCTTCCTCTTCAGATTCTGGATGGTCAGTCTTCTTGATTATCTCCTTCACCCGATGATGTTGTGAAGTCTAGAGCCCGTCTGGATGGTCCTTTGAACCTTCTTCCCAGATTCAAAACACCGGTTGATTTCTTCGCTTTCTTATTCTTTTCTTTGATCAAAAGAGTTTTCAACTCATCTTGTCCTTTTGCCAGAGTCAAGAACATTTGTTGAAACTGGGCGTTATGCGCCTGGAGATCTCTTATTGTTTGTTCAATATCTATATCACTGAAATAAACAGTAGAAAGATAAGGATACCTGTTGTAAGAAACTTGTTTGTGCTATGATGAATGAAGATGCATATGCAAATGATTTCAAGGAAAATAGAGATTAAAATTTGCTTTAGACAAAAAAGGAACACACATTATATTGATAAATCCATGTCTGAGTACATCATGCCTCTTTGGGCTTACAATGAAAGAAATAAAATACAAAAACTCCTAAGACAAAAAAGTTGAACGCATCCACTTTGGTGTGATGTAGGCGTTCAGACTCCGCTCTTCATGAAGCTGCTTGGTGAGTTCCAGAACTTTCTTCTCGCAGGCGTAGAATTGGGCTTCGAAAGTGTCTCGCTCTTCCTTAAACTGTATCCAATCCCTTTGTAAGTCTTCAAGAGAGGTGGGCATGTTAGGATGAAGGATAGTGTATGGGACATCTCCTTCAACAACAGGCTCTATGATAATTGGGATAATGGAGGGGTAAGGAATCGCGAGACTCTGAGCGCGAGCCCGTACCCACCTAAGGTAAGGCTCAAGGGGAATGGAATTCTTGTGCCCCAATGTCCTACTGTTCACTTTGCTTACCATCCTCTAGGCTCGTATGAACCTCCAACGATGGTCTTGATTGTCACTTTCATAGTCAAACACTACACCTTAGATGAGCGCGTCATGTGGACCATCTCTTCGTGCATACCCAAAATGTCGCAGAGCTAAGCAAGGGTTATAAGTGATGCCTCCCATAATGCCAAGCAGAGGAACGTTAGGGAATTCCCCATAATAATCGATGATAGTAATGTCCTCCAAGGATCGAGAACACTAGTGGATATCTAAATGCCTGAGTGACATTAGCCTATTGGACCACCTCAAACCTTGCTCATTCTTCACAACGGATCAGGGAAGATGCGAAATAAACCATTTATCCAACAGAGGAGTACAACACATGAGGGTTCCTCTTCTCTTCATGGTGCGAGCATGGAGAGAATGCAAGATATCTCCCAACAAAGTAGGCACCAAATTGTGAGATAAAAAGATTTTGACAGCATTCACATCTATAAGTTGGTCATGATTTGGAAATAGTACCAACCCATAGATGAGAAGGGCTAAAATTTCTTCGAAAGCTTGTAAATCCAGGTTGTTCCAACAGTCTTGAGCTTTTTCCAGTAAGAACTTGGCTAAGAACCCTTTGACACCACTTCTTGTTTCCTAATTAGCCGTGACGTCAGATTGTTGCAAGTGTAAAGCTCGGGTAACCTCTTTAGGGCTTGGGTCTCTTTCGGTACCGTTGAAAGGTAGTTGATTGAGGATAGGAATTCCTAAGAGCTGAGAGAACACTTTCATAGTTGGTACAAGCTGGTAATCGGGGAAGGTAAAGCAATGGTGCAACGGGTCAAAGAACTGGAAAAGCACCTTCATCATGTATTCATCAAAGCTTGAGGTAACCAAGTTGAGAAGGCGTCCATGTCTTTTGGTGAACAAATAATTCTCAGGGACCCTTGACGCTAAATTCTTGAGCTGAAAAGGTACTCGTACAAGGTTTACTTGGATTGTGTTCCTGCGAGTGGGAGTCATATCCTACAAAACAGAAGAAAGATAAATCTCAAAATCCTTGAAATGGTTAGTCTAAAATGCTATGGTATAATGTCGTGATGTTATGTACAAGAATATGCACAAGTTAAATCAAACCAATTATTAGGCTTAGGCTTGCATGAGGTTTTACAGGTAAGTACTCTCTTGAAGTTCGGTTGGCTCAACCTGTCCTAGTGATAGTAATCGGGTTCTAAGGGATCTCAATATCACTGATTTGTCTTCTCGGGCATTGTTCCAGCGTAAGCCTCTTTCACGACGACCGAAATATCCCAAAAAGCCAAACCTCAATGAGTGTAGTATCGAGTATCTACCAACTTCAGACTGCACCAAAGTCGGTCATCTCACTACGTCCTAATGGTCGAGTTGGTCAAGTAAAGGTTCTAAAAGTCAGTTAGTGCTTCATGACATCACTCAGCAGCCCCGTATTCTCCTTGACTACTCAAGGGCTACCGGTACCCACAAATATGTCACACTAACATAGCTATTTCTTAGACCATGTTGGTATACCCCGCATAGTTTCCACAATGTATTGCTACTTACCTATAGGTATCCCAAATCCGGGTTGAGTATTTAAGCCCAAACAAAGAACCCAAATGTAAAGCATACAAGTCAAACAAAGAAAACAAATAAAGGTGATCTAGCCCTAAGGTAACCCCCACTTTTAAGTTTGTCCCCAGCAGAGTCTCCAGTTCTGTAACACGGTGGGAGAACTGACTTGGTTGTTTTGAGTTTGATCGCAATGCGCGGATAGCAAGAATCTCCACCGACTTTTATTTTATCCAAAAGGAATGGCTGAAAAGAATAGGAAAGACCTTTTAGATATTTTCTTGAGTTCGGGGGGGGGGGGGTAGGTTATGAAAAAGGAAGGTGTTAGCACCCTTTTCATCCATAGTTATCTATGGGTTCTTAGTTGCTTGCTAGATCACTTTTGAAATTGCTTTGTTTGAAATGTGTTTGTGGTGGGTTTTGAAAGTATTTTTGAAAAGCGCCTTCATTTAAACAAACTTGTAATGATTCTTGTCTCTATAGGAATGCATACAAAGTGTTGAACTTTTTTTTGAAAATATTTCATGTTTTGAAAGTATTTGGTGTGTTTGAAAAGATGTTTGTTTTTTGAATATGGATTGTGAGCAAGCAACTAAGATGTTCTACCTACTCAAAAGTATTTGGTCCATTTCTTCCTTCCTTTGATATTTCTATCTTACCATTGATTGGTAAGAAGCCTTATCTTTGGATGTAAAGGAACGGGTGTGGATCATCGTATAGTCATGAATAGACATGTTGTGAGATATCTTAGCATTTATCTTAAGGGACTAAGATCATTCGTAGCGTCATCGAGGGACTATGATCTTGTATTTTGATTGTTTTTGCTAAGATGTCTCACATCCATATCAAAACCATTTTCTCAAGGAAACAAGTGGAGTTAACCCTAGAGGTGTAAGTGTGAAGTGTTAGTATTTCATGCTTGATTTTGTCTTGGATTAGGGTTTTCTAAGCATTGATTTTATCTTTCCGTACAAACCATAATTACTAGCATTTATATGAAAAATGATAAATTGTGGAAAATAAATGTTCTAGGCTATTACATCATTTTGAGGATGGGGTGTACAAATTTAAAAATGGGGATTGCAAGAATTTAAACCTAATTATCTATTACAACCATATTGAAACTTGAATAATGTACAAGAATTGAAAGGAATATAATGTAAAATACATGAATGAAAAGAAAAGGAATTTGTTTTGATTTTGTTAAAGAAAGATTTTGGCCTATTTAACTAAAAGGAAATTTAATTAAAGCTAAAGAAAAATTAAGATTAAGTTAAAGAAAAGAATATAAATAGGAAAATGTTTTTGGTCTTTTTCATTGTAAGAAGTTAAATAAAAATAAACTAAATAATTTAAATATATTTTTGGTGTTTTTTGACTAATAAAAATAATTAAAATAAAAAATAATAATAAAGTAGAGAAAATGAGATAAAGATATAACATCAACGTCAGGGGGGTTCAGAAAAATAAAAAAATATCAAGGCCCAGCCAATGGAGGCCCAGTCGTGCTTCCTACAAACAAAGAAAAGATGAGAAAATTTGGAAAAATGACAAAAGGTCTCGCCGGGGCTTGAACCCAGGACCTTATACATAAATTCCTTACGCGCGCGTTGTTTGTACCCTTGTGGTGGTATGTTTCATCCGTTAGTTATCCAACTTGCACTAAATATAAAATGAACTCATTTCTGAAAATTTGAACATAGCTTCATCTCCATCCTTTGCGTGCACAGGGATGTATATCACCATTGTTAAGCTTCTAAAATCTTCATTCCTCAGCCAACTAAAAAAAATGTAAACATCAAACCTACCTAAAATTTGAATACGAATCCAACCACATAATTTTCAATAGCTATGATCAAAGGTTAGCATGAATTTTGTTCAGTACCAAAACTAAAACCTAACTAATCAGATATGAAATTCTCAATGTATAAGCAATGATAATCAAAAATATGGAAATGGTCAACTTCCTAGAAATGATATCTACATCTTTTCTTCACAATGTATATACAAATGATGCTTGAATGAAAAAAAATCCAAGTTTGAAAAACTTACCTCTTGGAGTGAAATTCGAATGACTTCTACACGACTTCCAACAATGGTTTGATGATGGATTAAGATTTCCTGGACCTCCCTGGAGCTATTCCAATTGTTAGAATGTCTTGTAGCTTGCCCAGCTGCTCTTGACAAGTCAAGCTGCAATGGTGGATTTTGAAAATGGTGGATGAGGAAGGAGGAGTTACAAAAGTGTCTTAAGAGTTGGGATAATTTCTATGTGGTATATGGAAGCTTAGTGAATCGAAAGACCAAAAAACGCATGAAGGGATTTGAGATTTTGTGTGTAAAGTCTGGACGTGACAAGTTTTGTGCTTGTGTGTAGGTTCTGAGTTTTTGAGAGTTTTGGAAGTGTTATAAGGCTTGTAATCTCTCCCTTTTTGTTGCAAATAATGTCTCTATTTATAGGAAAGAGGTTTTACATCTTGTAGTAATCAGAATCTTGATGTAACGCGGTGGGAGAACTGACTTGGTTGTTTTGCATTTGATCGCAATGCACGGATAGCAAGAGTCGCCACCGACTTTTCCTTTATCAAAAAGGAAAGGCTGAAAAGAACATGAAAGACCTTTAGAGATGTTTTCTTGAGTTCGAGGGGTAGGTTATGGAAAGGGAAGGTATTAGCACCCTTTTCATCCGTAGTTATCCACGGGCTCTTAGTTGCTTGCTAGATCACTTGCTTTTGTTTGAGAATGTGCTTGTGATGTGGGTTTTGAAAGTATTTTTGTAAAAGAATGTCTTTGTAATGGTTCTCGTCTCTATAAGAACGCGTACAAAGTGTTTTGTCTTTTGAAAATGTTTCAAAA